>JAIOJX010000006.1:24535586-25135586 GCA_022376925.1 Tragulus kanchil | reverse complement strand
CTTGGTAGTTTTTTAAGCTGGGAAGTACTCTAGAGGTATTAATAAAATAGAGCTGTCAGTCATGGTTCAGGAGGAATGAAATGCAGGATGTTAATGTTTGAAGGACAGTGACCTGAAGGAATTTTGTGAATTTGCTTTATGTTTATCAGTTTTCTCTTTGGCTAATTGTAAGTGTACTAATGAGGGTTCACCTGGGAAGCAGAGACAATATTATATATAGACAGAGAGAGAGACGGACAGACAAACTTACAGAGAGACAGAGAGAGATTACGTGGAATTTACTCACACATAGACACAATTATGGAGGCAGAGAAGTGCCATGAAAGCTGGAGGGGTAATTCCCATTTGAGTTCCAAGGATCATCTTTTTTTTCCTCTTGTTTTTTTTAGATGACCTCTACCCTTTTACTTTTATCTGTATGCCTTAAAAAATATTCTGATGTCATCCAGTGTCATTTCTTTAAAATGGGATCTACATGCAGAGGGCTTCCAAATATCTTATTTCCAGCTCCAGATGCAGCCTGGGTTGACTGTTGGATTTCTAAAAGACGTCTCAGACTCAACATGTCCAAAACTAAGTTCCTAAAATCTCCCGCTGAAAACTAACTAACTTATTCGTCTTTTTGTTGTTCTTATTAGTTACAACTTATTTCTTCCTGTTGTAGATATTTTTTCAGCTTTTCTCTCAGAGTATATCAAGAATCCAACCACTTTGCACTCCATCTATTACTAACACTCTGGTCCTCTTTCATCATCCTCTTCCATCTCACTTGCAGTAGTTTCTTAAGCATATTTCCTGCTGCCACTTCTCTTCTCGGTGAGTTTTAACATAACAGAGTGATCCTTTAAAGAGTAAGTCAGTCTGTGTCATGTTTGTGCTTGCAACTCCTCGTTGGCTTCCTGTCTCAGTCAGTGCCATTATTTGTTACAAGACCTACAGTGATTTGGCCCTACCCCCCTCTCCTATTCTTCTCTGAACTCATGCTTTGCTATTTTTTTCCCTTGCTTACTAAACCTGCCAGCCACATTGGCTTCCTTGCTCTTCTATGAATACACAAGACATCCCCTCACCATTGGTCCTTTGCACTTGCTGGAATAATCTTCCTTTCTCTCTGTTAAGATATTACTCAACAGTTGCCCTCTCAGAAAGAACTTTCCCAACTATCTATGGAATACCCTTCCCTGGCTTATTGTTTTTCTTAAAC
Organism: Tragulus kanchil; assembly: GCA_022376925.1. Taxonomy (NCBI): domain Eukaryota; kingdom Metazoa; phylum Chordata; class Mammalia; order Artiodactyla; family Tragulidae; genus Tragulus; species Tragulus kanchil. Next base: position 25,134,382 of record JAIOJX010000006.1, on the reverse strand, counting down.
AGTTATCAATATCTAGTAGAGCCATATATAATAACTTATTTATATTGCTTATTATCTACATTCCCCAGGATTTAAATTGGACAGGACTTTTTGGAATAATATTATACCCTCAATGTCTACATTAGTGCTTTAGTTATAGTAAGCATTCATTATTTGTTGAAGAAGTGAATCACACATAACTCATTCCACCAAGATGAAATGAAATTATTAATTTATTCAAGGTAGTATGCTGAAAATTTATTTCATAGGAAATGTGAAATAATTAACCTTCCTTGGTGGCTCAGACAGTAAAGAATCCACTTGCAGTGGTGGGAGAGCTGGGTTCGATCCCTGGGTTGGAAAGATCCTATGGAGGACGGCATGGCAACCCACTCCAATATTCATGCCTGGAAAATCCCGTAAACAGAGGAGACTGGCAGGCTATAGTCCACAGGGTTGCAAAGAGTCAGATGTGACCAAGCGACTAAGCGACTAAGCACAATGATGACAAGTGAGTTTAAGTAAACAAGCACTCATACATGGCTTTCTTGTTGTTTAGTTGCTCAATTGTGTCTCACGCTGTAACCCCATAGACCGTAGCCCGCCAGGCTCCTCTGTCCATGGGATTTCCTGGCCAAGAATACTGGAGTCGTGTTGCCATTTCCTTTTCCAGGGGATCTTCCTGACCCAGAGATCGAACCTGCATCTCTTGCATTGCAGGCACATTCTTCACCACTGAACAAGCAGAGCACTCACACATGACTAACTGGCGTTTACCTTGGCCTACCACTTGGAAGGACTATATGTGTAATGACAATTAAGTTAAGTCCATAAAAATGAACAAATCTTACAGTGATTTGGCCCTACCCCTCTCCTATTCTTCTCTGAACTCATGCTTTGCTATTTTTTTCCCTTGCTTACTAAACCTGCCAGCCACATTGGCTTCCTTGCTCTTCTATGAATACACAAGACATCCCTCACCATTGGTCCTTTGCACTTGCTGGAATAATCTTCCTTTCTCTCTGTTAAGATATTACTCAACAGTTGCCCTCTCAGAAAGAACTTTCCCAACTATCTATGGAATACCCTTCCCTGGCTTATTGTTTTTCTTAAACAGTTATCAATATCTAGTAGAGCCATATATAATAACTTATTTATATTGCTTATTATCTACATTCCCCAGGATTTAAATTGGACAGGACTTTTTGGAATAATATTATACCCTCAATGTCTACATTAGTGCTTTAGTTATAGTAAGCATTCATTATTTGTTGAAGAAGTGAATCACACATAACTCATTCCACCAAGATGAAATGAAATTATTAATTTATTCAAGGTAGTATGCTGAAAAATTTATTTCATAGGAAATGTGAAATAATTAACCTTCCTTGGTGGCTCAGACAGTAAAGAATCCACTTGCAGTGGTGGGAGAGCTGGGTTCGATCCCTGGGTTGGAAAGATCCTATGGAGGACGGCATGGCAACCCACTCCAATATTCATGCCTGGAAAATCCCGTAAACAGAGGAGACTGGCAGGCTATAGTCCACAGGGTTGCAAAGAGTCAGATGTGACCAAGCGACTAAGCGACTAAGCACAATGATGACAAGTGAGTTTAAGTAAACAAGCACTCATACATGGCTTTCTTGTTGTTTAGTTGCTCAATTGTGTCTCACGCTGTAACCCCATAGACCGTAGCCCGCCAGGCTCCTCTGTCCATGGGATTTCCTGGCCAAGAATACTGGAGTCGTGTTGCCATTTCCTTTTCCAGGGGATCTTCCTGACCCAGAGATCGAACCTGCATCTCTTGCATTGCAGGCACATTCTTCACCACTGAACAAGCAGAGCACTCACACATGACTAACTGGCGTTTACCTTGGCCTACCACTTGGAAGGACTATATGTGTAATGACAATTAAGTTAAGTCCATAAAAATGAACAAATCTTATGAGTTCTGCTTCTTGGAAAATTTCTGCTAAAATGAATAACTACAGAGTTTTCTTGGTATAGTATGTTTATTTCAGAATTCTTTCACAGAACTGAAAACTGGGTAAATCTACAGAAATAGAGTGATTTGATAAACTATGGTAGAAGTTTAAACAGTGGAATTCTGTGTAGCCATTAAGAACTTGTGTTGCAGGTCTTCCCTGGTGGTCCAGTGGGTAAAGAGTCCACCTTGCAATGCAAGAGGCACTGGTTCGATCCCTGGCCAGGGAAGATCCCACATGCTGTGGAGCAACTGGACCAGTGTGTCCAATTACGAGCCAGTGCTCTGGAGCGCATGTGCCCAGAGCCAGTGCTCTACACTGAGAGAGGCCACCGCAGTGGGAGACCCATACATGCCAAAGAGTAAAGATGGATGAAAATAAATAAATAAAATACCAATGAAAGAGGCCAAAATTTTACAAAAAGCTTGTGTTATACATTAATTTGTAATAGAGAAGTGTTCACTATATATGAAGTAAAAATTCATTACAAACTAGTACATATATTATTATTCTACCCACTACTGACTCTTCTAAAGTATAAATACATAGAAAATTATCTGAAAGTACTGTGGTGTTAATGATTATTATTTCTAAGTTGTGAGATAGTTTAAGATAATGTTTTTTGTTTTTAAATTTTGGCCTCTTTCGTTGGTTCTTTATTCATTCACCTTCAGCCATCTTTATTCTTTGGCATACGTGGACCTCCCATTGCAGTGACCTCTCTCGTTGCAGAGCACCAGCTCTGGGCATACGTGCTCCAGAGTGCTGGCTCGTAATTGGACACACTGGTCCAGCTGCTTCGTGGCATGTGGGATCTGCCCTGGCCAGGGATCGAACCAATGTCCCTTGCACTACAAGGTGGGCTCTTTACCCTGGACCATCAGGCAAACCCTAAGATAATGTTTTCCCTTGTGCTTATCTATTTTATCAACTTTTTTTTCAACAAAGCGCTAATATTAAGTAGCAAACCCGCCTGGAATTCTCTTACTATCCTTCTTGCTTTATTTTTCTTTGTAGTGATTGTCACTGTCTAAATTCTCTACTTTTCACTTATACTTTTTTTGTCTGTCTACCACCACCCACACTACAGAGAAAGCTTATTAAGGGCAGAGTCTTGGTTAACTGTTGTATCCTTGGATCCTAGGAAAATGGGTAGCTTGTAGTACTTACTCTATAAATATGTGTTGAATACATAAATAAGTGTATTTTGTTATGAGAAATAAAGCTATGGTAAATAACATTTTGAAAAAAGTCATTGGAAAGAAGTGTGTAGAAGATAAATAACACATTATATATATATATAGTATACCATTTTACTATCAGGAGGAATTTATAGCAAATAACTAAAAAGTTGTAATGAAATTTTTCTGCTTGTTTTATTCAAGGTTTCTAAATATTCTCTACAGAAGAAAGTGAGTGAAATGGTAAGGAAATTTCAATATATATACCCTCTCACTCCAGATCATTACATAATGTGTGCAATATTTTTGTTAATATTAATGTGACATTTATAGTAAAAAGAAGTTGAAACTGGATATTAAAGGACTGAATTATATTTTCAGATATAACTTAAATGAATTTATTTCACAAGTTTATTTCCAGGTTACATGGAGTTTATATATTATAAAATAAATTTAACACAGCTTCCAAATTATTAGTAGAGGTCTATATCAAAATCAAACAACAAACAAGTGAAAACAGAACTGTGAAACCCCTTATGCTAATGATATCTTTTCTAGGTATTTGTGTAAGCATGTAGTTATAACTTTTAGCGTGAAAAATTGAAATAATATAAAGTTGCATTTGAATACTACACTTGAGATATGGTGGTCATCCTCTATCATTCAACAAGTGTTTATTTGTTGTACATTCTTCAATAGTATATTAAAATTAATATTTGCATTTTATAATATTTTATGAAATATTTACTTTGATATTCTCTCTTTCTATTCCTATTTGATACAAAAGATTTTTTCTCTGTATTTTTGCTTGAGCAAAATTCTCCCATATTCACTTATATCTTAAGAGGGCTTTTTGGGTGGGCTTACGCTGTTTAATTCTTTCTTTGATCAGACTATAATGCAAGTAAAAATAATTTTTGAGTAAGGTTTGTATATTATATCTGTGAGAAGAAAGAAATAAGAGATCACTGCTCATGACATTAAATACAAAAATGTAAAGTAAGTATTTTTCTTATTGAAATGTCTTGATGTATTAGAAAATAAAATATCTATGGAGAGATTGCTAAGCTTGATTGAATAAAAGATGTGAAAATCCTGGTTGCTGTTCAACTGGAAAGACTAAAGATAATATTGTCAGACTGTTTTAAACTATGATTTTAATTAAGGAGCTGAAAAACTAGATTCCAGTTTAGCTTTAAGTACCATGACATTTGTACTGAAAGTCATCTTCAACGCTACAGTGGTTTTACACAAAATATAGTGAAATTGAATAATGTACCCTCTGACCTGAGAGATAAGGCTACAAGTTAAAGATCAAAGGCAACATAAAAAGTTGTAATGAAATTTTTCTGCTTGTTTTATTCAAGGTTTCTAAATATTCTCTACAGAAGAAAGTGAGTGAAATGGTAAGGAAATTTCAATATATATACCCTCTCACTCCAGATCATTACATAATGTGTGCAATATTTTTGTTAATATTAATGTGACATTTATAGTAAAAAGAAGTTGAAACTGGATATTAAAGGACTGAATTATATTTTCAGATATAACTTAAATGAATTTATTTCACAAGTTTATTTCCAGGTTACATGGAGTTTATATATTATAAAATAAATTTAACACAGCTTCCAAATTATTAGTAGAGGTCTATATCAAAATCAAACAACAAACAAGTGAAAACAGAACTGTGAAACCCCTTATGCTAATGATATCTTTTCTAGGTATTTGTGTAAGCATGTAGTTATAACTTTTAGCGTGAAAAATTGAAATAATATAAAGTTGCATTTGAATACTACACTTGAGATATGGTGGTCATCCTCTATCATTCAACAAGTGTTTATTTGTTGTACATTCTTCAATAGTATATTAAAATTAATATTTGCATTTTATAATATTTTATGAAATATTTACTTTGATATTCTCTCTTTCTATTCCTATTTGATACAAAAGATTTTTTCTCTGTATTTTTGCTTGAGCAAAATTCTCCCATATTCACTTATATCTTAAGAGGGCTTTTTGGGTGGGCTTACGCTGTTTAATTCTTTCTTTGATCAGACTATAATGCAAGTAAAAATAATTTTTGAGTAAGGTTTGTATATTATATCTGTGAGAAGAAAGAAATAAGAGATCACTGCTCATGACATTAAATACAAAAATGTAAAGTAAGTATTTTTCTTATTGAAATGTCTTGATGTATTAGAAAATAAAATATCTATGGAGAGATTGCTAAGCTTGATTGAATAAAAGATGTGAAAATCCTGGTTGCTGTTCAACTGGAAAGACTAAAGATAATATTGTCAGACTGTTTTAAACTATGATTTTAATTAAGGAGCTGAAAAACTAGATTCCAGTTTAGCTTTAAGTACCATGACATTTGTACTGAAAGTCATCTTCAACGCTACAGTGGTTTTACACAAAATATAGTGAAATTGAATAATGTACCCTCTGACCTGAGAGATAAGGCTACAAGTTAAAGATCAAAGGCAACATAAAATGTATTTTCTTTTATTCCACTTTAAAATTTCATCAAACATATATTTATAATTTTAAAAAGAAATGGAAACATGCAGTATACTTTTGATGAGTTTTGGTCACTCTTGTGTTATTATTGTGAATTAAGATTCTTAAGAACCTCCTAAAATGATATTTGAATTATAGTTATAATATTTTTTTCTGATGGTTCAAGGCATTATGTAAATCACTTTGCATTAAAATTATTTTATATACTGATAGATAAATAATATTTTATGCCATTTCTGGCAGAATACGTATTCTAGATGTTTGATGTAAATGTTAAAAATAACCTTTTTTGAAAAAGAGTCTTACTCATTTTACACTATTCTTATATAGTTCAGGTGACTTTTTTAAAAAAAATAATTTTGTTTATTTACTTTTGGCTGTGTTGGGTCTTCATTGCTGAGTGGCGGCAAGCAGGGGCTACTCTCTAGTTGCAATGTGCAGGCTTCTCATTGCAGTGGCTTCTCTTATTGTGGAACATTGGCTCTAGTGTGTGTGAGCTTCCATAGTTGTGGCACAGGGGCTCAGTAGTTGTGGCACAGACTCCAGAGTACGGGCTTAGTAGTTGTGGCACATGGGCTGAGTTGCTCTGCAGCCTGTGGGATCTTCTCCGATCAGAGGTAGAGCCCTTCTCTCCTACGTTGGCAGGCAGGTTCTTTACCACTGAGCCACCAGGGAAGTATTAAACAGTATTCAGTAATCCAGTTAATTTTATTCAGATTAGCACATTCTCCTTTTATATTACTTGACATGAAAACGATGTTATTTGTGTCAAGGCAGGACTTTGGGAAGTAATTGATAAAGTTGTATCCCAAAAGAAATAATTGAAAATAGTACAAATCCAAAATGATAAAGAAGTTCATGATTTCCTATAGGCAGGCTCTTAACTATTAGTAAAATTCTGTCTTGCGTTAAATCAATAAGGTGATTTTCATGTAGAGGTGATATGTCTCTACGTAAATTAACACAATTATGGATGGAAAGATTCATCTGTCTGTAAAAGTACCCAAACCTTCTGTTGAACAAATGATCACATTGATCATTACCAATAAGATAAATGCAATAGAATATGATAAAAATAAACTATAGAATATCAAATTAACTTATTTGGTCATTGATTAAAACCTTCCTATTGTGTATAGGTGAGTATTGTGTACTACTGAGTAGCCAATAGAGCTAATGAACAAAGTAAAAACTTATCTAACCATCTCTTAGTTATATTTGTATATTTCTTTACTCTAAAGAAAAGACTTACAAGAAGGATTTATTTTTCTTTATTAAATTAAAACAGATATTCAGTATGGAAGGTTTTGATGAGATTTGGAATTACCACAAAAAAAAATTTGTTTAAAATACATAAAATTTTATATACTGATAGATAAATAATATTTTATGCCATTTCTGGCAGAATACGTATTCTAGATGTTTGATGTAAATGTTAAAAATAACCTTTTTTGAAAAAGAGTCTTACTCATTTTACACTATTCTTATATAGTTCAGGTGACTTTTTTAAAAAAAATAATTTTGTTTATTTACTTTTGGCTGTGTTGGGTCTTCATTGCTGAGTGGCGGCAAGCAGGGGCTACTCTCTAGTTGCAATGTGCAGGCTTCTCATTGCAGTGGCTTCTCTTATTGTGGAACATTGGCTCTAGTGTGTGTGAGCTTCCATAGTTGTGGCACAGGGGCTCAGTAGTTGTGGCACAGACTCCAGAGTACGGGCTTAGTAGTTGTGGCACATGGGCTGAGTTGCTCTGCAGCCTGTGGGATCTTCTCCGATCAGAGGTAGAGCCCTTCTCTCCTACGTTGGCAGGCAGGTTCTTTACCACTGAGCCACCAGGGAAGTATTAAACAGTATTCAGTAATCCAGTTAATTTTATTCAGATTAGCACATTCTCCTTTTATATTACTTGACATGAAAACGATGTTATTTGTGTCAAGGCAGGACTTTGGGAAGTAATTGATAAAGTTGTATCCCAAAAGAAATAATTGAAAAATAGTACAAATCCAAAATGATAAAGAAGTTCATGATTTCCTATAGGCAGGCTCTTAACTATTAGTAAAATTCTGTCTTGCGTTAAATCAATAAGGTGATTTTCATGTAGAGGTGATATGTCTCTACGTAAATTAACACAATTATGGATGGAAAGATTCATCTGTCTGTAAAAGTACCCAAACCTTCTGTTGAACAAATGATCACATTGATCATTACCAATAAGATAAATGCAATAGAATATGATAAAAATAAACTATAGAATATCAAATTAACTTATTTGGTCATTGATTAAAACCTTCCTATTGTGTATAGGTGAGTATTGTGTACTACTGAGTAGCCAATAGAGCTAATGAACAAAGTAAAAACTTATCTAACCATCTCTTAGTTATATTTGTATATTTCTTTACTCTAAAGAAAAGACTTACAAGAAGGATTTATTTTTCTTTATTAAATTAAAACAGATATTCAGTATGGAAGGTTTTGATGAGATTTGGAATTACCACATATTTTCATAGAGTAGAATATTTTTAGATGAAAGATTTGTCTGAAAATAATCTTTGTAATTATAATATTATATATAACTGTATATGTAAAATATATTACTTTAGTTTTTTTAATGTTGTGACTGAAATGGTAAAGATATCTTAAAGTGGGCGTCCCTGGTGGTCCAGTGGGTAAAGAGTCTGACTTGCAGTGCAGGAGGCACCGGTTCAATCCCTGGCCCAGGAAGATCCCACGTGCAGTGGAGCAGCTGGACCAGTGTGTCCAGTTACAAGCCAGCACTCTGCAGAGTACGTGCCCAGAGCCGGTGCTCTGCAGTGAGAGAGGCCACTGCAAAGGGAGGCCCACACAGGCCAAAAAATAAAGATGGATGAAAAAAAAACAAAAAAATCAATAAAAGAGGCCAAAATTTAAGAACATATATATATATCTTAAAGTTACCATGAGTTTTTAAAAAGTGAATTTTATAATCCATTGATTTGGCGGAGGGTGGGGGGATTGTTGAAATTTAAAAGGTAAATTGCAAAATGAGGAATATATAATGTTTGGGTTTTGTATCTTTTTCTCTAATACTAATTGTTAATTTATTTCCTTAAAGAGACTTTTCAAATCAGCCTCTATAAGGAGAGAAGAAAGAAAATAAGCAGCTATGTTTTTATCATATCTTTTTTTTTAAGAATTGTTTTAGAAAGTTGAGTTCAAATGTTATTTTAAATTATTCCTATTTTAAATGCCTTAGTGAATGAAGTCACTCAGTCATATCTGACTCTTTGCAATCCGTGGACGGGCCATGGAATTCTCCAGGCAAGAATACTGGAGTAGGTAGCCTTTCCCTTTTCCAGGGGATCTTCCCAATCCAGGGACTGAACCCAGGTCTCCTGCATTGCAGGCCGATTCTTTACCTTCTGAGCCACAGAGAAACCCAAGGATACTAAAGAGGGTAGCCTATCCCTTCTTCAGGGGATCTTCCCTACACAGGGAACCAAACTGGGGTCTCCTGCATTGCAGATGGATTCTTTACCAGCTGAGCTACAAGGGAATCCCAAAATGCCTTAGGGACTTTTAAGTAAACACACTCATAATTATGTATGTGCTGTTTTACTCTAATATGGGTTTTCAGGGATTAATTTTGTTTAAAATGAGGTTCATATGCATTTAGAAAGCAGTGCATCCTGACATTATTTTCTTGTGGACAGTCTGCATTTAGTAGTAAAATTCTGTGAAAGAGAAAATAAGTTGACCCAATTCACAGAGGTAAAAAGAAAAAAAAGCCGCTATATACTCAGCCATTTCTTAGTCATAATCTTTATTATGGTACCATCTGGTGACTCAGATGGTAAAGAATCTGTCTGCAATATTGGAGACCCAGGTTTGATCCTGGGCCGGAAGGATCCTCTGGAGAAGGAACTGGCAACCCACTGCAGTACACTTGTCCAGGGACTCCCATAGACAGAGGAGCCTGGTGGGCTACAGTCCATGGGATCGCAAAGAGTTGAAGTTAACTAAGTGACTGACACACATACAAACACACACACACACACACACACACAGAATGTTAAAACAACACCATCAATATAGTTGTATTATACTTTATAATGTTCTTAGCTTTCTTAGTCAGGTGTTACCAATCTGCTTTTTGTTGCTTCCTAAAGAATTTAAACTATTTGCTAATAGTCATGCAACAGTTAGTGGCAAGTTGCATTCTTCATCTCAGACTAAATCAAGGCAGCCAGCTTGGTTCATATGTGAACAGTCCTACAGGGGCTTGTATGATCCAGTGAGCTATAGGTGCCTATTGTGATTTGAAAGACTTTACAGCATTTATCATGATCCTTGAATAGACTACTTGTATTGGAAAATCAGAGTTGTGTCCTGCAAAACAAATGAAATTGAGTTTTAATTTTAATTCAAATTAGGCTTCAAGCAAAGAATGTTGGAATGGAGTATATCACAAACTAATCTACTGTGTATAGAGAAATACCTATGAAATCACTTTAATCTTTGTTGCATTTTTTTTCATTTGCACTATGCATCATGCAGGATCTTAGTTCTCCAACCAGGGGAAAAAACCTGTGTCCCCCTACAATGAAAGTGCAGAATCCTGATCAATGAACTGCCAGGGAATTCCTTTTGCTGCATTTTTAATTATCAGGATTAATTACCTTTGCAGGCATTGACAGTATTGATGTCTGTTTATATATAGTGGACAGTATTCTCATAAAAGCTTATGAAAAAATTTGACTTGATTCAAAGAATTCTTTCAATTGAAAATTGAAAAAAATGTTTTTAGACCAATCTAGTGAAATTGTATTGGGTTTCTATACATTTCCTAAAAGGAATGTAATTCTCTATACTAGAGAATTAAATGGTATTTTATAGGAACATATGGCTCATTATTGTTCACTCTTTATTTATTGATAATAGTGACTACTTAGGTAAGCATAAGATCTTGGGAGTAAGTGTACTTGTCAGCTTGTTTGAAATTTATAACTGCTGCATGCCCAATTCAAATGATTAAGTAGAGAATTTGAAAAGCCTATAAAGGTACATGAGAAAAAATTAACTGATCTTTCATAACAGTTGCCAACTTATCACTTTGCTTAAAATCATTTAAAAAAAAACTTTGAAAAGTTAGGATGTTCTCCAGGTTTTCCAAGTTAATATAGTTAGATACAACTTAAATTCTAACGCGTGTTCCTTATTAATATTACATAGGGTTATTCTTCATCTCAGACTAAATCAAGGCAGCCAGCTTGGTTCATATGTGAACAGTCCTACAGGGGCTTGTATGATCCAGTGAGCTATAGGTGCCTATTGTGATTTGAAAGACTTTACAGCATTTATCATGATCCTTGAATAGACTACTTGTATTGGAAAATCAGAGTTGTGTCCTGCAAAACAAATGAAATTGAGTTTTAATTTTAATTCAAATTAGGCTTCAAGCAAAGAATGTTGGAATGGAGTATATCACAAACTAATCTACTGTGTATAGAGAAATACCTATGAAATCACTTTAATCTTTGTTGCATTTTTTTTCATTTGCACTATGCATCATGCAGGATCTTAGTTCTCCAACCAGGGGAAAAAACCTGTGTCCCCCTACAATGAAAGTGCAGAATCCTGATCAATGAACTGCCAGGGAATTCCTTTTGCTGCATTTTTAATTATCAGGATTAATTACCTTTGCAGGCATTGACAGTATTGATGTCTGTTTATATATAGTGGACAGTATTCTCATAAAAGCTTATGAAAAAATTTGACTTGATTCAAAGAATTCTTTCAATTGAAAATTGAAAAAAATGTTTTTAGACCAATCTAGTGAAATTGTATTGGGTTTCTATACATTTCCTAAAAGGAATGTAATTCTCTATACTAGAGAATTAAATGGTATTTTATAGGAACATATGGCTCATTATTGTTCACTCTTTATTTATTGATAATAGTGACTACTTAGGTAAGCATAAGATCTTGGGAGTAAGTGTACTTGTCAGCTTGTTTGAAATTTATAACTGCTGCATGCCCAATTCAAATGATTAAGTAGAGAATTTGAAAAGCCTATAAAGGTACATGAGAAAAAATTAACTGATCTTTCATAACAGTTGCCAACTTATCACTTTGCTTAAAATCATTTAAAAAAAAACTTTGAAAAGTTAGGATGTTCTCCAGGTTTTCCAAGTTAATATAGTTAGATACAACTTAAATTCTAACGCGTGTTCCTTATTAATATTACATAGGGTTATTCTTATTCAAAATAAAAATTAAGCTATTGAAGGCACCTTTATCATTGAAGTTATCATAATAAAAATACATTATACTGTACTTATTACATGACAGGCTCTGTTTTTAGTGTTCTGTGTGTATTATTAATAATTTGCCTTATCCTTACAACAGCCCTATGAGGGAGATACTGTTATAATCTCTATTTTAAAGACAGGATAGATAATTTTCCCAAGGTCACACAGCAACTAAATTACAGAGGCAAGATTTAAACATAGACAGACTAGCTTTTGGTTACTCTATTATACTGCCTGTGTTTTGGTGTTAAGCAGAATAAAATGGCTCTGGTTTACTTATGCAAAGGGAAATTTAGTGGTGACATAATCAGAGTCAGGAATGGTTTTGAAAATGAACAGGGACTAAGTTAATTCCATGATTTGCCAAGCAGGATGTAGGAACCCAGGACAGAGGTCTCATAGCAGTCTGGATAAGATCACCACTGAACTTTTTTAGTTTTATGATCTCTTTTGCTCAAGATCGAAATTCTAAGAAGGTAGAAATCAGTTGGTTTATTTGGTGTAATAGGCCCTTTACTTGTCTAGGGAAGAATACGACCCCTGTGAATTTTAGTCCTAGCAGATTGTAGTGAAGAAGTATTTCAAATAAATATTTAAAATTGTCTTACTTTGGGGTAAGGGAAATAGACACTGGCTAGGCAAATCTAACAAATTGCCGCTGTTGGAACTGCATGAGACAGCAGTTCCATTCAGAAAGTAATTACTGAGTGCTTGTTGATGGGTCTACATTGTTCTTTGTTTTTCATCTCTCAATAGAAACTGAAGCATGTGGCAGAAATGAATGAAAGTTATGAAACCAATCAGTGATGCTGCTAATGTGAAAATCAAAACTTTTGAAGAATATTGCTGATTACGCTAACATAATATTTCTTTTAAAAAATTTAAGTCGCTTTTCTAAGTATGGAAAGACAAGTTCCTATAGCTGAAAGCCGTGAAGACCCATAGTGTATTATATTGATACATAGGGTCCAATTTTTACCAACTGTGTCTCCCAGCTTAAGTAAACTTTTTACTACATTATAGTGTCTCCTATCACTGATAGATACTGTTCTCATGATTTCATTTTTAACACAGTGAGAAGGTGCTGTATCCATTAAAATTAATTTCAGAAAAATACCTGAATTTTGATGGTAAATAGTATGATTATGCCAGCAAAGTTAGAGATAAATTTATTTCCTAAATTATCAAGAATATTGCTTTAATAATATTCCCCTGCCTTTTCATAATGCTGTACTGGATTAATTAAGATTTAGAAACATCTGCTAACTAATATTTCCTCACAAAGATGTACTCAGGGAGTATTATTTCATGACATATTTATGTTAATAACGGTTATTGAAAGCAATAAATTTTTATATGTTTAATAAATATGCATATAGTTTTGTACTCTATTTGCTCAAGGATTCGGGAAATTTAGTGGTGACATAATCAGAGTCAGGAATGGTTTTGAAAATGAACAGGGACTAAGTTAATTCCATGATTTGCCAAGCAGGATGTAGGAACCCAGGACAGAGGTCTCATAGCAGTCTGGATAAGATCACCACTGAACTTTTTTAGTTTTATGATCTCTTTTGCTCAAGATCGAAATTCTAAGAAGGTAGAAATCAGTTGGTTTATTTGGTGTAATAGGCCCTTTACTTGTCTAGGGAAGAATACGACCCCTGTGAATTTTAGTCCTAGCAGATTGTAGTGAAGAAGTATTTCAAATAAATATTTAAAATTGTCTTACTTTGGGGTAAGGGAAATAGACACTGGCTAGGCAAATCTAACAAATTGCGCTGTTGGAACTGCATGAGACAGCAGTTCCATTCAGAAAGTAATTACTGAGTGCTTGTTGATGGGTCTACATTGTTCTTTGTTTTTCATCTCTCAATAGAAACTGAAGCATGTGGCAGAAATGAATGAAAGTTATGAAACCAATCAGTGATGCTGCTAATGTGAAAATCAAAACTTTTGAAGAATATTGCTGATTACGCTAACATAATATTTCTTTTAAAAAATTTAAGTCGCTTTTCTAAGTATGGAAAGACAAGTTCCTATAGCTGAAAGCCGTGAAGACCCATAGTGTATTATATTGATACATAGGGTCCAATTTTTACCAACTGTGTCTCCCAGCTTAAGTAAACTTTTTACTACATTATAGTGTCTCCTATCACTGATAGATACTGTTCTCATGATTTCATTTTTAACACAGTGAGAAGGTGCTGTATCCATTAAAATTAATTTCAGAAAAATACCTGAATTTTGATGGTAAATAGTATGATTATGCCAGCAAAGTTAGAGATAAATTTATTTCCTAAATTATCAAGAATATTGCTTTAATAATATTCCCCTGCCTTTTCATAATGCTGTACTGGATTAATTAAGATTTAGAAACATCTGCTAACTAATATTTCCTCCCAAAGATGTACTCAGGGAGTATTATTTCATGACATATTTATGTTAATAACGGTTATTGAAAGCAATAAATTTTTATATGTTTAATAAATATGCATATAGATGTATATATGTGTTATATATGTATAACATTTAAAAATAACTCTTTAAAATAGGAACAAAAAGTCCAGTTACATCTTTTGGCTAAAGAAGATCATCAGAAGCAACTGAATGAAATTGAGAAATACTATGCTACATTAACAGGTCAATTTGTATTGGTGAAAGACAATCACGAAAAGTTAGAACAAAATGGTAGGTACTATCTTTTTTAAAAAAAATTAAGTAATTTTTGACTGTGCTGGGTCTTTGTTGTTGTGCAGGCTTTTTCTAGTTGCAGAGAGTGGGGGGCTACTCTCTAATTGCTGTGTTTGGGCTTCTTACTGTTGTGGCTTCTCTTGTGGAGCACGGGCTCTAGGGCACAAGGGCTTTAGTAGTTGTGGCCCGTGGGTTCAGTAGTAAGGGCTCTGGGGCTGTAGAGCACAGGCTCAATAGTTGTGGCTCATGGACTTAATCGTTCCCTGTCATGTGGGATCTTCCTGAATCAGGGATGAATCCATGTCTCCTGTGTTGGCAGGTGAATCCTTTACCATTAAACCACCAGGGAAGCCTGGTGCTATCTTATTTAAACTTACATATTTATTAGGAAATGTTTAAATGGATTTATTTAAAATGAATACATTGAACTTATACTGGTAATATCAGTTTAATTAATATTACTAAATGCAATAATAATTATATATTTCACTGAGATTATTTTCCTTGTCCACATTAATACTTCCTTAAAATGTACATTGAATATACTGTTTACTTAAATGTCTTTCATGTTGCAGTACAGGAAGCAATACAGTTCAACAAAAGACTTTCGGCTTTAAATGAAAAACAAAACTCTGAAATACACAGTTTAAAGAAGGTATGATTGACATAATTTTTTGTGTTATATAAAAATTGACCTAAAATAGTTAGTTTTATGAAATAATACCAGAAAAGTTGAGTAGTTTTATTTGTATAAAGACAGTTAAATTGTTTAAATATAGATTTATGAACTTTGAGTTATGATTTCAATAAATGTAATGAATGAGTTTGTTCTCACCCACTCAAAATATTGTTTCTTTGACTCATGAATGGCATTCATTTTTATGGTGGTGTGAATAACCAATAAGCATTCATTATGTTAATCTCATTAGCACCATTCATTCATTCAATATTTGAGGGCTGTTTATGCCAGATACTATAGGGCACTGAGGATACAGATATGAAGAAAATAAAACATGTTCCTGCTTTGTTGAGCTATAGTCCAGTGGAGGATTTACATATAAAACAGTCAGGCAGATAAAATAATTTAAAATTGCTATAAATGATATGAAGAAAAAGTAAAGGATGTGATGGCATCTTCATAGGTGACTTTATTACATTGGAGATAAAGTGGTGGAGGAGGGAAGAGAACAATATTTTAGGCAAAGGAATAGCAAAAGCCTTGAGATGGGGAAGAGTACTTTATATTTGAGGAACTAGAGAAAGTTTGGTGTGGCCAAAGCACTTTGACTGAAAGAGTGCATTGGATATTTACTGGTGGCTTACTGAGCATCAGTATCCCCTTTCTTCAATACAGATTTTTGTTTTGATGCCTCCAGCTTTAGAGAGGAACCCTAAATTGGCAGAAGACCATTAACAAATTTTATCACTCTAACCACAATCATTGGTTCAGTAATAGATAAATGACCCTAGCCAAAGGGCAACTTTAGACTACAATATGGATATTAACTAATTTATAGTTTAATGGATTTATTTAAAATGAATACATTGAACTTATACTGGTAATATCAGTTTAATTAATATTACTAAATGCAATAATAATTATATATTTCACTGAGATTATTTTCCTTGTCCACATTAATACTTCCTTAAAATGTACATTGAATATACTGTTTACTTAAATGTCTTTCATGTTGCAGTACAGGAAGCAATACAGTTCAACAAAAGACTTTCGGCTTTAAATGAAAAACAAAACTCTGAAATACACAGTTTAAAGAAGGTATGATTGACATAATTTTTTGTGTTATATAAAAATTGACCTAAAATAGTTAGTTTTATGAAATAATACCAGAAAAGTTGAGTAGTTTTATTTGTATAAAGACAGTTAAATTGTTTAAATATAGATTTATGAACTTTGAGTTATGATTTCAATAAATGTAATGAATGAGTTTGTTCTCACCCACTCAAAATATTGTTTCTTTGACTCATGAATGGCATTCATTTTTATGGTGGTGTGAATAACCAATAAGCATTCATTATGTTAATCTCATTAGCACCATTCATTCATTCAATATTTGAGGGCTGTTTATGCCAGATACTATAGGGCACTGAGGATACAGATATGAAGAAAATAAAACATGTTCCTGCTTTGTTGAGCTATAGTCCAGTGGAGGATTTACATATAAAACAGTCAGGCAGATAAAATAATTTAAAATTGCTATAAATGATATGAAGAAAAAGTAAAGGATGTGATGGCATCTTCATAGGTGACTTTATTACATTGGAGATAAAGTGGTGGAGGAGGGAAGAGAACAATATTTTAGGCAAAGGAATAGCAAAAGCCTTGAGATGGGGAAGAGTACTTTATATTTGAGGAACTAGAGAAAGTTTGGTGTGGCCAAAGCACTTTGACTGAAAGAGTGCATTGGATATTTACTGGTGGCTTACTGAGCATCAGTATCCCCTTTCTTCAATACAGATTTTTGTTTTGATGCCTCCAGCTTTAGAGAGGAACCCTAAATTGGCAGAAGACCATTAACAAATTTTATCACTCTAACCACAATCATTGGTTCAGTAATAGATAAATGACCCTAGCCAGTGGTTATATACCAGGGCGAATGTAACCCCTGCTGGGGCTGGGAGTCATCCTATCTATACAGTCATGAGTAGCTGAGGAGGAGGAACCTGACGATGTGAATGTCAGTTGGCTATGATATAAAGAAACCTGTTCTTTGATGACATTTTTGAATTCCTGAATGGATCTATCCTACATTTGTCCTATCTCTATACTTCTCAGTTTTGTGAACCAATAAATCCCCATTATTATTTAAGTCAGTTTCGTTAGGACTAATTTAATTTTACATTATTTGCAACTAAAACTATCCCTTCAGATACAAAGAGAGAGTGCTGTGAGAGGAAAGAAAAGTAGGCAGAACTACAGTGCATGACTTCTTGTTTCCTTTTCCTAATCTTTTCAAAGCCTTAAATGAAATAATACCGCTTTGAACCACCTCCTTATCCCTCAGTGAATTAAATACATGCTTTTACTGACATTCAAAAAATGCTTCAAAATGGTTCCTGAGGGCTTCCCTGGTGGTCCAGTGGGTAAAGAGTCTGCCTTGCAGTGCAAGGGGCACCAGTTCAATCCCTGGCACTGCAAGATTCCACGTGCCACAGAGCAGCTGGACTGGTGTGTCCAATTGCAAGCCGGTGCTCTGGAGCCCATGCGCCCAGAGCTGGTGCCCTCCAATGAGAGAGGCCACTGAGATGGGAGGCCCACACAGGCTGAAGAATTAAAATGGATGAAAATAAATAAATGAAAACCAATGAAAGAGGCCAAAATTTAAAAAAACAAAAAAACATTTTCTGAGTGTTATTCCTGTCTGTGGTTTTTCTGAAGTTTGAATATGATATGCCTAGATTATTTTGGTCACTTTTTCTTCTTGGTGTTCTCTGAGCTTCTTGGATTGTGGTTTGGTGTGACATTAATTTGGAGAAGTCTTAGTGATCAGTACTTCAAATACTGCTTCTTTTCCTTTCTGTTTTTTTTTTTTTTTATCCTTCTGGTACTTCCATTATGCATAGGTTATAATTTGCATGTGTTACACTAACTGACCCACGACTGATGGATTTTCTAGTATGCTTTTGCATTCTTTTCATTTTTTGTTTTCAGTTTTGGAATTTTTGTTGTATATTCTCAAACTCAGAGTTTATTTACTCAGCTGTGTTCAATCTACTGTTGAGACCAACAAAGTCATTCTTAATTTCTATTGTATAGTGTTTTTGATCAAAAGCATTTCTTTTTTTTTTTTTTTGTATTTTTTTTTTTTTGGGAGGGGGGCCGGGTTGGGGAGGGAGGGGGTGGGCGAGCCACTTCTATTGGTCTTTCATTTATCTATTTTCATCCACCTTTGTTCTTTGGCCCATGTGGGCCTCCCATCGCAGTGACCTCTGTTGTCGCAGAGCACCGGCTCTGGGCGCATGCGCTCCAGAGCTCCAGCTCAATAATTGGAACCATCGGTCCAGCCGCTCCGCGGCACGTGGGATCCTCCCAGGCCAGGGATCAAACCGGCGCCCCTTGCACTGCAAGGCGGTGTCCTTACCCACTGGACCACCAGGGAAGCCTCATTCAACAGCATTTCTTTTTGACTCTTTCTTAGAATTTCCATCCTCTGTTTACATTATCCATTTGCCTCCCCATGTTTTGTCTGTTATTTTCATTAAAGCTTTTAGCATATTAAACATAGTTTTTAAAAATTCCAGTTCTGATAGTTTTAATATTCCTGACATACCTGACTCTGGTTCTGAGGCTTGTTTAGTCTCTTCAAACTTTGTCTTTTGCCTTTTAGTATGCCTTGTAATTTATGAAGACAGACATGATAAACTAGGTGAAAGGAACTGCGGTAAATAGGCCTATAATAATGCAATGGTAATGTGGGGAGATGGGTGGCTTATGATTAGATTATCCTGTTGCTCTTGCACTGTGAACTTCATTGGTGCTTCTCAGCCCCTGCTCCCCCCCCCCCCCCCCACCCCTGCCGTGTTGTACAGGATGGTTGTTGGGGGCAAGATTTGGATATTATTCTTCCCTCAGGTATTTTAGACTCAAGTCAAATAGTTTTTCATGAGGGTAGGACCTATTGATAAGATCAGAATGAATTGGTATATTCCAGAATGATTTCTTTTTTCTCTCCTTTTTCTCCTGTTTCTAGCAGGATAAATTTTTCTCTGATACTCACTATGAGAGGACCTCGAGATAAAATGTCACAAAAAGTTTGAGGGCCCCCATGACTGGGTCCTGCTAAATTTTTTAACTCCCAGAATTGTCTTCTCTGAGCCCCTGGGAATTAGTTAACTACCATTCAGTTTTTTCCTACCCTGCCATTGGTTCCTATGAAGGTTTCTGTTTCCGACTGTCAGTAGTCACGTCTCCATTCCTCTAATTTTTGAGGGAGAAGTTTGTCTTCTGATCTTATTTCTTTAGCAGGTATAAGAGGAGTTGCTGATTTCAATCTGTTCACCTTTTTGTTATTGTTGTTCAGTTTTTTACTTGTGGTAGAATCAAGTGGAAACTTCTAACTAAGCTTCTTACATGCTGGACCAGAAACTGGAAGAGCCTGTTTTATTTTTAACTGTAATTTTACCAAAATTAAAAATTTATTAAGGTAATTTATTATTTAAAGAGACGCAGGCTTAAGTTTTGAAGCAAAATATTTGTGCTACCAGATGAATGATATATACTTTAATGCATAATTGATGAAATCAGGAAATTTTGCTACTTTATCTTTTAGTAGTATTTCAAGGAAAGCGGGACCACTTGAGCTAAAGATTGACATGACTTATAAATGCTAAGCCAGGGTCCAAAGACCATTAATATTTGTAACACTATTAAATCTTGGTCTTATTCTTATATATTAAAAAAAGTGAAAGTATTGGTCTGTCAGTTGTGTCCGATTCTTTGTGATCCCATGGACTATAGCCCACTAGACTCTTCTGTCCATGCAATTTTCCAGGCAAGAATACTGGAGTGGTTAGCCATTCCCTTCTCCAGAGGATTTTCCCAACTTGTTCTTATAACTACCAATAAATTGGTTTCATATTTCCTGGACTCTATTCTTAAACCCAGTGGACCAGAAGTAAGATCACAGGAGTAGCCCAATACAGAACATTACAGTGGTAATAAAGCCCAGTTTTAGTTTATGAATAGATTTGTTGGGGCAAGATTTGGATATTATTCTTCCCTCAGGTATTTTAGACTCAAGTCAAATAGTTTTTCATGAGGGTAGGACCTATTGATAAGATCAGAATGAATTGGTATATTCCAGAATGATTTCTTTTTTCTCTCCTTTTTCTCCTGTTTCTAGCAGGATAAATTTTTCTCTGATACTCACTATGAGAGGACCTCGAGATAAAATGTCACAAAAAGTTTGAGGGCCCCCATGACTGGGTCCTGCTAAATTTTTTAACTCCCAGAATTGTCTTCTCTGAGCCCCTGGGAATTAGTTAACTACCATTCAGTTTTTTCCTACCCTGCCATTGGTTCCTATGAAGGTTTCTGTTTCCGACTGTCAGTAGTCACGTCTCCATTCCTCTAATTTTTGAGGGAGAAGTTTGTCTTCTGATCTTATTTCTTTAGCAGGTATAAGAGGAGTTGCTGATTTCAATCTGTTCACCTTTTTGTTATTGTTGTTCAGTTTTTTACTTGTGGTAGAATCAAGTGGAAACTTCTAACTAAGCTTCTTACATGCTGGACCAGAAACTGGAAGAGCCTGTTTTATTTTTAACTGTAATTTTACCAAAATTAAAAATTTATTAAGGTAATTTATTATTTAAAGAGACGCAGGCTTAAGTTTTGAAGCAAAATATTTGTGCTACCAGATGAATGATATATACTTTAATGCATAATTGATGAAATCAGGAAATTTTGCTACTTTATCTTTTAGTAGTATTTCAAGGAAAGCGGGACCACTTGAGCTAAAGATTGACATGACTTATAAATGCTAAGCCAGGGTCCAAAGACCATTAATATTTGTAACACTATTAAATCTTGGTCTTATTCTTATATATTAAAAAAAGTGAAAGTATTGGTCTGTCAGTTGTGTCCGATTCTTTGTGATCCCATGGACTATAGCCCACTAGACTCTTCTGTCCATGCAATTTTCCAGGCAAGAATACTGGAGTGGTTAGCCATTCCCTTCTCCAGAGGATTTTCCCAACTTGTTCTTATAACTACCAATAAATTGGTTTCATATTTCCTGGACTCTATTCTTAAACCCAGTGGACCAGAAGTAAGATCACAGGAGTAGCCCAATACAGAACATTACAGTGGTAATAAGCATATGTCCCTAGCCCTTAAAAGTCTTATGTCTATCAAACACACTACCCAAAAGAACAATTTATATGTAATGAATAGAACTATAGAAAGTTTTCAGTCACACTAAAGAAAATTAAAGATGGCTCTTTTAATATAGGGAGAAAAAGCTGTGATTTGAAAATTTTGTCATTTCAAATCAGAGTTGTTAAATACACTGTTCATTTTTATCAATTCAAACTTTGAATGGAAATACAGAGTAGTTGTGAATAAACACATTTTCGGGGATATCACTTTTGTTTATTTTTTTAATACTGTTATCAGTGTCTTAAGTGGTTAAACAATTAATTTGGTGATTATATTAAAATAGTCATATATGCCTTTGTAAAGTTAGCTTTTGCATTATTATGAGAATATTATACCTCATAAACTTTTCTACTAAATTATGTAGTTTTTCATTAAATAAGGATGCATATTTCATTGTAACATAATAGACTAATGTATTTCTTTTTTTTTTTAAGATTTATTTATTTATTTATTTTGGGGGGGTGGGATGGGGAGGGAGGGGAGCAGGTGGGCTACTTCTATTGGTCTTTCATTTGTCTATTTTCATCCATCTTTGTTCTTTGGCCCGTGTGGGCCTCCCATCGCGGTGGCCTCTGTTGTTGCACAGCACCGGCTCTGGGCGCATGCGCTCCAGAGCTCCGGCTCGGTAATTGGAAACATTGGTCCAGCCGCTCCACAGCACGTGGGATCTTCCCAGGCCAGGGATCGATCCGGTGCCCCTTGCACTGCAAGACGGTGTGCTTACCCACTGGACCACCAGGGAAGCCCATAGACTAATGTATTTCTTTCTTTTTTTTTTTTAAAGATTTATTTATTTATTTTGGGCGGGGGTCGGGTTGGGGAGGGAGGGGAGCGGGCAGGCCACTTCTATTGCTCTTTCATTTCTCTGTTTTCATCTGTCTTTGTTCTTTGGCTCCTGCGGGCCTCCCATCGCGGTGGCATCTGTTGTCGCAGAGCGCTGGCTCTGGGCGCATGCACTCCAGAGCTCCGGCTCGGTAATTGGACACATCAGTCCAGCCGCTCCCTGGCACATGGGATCTTCCCAGGCCAGAGATTGAACCGGCGCCCCTTACACTGCAAGGCGGTGTCCTTATCCACTGGACCACCAGGGAAGCCCCGACTAATGTATTTCTAATGTATAGTTTAAGACTGACTTGTAGATGGAGATGAGGTCCATGTAAATCCATAAAGAGTCTCCAGTGCTGGGTTTATGTGAAAGGAGTGAAGAATGTCTGTGTACAGGAGTAGAATCATGTTGCTCTTGAACACACTTTAGTGTTGCCCTCTTTTCCCAGACCTTACCACCTTGGCCAGCGCTGCCTAAGTGTACTGATATGTCATGTGATGGTAGACTCTCTCACTGTAGAAAATATTAAGTCAGTAATCATCCTGCTAAATAGTTCTTAGAAGAGAGATTATATAGAAGGATAAAGTGGATATGTTACTACCTCTGGGTTCCATGTTCAAGTAGCTGAAAGGATAGAATTTATATATATATATATATATATATATATATATATATATATATAATTTTTTGGCCACTTATATTGGTCTTTCATTTATCTGTTTTCATCCATCTTTGTTCTTTGGCCTGTGTGGGCCTCCCATCGCAGTGGCCTCTGTTGTCGCAGAGCACGGGCTCTGGGCACATGCGCTCCAGAGCTCCAGTTCAGTAGTTGGATACATCGGTGCAGCCGCTCTGCAGCGCATGGCATCTGTCCAGGCCAGGGATTGAACCAGTGCCCCTTGCACTGCAAGGCAGTGTCCTTACCCACTGGACCACCAGGGTAAATATATTTTAACAAATAGCTTTTAATATTTCAGATATTTTGGGTATAAGAATTTTGTGTTTTTTTAGTGTAGTCTTGATTTTTAACTTAAAGAAAAGTTTTGTTTTTTTTTTTCTGTTTTTCTTTTTTAGGGGCTAATCAAGCCAAGTATTAATAACATTGTTTTAGATTACTTATTTAAGACTTTTAATCATTAACTTTCCTCAAGTTAATTTTTCTTTTTCTTTTATGCTGTTCTATGATTTTGTCAGGACAGTTATTGGTTTGTGATAATATGGAATTCTTTGTGTGTGTGTGTGTGTGTGTAGCAAAGTTAAACAGACCAAACTTAGTTGTTAGATAAAACTAAGTATTACAGTTCTGAATGCTGGGTTCACCATTATGGCAGTCATGAAGAATTCCTGATACTATCTGTGAGCAACATTCATAACCTCTGCTATTTGTCTGAGTAAACGTCAGAGCACTCAAGGAGATAGTGATATTTAACAGACTACCTCATACCAAAAGAGGAGGGGTAAAGGAGGAAAGGGCATGATATTTATGACTGTAGGAACTATAAGTTGTAATTTAATGAGATCAAAGCATGTGCTGTTTATTTGCTGCACTAACAGCTTTGAATAAAATGGGTAGAAAACAGACAATGTACTAAAAGCTCAGGATATTTAAAAGCTATAAGGGTTATAAAATCAAAAGCATATTTTCAGTGGAAAATCATTCTTGAAAGTTCCTGATTTTAATTTAATATGCTCCTAAAATTAAGTAATTAATATATGAGGAAAAGAAAGACAAGAAATGATGAGCTTCTACTTTCATCAGTTGTGAACTGGGTTTTTGCCCCTCTCTAGCTTCTTCCCACTTCCCTACTGTTTCATAATAATTATTATAATAGGAGTTGATGTATATCGGAATATCTTCTATAAAACTTAGCTGATTACAACAACTCCATGTTTTCAATTGTTGAAAATGTAGAAAGACAATTTTGTTCGACTTTGTCACCTTAACTGAAGAAAAGCTTTTAGAAGAACCAATCCCTTTTTCATTCACAGAATTGTAAACTGCCTTACGTGAATATAAGTTTTAGCCATAAACCTCAGCTTAATTATATTTTTATCAATGGACATTGTATGTTAGGAATGAGTCTAGAACAGATCACTAGTATAATATGTTTGGATCTGAATTTATAATGCAGAATTAACCCATTTTAATCTTGTAAGTTTAGGGCTGTTGGTTAAGACAGTTAAGGTTCTAGCCCCAAATATGCTGTTCTTCTTTTTTGTTTTTTAATTTTTTTGGAGGGGCGGGAGGGTGGTGGGCGGGTTGGGGAGGGAGGAGGATGGGCGGGCCACTTCTATTGGTCTTTCATTTATCTATTTTTCATCCATTTTTGTTCTTTGGCCCATGTGGGCCTCCCATCGCAGTGGCCTCTGTTGTCACCCAGAGGCTCTGGATGCATGCGCTCCAGAGCTCTGGCTTGGTAATTGGACACATTGGTCCTGCCGCTCCGGGGCACATGGGATCTTCCCAGGCCAGGGATCAAACCGGCGCCCCTTGTACTGCAAGGCGGTCTCCTTACCCACTGGACCACCAGGGAAGCCCCTATGTTGTTCTTCTAAAGTGAACATGATGCTAATGACTCACCAGCTACTAAGCTTTATTTTTTTATTATTCATAAGGAAATCGTAGTGATCTGTTCACATTTAAATGGGGAGGTGTAACATGGTGGTCTACAGGGCTGTAGTTGTTAACCTTGATCAGAGGAAGCCATCAGGTTCAGTCAGTGATTAAACCCTCAGTTCTGTACTTTCCTGTATACCATACAATATACTCAGCACTATACTATACCTATCACTTTCTATGCTTTTTTTTACAAACTGATGATGAACTGCTATTATGTCATTAACTACTATCTATTTGGCTGACAGTAACTGTTCTCACCAAGTATTTTTATTGCCATTTGCTTTATCCTGAATAAATCTCCTTTGATTTCTTCAAATCTTATTTTCGGCAAAGGTGAGACATTTATTTCCTATCATGTTCATCACTCTTTTCCTCTTATGTTCATTAAAAGTTTTTAGCCCCTCTTAGATCCCTGATTGTATTAAGGTGCTATGGGATAAGCATGAAATATGGTACCTTTCCTTGAGAATTTCATAGTCTACAAGAAAACCCTTAGTTGTTATCAGTTGTAAAACAATCGATCTTAATTCTTCGAATAAAGAATACTTAGTTATTCTTACCACCATTAGTACTTCAGACAACTTTATTTTAAAAGTAGAGAAAATAATCATGGAATTCCTTGAATTCACCTTCGCAGTAATAATAGGTAACAGTGCCTAGCACATGGTAGATGCTCAACAAATGCTTGTTGCATGCATTATTATGTGCCAGGCACTTTGTTAGTTTTTTAAAAAAATTCTGTCTGCATTTAACAGATGAGGAGCGCGAGGCAGAATGCAATTAAGTAGTTGCCTGAAACTATACAACAAGGAAAATAGAGTAAAGCTTACAACTCAAATTTGGGTCTAGAACCTGTGATCTTAGCCATTATACTGTTAATAGTAGCAATATAAGCAATTTATCCACATAAGTTCCTTCTCTGCTTCATTCATCATTAGAAAGCATATATTTATTAAAAGGAGAAATTGCTGATATTCATCCTTCTAAATTACCAGGTCCCCATAGGCTTTGACTCTATGTATTTAGACTAGTATTTCCGTTATATTGAAGCTCATAATTGAAGCCCACTTCCTTTGGGCTCTGTCATTCAGCCCTCCTCCTTCTCCAACCTGAGCATTGTTTCCTGTCATCTGTACCATTTACATACACCCCTTTATTCTTTGATTGACTTCTAGTCTTTTAGTCTCCATTACTTCACCCAGTCCATTGGCCCATTCCTACCTACACATAATTCCATGCATGAGATTACTTATTTATTCTGTTTATTTTAACTCATACTTTACCTTTCTTTAAAACTAAACCTTTCACTGTAGTCGTCCTAAGGAGGTACATAAGTCATACCATACTAAGTAAGTGTTGCTTTTCTCTTTGTATTTTCATTTGCGATATGAGTTTAATGATACCTGCTTGTCCTAGTTTATATGTTGTGTATATGTGCAAGCTCAGTCACTGAGTTGTGTCCAACTCTTTGCTATCTCATAGACTGTAGCCTGCCAGGCTCCTCTGTCCATGGGATTCTCCAGGCAAGAATACTAAAGCAGGTTGCCATGCCTTCTCCAGGAGATCTCCCTGATGCAGGAATCG
The DNA here is from genome assembly GCA_022376925.1 of Tragulus kanchil. Taxonomy (NCBI): domain Eukaryota; kingdom Metazoa; phylum Chordata; class Mammalia; order Artiodactyla; family Tragulidae; genus Tragulus; species Tragulus kanchil. The sequence continues at coordinate 25,107,816 of JAIOJX010000006.1, read as the reverse complement.
AACCCTCATCTCTTATGTCTCCTGCATTGGCAAGCATATTCTTTACCACTGTGCCACTTGGGAAGCTCCTTATATATGCATAATGAATATAATATGTGGAAAAGAACTTCAAAAAGTTCATCATGCTATAGAAATTTATGGAATTATTGTCACATGCGAGTGCAGTTAGGTCAGACAGAAACTAAGGCAGATTTTGATGAATTCAGTTTTTCTGGGCCATAAACTATAACTGGGTTATTGTATTGGCTTTCAAGGCAACTGAAACACAGCCTCATCTAATAAAGTTTTTATCAGATAGGAAAGTCTGAAATTTCTTCCAACTCATTAATTGCTTTTTCTCCCTTCATGCTTGAGTTATATTCTATTTCTTCAATGACTAGTTCTCTCCCCATTATTTATCTTCTTCAGATCATCTCTAAATTTCATGGAATCATGGGGATCATCTGATCTATTGGTTTTTACTCTTTCTTTGAGTTGTAGAACATTCTGTTAAAGGTTTGAAGGCTTAGTATTAAAACAAAGTAGAGCTACTTGTGCTTTAAGGGAGAGTTGGAAGAACACTGGAGCCATGTATGTTGACTCTCTTCTCTATTAGCAGCTGTGGGGAGGGGCATAGAATCTCTAGGAGTTCTTAGAGCACAATTTAATACCAGTAACTGGATCCAACAGTTAGGCGAATTACTCAGTATCAAGCATCTTGTAAAAAAAGATTCTCTAGTTATCATTCTCTGTACCATATACTGTATGTAGTCAGTAGTATTCTAAAGCTATAACACATTGTTTCATTTTCTTTTCATTCTCATGCATCTCTTTTTCACATTGCATAGCCTCCTGTTTCTTCTAGCTTCATTTAGACAGTTTGAAATACTCTCTTTTCTCCATTTCTTTTTCTTTTTTGTTTAATTTTGGCCTTTTTTCATTGATTTTTTTAATCCATTTATTTTCATCTATCTTTATTCTATGACCTGTGTGGGCCTCGCACTGCAGTGGCCTCTCCGATTGCAGAATACTGGCTCTAGGCACATGTGCTCTAGAGCACTGGCTCATAATTGGGCACACTGGTCCAGCCGCTCTGTGGCATGTGGGATCCTCCCGGGCCAGGGATTGAACCAGTGCCCCCTGCATTGCAAGGTGGACTCTTCACCCTCTGGACCACCAGAGAAGCCCCTCCTTTTTCTCTTTAGGTATTGAGAGCCCAGTTTTCTGCTGCTCCTTTTTCAGCTTCCTTGATACCAGACTCTTGGTTTCCCTCCTACCTCAGTTGACTTTATTTCTCAGTTTTCTGTATTAGCAACTTCTTTAATCCATGAATCTTGGAGATTTTTAGAACTCAGTCATTTCTCCTACCTAAAAATGAAGTGATTGCACCCAATTACATAGCTTACATACTATTCAAAAACTGATACATGAGAAATGTGTTTATTTAAAAAAAAAAAAAAAGAGAAAATAGTTAAAAGCAAAGTGAAGAAAATAAAATTTTCCCATAATCTCACCACTCTGATGAACCAACTTCAGTTCTTAAGTATAACCTTTTAAAAATTGATATACAGTAATTAGGATTGTTAATTGTAAAATGATTTTTTCAGCAAAAGAATTTATTATTATTATTTTTTAAAGATTTATTTATTTATTTATTTTGGGCAGGAGTCAGGTTGGGGAGGCAGGGGAGCAGGCGGGCCACTTCTATTGGTCTTTCATTTCTCTATTTTCATCCGTCTTTGTTCTTTGGTTCCTGTGGGCCTCCCATCGCGGTGGCGTCTGTCGTTGCAGAACGCCGGCTCTGGGTGCATGCGCTCCAGAGCTCCGGCTTGGTGATTGGACACATTGGTCCAGCCGCTCCGCGGCACATGGGATCTTCCCAGGCCAGGGATTGAACCAGCACCCCTTGCACTGCAAGGCGGTGTCCTTTCCCACTGGACCACCAGGGGAAGCCCAGCAAAGGAATTTAAATGTTTCATCTCAGACTTGGAAAATGGTCACAGACAAGGGAAGGTATACCCAGGATCACAGCATAAAACCACCTTCCACTGCTAAGCTGTTTTATACTGCAGTTTGTACTGTCGCTGTTGACCATAGTGAATACTGCTACTGCTTCAGCAGTATCACTCTTGTGCCTGGAAGCTTTAAGTGACTAGCAGGGCCTCTGCTCTCTACCAACTGGTTCCTGATCAGATATCCAAGATAGGTGCTTCTGATTAGCAGAGCTTGATGTCATGCTTCTGAAGCTAGTATCTGGCATTTCTAGCTTATCTAGGGGGCTTTCACAATTCAGAGGGAGTTCAGATGCTATGTAATCAAGAATGTGAAAATCAGATTCTTGAACAAAACAGCAGTAGAATAGAGTACACACCAACTCAGAAGTTCGTATTTCTGGATTTAAACATGTTCAGATGTATCTGTTAAACTCAATGGACATGTAACTTCACGATGTAGACTTTTACATCCCTGTCAGGTCTGTCCTCTACAGTGATGCCAGAGTTATTTTTCCTAAAAGGCAAATCTTGTTACTATCATTCTCTTAACCAAAATCCTTCAGTGGTTAATTCCTGATTACTTACAGGATAAAATTAAAACTAGCTTGGCCTACAAATCTTTCAGTATTTGAATTTTGCCAAATATCTAGTCAAAACTTGTTCAGTTGCTGAGTCCAGCTCTTTGCAACCCCATGAACTACAGCACGCCAGGCTCCCCTGTCCTTCACTATCTCTTGAGTATCTCCCAGTTTTCTCAGATTCATGTCCATTGAGTTGATGATGCTTTCTAATCATCTCAGCTTCTGTTACCCTCTTCTCCTCTTGCCATCAGATTTTCCCAGCATCAGGATCTTTCCGAATGAATCAGCTCTTTACATCAGGTGGCCAGACTGTTGGAGCTTCAGCTTCAGCATCAGTCCTTCCAGTGAATATTCAGGGTTGATTTCCTTTAGGATTGATTGATTTGATCTCCTTGCTGTCCAAGGGACTCTTAAGAGTCTTCTCCAGTACCACAACTCAGAAGTGTCAATTCTTCAGTGCTCAGCCTTCTGTATGGTCCAACTTTCACATTTGTACATGACTACTGTAAAAGCCATAGCTTTAAAAAAAATCCAACAACATAGCTCTGTCTATATGGACCTTTGTTGGAAAGGGATGCCTCTGCTTTTTAATATGCTGTATAGATTTGTCATAGCTTTCCTTCCAAGCAGTAAGTGTCTTAAATTCTTCCCCCTTACCAGTAACGGATTAGTTGGAGCCATATCATTTTAGCTCTGTTTTCCTAAAAAATACCAATGCTCTTTCATGTTTCTGTACTTTTCTGAGTGTTTTTGCCTAGAATATCTACTTATTTTTTGTCCTCTTCAAAAATTTATCTTTACAGACTCAGTTTAAATACCACTGTCCTGTGTCATGCCTTCCTGATACCCTCAACCAAACAACGTTCTTTAAACTTCTAAACATTCCTGTATTGTACTACTCATCACAAAATATTATTTTTATATAATTTTTTTTCTTATTAGCTTCTAATAACTTGGAAATTGATCATCTTTTATATAACATCTTTTTTTTTTTAATTTTGGCCTCTTTTATTTATTTTTTGTTTTTATTTTCATCCATCTTTTATTCTTTGGCCTGTGGGGGCCTCCCATTGCAGTGGCCTCTCCTGTTGCAGAGCACCGGCTCTGGGCACATGTGCTCCAGAGCACTGGCTCATAATTGGACACATACTGGTCCAGCTGCTCTGCGGCATGGTAGATCTTCCTGGGCCAGGGATCTAACCAGTGCCCCTTGCACTGCAAGGTGGACCCTTTACCCATGGGACCACAAGGGAAGGCCTATGTAATCTTTTTATCTTAGAAGATTTTTGTTGAATAAGTCATCAGTGAAAACACCCTACTTCTGGTTGGTTTGTTCATTTAGTGTAGTCTTCTTAAGAACAAAGACCATGCATTGTTTGCCTATTCTGTAATCACGAATAGCATTCCCAATTTGGCTAATTATTTGGCATGAAAACCAGGGAAAATAGACCTTGATGGGTGAGTGTTAGTTGCTCAGTCATATCCAACCCTTTGCTGCCCCATGACTATAGTAGGATAGGTTTAAAATGAACTTTAAAACTGTCAGAAAAGTGCCTTGCTTTGATGAAATATCTATATTGAATTCTCTGTTTGATGTTTCTTATGTTGAGGAACTTAAAAAAGTAACCTCGGACTTGATAAAGACCAAAGTCACGTGTCAACAATATAAGACGGGAGCAGAAAGCATCAATTTAACAATGAAAGAACAGAAAGTTCAAGAACTTGAAGAAAGACTCAAAATGGTATTTATTTAGATATATTCTTGTTTGTAAAATTCACATTCTTGTAATATTTATGACATTATGTAAACAATTGAATAAGGAGTATAATACAAAACTGTTCCTTCTTTGTTGAGTTGATATACATAGTAAAGAAATATTTTATGAATCTTTGAAAAATTGCTAGATAACTTTTGGCATTATCAATAAAACTTTAGGGTAACAAAATTTGGTTATAACCACTTTAGTTTCACTTAAATGTGGTATTAGGTAATCTTCTGGCATCATGATATCTCCAGGAAAGCTTTTGGAGATGACAAATTCTGTAGTTTTCCCCATTAACATTTATAAGTCTGCACTGTCTGTTTTGGGTATCTAACACCATCTTAAGTTCATTAGAGTCACTACTTCAGCAGTAGACAAACATTGGTACTCTTGGAGTAAAAATAGGTCATGGCACTCCCGAATTTGTTAAGTACGGAATTGAATATATAATTTGTTGAATTTTGTATCATAACTTTAAAATTATTCAAATTTTTAGGAATTGGAATTAAATAAGAAGATTAATGAAGAGATCACTCATATTCAAGAAGAAAAACAGGCAAGCAATCATAAGATATTTTAGAAGTCAGTAAATATTCTGAAAAACAAATACAGTGTAGAAAATAAACATCAAATGGAATCATGCCTAGGTTAATTCCTATCACTTGGTTGATATACAGTTGGTGTATATTGAATGGATGCATATGTACATTTTAAACCAGGTCTCACCTATATTCACATTAAAAAATAAATCAGGGACTTCCTTGGTGGTCAAGTGATTAAGACTCCACACTTAACAAAGCAGGGGTACAAGTTTGATCCCTGTTTGGGATACTAAGATCCCACATGCTATATGGTATGGCCAAAAGAATATCAGAGGAGAAATAGGGAGATGGTCATAAAAATGTACAAGTTTCCAGTTGTAAAATGAGTTAGTTCTGGGTATGTAATATACAGCATGATGTTATATTTGAAAGTTGCTAAGAGAGTAGTTTTTTTATGAGACTCTGAAGACATATTCTTTTTAAAAAAGTTTTTAATTTATTTTTATTTGTTGTTATATTTGGCTATTCTAGGTTTTCACTGCTGTCTCTTCTTTAGTTGCAGGGAGTGGGGGCTTCTCTATAGTTGAGGTGAGCAGACTTCTTGCAGTGACTTCTCTTGTGGAACTCGGGCTCTAGAGCTTCATGGGCTTCAGTAGTTGTGGTACAGGGGCCCAATAGTTGTGGCTCCAGGACTCTAGAGCATGGACTTGATAGTTGTTCAGTGGGCTTAGTTGTTCTACTGCATGTGGGATCTTCCCGGATCAGGGATCGAACCCATGTCTCCTGCATTGACAGGTGAACTCTTTACCACTGAGCTGCCAAGAAAACCCTGCGGACATATTCTTATTTTAAAAATATTTATTTAGTTACAGTCTAGTTGATTTACAATGTTCTATTAGTATCAATTCTTCAACATAGTGATTCAGAATTTTTATAGATTTTACACCATTTAAGGTTATTATAAAATATTGACTCTATTCCTTTTACCGTACAATATAGCCTTGTAACTTATTTATTTTTTACAGAGGGTAGATCTTAAATGTTCTCCCACATATGATTATGTGTGGTAATAGAGATGTCAACCTTATTGTGGTCATTATATCACAATAAATATGTGTATCAAATCATCATATTTTATGTGTTAAGCTTACACATAGATCAATTGTATCTCAAAGATTGAAAAAATATTTCAAATCTGGAAAAAATTACATTAAAATAATTTATAAATAAAATAAAATAAATAAATATAAATAACTTTTCCCCTTAGTTTAGACCACTAGTACTCTGGCAGATAATTACTGAAATATATTTATGCTTAGAGCATGCACTTATAGGACATTATGATCTCATTTGAATTTGATATTTATAATTATTATATTCTTAAAAAAAAAGATATGTGAAAAAAATTTCTCCTGTTTCTTTTCTTTTCTGATTTTCCTGTTTGATCCTGAATGCATACCAGGCCATCCTAGCCCATTAGCACTATGGCATTTTAGTAGTGATATATTTAGTATTTCAGAAGAAAGCCAACAAAAGTTTGTTTTGAATTCTTTACATTTTTCACTAGTGTCTCAGAGTCCATGTCCCATTTCAAAAACTTTGTTAATTATTTGAGGAACTCTTAGAAATACTACTTTGTATGAAATCATGTAATACAAATTACAATATTAAATTAATAAAATGTGCCATTAGTTTATTTCAGTATATTGTTTATTATGACATTGAAACTAAACTGTAATGATAAGGAACTAGGAAATACGTTTTAAGAATGAGTTTAGAAACATACTATTTAAAATGTTTTAAATTAATATATCATATTTTTACTTTTTTAAAGGGTATCATCATTTCTTTCCAACAATTGCAGCAATTACTTCAGCAACAGACTCAAGCTAATTCTGAAATGGAAGAAAAATTGAAGGTGCTAAAAGAAAATAGTTAGGATATATATATATAACATATTCCTAATTATATGTATATTCATATTTGCATCTAATGAGCTTTACCTGCTTAGTTGCTTTCATATATCCAACTTTATCTGAGATCATTTTGAATTTTAGGGGTAAAATATTGACTTCCTTCATGAACTTGGTATCAATGTCCAAAGGAATGAGTATTTTTTTTTTTAGCATTTATGTCACTAGTTAAATGTTCAGTTTTATTAAGTAATTGATTTAATTTTGTAACAGGATATTTTTTTTCTGTGTCTTAGAATTGTGGTCATGATTCAAAACTGAAAGTAAAAGGTGACAAGTGACACCACATTCCAGGAGAGGAATCAGTGAACTCCCAGAAGTAGGTTGGAAGCCAGATCCCTTATCATGAAAACACGATAGTGCTGTCCTTTCTACCACAACAGTCACCCATCACCCTCTTCTCAGTATATATAAGAAAATGATTGGGGAGAGGAAGAAGTTATGGAAGGGCTTTGAGAGTGAGGGATCATTAAGAGATGTTTTTCTCTTACATCCCTAGTAGAGAGAGGTGCCTTTTCCCTCATGAATCTGAGTGAGGGAGTCTACAGAAAAATAATGTAAAAATTGGAGTACAAAAAGGAGAAACAGCCACCTTGGTTTTATAGATGGATACTTGCGATGCTTTTGAACCTGAAGGTTCACTGTGGTGTTGCCAGTAAAATGTGGTAAATTCATGTGGGAGAATTTGAAGTGTGTTTTTTTGAAGTTTGGAGGTTACCTACCAAGAATTTCTAGACTAATGCCCAGTTCTTGTCTAGAAATTTTAAGGAGAAAAGGTTTTGAAGGAATCTGTTCCAATGGGGCTTGAAGTGTATATTATGCTTGTTCTAAAGCTCTATGGCCCTGTGAGGGTGCAGAAGAGAGAACATGGTGGTTCGTTGGCTCCACATGAAAGAATGTAGAGGTTAGTGGAAGAGCAGGGACTACCAAGTGATGTATGACCAACTCAAGAGTAGTTGGGGACATGTTCCACTGGGGTGGCCAGTGGAAGTGATTGTGCCCCTTCTGAAGGGATTCTTGGTAATAAAGCATGGTGCTGAACATTTCCCAAGAAAAGGAGATTCACCTCACATGAAAACACCACCATCAGCAGATGCCTGGACCAGCTTCATGAGAATGTAACCAGTGCAGTTGCTTAAGGTTAATACTCAGAGGAGCCTTGAGTTCCGGGTTAAATATTTTGTGATTACTTTCTTGACATTTTTATTAACTTTTATATTTGAATGTGTGCTTTGTAAATTAAGTCTGCTGGTAAAATGAAACTAGCACCAGCACTTGAAGCCTCGGCTTCAGCATTCTCCAGCCTCCCGTTGCCTCTCAGGAACCATTCTTGACTGCTGGCTCTTCTGCCCTTTGGTGCCCTAAGCCCTGCATAGCGTTATCCTCCCTCCTTCTGTCTTGCCACTGCTGTGAGTTGACTGGGTCACATTGCCGGGTAGAGGCCTGTGTTCTGTTGTTTCCCTTTACCTCTGGTTGGGCTCCCAGGTGACACTAGTGGTAATTGCCCGGGATTTACTCTGGGCTTCTCAGTATATATAAGAAAATGATTGGGGAGAGGAAGAAGTTATGGAAGGGCTTTGAGAGTGAGGGATCATTAAGAGATGTTTTTCTCTTACATCCCTAGTAGAGAGAGGTGCCTTTTCCCTCATGAATCTGAGTGAGGGAGTCTACAGAAAAATAATGTAAAAATTGGAGTACAAAAAGGAGAAACAGCCACCTTGGTTTTATAGATGGATACTTGATGCTTTTGAACCTGAAGGTTCACTGTGGTGTTGCCAGTAAAATGTGGTAAATTCATGTGGGAGAATTTGAAGTGTGTTTTTTTGAAGTTTGGAGGTTACCTACCAAGAATTTCTAGACTAATGCCCAGTTCTTGTCTAGAAATTTTAAGGAGAAAAGGTTTTGAAGGAATCTGTTCCAATGGGGCTTGAAGTGTATATTATGCTTGTTCTAAAGCTCTATGGCCCTGTGAGGGTGCAGAAGAGAGAACATGGTGGTTCGTTGGCTCCACATGAAAGAATGTAGAGGTTAGTGGAAGAGCAGGGACTACCAAGTGATGTATGACCAACTCAAGAGTAGTTGGGGACATGTTCCACTGGGGTGGCCAGTGGAAGTGATTGTGCCCCTTCTGAAGGGATTCTTGGTAATAAAGCATGGTGCTGAACATTTCCCAAGAAAAGGAGATTCACCTCACATGAAAACACCACCATCAGCAGATGCCTGGACCAGCTTCATGAGAATGTAACCAGTGCAGTTGCTTAAGGTTAATACTCAGAGGAGCCTTGAGTTCCGGGTTAAATATTTTGTGATTACTTTCTTGACATTTTTATTAACTTTTATATTTGAATGTGTGCTTTGTAAATTAAGTCTGCTGGTAAAATGAAACTAGCACCAGCACTTGAAGCCTCGGCTTCAGCATTCTCCAGCCTCCCGTTGCCTCTCAGGAACCATTCTTGACTGCTGGCTCTTCTGCCCTTTGGTGCCCTAAGCCCTGCATAGCGTTATCCTCCCTCCTTCTGTCTTGCCACTGCTGTGAGTTGACTGGGTCACATTGCCGGGTAGAGGCCTGTGTTCTGTTGTTTCCCTTTACCTCTGGTTGGGCTCCCAGGTGACACTAGTGGTAAAGAACCTGCCTGCCAATGCAGGAGATGTGAAAAATGTGGGTTCAGTCCCTGAATTGGGACAATCCCTGGAAGAGGGCATGACAACCCACTCCAATATTCTTGCCTGGACAGAGGAGCCTGGCAGGCTACAGTCCATAGGGTCAGAAAGAGTCAGACACAACTGAGCAACTTAGCACGTATGCCCCACTCGTGGAGACCTAGATGTAGAGAGAGGGTCTGAGTTGAGTACACGTGCCCTACAGCAACCTCTGTCCCAGGTTGGCCATGTAAGGCACATTTGGTAGGTATCTTGGCAGGGAATGAGTCCCCAGTCCAGATAGTGAGCTGTATCCCTTTCTGGCATTGAAGTCCTTTAGGGGTTACCCATCTGCCATGAATTGGGGCAGAGGGCCCATGGGATAGAGAGACTGACTTGCCCAACTTCAGCCAGAATGTAGTACATGGATCTTGCAGCTTGCAGGAGTCAAAACCCTGTGCTGAGTTGTGTGGTGAGGCCCTTAAGCATTTGTGAGGCTCTGCTTTTGGTATGTGGATCTACTTTTTGTGGCTCTTAAAGAGAAACCAAAAAGCACCATTTATTGATAAAAATGGGTTTTTTCTCTGATTTCATAATCTTGTTATTTAAGACAAAATGGTAAATGTAATTTTTAATCTATGGTAAGAGAATTGCCATGGCTTCCTTGATGGCTCAGTGGTAAAGAATCCACCTACCAATGCAGGAGATGCAGGCTCAATCCCGGGGTTGGGAAGAACCCCTAGAGAAGGAAATGGCAACCCACTCCAATATTCTTGCCTGGAAAATCCCACGGACTGAGGAGCCTGGCAGGCTGTGGTCCATGGGGTTGAAAAAGAGTCAGACACAACTGACAAAAAAGAAAAAAGCAACAACAAACAGAAAGCACCATGATAGGTGGAAAGGAAGAAAAAATGGTATGGGGGAGAAGAGAAAGAGTGAGAGTAACCTTGAAGAAAATAAAAAGTTTGGTATCAGTGTCTTTAATAGCCTTTTTCTCTGCCCTTTTTTTTTTTTTTTTTTTTTTTGCACTCAGCCCCAGAATTATGCTGAATCATCATTGGATGAAACCAAGCTAAACCTGAACAGCGAAACACTATTTTTTCACCATTGATGTCCTATGACTAGTCTTGTAAAGAGAGGTTTGCCACCTTCATTTCTCTTGCCTGCGCCCCAATGGTATAGGAATTAGACCTAGAAGGGAAAGAGGGAAAGGTTAAGTTAGAGCCAAATCTCTCCCTTCTTTTAAACCTTTCACACACTCCAATAAAAGATTAATTTAAAATTTTCTCATGAAGTCTAGTTATCTGCAAGTATCTTCCCCCTTACCTACTCTACCCACCATATTGATGCATAATGAGGACAATTTCCCTAAGGTGTTGAATTTGCTGCCAAGAAACATATGATATAATTTATCCAAATTCTTGATGAAAGCAGTTATCAGTATGATCTCATAATCTATTTAAAGGCAATGAAACATAGATCTTTAGGATAAAGAAAATACTGGAGATTAGCCAATCCAACCAGTTCATTTTGTGATGAAATAGAGATTAACAAAAGATAAGCATGCAGTTTAAGGCCCCCAAATTAGTGGTAAAACCAGAATTGGATCTTTTGTCTTGATTCTATTTTGGCACTATTTCTACATCATTACATTGTTATGATATTTTTCCTGGATATATTAGAGCTGCCACTCTTGTTAGATCAGGAATAAGACCACAACTTTGAAAGTGCCCCCAGCCAACTTTACAGAGAATTGCCATGGCTTCCCTGATGGCTCAGTGGTAAAGAATCCACCTACCAATGCAGGAGATGCAGGCTCAATCCCGGGGTTGGGAAGAACCCCTAGAGAAGGAAATGGCAACCCACTCCAATATTCTTGCCTGGAAAATCCCACGGACTGAGGAGCCTGGCAGGCTGTGGTCCATGGGGTTGAAAAAGAGTCAGACACAACTGACAAAAAAGAAAAAAGCAACAACAAACAGAAAGCACCATGATAGGTGGAAAGGAAGAAAAAATGGTATGGGGGAGAAGAGAAAGAGTGAGAGTAACCTTGAAGAAAATAAAAAGTTTGGTATCAGTGTCTTTAATAGCCTTTTTCTCTGCCCTTTTTTTTTTTTTTTTTTTTTTGCACTCAGCCCCAGAATTATGCTGAATCATCATTGGATGAAACCAAGCTAAACCTGAACAGCGAAACACTATTTTTTCACCATTGATGTCCTATGACTAGTCTTGTAAAGAGAGGTTTGCCACCTTCATTTCTCTTGCCTGCCCCAATGGTATAGGAATTAGACCTAGAAGGGAAAGAGGGAAAGGTTAAGTTAGAGCCAAATCTCTCCCTTCTTTTAAACCTTTCACACACTCCAATAAAAGATTAATTTAAAATTTTCTCATGAAGTCTAGTTATCTGCAAGTATCTTCCCCCTTACCTACTCTACCCACCATATTGATGCATAATGAGGACAATTTCCCTAAGGTGTTGAATTTGCTGCCAAGAAACATATGATATAATTTATCCAAATTCTTGATGAAAGCAGTTATCAGTATGATCTCATAATCTATTTAAAGGCAATGAAACATAGATCTTTAGGATAAAGAAAATACTGGAGATTAGCCAATCCAACCAGTTCATTTTGTGATGAAATAGAGATTAACAAAAGATAAGCATGCAGTTTAAGGCCCCCAAATTAGTGGTAAAACCAGAATTGGATCTTTTGTCTTGATTCTATTTTGGCACTATTTCTACATCATTACATTGTTATGATATTTTTCCTGGATATATTAGAGCTGCCACTCTTGTTAGATCAGGAATAAGACCACAACTTTGAAAGTGCCCTTTCTCAGCTTTAAATCCATTGTTTATGTATTGTTGGATTCTACAGGGCTTACAGTAGTCATAGATGTATATATTAGGTTGGTGCGAAAGTAATTATGGTTTTGAACTCTGAATTTTAAATCATTGACTTAACACATCTTTATTGATCACAATAGGAACTATTGCAATCAACACATTTTTGCTAAAAAGAAATAAGATTTTTATTCCTACAGCATAAAAATCTGTGCTTCAGGATTCCATAAACTCTTGGAAAGTATTTTCTGCTTTTTGCTGGTTTTGGAAGCATTTTCCCTGCAAAAAGTTGTCGAGATGCTTGAAGAAGTGGTAGTTGGTTGGCGAGAGGTCAGGTGAATATGGCAGCTGAGGCAAAGCTTTATAGCCCAATTTGTTTAACTTCCGAAGCGTTGGTTGTGCGATGTGCACTGGGTGTTGTCACAGAGAAGAATTTGGCTCTTTCTGTTGACCAGTGCTGGCTGCAGGCATTGCAGTTTTTGGTGCATCTCATTGATTTACTGAGCATACTTCTCAGACATAATGTGTACACTGGAATTCAGAAAACTGTAGTGGATCAGACTAGCAGCAAACAACAAAATAGTGACTGCAACCTATTTTGGTGCAGGTCTGGCTTTGGAAAACGCTTTGGAGCTTCTTCTTGGTCCAGCCACTGAGCTGGCCATCTCTGGTTGTTGTATACAATCCACTTTTTTTTTTTTTTGCATGTCACAATCCAATCAAGAAATCATTCATTGTTGATGTTGTATAAGAGAAGATCACACTTCAAAACAACAGTGTTTTTGTTTTTGTTTTGCCTCTAAGCCATCATTTATTTTTCATCCGTCTTTACTCCCTTGCCTGTGTGGGCCTCCCACCACAGTGGCCTCTCTCGTTGCAGAGCACCGCTCTGGGTGCATGTGCTCCAGAGCACTGGCTCATAATTGGACATACCGGCCCAACCGCTCTGTGGCACGTGGGGTCTTCCCAGGCCAGGGATCGAACCGGCGCCCCTCAAAACAACAATTTTTTTTGATTTGCGGTCACCTCATGAAGCACACATTTAATTAAGCTTTTTCACCTTTCCAATTTCCTTCAAATGCCACAGAACCATAGAATGGTTGACATTGAGTTCCTGGGCAACTTCTCATGTGGTTCTGAGAGGATCAGCTTCAGTAATCCTCTCAATTGATCAAGGCCCTTGTCTCCTTTGCAAAACTTCTTAAACCACCACTGCACTGCACATTCATTAGCAGTTCCTTGGCCATATTCATTGTTGATGTTGTGATTGTCTCTGCTGCTTTATGACCCATTTTGAACTCGATTAAGAAAATTGCTCAAATTTGCTTTTTGTCTAACATAATTTCCATAGTGTAAAATACATAGAAAATAAATAGCAAGTAATAATTAATTATCAAAAAACATAAAGCAAAAAATGTACATTAAAATGATGTATAACATGACGTTTATTTAAGAATGTGATAGCAGATGGCAAATTTCAACAATGCAAAACTGTAATTACTTTTGCACCAGCCTAATAGTTGTGTGTGTCTGAGTTAATGATGACAGTAACTATGGTTCCAGGATCTTTTAACTATAAATCCCAATATTTTAGACCATCCAAATGCCTCTGTCTTTTCTAGACCCATTGTTGCCTGAGCCTTGATAGTACATGGAGAAACTAGATTCCTTATAATAAAATTACCAACAAAATATTGGCAAGAACAGGATAGAATTGTCAGCTTTTTGTTTTAACAGATAAGGACATTTAAAAGATAATACCATCTATCATCACTTTCATTTAATAAAAGATAACATTTTAACACCAAAAGTATTTTAAGGATGTAATATCAGATAAAGGACAGTCCTTCATAAGAAAATACATTTGATGACCTTAAATTGACATTTTTTACCATGGACTAGTGAGATTTTGTCATGGATCAGTACTTGTTTACAGACTGGTGTTGGAGAACGACTGATATATAGTATAACAAAATATTAATGTTGAACTGTTGCTGAGGATTATGCTGCATAGATAGCTCAAGTGTTTTCCTGAGGAGCATTCTAATTCCACCTGTACTAAAAGGGACCATTACTCTTCATAATGGCCTGCTGTTTTTCATTGCTCTGCAATCATGCTGTCATCTGTCTTTTTTTTCTTTTAAGTACAGTTTGGAGCATAGAGACCTAAATTCTCATGACGGAGAATATTTTTTTACTGTGATTTAATTATAGTTTAGTCCAGATAAAAGCAGTTAGGCTGCTATAATCATAGTGTTAAGAAGACTTATTTAGTTAGTTTTCTGCTATAGTCATAGTGTTACCATGGTATTAACTAGAAGAATTTACTTAGTTTTTGGTGTATTAAAGCATTACCCAGTGGTTTTATTTTTATTTTTCTCAATATGCATTTTTTTCAGAGAAGGTTTTCAGATTTGTTAGTAATACCAAATAATTTCCTGGTAGATGATAAATTAAATAAAAATAGTAACATTTCTGCTAATATAGTGTAAGAGCCCAGAAAAGTATCTGGCACATAGTAGGAGCTCATTACATCTATTCAATTAATGAATGATTAACAGTGAGTAAGTTCAGACTGTGCACATTCAGATATTGCCAGGTCAGAGCTTCTGATTAAATGATGACAGTAACTATGGTTCCAGGATCTTTTAACTATAAATCCCAATATTTTAGACCATCCAAATGCCTCTGTCTTTTCTAGACCCATTGTTGCCTGAGCCTTGATAGTACATGGAGAAACTAGATTCCTTATAATAAAATTACCAACAAAATATTGGCAAGAACAGGATAGAATTGTCAGCTTTTTGTTTTAACAGATAAGGACATTTAAAAGATAATACCATCTATCATCACTTTCATTTAATAAAAGATAACATTTTAACACCAAAAGTATTTTAAGGATGTAATATCAGATAAAGGACAGTCCTTCATAAGAAAATACATTTGATGACCTTAAATTGACATTTTTTACCATGGACTAGTGAGATTTTGTCATGGATCAGTACTTGTTTACAGACTGGTGTTGGAGAACGACTGATATATAGTATAACAAAATATTAATGTTGAACTGTTGCTGAGGATTATGCTGCATAGATAGCTCAAGTGTTTTCCTGAGGAGCATTCTAATTCCACCTGTACTAAAAGGGACCATTACTCTTCATAATGGCCTGCTGTTTTTCATTGCTCTGCAATCATGCTGTCATCTGTCTTTTTTTTCTTTTAAGTACAGTTTGGAGCATAGAGACCTAAATTCTCATGACGGAGAATATTTTTTTACTGTGATTTAATTATAGTTTAGTCCAGATAAAAGCAGTTAGGCTGCTATAATCATAGTGTTAAGAAGACTTATTTAGTTAGTTTTCTGCTATAGTCATAGTGTTACCATGGTATTAACTAGAAGAATTTACTTAGTTTTTGGTGTATTAAAGCATTACCCAGTGGTTTTATTTTTATTTTTCTCAATATGCATTTTTTTCAGAGAAGGTTTTCAGATTTGTTAGTAATACCAAATAATTTCCTGGTAGATGATAAATTAAATAAAAATAGTAACATTTCTGCTAATATAGTGTAAGAGCCCAGAAAAGTATCTGGCACATAGTAGGAGCTCATTACATCTATTCAATTAATGAATGATTAACAGTGAGTAAGTTCAGACTGTGCACATTCAGATATTGCCAGGTCAGAGCTTCTGATTAAACATATTGGATTGAACTTATACATTCTCTTCTGTTACCTTCTGAAACTGCAATAAATTCACATCAATAAATCATAAGAATGAAGAAATAGAAAGAAGAAACAAAAAAAGAAAGTTTTAAAAGTGGGAGCCAAATGGAAAATTAGTCATTTACTCAGAAAATGAAAGTAGAAACCCAAGTTAAAGCTACAGAAATAATCAGAAATTGCAAGTATTGTATGCCTCTAGAAGTAAGGTGGGCAAACTAGAACCATTAACTGGAAGGTCTGCATAGAATGCTATTGCACATTCCGATTCTTTTCTCTAATCTGCACAGATAGTCATTCCTTATCCTCTCTTAAGGAAAAGATTGAACAATTACCTTTAGAAGTTCGAGGAGCAACTGAGACTGGGAACACAGTGGTGTGCTGGAGCTAATTTGTACCAGAGAGAGTTGATTGTTAGAGCTATTGCCATTCCAAGCTGGTTTAAATGAGTGACAGCTTGAATCGACCATGGTGGGGTTTTTAAGCTCTAACGAGATTGGCAAATGCTGCAAATCAGGCTTTTTTTTTCCCCTTCTTTTGAGACCTGGTTTACTAGCACAGTACTGAGAGTACTATATTAAAAACAGGTTGGAAAGTCTAAATACTGAATTCTGAAGCCTTCAAGCACAGTCTCCCTATTTAGAGGATAGTTAGCTTTGTAACATCTAGGGAGCTGAATGGAAGATTCCATTTTGGGGCAACTAACCTGTATTTAAGCTCTCCTGATGAAACAGCTCAGCCAGATCAATGCATAGTGAAGCCACCGCTCTAGTGACAAAAGTTTGTAGTTGACAAAACTTTTAGCTGACTTTTTAATATTTCATTCTTAAATATGCACAGATTAGGATCACTGGGTATGTAAAGAAAATCTCCAATGTGTAAAACAGACAAAACAAACAAGGTAATGAAAAAAAAACTTGGAGAAGCTAAGGAAATGTACTCAGTTAAAAGATTTCTTATTATTACTTATTAATCCACTAAAAGATTTCATTTGAATGATTAACAGTGAGTAAGTTCAGACTGTGCACATTCAGATATTGCCAGGTCAGAGCTTCTGATTAAACATATTGGATTGAACTTATACATTCTCTTCTGTTACCTTCTGAAACTGCAATAAATTCACATCAATAAATCATAAGAATGAAGAAATAGAAAGAAGAAACAAAAAAAGAAAGTTTTAAAAGTGGGAGCCAAATGGAAAATTAGTCATTTACTCAGAAAATGAAAGTAGAAACCCAAGTTAAAGCTACAGAAATAATCAGAAATTGCAAGTATTGTATGCCTCTAGAAGTAAGGTGGGCAAACTAGAACCATTAACTGGAAGGTCTGCATAGAATGCTATTGCACATTCCGATTCTTTTCTCTAATCTGCACAGATAGTCATTCCTTATCCTCTCTTAAGGAAAAGATTGAACAATTACCTTTAGAAGTTCGAGGAGCAACTGAGACTGGGAACACAGTGGTGTGCTGGAGCTAATTTGTACCAGAGAGAGTTGATTGTTAGAGCTATTGCCATTCCAAGCTGGTTTAAATGAGTGACAGCTTGAATCGACCATGGTGGGGTTTTTAAGCTCTAACGAGATTGGCAAATGCTGCAAATCAGGCTTTTTTTTTCCCCTTCTTTTGAGACCTGGTTTACTAGCACAGTACTGAGAGTACTATATTAAAAACAGGTTGGAAAGTCTAAATACTGAATTCTGAAGCCTTCAAGCACAGTCTCCCTATTTAGAGGATAGTTAGCTTTGTAACATCTAGGAGCTGAATGGAAGATTCCATTTTGGGGCAACTAACCTGTATTTAAGCTCTCCTGATGAAACAGCTCAGCCAGATCAATGCATAGTGAAGCCACCGCTCTAGTGACAAAAGTTTGTAGTTGACAAAACTTTTAGCTGACTTTTTAATATTTCATTCTTAAATATGCACAGATTAGGATCACTGGGTATGTAAAGAAAATCTCCAATGTGTAAAACAGACAAAACAAACAAGGTAATGAAAAAAAAACTTGGAGAAGCTAAGGAAATGTACTCAGTTAAAAGATTTCTTATTATTACTTATTAATCCACAAAGAAGTAATTAAGAATTTTAAAAAGCAACATTCACAGAGTAAGAGAGAACCTTTAAATATATTAGCAGACATAGAAAGTACAGTGGAAAGGTTTGAAGATAATATCAAAATAATCTGAGAAATTAGAGCCAAAAGACAAGAAGATAGAATGTAGGGAAAAAAAGAAAACGAGGGAGTCAGTTCAGGAGGTATGGTGAGTTTCATTGAAAACAGAGAAGATGGAAGGAGAGCAAATGACCCAAGAAACAATGCAAGAAAGTGACCCAGAACTGAAAGATCTGAGTTTGTTTTGCCTAACACTAATGCATATTATTATGAAGTTTCGTACTTTACTTAAAGGAAAGATTATAAAACTCTCTATGGGAAAAAAAGTCAGTCACCTATGAAGGATCCAAAATGAGAATGGCAACATAATGGCTTCAGACTTCTCATTGGCAACCCTGGAAAGCAGAAGATAATAGACCCACGCCTTCAGAGGTTCCAAAGCAGAAATGTACACTTTAGTCAAACAAGTTGTTAACTATTGGTAGAATAAACATTTTCAGACATGCAAAGTCTCAAAAAATGTATCATGTCTGCCTGCTTTATCAAGAAGTAGTAGAAAAGTTGCTTTACCACGACAAGGGAATAAAACAGGAGGAAATCATTGGATTTAGGAAACAGGAGACCCACCACAGAAGAAAAAAGGAAATTCTCAGAGATTGCCTAATCAGTGTAGCAAGATGAAAGAACAGTCAGTCCAAATTGTAGGAGAAGGATGGAATGCCTGCAGAACATGGAAACAGAGAATACCTGACATAGGCAGTTTCTTTTAGATGGGGATATAGGTACAGACAGGAAATGACTTGATATATCTAATGTACTTTTTTTTTTTTTTTAAAGATTTATTTATTTATTTATTTTGGGCGGGGGCCGGGTTGGGGAGGGAGGGGAGCGGGCGGGCCACTTCTATTGGTCTTTCATTTCTCTGTTTTCATCCGTCTTTGTTCTTTGGCTCCTGCGGGCCTCCCATCGCGGTGGCATCTGTTGTCGCAGAGCGCCAGCTCTGGGCGCATGCGCCCCAGAGCTCCAGCTCGGTAGTTGGACCCATCAGTCCAGCCGCTCCGCGGCACATGGAATCTTCCCAGGCCAGGGATCGAACTGGCGCCCCTTGCACTGCAAGGCGGTGTCCTTATCCACTGGACCACCAGGGGAAGCCCTCTAATGTACTTTTAAAGAACATAATGCTCTTGTTCATTTATTATTACTAGCAAAGAGTCTATGGTATACTCTTCCATCTCCCATTTAAACTTTGATTTGTCTGTCTTCTAAAATGGTGTTATTAATATAAATAGATACTGTAACTAGTTGTTAAAACTTAAAAATACCAAGCACCCATTAGATAATACCATCATAAATATTTAGAAACTGCCTTGTTATTATAATATGTATCTATAAATTAAGACAAAATCATCACTTCTGTAAAAATACTTAACATTGTCCTAAAGTAGAGACAGTCAAAATAAGTCATATTGAGTGCTCTCAAAGTGCATAGTTCTTTATGTTGGAGGAGAATCTTCATGTTAAAATTGCATTATTAGATGTCTTCACAATGTTACATAATTATGTCTTCACATATTGATATTCTATGTAGTGATAGAGAACTCTTTAAATAGATAAAATACTATGAAACCTTTAAAATGAGCTACAATCTATATGTAGTGATATGGAAGTTAAATAAGATGCATTATTCATGTTTTTAGAAAACCAAATGGCAGAACAACATGGTATGTATAATATGGTTTGAAAGATAATTTCGTGTATGCTCATAGACAATTTCTGAAAGGATACACAAGAAACTACTAGAGTGATTACCTCTGGGGAGAAGAGCTGGAGAATCAGTAGAAGGAAATTTTGGCTTTTCTTTCTGTATCCTTTGTGTGGTTTAGATGTTTAACCTGAATGTTCTTAGCTTTAATAATAATAAACAAATGAACATAAAAATTCCAGATACATTAGACATGTAGGTAGAGTTCTTACTATTTGTCTTTTTACAGAAGTTTACTTGGATTATCAGAAGACACTGAAGAAACCCAGTAATATTGCTGATACTGATTTAATATCTTTTAAATATTTGTTTTAGAAAATAGTGAGATTTTTACCCTCTAAAGGTTTTTTGAGAAAGGGAAGAGGAGAGTGTGGTAATGATTATATAATATGCTTATTTATGAAGAAATAAGTTTAGTTAGTGAATATTGAAGTTCTACTAAAAAAGTGTTAATTTCAAATTAAAAGATTTAATTGTATTTAAGAGTTTTCTAGCCAATTTCTGAAATAAACAGATATGGAAAATATATTCTGTGGTGGTTAAAAATTTTAGTTGAGTTAGGCTGGATTATGCTACATTTCATATTTTTCAGTGCTGTACTTTATATTACTTTTTTCAGTACATTAAAACTTATGCAGTGAAACTGTAACTAGTTGTTAAAACTTAAAAATACCAAGCACCCATTAGATAATACCATCATAAATATTTAGAAACTGCCTTGTTATTATAATATGTATCTATAAATTAAGACAAAATCATCACTTCTGTAAAAATACTTAACATTGTCCTAAAGTAGAGACAGTCAAAATAAGTCATATTGAGTGCTCTCAAAGTGCATAGTTCTTTATGTTGGAGGAGAATCTTCATGTTAAAATTGCATTATTAGATGTCTTCACAATGTTACATAATTATGTCTTCACATATTGATATTCTATGTAGTGATAGAGAACTCTTTAAATAGATAAAATACTATGAAACCTTTAAAATGAGCTACAATCTATATGTAGTGATATGGAAGTTAAATAAGATGCATTATTCATGTTTTTAGAAAACCAAATGGCAGAACAACATGGTATGTATAATATGGTTTGAAAGATAATTTCGTGTATGCTCATAGACAATTTCTGAAAGGATACACAAGAAACTACTAGAGTGATTACCTCTGGGGAGAAGAGCTGGAGAATCAGTAGAAGGAAATTTTGGCTTTTCTTTCTGTATCCTTTGTGTGGTTTAGATGTTTAACCTGAATGTTCTTAGCTTTAATAATAATAAACAAATGAACATAAAAATTCCAGATACATTAGACATGTAGGTAGAGTTCTTACTATTTGTCTTTTTACAGAAGTTTACTTGGATTATCAGAAGACACTGAAGAAACCCAGTAATATTGCTGATACTGATTTAATATCTTTTAAATATTTGTTTTAGAAAATAGTGAGATTTTTACCCTCTAAAGGTTTTTTGAGAAAGGGAAGAGGAGAGTGTGGTAATGATTATATAATATGCTTATTTATGAAGAAATAAGTTTAGTTAGTGAATATTGAAGTTCTACTAAAAAAGTGTTAATTTCAAATTAAAAGATTTAATTGTATTTAAGAGTTTTCTAGCCAATTTCTGAAATAAACAGATATGGAAAATATATTCTGTGGTGGTTAAAAATTTTAGTTGAGTTAGGCTGGATTATGCTACATTTCATATTTTTCAGTGCTGTACTTTATATTACTTTTTTCAGTACATTAAAACTTATGCAGTGAAACTGAATAATGGCAATGTTTTTATACCCTTTTATAGCCATTTCTTTTTCATAACCTCCCCCTATTTCCTGTTAACTAAACTGTAAGCACCTTTCTGTTAATTTATGAAAATTATTGTTGAGATAGCACATTATCACTGATCTGTATGGCACTTTCACATGTTAGAAGCAAAGGTCCAAGCAACATAAAACACATCAAAATTCATTAATGTGGTATTGATTATTATTTGGATAATTAATTTTATTGCAGACCCTTGAAAGAGATAATGAGCTGCAAAGGGAGAAGGTAAAAGAAAATGAAGAAAAGTTCCTTAATCTTCAAAATGAGCGTGAGAAAGCACTGGGAACTTGGAAAAAGCATGTAGGTTTATTAAACAGTAAAATAGTAAAATATTTTAAGTAGTTGTAGACACTTAAAATAACTATTAAATGCTAAGAAAATATTGCAAAACTAATATAGGAATAAAGTCAGACACATTTTGTTCTTGCACTTGTATTTCTAAGAAGTGAATGTTTTTAAAGCTAAATTTAGTAAAATTCTCTGTAATGCTTTCATGCATGAAAAACCACACATATATATGTGTATTTATATATATTTTGTATCATTTAATATGTGAAAAGTAAAAATTAATTTTTCTTTTCACAGTATCATTGATAGTGCTTTAGTAAATGATTATAATAAAGAATTATATAGGTATTATTGTTAGCTGATCTCTTAAGCTTTCCTTAGCAGTTTTGTTGTATTGTATTAAAGCCATATTTAAAACATGTATACAGTAGTTGGGCTCTATAGTATTAACATTTTATAAAGAGAATTGTTATGTTATTAACATGATTATTTCTTGGAACACACTCTCTTATCTTACATTAAATTTTAATTTCAGTGAAGTAGATAATAAAACATATAAAGTGATATAAATTAAAGTTGTGAAATATAAGGTTCACTTTAAAGACTGGTGAACCCCAAAATCAGTTGTTCTATATATTATCTATTTTAATTGTCTTTAATTCTTTTAAAAGAAATTTTAAAAATAGAAGGTAATTACTTATAATTTTATGAAAGCTATATTTTGGGAGAGAAAGATATTTTAAACTGTTATATTAATTATACTATAAAATTCTAACACTACTACTATAGTTTACAATAATATATATATATGTATATTATTCTATAGATAAGTTTATTTGATATGAATTGTTGTAAAAGTAATTCTTAATTTTTTGATTCACTTGCAGCTAGTATGTTCTCTTAAATTGTTTTCTGGAGAGACCAAATTTTCACTGATGAATTTGATAAGCTTTACCAAGTTCTCAAAAAGTATTTTGTAATCTATTATATCAGAATACTATAAAATGCTTACTGATCCCTATATAGGTACAGGTTATCATTAAGCAACAAACGTAGTAATTCTCATTTTAGCTTCAGCTAATCTGCCTTCCATTTCATTTCTAATGTTTGAAAGACTGTGGAAATAGTACTGTCAGGGTAAGGAAAACTATGATGTAAAAATATAAACCTGAAAATGCCAATCATGCCAAAAAATTAGTTGAGTTGAGAAAAGTGAACGTTTATTTTTCCTAATGATATTTCAACTATGTCCCTCCTCCAGGGTTGAAAAAAATCAGTCAAATTAAAAAATATATGTATTCAGCTTCACTGGTGAGGCCTCAGTCTATAATTTGAATGAAATTGACTTTGTCTTAGGATTTTTAGCATCTACAATAATTTCACTTTATGCTTGAGTACTAAACAGAACGTAGTCAAATATTTCAAAAGCTGCTTTGGTTCTATAGTAGTTTTCTTGAATGGGAGATCAAATCTACTCTTTGAGTTGTGTTTCTGTCTCTGTGTAAGCTTTTCACCATTCTTGAGTGAAGGGTAATTATAGTATCGCTACTGAGATCAGATCAAGATGGGTTTTTTAAAAAAATGACATGATAGTGACAAAAATAAGGTGAAATTATATACTGCTTTTAAAAAAATAATGAAAGAATACAAATTAAACAGTGAATATTACTAGACAATAAAGAACATGGTATGCGTGCCTGTTTTTATTTGACTAGTTATATAGCCAATGGATATGTATAGATAAGAAGACATTAATAAAGGGAGGTGTTCAGAAATTATTTAGAGAAAGGAGATGTCACAAAAGGAATTCAGTTCACAGTGTTGGTTGAGCATCTGTCATGTGTTAGGCACTATTCTAGGGTGCTGGATTTTCAAAGGTGCCTAAAATACAAAGATTATTAAAGAGTTCACACTCTCAAAAGACAGGTAATTGTTAAGTTAACCATAATAGTGTGGAGTGTTTTCAGTAGTATTAACATTAGTATTAACAAATTACTGTGAAAGCACAAAATAAATCATTTTGCGTAACTAGGTTGCAGAAAGGTTTGGGGAAAAGATGACACTAGAATTCAGACATAAAAGATGAATAAGGTTTCACCAGACAGGAGGTGCCTGCTTCCTATCCTTCACCTTCTCTTCTGTTGGCATTCAGTTTAAGAAAGGGGAGAATGATGGAGGCATAAAATCATGTTCTCAAGGATGAGGAATAGTCTGATCTAGAATGTGACATTAGCAGAGGTGGAGATCACCTTCTAAAGAGATCTTTTCTATGAAAACAGGTTGAATTTAGGAATTACTTGATTTATGATGACTGCAGAAATCTGACGAGATTTATATCACACATTTGGAAATGTGAATCTTGGGAGATGAGATACAGATTTAAGAATAATTGGCCTAAGGATGAAATTTGAGTGAATAATAAGATCCTGTGGAAGAAGTGGACAACTTGAAGAGAAAGCAAAAGAAGAAAGAGCTTTGGGGAGTGCCAGTATTTTGTGAGTGGTTAGTGTTGTGTGTATTGGGACAGGAGCCCAACAAGAACAGTGAAAAAGATAGGAGGATAAAGAGAGAGTAGTGCCATGAAAATGAAGAAAAGAGGCTGTTTGAAAATAAGTAGTCAACATATGCTAAACTAGCATCGTGCTATAATGCTATTGGATGATGTGACACTTGAAACAAGTTCTTTTGCTAGTTGCAGGTGACAATAGAAAAAAAAACTCAGTAGAACAGTGAGGGCAGAAGTCTGGTTGTTAAGGAGTGATGAGAAGTTAGAATTTGAAAGTAGCAAGAGTGAACTTTAAGAAGTGAGAAGGACAGAGTGATTAAGTCAAGGAGAAAAAAAGTTAGGGATGTGACAAGAGTGTATTCGTGGACTGAAAACCTGCTGGTATAGCAGGAAAGACTGAGAATATGCAGGAAAGAAGAGATCTTTGCTTGAGTTAGGTTCTTAGGGAAATAGAAGAGGACTGGATAGAGAACACATGGAGAGATGAGACCTGGAAAGAAGAAACAAGTAGGAATAGATAAAAATATGTTTAAAATAGGTAAGATGAAGGAAAAGGAATTGGTGAGCTCATGATAGTTAGCCTCTACAAGGAAAATTACATGCATTTGTAGAATTTTCAGATAATTTACAGTTGTTCAAGAGAAACTTTGGCAATATTTTATGATGAAGTGGCATCTTTCTCTTCCATGGAAAATTACCAAAACCCACCAAGAAAAATACTATAAAATTGTATAGCAACAGTTTGTTTCAAAACAGGTTGACAAAATGCCTGCTTCCTATCCTTCACCTTCTCTTCTGTTGGCAATTAAAAAAAGGGGGGCATAAAATCATGTTCTCAAGGATGAGGAATAGTCTGATCTAGAATGTGACATTAGCAGAGGTGGAGATCACCTTCTAAAGAGATCTTTTCTATGAAAACAGGTTGAATTTAGGAATTACTTGATTTATGATGACTGCAGAAATCTGACGAGATTTATATCACACATTTGGAAATGTGAATCTTGGGAGATGAGATACAGATTTAAGAATAATTGGCCTAAGGATGAAATTTGAGTGAATAATAAGATCCTGTGGAAGAAGTGGACAACTTGAAGAGAAAGCAAAAGAAGAAAGAGCTTTGGGGAGTGCCAGTATTTTGTGAGTGGTTAGTGTTGTGTGTATTGGGACAGGAGCCCAACAAGAACAGTGAAAAAGATAGGAGGATAAAGAGAGAGTAGTGCCATGAAAATGAAGAAAAGAGGCTGTTTGAAAATAAGTAGTCAACATATGCTAAACTAGCATCGTGCTATAATGCTATTGGATGATGTGACACTTGAAACAAGTTCTTTTGCTAGTTGCAGGTGACAATAGAAAAAACTCAGTAGAACAGTGAGGGCAGAAGTCTGGTTGTTAAGGAGTGATGAGAAGTTAGAATTTGAAAGTAGCAAGAGTGAACTTTAAGAAGTGAGAAGGACAGAGTGATTAAGTCAAGGAGAAAAAAAGTTAGGGATGTGACAAGAGTGTATTCGTGGACTGAAAACCTGCTGGTATAGCAGGAAAGACTGAGAATATGCAGGAAAGAAGAGATCTTTGCTTGAGTTAGGTTCTTAGGGAAATAGAAGAGGACTGGATAGAGAACACATGGAGAGATGAGACCTGGAAAGAAGAAACAAGTAGGAATAGATAAAAATATGTTTAAAATAGGTAAGATGAAGGAAAAGGAATTGGTGAGCTCATGATAGTTAGCCTCTACAAGGAAAATTACATGCATTTGTAGAATTTTCAGATAATTTACAGTTGTTCAAGAGAAACTTTGGCAATATTTTATGATGAAGTGGCATCTTTCTCTTCCATGGAACTTTGTCTCACATTTGAGGCTCCTATGAAGGAGAATCCCACCAAGAAAAATACTATAAAATTGTATAGCCAGCATAAGGCTAGTTTGTAGATATAAACACTAGGTTGAAGTGTCAGTTTCTAATTGTACTGCTTACTGCCCAGTACTCTTCATCTAGTTAAGTTAAAATCTGTGTATCTTATTTGCAACAAGAAAATAAACTTTAGGAAAGCCATGAAATGGTAACTTTTATAGAATTTCTATGATTAAAAGTAATTTTTTATTTGTAACACAAATTGATTTAATGTAGTACTTAAGAGCACAGCTCTTAGACTTAGCCTTGGATTTGAATCTTTTTGTTTTAATATACCTTTTTTAAAAAAATCTCCCCCCTCCATGCCTCTTTTATTTATATTTATTTTCATTCATCTTTTTTATTCTTTGGCATGTGTGGGCCTCCCATTGCAATAGTCTCTCTCACTGCAGAGCACCGGCTATGGGTGCATGCACTCCAGAGTGCTGGCTCATAATTGGACACACTGGTCCAGCTGTTACACGGCACATGAGATCTTCCAGGGCCAGGGATCAAACCTGTGCCCTTTGCACTGCAGAGTGGACTCTTTACCCACTGGACCATCAGTGAAGCCTAGATTTGAATCTTGACTGCCACTTAATATCTACCTGATCTTACTTAACATCTATGAACCTCATATTTCTCACCTGTAAATAAGAGACTGAAAATACCTCATGAGATTTTTATGAGTATGAAATTATGTTTATTAAGTACTCAGCATAATTCAATAAATGGTGGTTTTTAATATTAGTAATTCGGGAATATTTTCATTGTTTATAGTTTCTAAACTTTTGTTAATGAAGTACTTTTATATAAAACAAACTTATATACTAAACAAATTTATGTGGTTTATATTATATAAATTTTGCTTGAGTTAGGGGAATAGAAGAGGACTGGATAGAGAACACATGGAGAGATGAGACCTGGAAAGAAGAAACAAGTAGGAATAGATAAAAATATGTTTAAAATAGGTAAGATGAAGGAAAAGGAATTGGTGAGCTCATGATAGTTAGCCTCTACAAGGAAAATTACATGCATTTGTAGAATTTTCAGATAATTTACAGTTGTTCAAGAGAAACTTTGGCAATATTTTATGATGAAGTGGCATCTTTCTCTTCCATGGAACTTTGTCTCACATTTGAGGCTCCTATGAAGGAGAATCCCACCAAGAAAAATACTATAAAATTGTATAGCCAGCATAAGGCTAGTTTGTAGATATAAACACTAGGTTGAAGTGTCAGTTTCTAATTGTACTGCTTACTGCCCAGTACTCTTCATCTAGTTAAGTTAAAATCTGTGTATCTTATTTGCAACAAGAAAATAAACTTTAGGAAAGCCATGAAATGGTAACTTTTATAGAATTTCTATGATTAAAAGTAATTTTTTATTTGTAACACAAATTGATTTAATGTAGTACTTAAGAGCACAGCTCTTAGACTTAGCCTTGGATTTGAATCTTTTTGTTTTAATATACCTTTTTTAAAAAAATCTCCCCCCTCCATGCCTCTTTTATTTATATTTATTTTCATTCATCTTTTTTATTCTTTGGCATGTGTGGGCCTCCCATTGCAATAGTCTCTCTCACTGCAGAGCACCGGCTATGGGTGCATGCACTCCAGAGTGCTGGCTCATAATTGGACACACTGGTCCAGCTGTTACACGGCACATGAGATCTTCCAGGGCCAGGGATCAAACCTGTGCCCTTTGCACTGCAGAGTGGACTCTTTACCCACTGGACCATCAGTGAAGCCTAGATTTGAATCTTGACTGCCACTTAATATCTACCTGATCTTACTTAACATCTATGAACCTCATATTTCTCACCTGTAAATAAGAGACTGAAAATACCTCATGAGATTTTTATGAGTATGAAATTATGTTTATTAAGTACTCAGCATAATTCAATAAATGGTGGTTTTTAATATTAGTAATTCGGGAATATTTTCATTGTTTATAGTTTCTAAACTTTTGTTAATGAAGTACTTTTATATAAAACAAACTTATATACTAAACAAATTTATGTGGTTTATATTATATAAATTTATATATTCATTTTGGTTAAATGTTAATACTAGGTTGAAGAACTTAACGGAGAAATTAAAGAGATTAAAAATGAGTTGTCATCACTTAAAGAAACTCATAGTAAGTTACAAGAACATTATGACAAATTACGTGATCAAAAGAAGTTTGAGGAAGACGAGAAGTTTCAGGTAAAATTCAAGTATGTTGGGGGTATAAACCCATAAAAGAGATCAGGACTATCATGATTTTCTCCATGCTTTTTTATATTTTCTCTTTCTTAACTTAAGAATGAGTATAAGCATATAGTCTTTAGTACATTTAAATTAGTTTTTTGTGCACTATGACAGAAGGACCAAGAGTCATTCTTTGGACAATAGATCTTCAGTTTCAGCATAGACATTTGTGGAGCAATTTAATACTTTATTAGTGTAGCATTATAAAAAATCTAAATGTGGTACTATAAGTCCTTCAATTATGTTGTTCTTTTCCAAGATTGTTTTGGCTAGTCTGAGTCCTTTGCATTTCCATATCACTTTTAGAATCAGTTTGTCAGTTTCTAAAAGAAAGAGTCTATGGTATTTGGATTTGGCTTGTGTTGAAGGTACAGATTTCCAAAGAACTGACATCTTAATGTAATTCATGAACATGGTATATCTATTTAGATATTCTTTACTATCTCTCAGGAATGTTTTATAGTTTTCATTGTATAGGTCTTACAAATATTTTGTTAAATTTATCCCTGAATATTTCATGTTTGGGGGTCTTACTATCAATAATATTTTTAATATTAATTTTTCTAATTGTTTCTTGCTAGTATATAGAATTAAAATTGATCTTTGTATATTGACCTTGTATCCTTTTACCATTTTATTTAATTTATTATTGTAGTAGGTTTTTCTTAGTTAAACTCTGGAGTTTTCTACGTACATGATTATGTTGTCTGAGAATTTAAGGTAGATGAATTTTACTATTTTACTTCTTTTTCTGCTCTATGCATTTTACTTTTTCCTTAACTTACTGCACTAGCTAGGACTCTTTAGTACAGTGTTAAATAGAAGTTGTAGCAGTGGACATGCTTGCTTAACTTCTCGTCTTAGATGGAGAATGTTTTGGGGTTTTTTTGATGGAAAATGTTTTGTCTTTCATTTCATATTATATTAGTTGTAGATTTTTGTTTGTTTGTTTGTGCTCTTTATCAGGTTGAGGAGGTCTTCTGTTCCTAGTTTGCTGAATTTTTATCATGAATGGGTATTGACTTTTGTCAAATGCTTTTTCTGTATATATTGGTAAAATCATACTATTTTCTTCTAAATGTGTCAGTATTGATTTCCAAATTTATCTTGTATTCCTGTGATGTGTATTATCCTCTTAATATATGGCTAGATTTGATTTCTACACTGTGTTGGGAGTTTTGAATTGATGAGGAATATTGACATATAGTTTTTGTTCATCGTTTGCATTCTTTTGGTCTAGTTTTTGTATCAGAGTAATACTGGTCACATAAATTGAGTTGGAATGTGTTCCTTCCTGCTGAAAGAGTATTGTGTAGAATGTTGTTTACCACATATTAGATACAATTCATTGGTGAAGCTATCTAGGCTTTTTCTTTGTGGGAATATTTTTAATGACAAATTTAGTTTTTGGATTATTCAGATTCTCAATTTTTTTTTAGGTCAGTGTACAGAAAACAGTTAACAGAGCAGGCCTGTGAAAGACCTCTGAAAGACCTGCTCGTAAGTTTGACTCTTGATTGATGTGTGGAAGCTTGGCTTTAGGGAGGGTTCTTACCGTTTCCTAACAGACAGGAGTGGCTGCCTGTGCTTAAACTATTAAGTAGTTTGCTTTGAACATCTGCTTTCTTTTGGAAGGTCAGTAGTTTTGACATATGCTAGGTAGAGAGTAACCAGCAAACAAAAATTGCTAGTATATAGAATTAAAATTGATCTTTGTATATTGACCTTGTATCCTTTTACCATTTTATTTAATTTATTATTGTAGTAGGTTTTTCTTAGTTAAACTCTGGAGTTTTCTACGTACATGATTATGTTGTCTGAGAATTTAAGGTAGATGAATTTTACTATTTTACTTCTTTTTCTGCTCTATGCATTTTACTTTTTCCTTAACTTACTGCACTAGCTAGGACTCTTTAGTACAGTGTTAAATAGAAGTTGTAGCAGTGGACATGCTTGCTTAACTTCTCGTCTTAGATGGAGAATGTTTTGGGGTTTTTTTGATGGAAAATGTTTTGTCTTTCATTTCATATTATATTAGTTGTAGATTTTTGTTTGTTTGTTTGTGCTCTTTATCAGGTTGAGGAGGTCTTCTGTTCCTAGTTTGCTGAATTTTTATCATGAATGGGTATTGACTTTTGTCAAATGCTTTTTCTGTATATATTGGTAAAATCATACTATTTTCTTCTAAATGTGTCAGTATTGATTTCCAAATTTATCTTGTATTCCTGTGATGTGTATTATCCTCTTAATATATGGCTAGATTTGATTTCTACACTGTGTTGGGAGTTTTGAATTGATGAGGAATATTGACATATAGTTTTTGTTCATCGTTTGCATTCTTTTGGTCTAGTTTTTGTATCAGAGTAATACTGGTCACATAAATTGAGTTGGAATGTGTTCCTTCCTGCTGAAAGAGTATTGTGTAGAATGTTGTTTACCACATATTAGATACAATTCATTGGTGAAGCTATCTAGGCTTTTTCTTTGTGGGAATATTTTTAATGACAAATTTAGTTTTTGGATTATTCAGATTCTCAATTTTTTCTTAGGTCAGTGTACAGAAAACAGTTAACAGAGCAGGCCTGTGAAAGACCTCTGAAAGACCTGCTCGTAAGTTTGACTCTTGATTGATGTGTGGAAGCTTGGCTTTAGGGAGGGTTCTTACCGTTTCCTAACAGACAGGAGTGGCTGCCTGTGCTTAAACTATTAAGTAGTTTGCTTTGAACATCTGCTTTCTTTTGGAAGGTCAGTAGTTTTGACATATGCTAGGTAGAGAGTAACCAGCAAACAAAAAAGCTTTGAGCACCGAGTCTCTAATGAGCTTCCTAACAGACAACAATGTGGTCACAATTATTGCTGCAGGTATTAAGCATGTCCCATGTGACTCCACTAGGAGAGGACTCTTCTTTTTTCTTTTTTTTTGGAAATTTAATGAATTTATGATGTAACCTTTCATATGAGAAAAAACTTACAGAACGTAGTTCCAACATTTATGTGAGACTGAGGAGAGAGTAAATGACACAAACAGGGGATACAAAGCAGCTGATTCCAAATTCAGATTACATCTACATGTGCTAGGAGAGGACTCTTTTTTTTTCTTTTCTTTCATTTTATTTTATTATTTTTTTGGGAGGGGGATAGGGTGGGGAGGGAGAGGGGTGGGCGGGCCACTACTATTGGTCTTTCATTTTGTCTATTTTCATCCATCTTTTTTGTTCTTTGACCCGTGTGGGCTTCCCACCGTGGTGGCCTCTGTTGTTGCAGAGCACCAGCTCTGGGCACATGCGCTCCAGAACTCCGGCTTGGTAATTGGACACATAGGTCCAGCAGCTCCGCGGCACGTGGGATCTTCCCAGGCCAGGGATTGAACTGCCCCCATCTTGCACTGCAAGACAGTGTCCTTACCCACTGGACCACCAGGGAAGCCCCTCATTTTATTTTTTACAGAGTTTTATTGCTTACTGCCACACATCGTAGGAGAGGACTCTTGAAAGAAGTTTGTACATGGCTTCTAACAGACTTCACGTCTTGTGCCTTTTCCTTTGCTGATTTTACTTTATATCCTTTGCTGTCATAAATCTTAGGAGTACAACTGTATATTGAGTTCTGTGAATCTTTATAACAAGTCACCAAACCTGGGGTGAACCTAGAGACCTAGTTTCTCTTTCAGGGAATGCTTCCCTTTAGATGTTTTCTCAATTTTTTCTTAGGTCAGTGTACAGAAAACAGTTAACAGAGCAGGCCTGTGAAAGACCTCTGAAAGACCTGCTCGTAAGTTTGACTCTTGATTGATGTGTGGAAGCTTGGCTTTAGGGAGGGTTCTTACCGTTTCCTAACAGACAGGAGTGGCTGCCTGTGCTTAAACTATTAAGTAGTTTGCTTTGAACATCTGCTTTCTTTTGGAAGGTCAGTAGTTTTGACATATGCTAGGTAGAGAGTAACCAGCAAACAAAAAAGCTTTGAGCACCGAGTCTCTAATGAGCTTCCTAACAGACAACAATGTGGTCACAATTATTGCTGCAGGTATTAAGCATGTCCCATGTGACTCCACTAGGAGAGGACTCTTCTTTTTTTTTTTTGGAAATTTAATGAATTTATGATGTAACCTTTCATATGAGAAAAAACTTACAGAACGTAGTTCCAACATTTATGTGAGACTGAGGAGAGAGTAAATGACACAAACAGGGGATACAAAGCAGCTGATTCCAAATTCAGATTACATCTACATGTGCTAGGAGAGGACTCTTTTTTTTTCTTTTCTTTCATTTTATTTTATTATTTTTTTGGGAGGGGGATAGGGTGGGAGGGAGAGGGGTGGGCGGGCCACTACTATTGGTCTTTCATTTTGTCTATTTTCATCCATCTTTTTTGTTCTTTGACCCGTGTGGGCTTCCCACCGTGGTGGCCTCTGTTGTTGCAGAGCACCAGCTCTGGGCACATGCGCTCCAGAACTCCGGCTTGGTAATTGGACACATAGGTCCAGCAGCTCCGCGGCACGTGGGATCTTCCCAGGCCAGGGATTGAACTGCCCCCATCTTGCACTGCAAGACAGTGTCCTTACCCACTGGACCACCAGGGAAGCCCCTCATTTTATTTTTTACAGAGTTTTATTGCTTACTGCCACACATCGTAGGAGAGGACTCTTGAAAGAAGTTTGTACATGGCTTCTAACAGACTTCACGTCTTGTGGCTTTTCCCTTTGCTGATTTTACTTTATATCCTTTGCTGTCATAAATCTTAGGAGTACAACTGTATATTGAGTTCTGTGAATCTTTATAACAAGTCACCAAACCTGGGGGTGAACCTAGAGACCTCCAGTGCAGTGTTTTTCTAGTTTTTCTCTTTCAGGGAACTTGTTCTTTTCAGCTACATTATCAATGTACTGGTTATTATTGGTCTTTCTTCTTCTCTAACACAAACATTTAAAGCTATTAATTTTCCTCTGTATATTGCTTTAGCTTCATTCTATGAATTTCTGATGTGTAGTGTTTTCATTCTTACTCAGTTGAACATATTTTAAAATTTCTCTTGTGAGCTCTTCTTTGACCCATGAATATGAGTTTGACGTATAACTTTGCTGTTTAGTTTCTAAATATTGGAGAATTTTCTAAATATCTTTCTGTTAATTATTTCAAATTTAAGTAAGACTTTTTTTTTTTTTAAAGATTTATTTATTTATTTATTTTGGGCAGGGGTCGGGTTGGGGAGGGAGGGGAGCAGGCGAGCCACTTCTATTGTTTCGTTTCTCTATGTTCATCCGTCTTTGTTCTTTGGCTCCTGTGGGCCTCCCGTCACGGTGGCGTCTGTCTTTGCAGAGCGCCGGCTCTGGGCGCATGCGCTCCAGAGCTCGGGCTCAGTAATTGGACACATCAGTCCAGCCGCTCCACGGCATGTGGGATCTTCCCAGGCCAGGGCTCGAACCGGCGCCCCTTGCACTGCAAGGCGGTGTCCTTACCCACTGGACCACCAGGGGAAGCCCTTAAGTAAGACTTTTATCCTTTTTTTTTTTTTTAACATTTATTTTTTTTTATTTATCTTTTTTGGGGGTGGAGAGGGAGGGGGATGGGTGGGCCACTTCTATTGGTCTTTCATTTATCTGTTTTCATCCATCTTTTGTTCTTTGGCCTGTGTGGGCCTCCCATCGCGGTGGCCTCTTGTCGCAGAGCACCGACTCTGGGCGCATGTGCTCCAGAGCTCCGGCTCTGTAATTGGACACATCGGTCCAGCTGCTCCGCGGCACATGGGATCTTCCCAGGTCAGGGATCGAACTGGCGCGCTTGCACTGCAAGGCGGTGTCCTTACCCGCTGGACCACCAGGGGAAGCCCAACTTTTATCCTTTTAAGTACATCGAGACTCATGTTTTGGCCAAGTAGTTGTCTGTCTTGGCAAATGTTTCTTTTTTTTTTTGCAAATGTTTCTTATACTCTTGAATGTGTATTCTGTTGTTGGTTGGTGAAATGTTTTGTAAATGTCAGATCAATTTGGTTGATAATGTGTGTACAACTGTATATTGAGTTCTGTGAATCTTTATAACAAGTCACCAAACCTGGGGGTGAACCTAGAGACCTCCAGTGCAGTGTTTTTCTAGTTTTCTCTTTCAGGGAACTTGTTCTTTTCAGCTACATTATCAATGTACTGGTTATTATTGGTCTTTCTTCTTCTCTAACACAAACATTTAAAGCTATTAATTTTCCTCTGTATATTGCTTTAGCTTCATTCTATGAATTTCTGATGTGTAGTGTTTTCATTCTTACTCAGTTGAACATATTTTAAAATTTCTCTTGTGAGCTCTTCTTTGACCCATGAATATGAGTTTGACGTATAACTTTGCTGTTTAGTTTCTAAATATTGGAGAATTTTCTAAATATCTTTCTGTTAATTATTTCAAATTTAAGTAAGACTTTTTTTTTTTTTAAAGATTTATTTATTTATTTATTTTGGGCAGGGGTCGGGTTGGGGAGGGAGGGGAGCAGGCGAGCCACTTCTATTGTTTCGTTTCTCTATGTTCATCCGTCTTTGTTCTTTGGCTCCTGTGGGCCTCCCGTCACGGTGGCGTCTGTCTTTGCAGAGCGCCGGCTCTGGGCGCATGCGCTCCAGAGCTCGGGCTCAGTAATTGGACACATCAGTCCAGCCGCTCCACGGCATGTGGGATCTTCCCAGGCCAGGGCTCGAACCGGCGCCCCTTGCACTGCAAGGCGGTGTCCTTACCCACTGGACCACCAGGGGAAGCCCTTAAGTAAGACTTTTATCCTTTTTTTTTTTTTTAACATTTATTTTTATTTATTTATCTTTTTTGGGGGTGGAGAGGGAGGGGGATGGGTGGGCCACTTCTATTGGTCTTTCATTTATCTGTTTTCATCCATCTTTTGTTCTTTGGCCTGTGTGGGCCTCCCATCGCGGTGGCCTCTTGTCGCAGAGCACCGACTCTGGGCGCATGTGCTCCAGAGCTCCGGCTCTGTAATTGGACACATCGGTCCAGCTGCTCCGCGGCACATGGGATCTTCCCAGGTCAGGGATCGAACTGGCGCGCTTGCACTGCAAGGCGGTGTCCTTACCCGCTGGACCACCAGGGGAAGCCCAACTTTTATCCTTTTAAGTACATCGAGACTCATGTTTTGGCCAAGTAGTTGTCTGTCTTGGCAAATGTTTCTTTTTTTTTTTGCAAATGTTTCTTATACTCTTGAATGTGTATTCTGTTGTTGGTTGGTGAAATGTTTTGTAAATGTCAGATCAATTTGGTTGATAATGTTGTTCAGGTCACCTTTATCCCTACTGATTATTTTGTGTGTGTGTGCACTTGTTCTATCAATCAGTGAGAAATCATTAATTATAATTGTGAATTTATGTTTCTTTTTTCAATTCTGTCAGTTTTTCCTTCATGTATGTTTAAGCCCTGTTTTTAGGTAGATACAGTTATAATTATTATGACTTCTGGATTAATTGACTTTTTATCATTATAAAATGTTCCTCCTTATCCTACTAATACTATTTTATCTGATATTAATAAGCTGTTCCATCTTTTATGATCACTGTTCGCATTCTGTATTTCCCCTTACTTGTGTATAAGGAGTAGATCTCACATGGCAAGAGATGAGTCAGAGTTGTTAAAAATATCTAAGAGTTGAGCTGAGTTGTTAAAAATACCTAAGAATTTCCAGATAGAGATTTAAGATAGATGGATTAGTGTTAACAAAAAATCAGAAAAGTGAAATATTGTAATTCAATATGCAAAGTAGATGTCTTTTAGCAAGGTTGCTGTAGAGGTTGCTAGCAGTGCAGTGCGTATCAGGAGAAGCAGATGAAAAGAGGCAGAAGACAGACTATAAAGGGCTCTATAGACTATTCGTGGAAATTTGTTCTTGATACTATCATTTGTGGGCTTTTAAACAAAGGAGTAAAGTGATTAGATTACTTTTTTAAAACATCATCATGATGTGAGTAGACAGTGGGACAAAACTAAAGGCACAGATTCCTGCTTGGAGAATATTGAAGTAGTTCAGGCAGGAGATGTTTATTGCCATTTTAATATTCATAACTATAATATAGCTTGAGAGTTATAAATGGCAAGTAACCCAATCCGCGGCACATGGGATCTTCCCAGGTCAGGATCGAACTGGCGCTTGCACTGCAAGGCGGTGTCCTTACCGCTGGACCACCAGGGGAAGCCCAACTTTTATCCTTTTAAGTACATCGAGACTCATGTTTTGGCCAAGTAGTTGTCTGTCTTGGCAAATGTTTCTTTTTTTTTTTGCAAATGTTTCTTATACTCTTGAATGTGTATTCTGTTGTTGGTTGGTGAAATGTTTTGTAAATGTCAGATCAATTTGGTTGATAATGTTGTTCAGGTCACCTTTATCCCTACTGATTATTTTGTGTGTGTGTGCACTTGTTCTATCAATCAGTGAGAAATCATTAATTATAATTGTGAATTTATGTTTCTTTTTTCAATTCTGTCAGTTTTTCCTTCATGTATGTTTAAGCCCTGTTTTTAGGTAGATACAGTTATAATTATTATGACTTCTGGATTAATTGACTTTTTATCATTATAAAATGTTCCTCCTTATCCTACTAATACTATTTTATCTGATATTAATAAGCTGTTCCATCTTTTATGATCACTGTTCGCATTCTGTATTTCCCCTTACTTGTGTATAAGGAGTAGATCTCACATGGCAAGAGATGAGTCAGAGTTGTTAAAAATATCTAAGAGTTGAGCTGAGTTGTTAAAAATACCTAAGAATTTCCAGATAGAGATTTAAGATAGATGGATTAGTGTTAACAAAAAATCAGAAAAGTGAAATATTGTAATTCAATATGCAAAGTAGATGTCTTTTAGCAAGGTTGCTGTAGAGGTTGCTAGCAGTGCAGTGCGTATCAGGAGAAGCAGATGAAAAGAGGCAGAAGACAGACTATAAAGGGCTCTATAGACTATTCGTGGAAATTTGTTCTTGATACTATCATTTGTGGGCTTTTAAACAAAGGAGTAAAGTGATTAGATTACTTTTTTAAAACATCATCATGATGTGAGTAGACAGTGGGACAAAACTAAAGGCACAGATTCCTGCTTGGAGAATATTGAAGTAGTTCAGGCAGGAGATGTTTATTGCCATTTTAATATTCATAACTATAATATAGCTTGAGAGTTATAAATGGCAAGTAATTCCTACAACATGTAATTGATTATAGAAATGAATATAGATTTCCTTTGTAAAAAAAAATTGATCAGCATTCATTCACTTTCAAGTTGAAAATATTTAATCAGACCATAAATCCTGTTTTTATTTTAAGAAATATAGACAGTATAGACACTTTAAAGTGAAGATCACTGATAACCCCAACCACCGAGAAATAGTGATTACTAAAATTATGGTGTATGACTTCCAGAGTTTTTCTGTGCATCATTTTGTGTCAAAACAAATAGGCATTCATATATATGCACTTTTTAAAAAAATAAAATAAAATCATACTTTCTGATGTTCTGTAGATCATTTTTATTTAGAAATTTCTTTTACTGTGGTAAAAAATGTGCAACATAAAATTTGCCATTTTAACACATAAAGTTTAAAATGACAGTTTAGTGTACTAATTATAATCCAGTGGCAATAATTTTACAACTATAGTGTTATGCAGTCATCACCCCTGTCTATATCCAAAATTTTAGCATCCCAGACAGAAACTGTGTAATCATTCATCAATAACTGCTAATTTCTGCCTCTACTTGGGTCGTGGTAGCCTGTTACATACTTTCTGACTCTATGAATTTGTCTATATATTTTATATAAGTGAAATTGTACAGTATTTGTTCTCTTTGTCTGGTTTACTTCACTTAGATGATGTTTTCAAAGTTTACCCATGTTGTAGCACTTCACTCCTTTTTATGGTAGAATAATATTCCATTGTATGAATGCACCACATTTTGTGTGTTCATTCTTCTGTTGATGGACACTTGGACTTTTACCTTTTGACTGTTGTGAACATTGGCATACAACTAGCTGTTTGAGTCCCTGGTTTTAATTTTTGGAAGGTGTGTACTAAGGAGTGGCACCAAGTGATTACCACCTCCTAGTATTCATGTTCTTTTGTAATACCCTCCATTGAGTGTGATTGGATTTAGTAACTTGCTTCTAGTTAATAGACTATAACAGAAGTGATGCAGTGTTATTTCTGAGATCAGATTATAAGAAGGCTATGGTTTCTGTCTTGGATGAACACACTCTCTCTTAGTCTGTCTCTGTCTCTCAGCCTCTTTCTGGCTATCTTTCTCTCTGAGGCATGTGAAGAAGTCCCAGCTATCCTGCCAGAGAGTCCCTGTAATAGAGAGAGGCCCTGGAGGGTAAAAAGGGCCCCATAAAAGCGAACTGGGGCACTCAAACCAACAGCCAGCATGGCTACTACCTATTTAAGTGAGCCTTCTAGAGGCAGAACTTCCAGCCCCAAGTTTATATGATAGCTTGAGTAGACCCTCATGAGAGACCTGGGCCAGAACCATCAAGCTAAGCCATTCCTAAATTTCTGATCCATCAAAGCTATAGGATAATAAATGTTTTCTGTTTTAAATCACCAGTAGCTCTTACTGTGGTTGACCCTGGAACAACTCGGGGGTAGAGGCCCTAACTCTCAGAACAGTAAAAATAAATAAATAACCTGTATAATTTATAATAAGCCCTTTGTATAAGCAGTTCTTCCATATTGATGGTTCAGCATCCACAGATTCAACCAACTGCAGATGTGTGTAGTACTGTAGCATTTACTGTGTATCATTGGACCAGTGCTGTTCAAACCCATGATGTTCAAGCATCAACTCTGTAAGTATTCTTCTAGGATTTCACAGTTAGCCGGTAACTAAAACAGGATTTGAACCTATATTTATTCCAACTCCAAAGTTCCTGGAAACTGTCATAATATTTTTCTCAATCTCCTTTACAAACTTTCTTTGCAAGTTTCTTTCCCCCTGCCACTCCAGTTAGCACTTCACTCCTTTTTATGGTAGAATAATATTCCATTGTATGAATGCACCACATTTTGTGTGTTCATTCTTCTGTTGATGGACACTTGGACTTTTACCTTTTGACTGTTGTGAACATTGGCATACAACTAGCTGTTTGAGTCCCTGGTTTTAATTTTTGGAAGGTGTGTACTAAGGAGTGGCACCAAGTGATTACCACCTCCTAGTATTCATGTTCTTTTGTAATACCCTCCATTGAGTGTGATTGGATTTAGTAACTTGCTTCTAGTTAATAGACTATAACAGAAGTGATGCAGTGTTATTTCTGAGATCAGATTATAAGAAGGCTATGGTTTCTGTCTTGGATGAACACACTCTCTCTTAGTCTGTCTCTGTCTCTCAGCCTCTTTCTGGCTATCTTTCTCTCTGAGGCATGTGAAGAAGTCCCAGCTATCCTGCCAGAGAGTCCATGTAATAGAGAGAGGCCCTGGAGGGTAAAAGGCCACATAAAAGCGAACTGGGGCACTCAAACCAACAGCCAGCATGGCTACTACCTATTTAAGTGAGCCTTCTAGAGGCAGAACTTCCAGCCCCAAGTTTATATGATAGCTTGAGTAGACCCTCATGAGAGACCTGGGCCAGAACCATCAAGCTAAGCCATTCCTAAATTTCTGATCCATCAAAGCTATAGGATAATAAATGTTTTCTGTTTTAAATCACCAGTAGCTCTTACTGTGGTTGACCCTGGAACAACTCGGGGGTAGAGGCCCTAACTCTCAGAACAGTAAAAATAAATAAATAACCTGTATAATTTATAATAAGCCCTTTGTATAAGCAGTTCTTCCATATTGATGGTTCAGCATCCACAGATTCAACCAACTGCAGATGTGTGTAGTACTGTAGCATTTACTGTGTATCATTGGACCAGTGCTGTTCAAACCCATGATGTTCAAGCATCAACTCTGTAAGTATTCTTCTAGGATTTCACAGTTAGCCGGTAACTAAAACAGGATTTGAACCTATATTTATTCCAACTCCAAAGTTCCTGGAAACTGTCATAATATTTTTCTCAATCTCCTTTACAAACTTTCTTTGCAAGTTTCTTTCCCCCTGCCACTCCTTTGGGGATTTTCATTAGTCTCTTTCTTCTTTAAGTATACTCTTAATCAGTCTCATCAACCTGTAAGTCTTCAGTTGCTGTCTGTCTGCCAATGATTTTCAAATCTATATTTCCAGGTCAATTTTTCTCTTAAAAGCTCCAGGTCTGTACATCTAAATGTTCAGTAGGCATCTCCACCCTTTTGTCTTACTAATTCTTCAGACTCAAGGGATTTAAGATGAACTTACCGTATTTTTATGTAAACCTCTTATTCCTGTTTTCTAGTTCAGTAAATAATATCCACCAGTCACCTGCATACCTCCTCTGAACTCTGTCCTCAATCTTGACTATCCTCTCAGTTTTTATAGTCAACTGTTAAATAGTTGATAGTAGCTCAGTAAATAATTCATGAATCTACTCAGGCTCTTCAGCATTACTGAAAATGTTACCTGGACTACTGTGGCATTCTTCTGATGCATCCCTCTACCTCAGGTGTTTCCCTACTTCTGTGTCTGTTTCCCTTTAATTCAGTGTTTTGCAGATTACTGAGTGCAGCCTATTAGTGGGTTCACGGAAATCAGCCCAGTGGTATGACTGTCATTCTCTTAAAAATGAAATAAAATACTATAGCAGAGAAAACATTAGAATATATCTCATTGAGTGTGTGTCATTTGGTACTCTCATTGTGTTATGGTTATGTGCATGCCCAGTTACTTCAGTAGTGTCTGACTCTTGGTGATGCTATGGACTGTAGCCCACAAGGCTCCTCTGTCCGTAGGGTTCTCCAGGAAAGAATTCTGGAATGGGCTGTCATGCACTTCTCCACAGTATAAGACATACTTATTTCTTCTTGCAGTTTTTAATCAGTGAAGTTTGGAAAATGTTAGTCCATTCTTTATATTGCAGCCAGAATGGTTTTTCCAATCAGTTCACGTTGATCATCTTGTCTAAAATCCTTTAGTGACTTCTCATTGACTTCCTGGTAGAGTTGGAATTCCTTAGCATGCTGTATTGGGTCTTAATGACCCAGGATGAGCTCAAACCTCATTTTTCTCCATTTCTTCTCACGGCATCTAAGCTCAAGCTGAAGTAAATCACAGATAGTTCCATGAAGTAGAACTACATAAGAAGGCTGTAATTTTGTTTGCTTTTAACATATGTAAATGCCATTTGTTCTCCCTGAAGTGCTTTCATGTCCCCATCTATATTAAAATTGTCTGTCATTTCTTTTCCTGTCTTCTCAGTGAATCGTATGTTTTTTGAGGATAGGGACTATATTTGTTCACCATTGTATCTCGAAGCCTAGCACAGCACTTCCATGTAGTATGTGTTCAACATTTAGGGGACTAAAAAGATGTTGAATTGACTTACTGTTTTTAAGATACATAAAAATACCAAACACTCAAAACAGTTTGCCTGCCATGACTATTTTGCTTTTAATAAAGGAGTGATTCTTTTTCTTTTTTTTTTTCTTTTAATTTTTGGGAGGGCGGGTTGGGGGGGGAGGGGGCGGGCGGACCACTTCTGTTGGTCTTTCATTTATCCATTTTCATCCGTCTTTGTTCTTTGGCTCCTGTGGGCCTCCCATCGCGGTGGCCTCTGTTGTCGCAGAGCACCAACTCCGGGTGCATGCGCTCCAGAGCTCCGGCTTGGTAATTGGACACATCGGTCCTGCCGCTCCGCGGCACGTGGGATCTTCCCAGGCCAGGGATCGAACCGGTGTCCCTTGCACTGCAAGGCGGTGTCTTTACCCACTGGACCACCAGGGAAGCCCAGGAGTGATTCTTAATATATGGTATTTATAATAATGTAGAATGTGTGTTTGAAAACACTTAAGGCTCTCCATTTTATTTAAATATGATAGATTATACAAAATGAACTTAAGAGGGCCTCCCTGGTGGTCCAGTGGGTAAGGGCACTGCCTTGCAGTGCAAGGAGCGCCAGTTGGATCCCTGGCCTGGGAAGACCCCATGTACTGCAAAGCGGCTGGACCAATGTGTCCATACGGCCGGAGCTCTGAGCGATGTGACCAGAGCCGGTGCTCTGAAGGACAGAGGCCACTGCGATGGCAGGCGCACACGGGTCAAAGAACAAAAACTTTTGATGTAGAGTTGGAATTCCTTAGCATGCTGTATTGGGTCTTAATGACCCAGGATGAGCTCAAACCTCATTTTTCTCCATTTCTTCTCACGGCATCTAAGCTCAAGCTGAAGTAAATCACAGATAGTTCCATGAAGTAGAACTACATAAGAAGGCTGTAATTTTGTTTGCTT
The DNA here is from genome assembly GCA_022376925.1 of Tragulus kanchil. NCBI lineage: Eukaryota > Metazoa > Chordata > Mammalia > Artiodactyla > Tragulidae > Tragulus > Tragulus kanchil. Next base: position 25,064,837 of record JAIOJX010000006.1, on the reverse strand, counting down.
TTAACATATGTAAATGCCATTTGTTCTCCCTGAAGTGCTTTCATGTCCCCATCTATATTAAAATTGTCTGTCATTTCTTTTCCTGTCTTCTCAGTGAATCGTATGTTTTTTGAGGATAGGGACTATATTTGTTCACCATTGTATCTCGAAGCCTAGCACAGCACTTCCATGTAGTATGTGTTCAACATTTAGGGGACTAAAAAGATGTTGAATTGACTTACTGTTTTTAAGATACATAAAAATACCAAACACTCAAAACAGTTTGCCTGCCATGACTATTTTGCTTTTAATAAAGGAGTGATTCTTTTTCTTTTTTTTTTTCTTTTAATTTTTGGGAGGGCGGGTTGGGGAGGGAGGGGAGCGGGCGGACCACTTCTGTTGGTCTTTCATTTATCTATTTTCATCCATCTTTGTTCTTTGGCCCGTGTGGACCTCCCATTGCAGTGGCCTCTGTTGTCGCAGAGCACCAACTCCGGGTGCATGCACTCCAGAGCTCCGGCTTGGTAATTGGACACATCGGTCCTGCCGCTCCGCGGCACGTGGGATCTTCCCAGGCCAGGGATCGAACCGGTGTCCCTTGCACTGCAAGGCGGTGTCTTTACCCACTGGACCACCAGGGAAGCCCAGGAGTGATTCTTAATATATGGTATTTATAATAATGTAGAATGTGTGTTTGAAAACACTTAAGGCTCTCCATTTTATTTAAATATGATAGATTATACAAAATGAACTTAAGAGGGCCTCCCTGGTGGTCCAGTGGGTAAGGGCACTGCCTTGCAGTGCAAGGAGCGCCAGTTGGATCCCTGGCCTGGGAAGACCCCATGTACTGCAAAGCGGCTGGACCAATGTGTCCAATTACGAAGCCGGAGCTCTGGAGCGCATGTGACCAGAGCCGGTGCTCTGAAGGGACAGAGGCCACTGTGATGGGAGGCCCACACGGGTCAAAGAACAAAGATGGATGAAAATAGATAAATGAATGACCAATAGAAGTGGCCCCCACCCCCCAAAAAATGAACTTAGAGTGATCTTGTTACAAATGTATTTGTTTATAAAGTATACTAAATTTAGTAAAAAGAAAAATCATTTGGCTTTCAAATACAAATTTCTGGATGGTTAACCAAAATATAGATTCCAACTTTCATTATCAAAGTTTGTTCAGATGTTTTATACTTTTTAACAATCTGTTTTTACATCAAAGGAATCTTTTCTTTTATACTAGAATATTCCAGAAATGAACACTGAAATGTCAATGGAAAAATCAGAAAACACCATCATACAGAAATATAATTCCAGGCAAGAAATAAGGGAAGAAAATATTGAGAGTTGTTGTTTAGACACTGAAAACAGAGAAAACGGGGAAAAGAAAGAAGGCCCATTTATAGAAGAAATCATAGGCAAAGAAGGTAACCCAAAATTATATTGATATTTTCTAATTTTAATATTGATAATTTCAGGGGAATATCAATTTCAGTCTTTGCCTTGAGGACCTAGTAGTATAATTGGAGAAACACTTTTTCATTTGTAGGTGTCTTAACAAAAGGACTTGTATGTCTTTTGAGCTATTTTTTAGTAGAGTCAATATTTCAGGGGAAAAAAATGCATTTTTGCTTTTCCTTCTCATCATTCATTTGTTCGCTTTTTACATTCTGGTTTCTGCCTTTTCTGAGAATGTTCTTTCAGCTGCCAATAACCTTTTTTTTTTTTTTAACTTTTATTTTACTTTTAACTTTTACAGAGTTTTGTTGTTTACAGATATGTATGTTCCCAGATTAGTCATATGTATATCCCTGCCATCCCACCCCTCCAGACCGTCACACAGCACCCCTGAAGGGAGTGCTTTTCTCACAGGGCAATGACTATAGCTATTTTCTTCACATATGATAGTATAGGCTTTCATGCTACTTCCTTTTGATGACCAAATCCTAGAACACTTTTCTTAGTTCAGATGACCTTTCTGTAACCATTAAAATAATTGACTAATTCATCCATATTGAAAAAGAGTTGATTAAAGAAGGTAGTTTGAGGGTGTTCAAACCTAGGCTAAACAACCACTTGGTGGGGATGTTGTAGAGAGAATGATTAGATTAAAAAGACCCTCCATGCCCTACAGATATTATAACTATATTCAAACTTTGAAACCTATGGTTAAAACCCAGATTTAAAAAATCTGTATTTTAAGTAGATATTCTGTACACTTTGCCCAAAAGAATTCCCAGATTTTAAAAACATTTACTAGGTAGTGAGTAAAAAAGTGATGAAAAAGAAACCAGCTGGCAACTTCTGAATCTGGATGGTAAGTTACAGTATGACCTGTTAGTGTTGTTAATTTTTATCTAATCAGCTATATGTTTATATGGAATTGTACTGTATATACAAAAGGAGAAGTAACCATTTTGTAATGCCTTCAACTTACGTTTTTAAACCAAAAATGAAATACAAATTTAATGGGAGTAGAACCAAATATTTTATCATGCTTATTAAAGGGAACTCAGTATTTATATACAGCTGATGTCATTATGTTTATGTAATAATTTGCCAGTACAAACTAAATATATTCTTTAAAAATAATATGTCTTATAAAAGCAGGCTTTAGTATATTACCTAAATTTTTACTGTGTTCTCCTTATAACAGACTTACAGCTTCTTGAAAAGAGCTCCAAGAATAAAACTGATACTGTTGTACCTCAGGATGAAAACCAAAGTGAAATCTCCCTAGGCAAAATGCTTGTCACAGAAAAAAAAATAATTAGTGAAGGACAAACCTTGGATGTTACTGACTTTCCAAAAGTGGTTACTACAGAAATAAAAGACAAGGTAGACTTGGAAAAAGATAGTGGTTGTGCAGAATTTAAATCACCAAATATTCCCCTTTTAGTGGCAGATACATCAATTGAAACAGAAAAGATACATCTAGAAAGAACTGAAGGTTTAGATCTTCACCATGCAAATGTCCATCTGGGCATTGAAAATAATGGAACATCATTTAACAGTATTTTAAATGAGATGGCTCACCATACAGATCATAAAAAAGATGTTTCTGTAGATGAACCATTCAAACAACAATTCAGATTGCTTCCAAGGACTCAAGAAAATGCCACAGAGAAGGAAATCACAAATAGCCACCAAACCCAGACAGATTTGGATTCTTCTGTAGATGTAAAAAAGAATCTTGCCCAGTGTCTGAAATGTAGTTTACAGGATTCAAATAATGTTCTGTTAGATGATAAGCAATGTAAAGTAAGACAAATACAACTGTTAAATAAAAAAAATGAATGTAGCCTATTGCCATTTAAAGAAACTTCAGATGTTCAGCAAATTGGTTATGATCCTTCAGAGCAACCTAAATTAGCTATTCCTTGTGATACAGCAGTCAGCCATCCCATTTCTTCTGCTCTTTTCAGTGACAAGTTGAATGTACTTTCAAAGAATTCAGATAAAACTATTAATATTATGCCTCTGTTAATGACACCCAACTCAAGCCCTGGCAAGAGAACTGTATGGAAAAATGTGAATGGTACGCAAAATAGTCAAGTTAAGAACTGTCGAGAAAACGACGTGACTGTTTCCCATCTTCAGATTAATAATGAGAATATAGATGCTTCACTGGCCAAAGATGTACAAACTGCTGTTAATGTGAAAATTTCCACAGAAATACAGTTTTCCGACAAAGAGAGTCAGATTAAGAAGAATCCTGTAACTGAATTAAAAAAGTGACCTCTTCCCTAACGAAAGACAGCATACATTGTTAAATAGTACAGAGAAAACAGAGTCATTAAATGACATTGTTTCAGGAAAAATTTACAGTGAAGGACAAACCTTGGATGTTACTGACTTTCCAAAAGTGGTTACTACAGAAATAAAAGACAAGGTAGACTTGGAAAAAGATAGTGGTTGTGCAGAATTTAAATCACCAAATATTCCCCTTTTAGTGGCAGATACATCAATTGAAACAGAAAAGATACATCTAGAAAGAACTGAAGGTTTAGATCTTCACCATGCAAATGTCCATCTGGGCATTGAAAATAATGGAACATCATTTAACAGTATTTTAAATGAGATGGCTCACCATACAGATCATAAAAAAGATGTTTCTGTAGATGAACCATTCAAACAACAATTCAGATTGCTTCCAAGGACTCAAGAAAATGCCACAGAGAAGGAAATCACAAATAGCCACCAAACCCAGACAGATTTGGATTCTTCTGTAGATGTAAAAAAGAATCTTGCCCAGTGTCTGAAATGTAGTTTACAGGATTCAAATAATGTTCTGTTAGATGATAAGCAATGTAAAGTAAGACAAATACAACTGTTAAATAAAAAAAATGAATGTAGCCTATTGCCATTTAAAGAAACTTCAGATGTTCAGCAAATTGGTTATGATCCTTCAGAGCAACCTAAATTAGCTATTCCTTGTGATACAGCAGTCAGCCATCCCATTTCTTCTGCTCTTTTCAGTGACAAGTTGAATGTACTTTCAAAGAATTCAGATAAAACTATTAATATTATGCCTCTGTTAATGACACCCAACTCAAGCCCTGGCAAGAGAACTGTATGGAAAAATGTGAATGGTACGCAAAATAGTCAAGTTAAGAACTGTCGAGAAAACGACGTGACTGTTTCCCATCTTCAGATTAATAATGAGAATATAGATGCTTCACTGGCCAAAGATGTACAAACTGCTGTTAATGTGAAAATTTCCACAGAAATACAGTTTTCCGACAAAGAGAGTCAGATTAAGAAGAATCCTGTAACTGAATTAAAAAAAAGTGACCTCTTCCCTAATGAAAGACAGCATACATTGTTAAATAGTACAGAGAAAACAGAGTCATTAAATGACATTGTTTCAGGAAAAATTTACAGTGAAGGACAGCTGGAAGAATCATGTTCATTTCACATAAAGCCATCTGGAGATTTAGTAAACAGAAGTGGAAGGTCAGCCTTTGATCTTTCAACTTCGGATAAAAAAACTGAGAAAACTCTAGTATATGTGAATTTTTTAGGCCCCAGTTCTTGGTCAAAAGTAAATCAAATTGAAAGTCAAACAGCGAGCACTTCAACATCTAGCATTCCTTTGTTGCTGACGGAGAGACCAGTAGATCTGTTAGAAAACAGAAAGATTGCTTCAGGGATGCCTTGTAAAAATGTTAGTGTGGATGACGCCAGGAAGGATACTGGACCAGGTAAGAAAACAAGGTTATGTTTTAATTATTTTAAAATTTGTATTTATTATTCTTGGTAAAAAATTTCCAGATTGTTTAAAATTAAAATTTGTATTACTATATAGAATTTTGCCTAAACCTGAAAGATTCTGTGTTTGTGTGTATCTATCTATGATAAGTCTATATGTAGTAAAGGAACCAGTATTATCAACATGTACAGAGATCAGCTGCATTTTGGAAATTAAAAAAATGCTTTTCATTATCAAAGAACTGAAACTAGCAACAACCACATCTGTGTCATTAATTTTAAGTTAGGAACATCTACCTAATCCAAGTCTGTTTTGTTTTTTTTGGTTTTTTTTTAACTTTCTAAAGCAAATGCAGTAAAGTTGATGATAAGGCTTTTTGCTGGTAGGCATGTTTGCTCCTTTTCTTTCTAAAACAAACACGCACCCCAAACTTTCTTCCCTCAGAATTGTTTCAGTTTTTCTTTCTTCTAGCTTTTGCCTCCTTCCTTAATTTTTCTGTTTTTATCTGTCCCTTTACTAGCACCAGAAATCCAGCTCTTTATTCCTTTTTTTTTTAAATTTTGGCCTCTTTTTTTTTATATAATTATTTTTATTTTACAGATATGTATACTCCCAGATTAGTCATATGTATATCCCTGACCCCTCCCTCCTCAGCCCCTCTCCCATCCCCATTTTTTTTTTTATTTTTCATCCATCTTTTATTCGTTGGCCTGTGTGGGCTTCCCATTGCAATGGCTTCTCTTGTTGCAGAGCACTGGGCGCATGTGCTCCAGAGCACTGGTTCATAATTGGACACACTGGTTCAGCCACTTCGCGGCATGTGGGATCTTTATCTGTGCCCCTTGCACTATAAGGTGGACTCTTTACCCACTGGACACCAGGAAAGCCCCAGCTCTTTGTTCGTTTTGCAAGTAATAGTAAAACGAAAGTTGCTCAGTCATGTCCAGTTCTTTGCAATCTCATGGACTGTAGCCCTCCAGATGCCTGTCCCTGGAATTTTCCGGGCAAGAAACCTTGAGTAGGTAGCCATTTATTCTCCAGGGGATCTTCTCAGCCCAGGGATAGAACCCGGGTCTCCCGCATTACAGGCAGATTCTTTACCATCTGAGCCACCAGGGAAGCGCCAAGTAAAAGTGTTAGTCACTCAGTTGTGTCCAGTTCTCTGCAATGCCATGGATTGTAGCCCACTAGGTTCCTCTGTCCATGGAATTCTCCAGATGAGAATACTAGAGTAGGTAGCCTTTCCCCTTCTCCAGGGGATCTTCCCAACCCAGAGATCAGACCCCAGTCTCCCACAGGTTCTTTACCGTCTGAGTCACCAGGGAAGTCCAAGTAAAGGTGAAATGTTGCATTATCTTTCATATCCTTGATATTTATCATTGCTTGAAACACTTTAACCCTTTAATTATATGCCTATACTTGATACAAATATTAAATATACTGATTGTAGAGACTATTCTACTCTTTAAAACTACCACATGAAATAAGCGTCCAGGTTTTGCACTGAAAATCCTCCCAAATTAAAAAAAAAATTGAGGGGAAAAGGTAAATGAATGAAGTATTAATGGACTTAAAATTGTAGGTACTAAAGCTGGACGATAAGTACATTGATGTTCATATTCTCTACTTCTGTGTCCTTGAAATTTTTCATATTAAGGATTATTTTAAAATAGAAATGCAGTACATATCATGCATGTATGGGTGCTGCATAAATGTGACAAAGGTAATTATTGTTTTGAAAGTATGATCATGATAAAAATGTTTACTTTGCTAATAGCAATCTCATGTTTAAGTTGTTGAGGTTGTTAAAGACAGTCTTAGATTTTAAGGGAACTTTGCCTGTTTGACAATACTAATTTGGACCCATTACAGAAATATGGCTTACAAGGTTAGCTTTGCATGGCCCTCTGACTTAACAGGCTTCTTTTAAAAAGGAAATTGAGAAAACCTTAAGTGCAAATTAAAAGCAAAATAAGTATATCTTGTCTACTGGCATGAATGGAGAAGTAATGTAGGGGAAAATGGAAAACACCAGAACACTGTAAAAGGTCATTTCACAAACTATAGTTTTCCTGATATAACTCTTCAGTAATTCAACTTGTAAAATACTCAGACACCAAGAGATAGGATAAGTATCTTTTAACTTTCAAAGACACGTTTCTGTAAATCATTATTTGTTAAAGTGTAGGGACCCCATACTAGACAGCCCTTTGTTGGACTTCTTACTATGGTCAGTTTCTTTTTAAATATATTTTACAAATCTGACTTATAGTTGGTTCAGACTTTACCGTTTGAATTAGTAATATATTCACTATATAAATGTTTACATGTTTAGGCAATCCTGTAATCCAAAAAATAAGGATAACATTTTAATGTATATTGTTTGAGAAGATACTTACACCATGTCACTAATTTTAATGTGAAATCAGCAGGTTTTACAAATTAGCAATAAAATGTTTTCTGAAATAAAGTACATAATATAAGAACAAAGTCTATGGAAATAAGTATTCAGAGAAGAAAATAGAAATTGTTACTTTCAAATACAAAAGCATAGGACAGAGGAGGGGGAAAAGTTTAGTCACTAAAATGAGTGTCTGGAGGATAAAATTCAGTTGTAATTTCCCCTTTGTCAACCAGATACTACCAGCATTAACAGAGTTGCTGATACTTTGAATAACTCAAGTATCCATCCAGATCCCAGGGGAGAGCCCAGCGAAGAGAGGAATGCAATTGCAAAGACTTTTTATGATTCTTCTTTTCCCACAGAACATGTAAGTCAATTAAAAATATTGCTGAGCAGACCTTAGTGAGCTAATTCTACAGATATGTGTAGAACTGTATGCATCTGGATGCTTTAAGACCTAACTGATCTCCAAAATAATATCAAGAGGGCAACATGGCACCATTTTTCACAATTAAAGTTGATAGAAAACAGCAGGAAAAAGTCACAGTGTATAAATCAAATAGATATAATCCAGCCTGTTTTGAGGAGAGTGTGAGGTACTGTATCATGTACTTCTATTTTTCAGTCACCTAAATTTTAAGAATAGTGGCATTTGAGCATTTATTTAAACTATTAAAAAATAGTTCACTCATTTGAACATTTTTAAATTATAATCAAAAATGCCTTAAATAATTAAGTTCAGTTGTTTTTAATAGTGCTTAAGGTAATTTATATTATTTTGGGGAACTGTTCTGAAGAAATTGTCTTCTAAAGTATTTCAATTAAAATACAGTATGTGAAAAGAACAAATATTCAAGTAAGGATGTGAATATTAAGCAAAGTATTTGTAGCAATTATACAGCTCCAAGTCCATTCATCGTATGAAAAGCAACTAACAAGCGACAGGTGTGGTTTTTTGATACAAAAAATTTGTAAGATTTTTAACTTAGTGTGCAAAACTTTAGTGCAAAAGGGCTGTACTGTTTGAAGTCTAACAAATACAACTACTAAAATGAACCCAAAAAGATTAGGAAAAATGAAAAAAAAAACAAACAAACCCTGCAGTCACTGTACATTTCAAATTTTAGAGATGCATATTAAACAACTTTATCTTTAGTACATATAAAGTGAAAAGTATAGCAGTCACATAGCCTTAACAAACAAGTTTCTAGTAGTGTATTTTATTTGCATTTTTAAACTGGAGAAACCTCAAGGAAGGTAACATAACTATCTCTGGGAAAGTTTAAACTAAAATCAGGATCTGCCTTTTTTCACATTTGCATAATTGAGCTGAAAACCAAACCGTTTCAGTTTGATGTGCAAATGTGCAACCTTTAAACTGCGGTAACTAATGCACAGGAGACCAGGCACTGGAAAATCTAAGTTCTGACCTTGCCTGATTAGGTGTCATAGAATCAAAGCAAAAGCAAAAAGAAGCTTTGAGTATCAAAGCTAGACAACCTTTCTAACTGGGTTGAATACTTAATACTTCTAAGATAAGTGTCTTATTTTCAAACTTTAAGGGTATGATGTAAATTTCACATCTCCCTTTCAAGGCCATTTTTATTTACAGAAAAAGAAAACCCAATAGGGAAGTTCTTTGTATCTAATTCCTAATGCTTTTTCTGTAATTAATAGTTAAAAATATTGATAGAATTTAAAAATTTTTTCAAATAAATGTTCCCACACCACCTTTAAAAACAGATGAGGCAGTGACACAAACGTGAAATAATTCTCCAGAGCATTATGCACAGTCTGCCATGGGATCTTGGCTGTTAATTACATGCTACATCACCACCTCAATTTTCATAATAGAAAAGTTTCTTTTCAAAATATTGGTGCATGTAAAACACTGAATGTTTAGCTAAGTGGTCTCACTAGATGTCAGGCATTGTGCTGTGGATCACTGTCCCAGATGATGCTTGATTACTGATTAATACCTAATGTGGGATATATTTAAGGTGAACTGTTTTGCCTAGTCTACTGCATATGTGATCCCTAGGATTAAACCAGATCAATCTAGTCTCTTTGACTCCTGTTTCCTTTCTTACGCTTTTCTACATCATGGGCTGTTGAGTGATAGCTCATGGGCCAAATGTCTTTATTAACAGCAAAGCTTTATGAGCCCACAGTCACACCCATTCCTTTACCTATGGTTCGATGCCTGCTTTTGTGTTCCAGTGAGGGAATCATGCAACTGTGAGGGAGGCCACTTGGCCCAGAAGGCTGAAAATATTTACTCTGGCTCTTCTACAGCAAAAGTTTGCCAACTCTTGTTCTAAACGAAAAGTGAATTTTATCAAGACTTACGGCCAGAAAGGGAATACAAGTTCTTTACATTTTCAACATATTTCTATGTATACTGTCACATCAAGTCTTGTAAAATTCTGGGTAGTTATTATGAGCTAATCCACTTTTCTCTTATAGATCCAGAGTAATGTTTTTTATTCTTAGAAGGGGTTACGGTGGCAGCCAGCTGCAGTCTTGATTATACCCAGGAATGAGGATGGGAGCTAGGGGCCAGAGTAAGCACATCCAATGATATTAGGTTCATATAAAAATTTTAAATGTAACCCCAGGCTTGAAGAAAGAGGACTGTACCAGGCTCGGGGAAACTTTAGGCCAAAGAGCAGATCTTCTGAGTCAGGCAGAAAGAGACTAGGATTTTTATAGGAGGAAAAAAAGAAGCAGATACGTGATAGCTCTGTGTAACTCGAATTACTGCTGTATGCTGCAAAACCCAAGCTAAATAGGACATGTTTTGTTAAGCATAAATTTTAAAATTACATCGTTTCTCTCTACAGCCAATCATTGCTTCTGCCCCTCCAAGTAAAAAAGGGGAAACAGTGTAATAAGTAAATGTCTCCTTCCTTTTTCCATCAAAATTAAAAGTCAAAGAATTAGGATTTGGGAAAATTGGGAAATTTGTACTTGATATCAGATGCGCCAAAACAGCATTTTGTTGGCAAAACAGGACCATCACGTCATACAGATCATCAATCATTTTATTCCAAAGTCAGCAGTAACCTAGCTTTAGATTTGGTCTGCTTCTCTGTAACTGTTCTCAGTTCTGTGTGAGACTGACACACTGCCCACTGCACTTAGAAAGCAGGTTCTGTCACATGGATGACTTAAAATTCATTTTGTCCCTGTGAGCTACACAATTTGTGTTGAAAACTTATATCCAGACATTATAAGAAATAATATATTTATGTGCACTTTGTCTTTACAGTAATAGTGTTTTATAACTAAAAGATGAGAGAAAACTGAGGTCCACAAAATTAAGACTTCAGGTCTCTTGGTGGTCCTGTGCTCATACTTTTATTTTCATCTGTTATTTCATAAAGACAAAGGCAATCAAACAAATATAAACCCAGCATCACTCTAAGGATCAGAGGCTAAGACTCAAAGGAGATTGGGTGGCTGACTAGAATTCTCAGGAGCCAAACAGAGCAATGCAAAAGGACAAGTCTTTTAGGGAACTGAGATGAATATAAACATTTCAACTCATTTAAAAAATTATCATATAATCTCTTTGAAAATAAAATGTTACAAATATGCCACTTTTATCAGATTGGAAAAGATTTTAATGTAAGGCAGTACTTAAAGATCTTCACAAAGATTTATGAACAAATGACATTCATTATAAATGCTTAATTTATAACAGTAAACATTTTCCAGCAACTCAAATGTCCAACAATATATTAAATTATGGATCATGGAATATGATGTAGAGTCATACTCTTTCAAGAGCAGAGCAAGTGTTTTTAACCCAGCATAAAAAATTACATAAATATGATCCAGATTTTTAAAAACTGTATGTAGAGGAGAATCTAGGACATTATATCCAAATGTTTAATGGTGGTTGGGTAATTTTAATCTAATTTTATTCTGTTCTATACTTCTAAAATATATTCCCATTCAAGAGAAGATTTTATCTGAGAATCTGAGAACATAGATTTTTTTCAAGAAATTAATTATTCTGGCCGCATCTTGCAGCATATGGGGAGTTCCCCAAACAAGGACTGAACCCCTGCTCCCTGCAGTGGAAGTGCAAAGTCTTAACCACTACACCACCAGGGAAGTCCTCAAATTTATTTTTGATAGTGATAAATAGGAAACATGTCAGTGACAGTTCAATTATCCATCCATAAAAAGTACTGTGCAGCCGCTGACATTTGCTTATGACAAATTTGAATGAACTAGGAAAGAGCTTACAGAGGGAAAAAACAAAGATATAAAGCGCTACAGAATGGTCAATGCTACAAATAGAAAGATTAATAGCAAATAATACCAAAATGTTGACAGGTCTCTCTGGATAGTGGATTTCTAGTGATTTTTAGTTTCTTTACACTTTTCTCTATTTTCTAAATTTCTAATTATTTATTTTATAATCAGAAAAAGACCTTAAAATGAAAAACTTCTTTAACACAGTATTAGAAGTAAAACCCAACATGGTGCCTTGGAAACACGCCAACTTCCACACACCTCATTGTGCTTTCCCGTTTCTCCCAACAATGGTTCTCTGAAGTGTAAGAGGAAACATGAAGTAAAAGGCAGTTTGTATATGGCAGTTTACTTCTGTTAACATTTAAAATTTTCCCCAGCCTTGATAGAAGATACACAACAGACTTGTTTAGGAAGGGAAGGGGAAAAGAATACAAAATGTATTTTGATCTGCATTGTTTTAAATATGTTTTGTTTCAAAGAAAGCTCAAGGCCTTTAAGAAAGCATTTGTGGTACTTGGAGTATATTAGAGATCTTGAAGAGCTACGGCATACAAACTCACATTTTAGTTTTTGGTGCCAGAATTACTAAGGTAGTTGTTGGAAATTAGCCGACACAACACTGGCTTTTTATCAGAGACTCCTCTAACTGCAGAGGCTTAAGGATTTTCTTTAAATACTTATTGATTACTGATTAAAAACAAGTTTGGTATTTCCTAGGTGAAAACAAAGCCTCTGGAATCAACTCTGCTGCAAAGCCGTCTTCAGGCAATCAAGATTAAAAACACTACTGATTTGGATGAATCTTCTGGTAAAGATGACTGGAGCTTGTTAACAAATCAAATAAATGAAATTGAAGAGTTTCTAAGCTTAGAAAATGACAACAAACCTAAAAAGAAAAGCAGATGAGATGGTAGAGGAAACTAATTAAAATAATGTTGATAAATGCTTTCAGAGTTAACTATTTAATGAAATACCAAAGTGGTTCAATTAATCTAGAAAATTTTTTTTCCATCCATAAAAAGTACTGTGCAGCCGCTGACATTTGCTTATGACAAATTTGAATGAACTAGGAAAGAGCTTACAGAGGGAAAAAACAAAGATATAAAGCGCTACAGAATGGTCAATGCTACAAATAGAAAGATTAATAGCAAATAATACCAAAATGTTGACAGGTCTCTCTGGATAGTGGATTTCTAGTGATTTTTAGTTTCTTTACACTTTTCTCTATTTTCTAAATTTCTAATTATTTATTTTATAATCAGAAAAAGACCTTAAAATGAAAAACTTCTTTAACACAGTATTAGAAGTAAAACCCAACATGGTGCCTTGGAAACACGCCAACTTCCACACACCTCATTGTGCTTTCCCGTTTCTCCCAACAATGGTTCTCTGAAGTGTAAGAGGAAACATGAAGTAAAAGGCAGTTTGTATATGGCAGTTTACTTCTGTTAACATTTAAAATTTTCCCCAGCCTTGATAGAAGATACACAACAGACTTGTTTAGGAAGGGAAGGGGAAAAGAATACAAAATGTATTTTGATCTGCATTGTTTTAAATATGTTTTGTTTCAAAGAAAGCTCAAGGCCTTTAAGAAAGCATTTGTGGTACTTGGAGTATATTAGAGATCTTGAAGAGCTACGGCATACAAACTCACATTTTAGTTTTTGGTGCCAGAATTACTAAGGTAGTTGTTGGAAATTAGCCGACACAACACTGGCTTTTTATCAGAGACTCCTCTAACTGCAGAGGCTTAAGGATTTTCTTTAAATACTTATTGATTACTGATTAAAAACAAGTTTGGTATTTCCTAGGTGAAAACAAAGCCTCTGGAATCAACTCTGCTGCAAAGCCGTCTTCAGGCAATCAAGATTAAAAACACTACTGATTTGGATGAATCTTCTGGTAAAGATGACTGGAGCTTGTTAACAAATCAAATAAATGAAATTGAAGAGTTTCTAAGCTTAGAAAATGACAACAAACCTAAAAAAAGAAAAGCAGATGAGATGGTAGAGGAAACTAATTAAAATAATGTTGATAAATGCTTTCAGAGTTAACTATTTAACTGAAATACCAATGTGGTTTCAATTAGAATACAACTGTTATATCTAAAGCTTTATAGCTGTACTCACTTTACCAACTTCTTTCTTTGACAAAATTATATTACTGTTGTGGGTTTTTTTTGCTTAATAATTGCTTCATTTAAGATATCTAAGACGGCACGATTTGATGTTAGCAATGTGTTTCTCCTCCATATACTCTTTCATCAAAGCTCTTGTTGCATCTCAAAACCCTTCCTTAAACACAACTTATGTGTTATACAAAAAGACATAGTGACCCTTCACTTATTATTTTGTATGCTCTGACGATGGTGATTTCTTTTAAATATGAGACAATGAATGTCCAGACTGTAGTCAGATTTCAGCCTGTGTTTTTACTATGCTTTAGATTTTTCAAAAAGAACAGAATTATACAGCATAAAAATTCAGGTATCAGAAAGACTCAAAAGGCTGTTTTTCACTTTGTTCAAGTTTTGCTTCCAGGCATTAAGCGTGTCATAGAGTTGTTGCCATTGTTGTTTTCCAAATGTCCGATGTGTGCTATGACTGGAAAAATTAAACAACAAAGTTGTGTTAGCCAACCTTTTATCCTTTGGTATTGTTTTATATTACACACTTATATCTAGTTAAAAGCAAGGTTAAATATATATAGGAGACAGTGTAGAGTTGTAAAATTGATTAGAAGATTACAAAAAAAACCAAAAACACCTTTATTTGCCATACTAATCCTAAACTATCTATTTTCCTGAACTACATAAACCAGAATTACTAAGGTAGTTGTTGGAAATTAGCCGACACAACACTGGCTTTTTATCAGAGACTCCTCTAACTGCAGAGGCTTAAGGATTTTCTTTAAATACTTATTGATTACTGATTAAAACAAGTTTGGTATTTCCTAGGTGAAAACAAAGCCTCTGGAATCAACTCTGCTGCAAAGCCGTCTTCAGGCAATCAAGATTAAAAACACTACTGATTTGGATGAATCTTCTGGTAAAGATGACTGGAGCTTGTTAACAAATCAAATAAATGAAATTGAAGAGTTTCTAAGCTTAGAAAATGACAACAAACCTAAAAAAAGAAAAGCAGATGAGATGGTAGAGGAAACTAATTAAAATAATGTTGATAAATGCTTTCAGAGTTAACTATTTAACTGAAATACCAATGTGGTTTCAATTAGAATACAACTGTTATATCTAAAGCTTTATAGCTGTACTCACTTTACCAACTTCTTTCTTTGACAAAATTATATTACTGTTGTGGGTTTTTTTTGCTTAATAATTGCTTCATTTAAGATAGCTAAGACTGCAAGATTTGATGTTAGCAATTTTTCTCTCCTCCATATACTCTTTCATCAAAGCTCTTGTTGCATCTCAAAACCCTTCCTTAAACACAACTTATGTGTTATACAAAAAGACATAGTGACCCTTCACTTATTATTTTGTATGCTCTGACGATGGTGATTTCTTTTAAATATGAGACAATGAATGTCCAGACTGTAGTCAGATTTCAGCCTGTGTTTTTACTATGCTTTAGATTTTTCAAAAAGAACAGAATTATACAGCATAAAAATTCAGGTATCAGAAAGACTCAAAAGGCTGTTTTTCACTTTGTTCAAGTTTTGCTTCCAGGCATTAAGCGTGTCATAGAGTTGTTGCCATTGTTGTTTTCCAAATGTCCGATGTGTGCTATGACTGGAAAAATTAAACAACAAAGTTGTGTTAGCCAACCTTTTATCCTTTGGTATTGTTTTATATTACACACTTATATCTAGTTAAAAGCAAGGTTAAATATATATAGGAGACAGTGTAGAGTTGTAAAATTGATTAGAAGATTACAAAAAAAACCAAAAACACCTTTATTTGCCATACTAATCCTAAACTATCTATTTTCCTGAACTACATAAACCAGACACAAGTCATTAGTATTCTAGCCAGTGCTGAGCCATTAAATGAAATGTGCTGGAAAATAGGACTCTTTCATTAAATAAGCTAATCACATTCAGTCTGAACTTTAATAAAATTATGATAAATAGCAACTATTTAACTACAGTCAACTGATAAGAACACCACCTTGGTTCTCTAAATATTTAAGTGAAATAGAATAAACTAAATTGTTGTACAAAATGCTGCAAAGTATTAGTGTCTTACCTGACAACTACTTTTCTCTGGGTTTGATCAATTTTGCAGTAGACCATTTTAGTTCTTACCGCTGGAAGAAAGATGTTTTACATGACTTATTATATGGGAAAATTCCCAAGGAAAACAGCCTCAGGTATGAAACTGTGACCGAGTAAGCTATAAAAAAAATTTACAGTTTTCCAACATTGTTTTACAAACTGGTTCTCTGAAGCACAGCCAGCATATAAGCACAGCAATATGAAGCAACCAAAGGAAGGCCATGCATTTGTCCTTTGGTTGCTGCACCTATGTGTAATAAATAGCACATACGATTTTCATTAAGAATTCTAGTGTTCTTCTTAAAGTCACACGAGGAGGTGGGAAATGATTTCTTAATAAAGCATTACAAGACTGTTTGAAACTTAGAGCATTCAAATGAAACCATGTCAACAGTTCTGTGCATTTTATTAATCTTAAAAAGCCCAGAAAAAAATCCTAATGTAATTTCACTTTATAAAGGCAATTATTAAGGCCTCCCAGGTGGCAGAGTGGTAAAGAACCTGCCTGCCAATGCAGGAGATGCAAGAGACACAGGTGTCGGGGGTCCCTGAGGAAGGCACAACAACCCACTGTTTTTCGCAAATGTCCAGTGCATTAAGCGTGTCATAGAGTTGTTGCCATGGAAAAATTAAACAACAAAGTTGTGTTAGCCAACCTTTTATCCTTTGGTATTGTTTTATATTACACACTTATATCTAGTTAAAAGCAAGGTTAAATATATATAGGAGACAGTGTAGAGTTGTAAAATTGATTAGAAGATTACAAAAAAAACCAAAAACACCTTTATTTGCCATACTAATCCTAAACTATCTATTTTCCTGAACTACATAAACCAGACACAAGTCATTAGTATTCTAGCCAGTGCTGAGCCATTAAATGAAATGTGCTGGAAAATAGGACTCTTTCATTAAATAAGCTAATCACATTCAGTCTGAACTTTAATAAAATTATGATAAATAGCAACTATTTAACTACAGTCAACTGATAAGAACACCACCTTGGTTCTCTAAATATTTAAGTGAAATAGAATAAACTAAATTGTTGTACAAAATGCTGCAAAGTATTAGTGTCTTACCTGACAACTACTTTTCTCTGGGTTTGATCAATTTTGCAGTAGACCATTTTAGTTCTTACCGCTGGAAGAAAGATGTTTTACATGACTTATTATATGGGAAAATTCCCAAGGAAAACAGCCTCAGGTATGAAACTGTGACCGAGTAAGCTATAAAAAAAATTTACAGTTTTCCAACATTGTTTTACAAACTGGTTCTCTGAAGCACAGCCAGCATATAAGCACAGCAATATGAAGCAACCAAAGGAAGGCCATGCATTTGTCCTTTGGTTGCTGCACCTATGTGTAATAAATAGCACATACGATTTTCATTAAGAATTCTAGTGTTCTTCTTAAAGTCACACGAGGAGGTGGGAAATGATTTCTTAATAAAGCATTACAAGACTGTTTGAAACTTAGAGCATTCAAATGAAACCATGTCAACAGTTCTGTGCATTTTATTAATCTTAAAAAGCCCAGAAAAAAATCCTAATGTAATTTCACTTTATAAAGGCAATTATTAAGGCCTCCCAGGTGGCAGAGTGGTAAAGAACCTGCCTGCCAATGCAGGAGATGCAAGAGACACAGGTTCGATCCCTAGGTTGGGAAGATGCCCTGAAGGAAGGCACAACAACCCACTCCAGTATTCTTGCCTGGAGAATTCCATGGACAGACAAGCCTGGTGGTCTACAGTCCACGGGGTTGCAAAAAGTTGGACACAATGCAATTGTGGGCACATCACTCAATGCAATTATTGGAGAAGGTCCTATACTAAGCCAATCACAGAAAAGTGATAATGGTTGACATTTGCAGATCATTTACTATATGCCAGGCACTGAACTGAGTGTTTCACCTGCATTAATTTAATCCTCAAATCCACAAATTAATTCCTACATTCCTATTTCAGTGGAAGACCTAGTCTCAAACACAGGTTCAATGTTAAAAAAAACAGGCTCATAACCACTACAGAATACTGCCCTATAGGCCTTTGTTCTATAAGACTTTAAGGAATAGACACACACCAAAAACCATATAGCAATCTACTGAATATTATTTCCACTGAATTTTCACACTACTATAAATACCATCTGCTAATTAAACTCAATTTCAAGATTAAAAATCTTACGCTTTATAGGGTAGCAATTCTAGAAAAGAAAATGTTCTAATTGCCTTACCATCAATAACAAATGCTTCAACATCGTCAGCTCCAATTTGAAGTTCTTGTTGCATTGTGTCAAACGAAATTTCTTTATTTTCCACTGCCATTCCCATAAATGTAAGCAGTCTCATTTTTGCCATGTTCTGTTCATGTAGTAGGCCTGAGAAATATAGTAGGAAGCCAGGTAAGCATCCACACTAATGGCAGACATATAGTAAGGAAGGCCATGCATTTGTCCTTTGGTTGCTGCACCTATGTGTAATAAATAGCACATACGATTTTCATTAAGAATTCTAGTGTTCTTCTTAAAGTCACACGAGGAGGTGGGAAATGATTTCTTAATAAAGCATTACAAGACTGTTTGAAACTTAGAGCATTCAAATGAAACCATGTCAACAGTTCTGTGCATTTTATTAATCTTAAAAAGCCCAGAAAAAAATCCTAATGTAATTTCACTTTATAAAGGCAATTATTAAGGCCTCCCAGGTGGCAGAGTGGTAAAGAACCTGCCTGCCAATGCAGGAGATGCAAGAGACACAGGTTCGATCCCTAGGTTGGGAAGATGCCCTGAAGGAAGGCACAACAACCCACTCCAGTATTCTTGCCTGGAGAATTCCATGGACAGACAAGCCTGGTGGTCTACAGTCCACGGGGTTGCAAAAAGTTGGACACAATGCAATTGTGGGCACATCACTCAATGCAATTATTGGAGAAGGTCCTATACTAAGCCAATCACAGAAAAGTGATAATGGTTGACATTTGCAGATCATTTACTATATGCCAGGCACTGAACTGAGTGTTTCACCTGCATTAATTTAATCCTCAAATCCACAAATTAATTCCTACATTCCTATTTCAGTGGAAGACCTAGTCTCAAACACAGGTTCAATGTTAAAAAAAACAGGCTCATAACCACTACAGAATACTGCCCTATAGGCCTTTGTTCTATAAGACTTTAAGGAATAGACACACACCAAAAACCATATAGCAATCTACTGAATATTATTTCCACTGAATTTTCACACTACTATAAATACCATCTGCTAATTAAACTCAATTTCAAGATTAAAAATCTTACGCTTTATAGGGTAGCAATTCTAGAAAAGAAAATGTTCTAATTGCCTTACCATCAATAACAAATGCTTCAACATCGTCAGCTCCAATTTGAAGTTCTTGTTGCATTGTGTCAAACGAAATTTCTTTATTTTCCACTGCCATTCCCATAAATGTAAGCAGTCTCATTTTTGCCATGTTCTGTTCATGTAGTAGGCCTGAGAAATATAGTAGGAAGCCAGGTAAGCATCCACACTAATGGCAGCCCCACATAATCACACCTCTTGTGTAAACTGGGTCACCATTAGCACTTCTGAGCAATTACACAGAGTAGTTTTTACAAAGGTTCCTGTATTTGCAAACCATAAACTGACCCCATAATCCAATTATGGTGCATTTAAAATTATTTTTCTGTAACTACATTTATTATTTCAGTGCCACAGGTGATAGCTTCAATGTTAAGAATGGTCTGTAAAATGGTATTTGTTTAGGCCCTAAATGCTTTTTTACATTTTGGTTTTTTAGTATTTTATATATTTAGGAGATAAAAGTACATAAAATACATTTCGTAAGAACATTCTAATTTAACTGAATCATTTAAAGTTACTTTTACTAATAGCCCTCCATTTAAACACAGGATTCTGTATCTATTGATATTTACCACTTGTTTTCTGCGTTACCGGTAAGCATGGAGTTTTAAAATATTCTGATACACATTCAGTTATGAAAACATTAAATTTCCCTTTAGGCCACTTTGGATTTAACATTTACAAGTCAAAACTGCAAAAGTATATTTAACATTTACAGGTTTAAAATGATTAGTGCTAGATAAATTAACAGTGCTACTTATTTTTAAGGCAAAAGCAGAACTGTACAAATAATTCACATTTTGCTTTATAATTTCTAATGAAATATTACTACATTATTCGGCTCACAAACACTGTCAGACCTAAAAGGAAACTTAGTGAATTACCTAGTCCCTATCTTTTCATTTTAAAAAGCAATAAAATTGAGGAGTAAAGTGATTCACTTATTAGTCACAACACGGCAGTACCAGGCCTAGAAAATAAGTTCATGTATAAAATAATGATAAATTTAAATATATACAAATCCTGAATATCCAAATTACCTACTCCTAAAGAGAAGCTGAATTACAACACACAAATTAGTCACTTTGATGCTAATTTCTTAATTATAAAAACACTTCTAGGGCTTCCCTGGTGGTCCAGTGGGTAAAGAGTCTGCCTTGCAGTGCAAAGGGCACTGGTTCGATCCCTAGCCTGGGAAGATGCCACATGCTGCAGAGCGGCTGAACCAGTGTGTCCAACTGCCGAGCCAGAGCTCTGGAGCACATGCGCCCAGAGCCAGTACTCTGCAATGAGAGAGGCCACTGTGATGGGAGGCCCACACAGGCCAAAGAACAAAGATGGATGAAAATGAATAAATGAAGACCAATAGAAGTGGCCAAAAAAAGAGAAAAAACCAATGGAAGAGCCCAAAATTTAAAAAAAAAAAAAAAAAAAAATTTTTTTTTCCTAAAATTAATTGAGGAGTTACATGTTACTTATATGTTCCTTTTCTCTGAACTTTCAGATTATGTAAACTCAGCAAATGACTGTGTACTCTCTAGTAATTAAGAGCCTCAAGTATGTATTGGTAAAAAAAAAGTTCTACGCACTCCATAAATAAATTTGAAATAATAATATATTAGCAGGAGACTAGGGAAGCCCATTAATATAGGACATAATTGTCTGTTAATTAGCTACAATTATGATGCAGGCTTTCTATTTGGCACAGATTCAACAAAAACATGATCATAACTCAAATGAATGAGGTACCCAAGTAAGTATTGCTAACTGGTTTTAATGGAAATCTACAAGCATCAAAAAATCAATTAGTGCACATTAACTCTAATTAACAAATGCAAATTAGATGCTGATTAACTTTACAAAGCAAGAAGATAGCAACTGGATAACACTAGATTACATCTGGACATGTTAGGGCAATTCAGTTGACACAAGATAGTGTCACTGTTGGCCCAAGTCGTCAAGTGTTAATAAAGTGTTTTCAGATAAACTGATGCCATCTGTGGAATCTACACGTTCATAACTAAACTTTCAACTGTAATAGATGTCTTAAGTCTTAATACATCTAAAAGCCCAAGACAAACATTTAATAAGATGTTTTCTCCAAAACATCTTTTACAAACAAGTTTCTAGTAAATGATTGCTAATTTGCATAGATTGTGAGAAGCAAAGGCCAAATCGGGAATCTGATTTCTGGTTTGCACAGAAATTCCACTATGTTTTTCCTATCACAGAGAACAAATACTAAGCTTATTTGGCAATACAAGAAAATTCCTTAACACTACTAGTTCTATGGACATATATAGTCCCCTTTTAATATGGTAACATGACAGAAACTCCTAAAATTTCTAAGAAATAATTTTAAGTACTTGAAGTTAAATTTATCTTACTGCTACTCCTTGTGCAATTTTACAGGCTTTCCATAAATCAAAACACTTTGATCAGAGGACTGAAAATTATTTCTCAAATGAACTTATGTAAAACCATGGTCTATCTAACACACAGAAATCTGCATTTAAAAAACATTTCAAACCGACGTTTAAAGTAAAACAACCAAAATTAAAGCCTTTGTGATTCTTGTTCTCGAAACCCAACTATTAACGTGGTTATGAGTTAAAGACTTGTAGGAAACTGCTTTGTTTCATGAAAGTAGAACATTACCTTCAAAGAGGAAGGCAGCGTTCTGTGTCATATTTCAATTTTAAAGTTATAAAAAATCTAATTTTATGGAAACATTTATTCATTACTAATATGTCAAAACCTTAATGCAGTAATAAAAAAATGTGCATCATTGAGCAATTTCTGCATTGTCACTGACCCCTGTCTTAAAATGCTGCAATATAGAAAACGTAATTTTAATGCATGCAATAGCTTATGAACCAGTGCTCCTTTGAAACAGTCAATTACACATCAATGGGGGAGTGTCAAAGTGTTAATTACTACTCCTTTTTCTTTGGTGCGTAAATAAAGAGGTTGCTGACATTAACATTCCATCACATAGCTTCATGCCACAAAACAAATTAACTGGGACAGAATGTGGTTTTCTGGGTCTAGTGCACCTGGCAAAGCATTCAACACAAACACACTTGCATCTACTTTATCTTGGTGTATTTCAAACGCCTTATTATGTTCAGAATTCAATCTTCCCCAATTTCAATAGCTGCACAAAAGTTACAGGTGACAAGAATTAACGATTATCAAATTGAGGGCTAACAGTATAACCAAGTAAATGTATTCTTTATCTATACTTGGACCAACTAGGAAGACTGAATATAATTTTGTTTTTTTTGTGGTTTTTTTTTGGCCACTTCTATTGATCTTTCATTCATTTATCTTTGTCCTTTGGCCTGTGTGGGTTCCCATCACAGTAGCTTCTCTCATCACAGAGCACCGGCTCTGGGCGCATGTGCTCCAGAGCTCCGGCTTGGTAGTTGGACACTTTGGTCCAGCTGCTCCGCAGCACGTGGATGATCCCAAGCCAGGGACTGAACCAGCGTCCCTTGCACTGCAAGGCGGTGTCCTTACCCACTGGACCACCGGGGAAGCCCTGAATTCAGTTTTAATATGGAAAATATGACTGGCCTCTGATGTGTTCTGATTATCGTCCAGTATAAACACAAAGCAAATGAACTTATGTAAAACCATGGTCTATCTAACACAAAGAAATCTGCATTTAAAAAACATTTCAAACCGACGTTTAAAGTAAAACAACCAAAATTAAAGCCTTTGTGATTCTTGTTCTCGAAACCCAACTATTAACGTGGTTATGAGTTAAAGACTTGTAGGAAACTGCTTTGTTTCATGAAAGTAGAACATTACCTTCAAAGAGGAAGGCAGCGTTCTGTGTCATATTTCAATTTTAAAGTTATAAAAAATCTAATTTTATGGAAACATTTATTCATTACTAATATGTCAAAACCTTAATGCAGTAATAAAAAAATGTGCATCATTGAGCAATTTCTGCATTGTCACTGACCCCTGTCTTAAAATGCTGCAATATAGAAAACGTAATTTTAATGCATGCAATAGCTTATGAACCAGTGCTCCTTTGAAACAGTCAATTACACATCAATGGGGGAGTGTCAAAGTGTTAATTACTACTCCTTTTTCTTTGGTGCGTAAATAAAGAGGTTGCTGACATTAACATTCCATCACATAGCTTCATGCCACAAAACAAATTAACTGGGACAGAATGTGGTTTTCTGGGTCTAGTGCACCTGGCAAAGCATTCAACACAAACACACTTGCATCTACTTTATCTTGGTGTATTTCAAACGCCTTATTATGTTCAGAATTCAATCTTCCCCAATTTCAATAGCTGCACAAAAGTTACAGGTGACAAGAATTAACGATTATCAAATTGAGGGCTAACAGTATAACCAAGTAAATGTATTCTTTATCTATACTTGGACCAACTAGGAAGACTGAATATAATTTTGTTTTTTTTGTGGTTTTTTTTTGGCCACTTCTATTGATCTTTCATTCATTTATCTTTGTCCTTTGGCCTGTGTGGGTTCCCATCACAGTAGCTTCTCTCATCACAGAGCACCGGCTCTGGGCGCATGTGCTCCAGAGCTCCGGCTTGGTAGTTGGACACTTTGGTCCAGCTGCTCCGCAGCACGTGGATGATCCCAAGCCAGGGACTGAACCAGCGTCCCTTGCACTGCAAGGCGGTGTCCTTACCCACTGGACCACCGGGGAAGCCCTGAATTCAGTTTTAATATGGAAAATATGACTGGCCTCTGATGTGTTCTGATTATCGTCCAGTATAAACACAAAGCACCTTAGCTTCAGTTGATTTCACTCAAAAAACTGTAAGTTTTAGAACAATTTAAACCTCTTCAACTATAGATTTTCTAAGTTTTCCCTTTGTAACTTTAGCCACGTTAAAAACAAGCCCCAGGGCTTCCCCTGGTGGTCCAGTGGGTAAGGACACCGCCTTGTAGTGCAAGGGGCGCCAGTTCGATCCCTGGCCTGGGAAGATCCCACGTGCCGCGGAGCGGCTGGACCCATGTGTCCAATCACCAAGCCGGAGCTCTGGAGCGCATGCGCCCAGAGCCAGCACTCTGTGACAACAGACGCCACCACGATGGGAGGCCCGCAGGAGCCAAAGAACAAAGACGGATGAAAATAGAGAAATGAAAGACCAATAGAAGTGGCCCACCCGCTCCCCTCCCTCCCCAACCCGACCCCCGCCCAAAATAAATAAATAAATAAATCTAAAAAAAAAGGAACTACAAGTGTTTAAAAGAAAAAAAATACACATATATTAAAAAAAACAAGCCCCAGAAAATACTGAATATATATGCAGTCTGTTCAGTGAGGATGAGTAAGGTTCAATTTGACAACATTTACTGAACTCTGTTGGCCTAGAAAGAAAATTCCAAGATAAAAATCATGAAGCTTAAACTTACTATGCTGTCTTCAACAAAATGTCACACAAAATCACTACAACTCCATTTCTAACTCCATCCACAGCTTCACTTAGATTTGCTTAGCAAAAGAGTATACATCTAAAGGCAGGGCTGGAAGGCAAGTACCAGGACTAAGCTTTACCACTGGCCAGACATTCCAGTGACCTAGGAGCAACCAAATGTTGTCCCGTGGATACACACCATTTTGGTCCATTCTCAGAGGCAGGCAGCCTCATGACAGGTATCTAGGCTAGGTGGTGAGACTCTTAAGTAACAATGAGCGTCCTGGAGCGACAGAGGCTCCTCCAAACCTCTGCTGGCTCACAGGTGGATAGTGGATAGACTAAGAATCCAGGTGTCTACAGGCAGGGGAGTGACTGAAGATAGCTTTCAATCTTTCAAAACAGATCCCTTCCTCTAAGGAGATCCACTCATGCCACCAACCTGCCCCCATCCTCCACCAATTCAGAGGAAAGAGTTTCCACCTCAAATAGGATTAACGTTTCCTCCAAGGTTTAGGACTCCCCTTCACCCAGCTCATCCTTCCCATGACTACCAAATTCACCTGGCTGTTCCCTCCAAATGTGCCCTCCAGGGCTGACCCCAAGACACCCAGATGGTCCTAGTCACAGCTTCCCCTTTCCCGATCCGCTCCACAAACCAGTCTGCTTGTCCGGGTTCCCATGCGGGTGCTGTCGGTACTCTGCAGTAACTTCTCACACTTAATGACGGATGCACAGAGGCACAATTCTAATTAGTACCAATGCCAGTATTTTTATTTTAAATCTATTCACTTGAAGTCAAAACATCTTTATGCCACTCAGCAGAGCAATTTACCCAGAATAAGAAAAGACCTTCATGTCTGGAATGACTTCCTGCTGGATTTCAGACCACATTTTTTTTTTAATTAAAATACAAGGATTGGGCTTCCCTGGTGGTCCAGTGGGTAAGGACACCGCCTTGCAGTGCAAGGGGCGCCGGTTTGATCCCTGGTCTGGGAAGATCCCACGTGCTGCGGAGCGGCTGGACCCATGTGTCCAATTACCAAGCCGGAGCTCTGGAGCGCATGCACCCAGAGCCGGCACTCTGCAGCAACAGAGGCCACCATGATGGGAGGCCCACAAGAGCCAAAGAACAAAGACGGATGAAAATAGACAAATGAAAGACCAATAGAAGCGGCCCGCCCACCTCCTCCCCGCCAAACCACCCCCCCAAATAAATAAATGTTTTTTTAAAAAATGCAAGGATTGTCTTCACACACACACACACACACGCTTACGTCTATACTTTGTTGATGGGGGCTGGTAGAGAACCACGTATAAAAAACTATATTAGAAGGAAAAAAGTGATTTGCTACAATTATGAGGCTATGGCTTTTTAAAGGAAGTACCAGAAACTTAATTCACCATGTGAGACTCTTAAGTAACAATGAGCGTCCTGGAGCGACAGAGGCTCCTCCAAACCTCTGCTGGCTCACAGGTGGATAGTGGATAGACTAAGAATCCAGGTGTCTACAGGCAGGGGAGTGACTGAAGATAGCTTTCAATCTTTCAAAACAGATCCCTTCCTCTAAGGAGATCCACTCATGCCACCAACCTGCCCCCATCCTCCACCAATTCAGAGGAAAGAGTTTCCACCTCAAATAGGATTAACGTTTCCTCCAAGGTTTAGGACTCCCCTTCACCCAGCTCATCCTTCCCATGACTACCAAATTCACCTGGCTGTTCCCTCCAAATGTGCCCTCCAGGGCTGACCCCAAGACACCCAGATGGTCCTAGTCACAGCTTCCCTTCCTGATCCGCTTCACAAACCAGTCTGCTTGTCCGGGTTCCCATGCGGGTGCTGTCGGTACTCTGCAGTAACTTCTCACACTTAATGACGGATGCACAGAGGCACAATTCTAATTAGTACCAATGCCAGTATTTTTATTTTAAATCTATTCACTTGAAGTCAAAACATCTTTATGCCACTCAGCAGAGCAATTTACCCAGAATAAGAAAAGACCTTCATGTCTGGAATGACTTCCTGCTGGATTTCAGACCACATTTTTTTTTTAATTAAAATACAAGGATTGGGCTTCCCTGGTGGTCCAGTGGGTAAGGACACCGCCTTGCAGTGCAAGGGGCGCCGGTTTGATCCCTGGTCTGGGAAGATCCCACGTGCTGCGGAGCGGCTGGACCCATGTGTCCAATTACCAAGCCGGAGCTCTGGAGCGCATGCACCCAGAGCCGGCACTCTGCAGCAACAGAGGCCACCATGATGGGAGGCCCACAAGAGCCAAAGAACAAAGACGGATGAAAATAGACAAATGAAAGACCAATAGAAGCGGCCCGCCCACCTCCTCCCCGCCAAACCACCCCCCCAAATAAATAAATGTTTTTTTTTTTAAAAAAAATGCAAGGATTGTCTTCACACACACACACACACACACACGCTTACGTCTATACTTTGTTGATGGGGGCTGGTAGAGAACCACGTATAAAAGACTATATTAGAAGGAAAAAAAGTGATTTGCTACAATTATGAGGCTATGGCTTTTTAAAGGAAGTACCAGAAACTTAATTCACCATGCATCTAAGTAGTAAGATTCTTTATACCACTAGAGTAATCTATACATAAGGCCATGATCATATTTTCTAGTTCTTGCATTCCTACCTCTCCCTACCCCTCCAAAGAATAATCCCCAAAACTTACCAAGTGAATCAATGAAGTCTTTATTATTCTGATAAAACTTGACATATGATGCCAATTTAGCACTCACAAAAATGGTTAAAAGCTATACAAATAAAGACAAAAAAAATATTCAATAGAGAATCTAGATTTATACTTGGTATTTTTAAGAGACTGACTCTCAGCAACATTCTACATTTCAATCTGATCAAATTACCATGTAAATTTGCTTTCATCAAACTTACTTAGATGAAACAATCAGTAAATACAATGAGCTCTAAACGATCTACCCCAAGAAATGACAGTAATGACACAGTACAAGTAGAAAATAATCTGTAATGTATTTATAACTGCACTAGAAAAGTCCACTCATGTGTTTTTAAATTATTAGACGTATCTTCCTAATTCGGGCTAGTTGACACCATATAAAAAGAAGAAATCTGTATTCTCCAAGTTCATAATCACTAGGCAAGTAAGGAGAGGAAGGAAGGAACGAACAAGAAGTGTGTTCAGCAGCTGGAGAAAAGCCAAATGTTACTTCTAAATTTCAGTCTTCCTGATAGAAAATGAATAGATAGTTCATCTTTTTTCTAAACTTCTCTAAAAGTCGTGTCCAATAATACAGAGAGTTCTGCTTTAGTATGTTAGATTTAGGAGAAAAGAACATTTTTCACATTCATGATTACTTACATCATGGATAAGCTCGCCTTCCAAAAACTTGACTGGTTTTAAAGTTAGAAGATGGTCAAAAAGGAATGCATTTGGATCTTTCAATGCTCGCACTATGCACCTTAATTAGAAAACAGAATCCAAGCTCAGAGTATTGAAATTTAGGTACATTTCACTAGTTTTGCAGACCTCAAAATATATTCAATTAAGTGAAATATCTAAGAGTTCAATACACATGGAAAAAAAGAAAAAGCTACAAAACGAGTTAAAACAGGCCAATAAATTGATGTCTGTTTTAGCAGAATTATTCAGCTGAAGAGAAATCACCCCCAAAGTAATCAAAGAGTGAAACAGCAGCATTATTTCACCATTTACACCAGATATTAAGTGCTTCAACATGCGTCATTTCATCCTCACAGCACTCCGAGAGACAGCAGTATCATGTCCACTTTACCAATGCTGTAACAACCTCAGAAAGAACATGCCTGGTTTTAAGTGCTAATTAAGTGGTCAAGTATTTGAATGCAGACATCATCCTAACCTCAGTCAATGATCTTTTCCATTAACTACCTTTCTACCTGAACCTATCACTTACAGGTTCTTGTGAAGCAATAATCCTATAAAGAAGTTACCATAATTTCCATTTCACAGATTTTAAAAAAACTGATTCTGTTTGTATCACTACTGAATAGACCAAAAAGCAGTTAATTCTCATTAGCAATGAGCTAATTTTTATACAAATTCATCAACCTTTCCCTATCTACATACCTTAATATTAAGGCCCAATCACACCAAGATCAGGTTTCTACTACTCAGGTTGGAAACTCCCACTGCAGCAATAACCCCAAACAGCAAACACCATGTGGCTATTTCACAGGAATTCTATGGTTCTTTCAATACCATATCTTGACTTTTGGTAGCTACCTTAGAATCATCATGGAGCACATGCTATCAAATGGCTTTGGATCTCTGGTGGCTGCAAACACGACCTCACTGGAGAGTGTAGCTCTCCTCTAGAAAATGAATAGATAGTTCATCTTTTTCTAAACTTCTCTAAAAGTCGTGTCCAATAACGGTTGCTTTAGTATGTTAGATTTAGGAGAAAAGAACATTTTTCACATTCATGATTACTTACATCATGGATAAGCTCGCCTTCCAAAAACTTGACTGGTTTTAAAGTTAGAAGATGGTCAAAAAGGAATGCATTTGGATCTTTCAATGCTCGCACTATGCACCTTAATTAGAAAACAGAATCCAAGCTCAGAGTATTGAAATTTAGGTACATTTCACTAGTTTTGCAGACCTCAAAATATATTCAATTAAGTGAAATATCTAAGAGTTCAATACACATGGAAAAAAAGAAAAAGCTACAAAACGAGTTAAAACAGGCCAATAAATTGATGTCTGTTTTAGCAGAATTATTCAGCTGAAGAGAAATCACCCCCAAAGTAATCAAAGAGTGAAACAGCAGCATTATTTCACCATTTACACCAGATATTAAGTGCTTCAACATGCGTCATTTCATCCTCACAGCACTCCGAGAGACAGCAGTATCATGTCCACTTTACCAATGCTGTAACAACCTCAGAAAGAACATGCCTGGTTTTAAGTGCTAATTAAGTGGTCAAGTATTTGAATGCAGACATCATCCTAACCTCAGTCAATGATCTTTTCCATTAACTACCTTTCTACCTGAACCTATCACTTACAGGTTCTTGTGAAGCAATAATCCTATAAAGAAGTTACCATAATTTCCATTTCACAGATTTTAAAAAAACTGATTCTGTTTGTATCACTACTGAATAGACCAAAAAGCAGTTAATTCTCATTAGCAATGAGCTAATTTTTATACAAATTCATCAACCTTTCCCTATCTACATACCTTAATATTAAGGCCCAATCACACCAAGATCAGGTTTCTACTACTCAGGTTGGAAACTCCCACTGCAGCAATAACCCCAAACAGCAAACACCATGTGGCTATTTCACAGGAATTCTATGGTTCTTTCAATACCATATCTTGACTTTTGGTAGCTACCTTAGAATCATCATGGAGCACATGCTATCAAATGGCTTTGGATCTCTGGTGGCTGCAAACACGACCTCACTGGAGAGTGTAGCTCTCCTCTCCCCTGCTGACAGCCATCACTGCAGCTCTGTGTTTAACATTACCTGTGGGCATCCACTCGAGCCTGGGAAGCATTGTCCTCCGTGTAACTGCCTAACAATTCCACCATGACTTTTGATGCAGCATCACTGCGAAGAAAAACAGCTTTAGGAACTTGACAGTATCGTTACTGCCATTCATTCATTCAGAAATATTTCATAAGTGCCTGTACTGCGCTGATGATACATACACTGGGGACCCAGAGACACAGCCCCTCTTTATGGAAAGTCATGGAACTTTCCTTCTAAGAGAGACAACTGACGAAAAATAATGACTAACAAATACGTGCCATAAAGGAAAACGGTGATGTTACACAGTGATAAGAGTCGAGAGAGGAAAGAGGAGGCTATTCCATACAGAATGAGCAGGCAAAGTCTCTGAGGAAATGACATGTAAGCTGGGACCTAAAGAATGGAAAATAACTAGCTATGAAAAGTACTGGAGGTGGAAGGCTGGGGCTGGATGACTTTCCAGGCATAGAGAAGACCAGCTACAAAAGTCCCTACATGAGAGCTGTGTCTGAGAAACTGTTAGGATAGTACAGCTGAAGCTGAGCCAGATACTTAAATACTTCCACTAATGATATCCTTCCAATAAAATCAACCTCAGAATTATATAATGATCATTTTAACTGCAATGAAAGGTACAAAAAAATGCATCACTCAATCTGAACTCTTCAAAAATGTTTATCTTCACCCATCATTTCTTCCTTTAAGCTGATGAAATCTTTAGCCAATTATAGAAAGCTTCACTATGCTAAGTAGGAGAAACAGTTCCCTCCAACCTTTTCATTTTCTAAGAACCCTTTCTACCCACATGTGGATTCAACCTGGATAAAATCAGCAAAGCTATACCATTTATTTTAAAAAGTTCAATGATACTCTAAAACTTCCCATAAAATGAAGGTTCAATCTCATGGGGGAGACTGGGATGGAGGCTCATGAGGGGATATATGTTACTTACAACTGATAGACATTGTTGTAGCACAACACTGTAAAGCGATTATCATCCAACTTAAAAAACAAATCACTGTCTTGTGCTACACTGCAAGCACAGGCACACTCTGCAGTTTTAACATCCACAGTGTATACTTTAGTTGAATACATCTTATCAGAGAAATCATCTGACATATTATAATAAGGACTCAGAAGATGTTACACAATTTGCAACTTATCAACCACCAACATAAATAAAGTCATGAAGGAGGCACCCATAAATGTAAACATTGTTACTAAGAGGGCAACTCTCAGAATTCTACTTAGAAGCAGGAAACAAAAAATAAATAAATTAAAAGGCTATTGTCTGTGTATCAGACAAAACCCGAATCTTTAATCAGCAGCCTGACAGAAATTTAGACTTTAAATAACTATCCTCTCCTAGTTCCCTGAGTGTGGGCAGCATCCACTGACTCTGGGTCCATCACTGCCCAACACCTTGGGAATACAATGGTGGACAGACAAGGGTGCTAACCTTCACTGAGCCTTTACTGTTGTACTGCTATTTAGTCACTAAGTCGTGTCCGACTCTTTCGCTATTTCACGGAAAGCAGCCTGCCAGGCTCCTCTGTCCATGGGATTTCCCAGGCAAGGACGCTGCCCAGTTTGCGATTTCCTTCTCCTGGAGATCCTCCCAACCTAGAGGTCAAACCCACGTCTTGTGTTTCCTGCACTGGCAGGCAGAGTCTTTACCACCACGCCACCTCTGAAACCTGACTGAGCCCACAGCGTCAGAAACCTTTTAACCAAGGGTGTGAAGTGCCACGATAATAGTGGAGGGTGCTGTAAACACGGGAGGAGCCTTTCAGAGGAAAGGGAGTTGAGTGTAGGTCTAGATCAAGTATAGGCAAACTTTCCATGAAACACCAAGCAATAAATATTTTAAGCTTCTCAGGCCATACAGCCTGTGCCACAACTATTCAAGTCTCAGGCCATCAGCCACAGAGAACACAGAAACCAGTAAGTATGGACATATTCCAATAAAATTCTATGGATACTAGAATCTGTATTTCATACAATGGCCACATTTCACACAAAATAGCCTTCTTCTTTGGATTTTTTTTGGTCAGTCAGTTAAAAATGTAAAAACCATTCTTCACTTGTAGGCCATACAAAAACAAGTACCAGGGGGGCCCTTTTTCTAGACACTCTGCAGTTTACCACCTAAAGCGATACATCCAACTAAAAATCACTGTCTTGTGCTACACTGCAAGCACAGGCACACTCTGCAGTTTTAACATCCACATTTTTGAATACATCTTATCAGAGAAATCATCTGACATATTATAATAAGGACTCAGAAGATGTTACACAATTTGCAACTTATCAACCACCAACATAAATAAAGTCATGAAGGAGGCACCCATAAATGTAAACATTGTTACTAAGAGGGCAACTCTCAGAATTCTACTTAGAAGCAGGAAACAAAAAATAAATAAATTAAAAGGCTATTGTCTGTGTATCAGACAAAACGCGAATCTTTAATCAGCAGCCTGACAGAAATTTAGACTTTAAATAACTATCCTCTCCTAGTTCCCTGAGTGTGGGCAGCATCCACTGACTCTGGGTCCATCACTGCCCAACACCTTGGGAATACAATGGTGGACAGACAAGGGTGCTAACCTTCACTGAGCCTTTACTGTTGTACTGCTATTTAGTCACTAAGTCGTGTCCGACTCTTTCGCTATTTCACGGAAAGCAGCCTGCCAGGCTCCTCTGTCCATGGGATTTCCCAGGCAAGGACGCTGCCCAGTTTGCGATTTCCTTCTCCTGGAGATCCTCCCAACCTAGAGGTCAAACCCACGTCTTGTGTTTCCTGCACTGGCAGGCAGAGTCTTTACCACCACGCCACCTCTGAAACCTGACTGAGCCCACAGCGTCAGAAACCTTTTAACCAAGGGTGTGAAGTGCCACGATAATAGTGGAGGGTGCTGTAAACACGGGAGGAGCCTTTCAGAGGAAAGGGAGTTGAGTGTAGGTCTAGATCAAGTATAGGCAAACTTTCCATGAAACACCAAGCAATAAATATTTTAAGCTTCTCAGGCCATACAGCCTGTGCCACAACTATTCAAGTCTCAGGCCATCAGCCACAGAGAACACAGAAACCAGTAAGTATGGACATATTCCAATAAAATTCTATGGATACTAGAATCTGTATTTCATACAATGGCCACATTTCACACAAAATAGCCTTCTTCTTTGGATTTTTTTTGGTCAGTCAGTTAAAAATGTAAAAACCATTCTTCACTTGTAGGCCATACAAAAACAAGTACCAGCCTCTGGTTCAGACTAGGAAAGTGCATGGTGCTTTTGTAGCACTAGTCTAGGGTGGTAACCAAGAGGAAGGGTATGGAGTGGTGTGTGTCTGTGTGAGAAAGAGGGAGAGAGGGGGAGAGAAATGAGGGAGGGAGTATCTACATGAACAAAGCTTTTGTCACTTGTCACTGCACCATACAAAAATGGCAACATTATTATCACATTCACCAAGTCCATGCTATAGCAATTAACAGAAGCCCACGCTGGAAAGGACTTCTGTGCCATACTAAGAATTTTGTACTGTATGCTAGAGAAAATGTAAACCTAAAAAATGATATGCTGACATTTTTGTTTCACAAAATCATTGTAAAGAGATTAAACAGAAGACTACTTCAAGATGTCGTGCTTAAGAATACAGACTAATTCAGAGGGAGAAAATAATAATTCATTTTGGTGACAGTGGTTTGAGGCAACAATGAGCCACATCTAAACAGAAAATAGGTAGAAAGCAACTGGACATAAAAGACCTAACGATCAGAAGAAAAGCTGGGTTGAAAGTCTCTGGGAAGGGCATACAGCCTAGTTCCATAAACCACCACTTCATATGGCCTGACGGCACTGCTGCTTACATCTTCTGCTTTTGCTGCACGTTCATTTTTCAGAAATAGTCATCATTCACCTAGCACACATATACCGAGTATCTGCTCATGTCACACACAGTTCTAGCAATGAACAAAACGTTCTGGCCCTTGTGACACTTACATTCTCGTGGGGACTGACAAATAGTAAACATTAAAATATTGTAGGTCGGTTAGTAATAAGTGCCAATGAGGAAAATAATAGAAGAGGGAAGAGGGGGCGGGCAGTAGCAATACAAGGGCAGAGGAATATTGTTATTTCCACAGACAGCCAGAGAAAGCCTTTTGGATGAGGGAACAACTGAATGGTGTTGACGATGGGAGCCACAAATAAGTTGTGAATGAAGCAAAGAATCTAAGACGGGGGCCCTAAAAGCCAAATGAAGGAAGCATTTCAACAAGGAGAAAGAATGCTCATCTGTGCCAAGCGCTGCAGGTATTTCTGAATATGTTAACATTAGGGTGTGTCTAGGAGAGCACAGACGGGTACTGATGTCTTACTTCAATTTCTCTGAGAATTAGCTTGGGGATTTTTTTTTTTTTTTAAACTTTTATTTTACTTTTAACTTTTCCAGAGTTTTGTTGTTTACAGATACGTATATACCTCCATCCCACCCCTCCAGAAGCTTGGGGATTCTTTATTACCTTGGTTACCTCCTTTTTACACAGAAAAAGACTTGAGGATTTACCAGATAGCAACTAGAGACATCATCCAATGAGTAGTCATCAATAACACTTATCATTTTAAATTACTGTACCCAGGAAAAAAAAACTTTTAGATAACCTTGAAAAAAATGAAAAGGATAATGACAGGAATAAAATATGCAATATTTACTGAACGCATTCTCAATAATAAAACCACTGTTTTAAGAGCTTCGTGAATGTATTATTTTAAGTATTACTATTACTTCCATCTCAAAGTTGGAAACTGAGGTAGAGATTTATTTAGGATTATATAGGAAGGCACAGGTTTGAATCCCAGTAGTTTCATCCCACAGCCTGCACATTCATAGTGTATATTAAAATACAGATTCTTTCTCTAGTAGCTTTCATGTCCTCCTCATTTGAAATATCCAACACGAAACCACTTATGCTGAACACTTCTGGACAACTGGCTGGCGTGTGGCCACAAGCGTGCTAGTATGTAACAGACAGTAGCCCCTGATATGAAATGAAATAGGCTATCAATCCAAAATCCCCTGCTTATTGTATTTTATAGTAAAACAACGCAACGTTCACAACAAAAATGTAATTTTCTCTTGTATTGCTAAATGTAAATGATCTGCAAAAAACTTTATTACCATAACAGACACATACTAGTCTTACTGATCTTCTCTAATAGACCCTAGCACTGAAAGCCACTATAAAAATTGTGCAATAAAACTAAACTGATGACTGATCACTTTTTCTAAAAGTTTTTAACCACTAGGTGAAAAGAGAAATTGAAAAGTTAGGTCAAAATGGCAGGATTATCCTTCAATACTAATTCTGAAAACCAGGCCAAATCTATCATTTGGTAGCACCCATAAAATGGATGAAGAATAAATATTTGTGGCAGTCTGCTGAGCTTAATACAATCCTTAGAAACTCAAGACCTTGCAAAAGCACAATAACCATCACTTAGTACAGTCTACTGCAAAGTTTCACCTCCGGCACTGTTTATGTAAGAGACACTGATTGTGGGGAACTGACTGACAGACTCTCACTGCTATTAAACAGAAGTGATCGCACTACCCTGTCCTAAGACATCAAAGCACCACTAAATAATTTAGTTTAATGTTACACACGGCTTAGGGATTAACAGTTGTACCAGTTTTAAAAAGCAAGTTAGGAAATTTAAAGATTGGAAAACCTGTTTCACACTTGGCAGCTACCTTTCATTTAGTAGGTGAAATTTACAGAAAAAAATTTATATCAATTCCTTAAAGAACAAAGTAGAGCAAAATTACCTATCCTACTTATCTTTAAAAAACAGTCTCAACTCCTTATACGGCCTGTTAAGTCAGTACATTAATTCTGAATACCTTTTCTTACAATCCACGAGTGCCTCATAAAGTAACCTTAAAAGGGTGTGTTTTTTCAGTGGTGAGATTCCAGTCAGTTGAAACTGAGGTAGAGATTTATTTAGGATTATATAGGAAGGCAGGTTTGAATCCCAGTAGTTTCATCCCACAGCCTGCACATTCATAGTGTATATTAAAATACAGATTCTTTCTCTAGTAGCTTTCATGTCCTCCTCATTTGAAATATCCAACACGAAACCACTTATGCTGAACACTTCTGGACAACTGGCTGGCGTGTGGCCACAAGCGTGCTAGTATGTAACAGACAGTAGCCCCTGATATGAAATGAAATAGGCTATCAATCCAAAATCCCCTGCTTATTGTATTTTATAGTAAAACAACGCAACGTTCACAACAAAAATGTAATTTTCTCTTGTATTGCTAAATGTAAATGATCTGCAAAAAACTTTATTACCATAACAGACACATACTAGTCTTACTGATCTTCTCTAATAGACCCTAGCACTGAAAGCCACTATAAAAATTGTGCAATAAAACTAAACTGATGACTGATCACTTTTTCTAAAAGTTTTTAACCACTAGGTGAAAAGAGAAATTGAAAAGTTAGGTCAAAATGGCAGGATTATCCTTCAATACTAATTCTGAAAACCAGGCCAAATCTATCATTTGGTAGCACCCATAAAATGGATGAAGAATAAATATTTGTGGCAGTCTGCTGAGCTTAATACAATCCTTAGAAACTCAAGACCTTGCAAAAGCACAATAACCATCACTTAGTACAGTCTACTGCAAAGTTTCACCTCCGGCACTGTTTATGTAAGAGACACTGATTGTGGGGAACTGACTGACAGACTCTCACTGCTATTAAACAGAAGTGATCGCACTACCCTGTCCTAAGACATCAAAGCACCACTAAATAATTTAGTTTAATGTTACACACGGCTTAGGGATTAACAGTTGTACCAGTTTTAAAAAAAGCAAGTTAGGAAATTTAAAGATTGGAAAACCTGTTTCACACTTGGCAGCTACCTTTCATTTAGTAGGTGAAATTTACAGAAAAAAATTTATATCAATTCCTTAAAGAACAAAGTAGAGCAAAATTACCTATCCTACTTATCTTTAAAAAACAGTCTCAACTCCTTATACGGCCTGTTAAGTCAGTACATTAATTCTGAATACCTTTTCTTACAATCCACGAGTGCCTCATAAAGTAACCTTAAAAGGGTGTGTTTTTTTTCAGTGGTGAGATTCCAGTCAGAAATCCATTTTCTAACCTACAATGAGATTGATAAAAGGAGAAAATTTAGTGACAGTGAACGTATTTTCACAATTTATAAGACATTATTTCCTTATTTCTTATAAGCAGAACAAGTATTCCACATTATAACTCACTTGATCCAGCTCAGTTGGAATATACTGGATGGCTCCACAAGACGCTGCCACTTTAATGAGGCTGCAATACACTGTATATCTTACAGGAGTATTTTTATCCATCCCATGGAAAAGGTTGCTTAGCCTGGTTAACAAATAATAAAACAATGCCTGAGATCAGCGACTGTGGAGATTATATTGAGGCTATCTGCTCTGACAACAGACTTCACAGAGAGACTGTTAAAAACATCACATTACTTGGAGAGAAATGGGGCACAGGAGAGGTAAGTGACTGGTCCAAAGACAGACCACCAGGAAGAGCCACAGCTGACCGTCAAGTTCCAGAATTCTTACTTTTGATCAATAAATGATAGTAACAGAGACCCCAGACAAACTGAGCCTCTTTCAGTTCTTAACTTACAACTGCAGTCTCAGAGATGGGCGTTCACCTTCCCGAAATTTGACCAGTTTCTCACACAGGCTTTCAATCAGAGCTTCTTGCTTATCTGGTTCCAGGATCAACAGGAGGGATACCACACTGTTCATCACACTTTCAACATCTACACATATATGGAAGACACAACAGGGATACCATAATATGTTAATGTATCGAGTTAAATATGCATTTCCAGAATTTTAATATACTAAAGACCATTATACACAGAACACTTAAAAAATGTGCCCTGGCTACTGTAAATCAGTTCTAGCGGACACCTTCCTTCAGTGGTGTGCATTTCACTAAATGGGATTAACAGTTGTACCAGTTTTAAAAAGCAAGTTAGGAAATTTAAAGATTGGAAAACCTGTTTCACACTTGGCAGCTACCTTTCATTTAGTAGGTGAAATTTACAGAAAAAAATTTATATCAATTCCTTAAAGAACAAAGTAGAGCAAAATTACCTATCCTACTTATCTTTAAAAAACAGTCTCAACTCCTTATACGGCCTGTTAAGTCAGTACATTAATTCTGAATACCTTTTCTTACAATCCACGAGTGCCTCATAAAGTAACCTTAAAAGGGTGTGTTTTTTTTCAGTGGTGAGATTCCAGTCAGAAATCCATTTTCTAACCTACAATGAGATTGATAAAAGGAGAAAATTTAGTGACAGTGAACGTATTTTCACAATTTATAAGACATTATTTCCTTATTTCTTATAAGCAGAACAAGTATTCCACATTATAACTCACTTGATCCAGCTCAGTTGGAATATACTGGATGGCTCCACAAGACGCTGCCACTTTAATGAGGCTGCAATACACTGTATATCTTACAGGAGTATTTTTATCCATCCCATGGAAAAGGTTGCTTAGCCTGGTTAACAAATAATAAAACAATGCCTGAGATCAGCGACTGTGGAGATTATATTGAGGCTATCTGCTCTGACAACAGACTTCACAGAGAGACTGTTAAAAACATCACATTACTTGGAGAGAAATGGGGCACAGGAGAGGTAAGTGACTGGTCCAAAGACAGACCACCAGGAAGAGCCACAGCTGACCGTCAAGTTCCAGAATTCTTACTTTTGATCAATAAATGATAGTAACAGAGACCCCAGACAAACTGAGCCTCTTTCAGTTCTTAACTTACAACTGCAGTCTCAGAGATGGGCGTTCACCTTCCCGAAATTTGACCAGTTTCTCACACAGGCTTTCAATCAGAGCTTCTTGCTTATCTGGTTCCAGGATCAACAGGAGGGATACCACACTGTTCATCACACTTTCAACATCTACACATATATGGAAGACACAACAGGGATACCATAATATGTTAATGTATCGAGTTAAATATGCATTTCCAGAATTTTAATATACTAAAGACCATTATACACAGAACACTTAAAAAATGTACCCTGGCTACTGTAAATCAGTTCTAGAGGACACCTTCCTTCAGTGGTGTGCATTTCACTAAAAAATATAGTACACATGAATTCAAATCAATCAGCTCTGTTTAATAATAAACAGTTATTTTTCACATAACAGTTATCATTCAGGAAAAAAAGTTATCATTCAGAAAGCCACTTACACATTTTATTAAAGGAGGAAGAACTTAATACTCAAGATCTGATTTTCAGCCAGTAAAACAGTTATATGTCTATATAGTAGATGGTTTCAACTTTTACCAGCAAGATGCTAATCATATGCCAAGTTTAATCTCAGACCTTAATTAGAGATTTTAGAACTAATTTTCAAAATTTCCCATTTTATCTCAATAAATTAGTCGAATAATTAAATAGCTTTTAGATTACCTGAAACTGTATCCCATTTGATAATGTAAACCTTATGAAGAGATTCATTTTTTTGTCTTCATTTCATTCTGAAATTATACAGTACTTACTGTTTGCAATAACACTCAAAAAACAGATCTGGAATTATACATACCTGTAAACAACAAAACTCTGTAAAATCAAAAAAAGCAAAATAAAAAAACTTGGGATTGTAAAAAAGAAAAAAATGTTGCACAGCACAAGGAGTATAGCCAATAGTTTATAACTATAATTGGATTATAATCCTTAAATATTGTGAATCTATGTTTTACACTTGAAACCTATACATTTGTAAATCAATGTACAGCAATAAAATAAATAAAAGTATGAAAAAAGAAAAAAAAGATGTTTTCTCCAAAAAGGCTTACTTCACAGATTTAACAGATGAGAATAAATTGACAGTGTGTCCAAAGATTAAAAACAATGGTGCTTTCAAGTTCTAAGATCTAAAACAAAATATAATTCACAATGAAGTTTTAAAAGTAGGCCCATGATTAGCAATATTACAAAAAATTTCAATCAGGCTTCTTGCTTATCTGGTTCCAGGATCAACAGGAGGGATACCACACTGTTCATCACACTTTCAACATCTACACATATATGGAAGACACAACAGGGATACCATAATATGTTAATGTATCGAGTTAAATATGCATTTCCAGAATTTTAATATACTAAAGACCATTATACACAGAACACTTAAAAAATGTACCCTGGCTACTGTAAATCAGTTCTAGAGGACACCTTCCTTCAGTGGTGTGCATTTCACTAAAAAATATAGTACACATGAATTCAAATCAATCAGCTCTGTTTAATAATAAACAGTTATTTTTCACATAACAGTTATCATTCAGGAAAAAAAGTTATCATTCAGAAAGCCACTTACACATTTTATTAAAGGAGGAAGAACTTAATACTCAAGATCTGATTTTCAGCCAGTAAAACAGTTATATGTCTATATAGTAGATGGTTTCAACTTTTACCAGCAAGATGCTAATCATATGCCAAGTTTAATCTCAGACCTTAATTAGAGATTTTAGAACTAATTTTCAAAATTTCCCATTTTATCTCAATAAATTAGTCGAATAATTAAATAGCTTTTAGATTACCTGAAACTGTATCCCATTTGATAATGTAAACCTTATGAAGAGATTCATTTTTTTGTCTTCATTTCATTCTGAAATTATACAGTACTTACTGTTTGCAATAACACTCAAAAAACAGATCTGGAATTATACATACCTGTAAACAACAAAACTCTGTAAAAACAAAAAAGTAAAATAAAAAAACTTGGGATTGTAAAAAAGAAAAAAATGTTGCACAGCACAAGGAGTATAGCCAATAGTTTATAACTATAATTGGATTATAATCCTTAAATATTGTGAATCTATGTTTTACACTTGAAACCTATACATTTGTAAATCAATGTACAGCAATAAAATAAATAAAAGTATGAAAAAAGAAAAAAAAGATGTTTTCTCCAAAAAGGCTTACTTCACAGATTTAACAGATGAGAATAAATTGACAGTGTGTCCAAAGATTAAAAACAATGGTGCTTTCAAGTTCTAAGATCTAAAACAAAATATAATTCACAATGAAGTTTTAAAAGTAGGCCCATGATTAGCAATATTACAAAAAATTAAAAACAAACCTTTATCATCTTCCTTCAGACATACGTCACAGGCTTCAATAATCTGAGCTAAATCTACATGAAGTCCACCTTCTGAGTTCTCTTCTGAAATTTCAGCTCCTTTAGATTTCAAATAAGCTCGAAGCTCAGCGGCCTGTTGAATCAAATAAAACTGATATATATATATATGTATCTATAAAACAAACTATGAATTACAAAAGACAAGACCTCAAACCATTCTACTCTATGTTCAAAAAAATAAAATGTTAATACCACATTTAATGATGACTTTATGTTAAAAGTGCCTCCCCCTTGGCTCATCCACTATCATAGCCCCACAGGCTTTCCACAACAAGTGGCTACACAGACCCACACAGCTCACCTTCAGAATTTCTCTCATATCACCTACATATCCAGTATATAGCTCATCTTCCTAATGAGCTTGTGGGTGGGTAGGCGCAAGTGGGTAAAGAGAGTACTTGATTTGATTTGCTTTAAAGAAATGAAGTTTTATTGGTCTCAGGTCTACCTAACACAGATAGGTAGACCTGTGGGAGACACAAAGACAAAAAGATGTCTTTGAACACTGCCCTTAAAATGTTTCCATCAAATTTCACCTATGGTGTAATTACTCTTTTAAAATGCATACCTGGATCAAAAAGCACTTTGGGACCTATAAAATAACTATAGTAGCACATCCAGGTATTCAGTATTTTCTACTCTAATGCACATATAATGTTTAACAACTTATTCTTCTGAGAACTTGGAATTTATGGAAACCACATACGAATGCAAATGGCATTTAAGATAATAAAGAACTGAAATGGAGATGTAGGGACACCCTTAGTACAAATATAGGCATCACATTTCTAAACTCAAAACTGTTTGCCTACCTAAGTATGTTAAACCTGTAGATCTGATGGCGCTATCTTTTCCAGTAGCACAGAAACTTCACATGAGTTGCTATTATAAACAAGGTTTCACAAAACATATCTCACCATTTCAGAGAGTACAAAAATATAAGTGTACATTTCTCTATGAAGGAAACAGTAGGGTCCCCTCTACTCCCCCAAAAGCATTTATTTAGGTTCTGTTTTGTAAGCACAAAGCAAACTACTCAGTCAAGAGTTTGTTGTTTTCACCCGTCCCCCCCCCGTCGTCCCTACTGGCCACAGGTGGTTGTGTAGTAAAAGGAAACCAGGATTCTGAATGCCATTTCTCAGCTCTAACCAGAGAACTTGAACAAAGTTAACCTCCTGAAGCAATCATCCATTTACTCAAAAGGAATGGCCAGTGTGAAACAAGAAGAACAGTAGCATAACCTAACTGGAACCAACACTTTAATTTCAAAAACTTCTACATCAGCAACCTTTTTCCATTAAAAAAATAGTAATTTTTTTTTCAGGAACCTATTAGTCAGCTATTAATCTCCTGATTCCATTCCTAATCAGCTAGGGTTTTTTCCTTCTACATCTTTTCTAATCATGCTCAACTCCTTTCCCAGCCTTTTTTCCCCCAATTTTCTTTCCTCTTAACTCTGCTCTTCAGGTCTGGTGGGAGGCATTTTTAATTAGTCGGGGAGTGGATCACATCAGCAATTCTAAAAGTTATCCTGATAAGTAATAATGCTTTCTCTTTTGTCAAAATCAAAATTTCCATGTTAGTGGAGTAGCGGAAAACTACTCTGAACGACAACACTTAACAACGTCACAGAATAGTTTCCAGCTCTGCAAAGTTAACTTAGAGAAAATCATTTCACATGTAGTTCAACTTGAACTTTAAACTTCTCAGTTTAAAATGAGAAGCATTACCCAGACAGATCCACGAAAAAGCAAACACCATACTTAAAAATATTAAGACTGTTAACCAGGTGTAGGCCTGAAAGTCCCGGGGTGCAATTGACGTTACACTTTCAGAACTCTAAGAACAAATATCAAACACAGCCTACATATGCCCATATAAATAATAAAGTCACTTTGCTTTTTAGTACGAAACTATTTTTCCCTGAAATGCTTATGCCGTCTGAAGATTCGCCACCTCCCACTCCGGATGTGACTGCATTTCGGGGACGGAAGCAGATATCCTTTTCAATTAGTCAGAAGTAGAGTGTTGACAGAGAGAAAAGACTCCAGGCACAAAGAGTATCGACGCCAACCAGGAAGCAGGCCTTCGAGCCTGCGGCCCGGCGCTGGGAGTGCCAACTGGCGGGCCTGTACGACTCCGGAACGCGCGCCTCCACCTCGTCAGGCGGGGTGTGACGCGCTGAAGGTTTCCCTACTGGCCACAGGTGGTTGTGTAGTAAAAGGAAACCAGGATTCTGAATGCCATTTCTCAGCTCTAACCAGAGAACTTGAACAAAGTTAACCTCCTGAAGCAATCATCCATTTACTCAAAAGGAATGGCCAGTGTGAAACAAGAAGAACAGTAGCATAACCTAACTGGAACCAACACTTTAATTTCAAAAACTTCTACATCAGCAACCTTTTTCCATTAAAAAAATAGTAATTTTTTTTTCAGGAACCTATTAGTCAGCTATTAATCTCCTGATTCCATTCCTAATCAGCTAGGGTTTTTTCCTTCTACATCTTTTCTAATCATGCTCAACTCCTTTCCCAGCCTTTTTTCCCCCAATTTTCTTTCCTCTTAACTCTGCTCTTCAGGTCTGAGGGGTAGCATTTCTAATTAGTCGGGGAGTGGATCACATCAGCAATTCTAAAAGTTATCCTGATAAGTAATAATGCTTTCTCTTTTGTCAAAATCAAAATTTCCATGTTAGTGGAGTAGCGGAAAACTACTCTGAACGACAACACTTAACAACGTCACAGAATAGTTTCCAGCTCTGCAAAGTTAACTTAGAGAAAATCATTTCACATGTAGTTCAACTTGAACTTTAAACTTCTCAGTTTAAAATGAGAAGCATTACCCAGACAGATCCACGAAAAAGCAAACACCATACTTAAAAATATTAAGACTGTTAACCAGGTGTAGGCCTGAAAGTCCTGGGGTGCAATTGACGTTACACTTTCAGAACTCTAAGAACAAATATCAAACACAGCCTACATATGCCCATATAAATAATAAAGTCACTTTGCTTTTTAGTACGAAACTA
The DNA here is from genome assembly GCA_022376925.1 of Tragulus kanchil. Lineage (NCBI taxonomy): Eukaryota > Metazoa > Chordata > Mammalia > Artiodactyla > Tragulidae > Tragulus > Tragulus kanchil. The sequence goes on along the minus strand of JAIOJX010000006.1, from coordinate 25,020,186 downwards.
TTTTTCCCTGAAATGCTTATGCCGTCTGAAGATTCGCCACCTCCCACTCCGGATGTGACTGCATTTCGGGGACGGAAGCAGATATCCTTTTCAATTAGTCAGAAGTAGAGTGTTGACAGAGAGAAAAGACTCCAGGCACAAAGAGTATCGACGCCAACCAGGAAGCAGGCCTTCGAGCCTGCGGCCCGGCGCTGGGAGTGCCAACTGGCGGGCCTGTACGACTCCGGAACGCGCGCCTCCACCTCTCGGCCTCCTCACGGCGGGGTGTGACGCGCTGAACCGGGCCCTCGGCTCCCGGGCGGGCTCCGCGGGGCAGCGTTCCGCCTGCCTGCCCCTGGCTCGACCCCGACTCGACCCCTCACACCCCCGCGTCTCCCCCTATCCCAACCCTGGCGGAATCCGCGGCCCGGAAGCTTACCTGATCTTCCTCGCTGATGTCGATGAACGCCGGGACGCTCATGGTGAAGGCCCGGGCACGATGGACGCTCTGCTCGCAAACCACGCCGACCGGAAAAGAGAGCTGGGGCGCGCGGCGGCACTTCACAACCGCTTCCGGGTCACCCAGCGCAGTTCTTGAGAGGCGGGGGGAGGGGTCTCAGAGAGGGGCGGAGCCACGGAGACCAGTTCCGGAGCAAACTCTGGCTGGGGGCGGGCGGAGTCGTGTTCACCTTCCTGGACCGCTTCTCGTCGCATCTGCATTCGGAAACTGAGTTGCGGGTTTTCATCCTTGTTACTGCGGCACTTGAGGCTCGCGGACCTCACCGGTAGGCCGGGAACCGCGGGGGTTTTTTGTTTGTTTGGTTTTTTTCTTTTTAGAGTTTTAACTTAACTCATTTTTACGCCTTTATTGAGGGATTAACTAGCGGGCAGTGCTCTCTGCCCTGGGAATAGCAGTAGTTTTCAAAATAAACTCCCGCACCGGCCCCTTACTTTCAGTGGAGGCACACAGAATACAAACAATACCAAATAATTAGAAAGGCAGTCCTGAAGGCCTGAAAGTCCGGGTGCAATTGACGTTACACTTTCAGAACTCTAAGAACAAATATCAAACACAGCCTACATATGCCCATATAAATAATAAAGTCACTTTGCTTTTTAGTACGAAACTATTTTTCCCTGAAATGCTTATGCCGTCTGAAGATTCGCCACCTCCCACTCCGGATGTGACTGCATTTCGGGGACGGAAGCAGATATCCTTTTCAATTAGTCAGAAGTAGAGTGTTGACAGAGAGAAAAGACTCCAGGCACAAAGAGTATCGACGCCAACCAGGAAGCAGGCCTTCGAGCCTGCGGCCCGGCGCTGGGAGTGCCAACTGGCGGGCCTGTACGACTCCGGAACGCGCGCCTCCACCTCTCGGCCTCCCCACGGCGGGGTGTGACGCGCTGAACCGGGCCCTCGGCTCCCGGGCGGGCTCCGCGGGGCAGCGTTCCGCCTGCCTGCCCCTGGCTCGACCCCGACTCGACCCCTCACACCCCCGCGTCTCCCCCTATCCCAACCCTGGCGGAATCCGCGGCCCGGAAGCTTACCTGATCTTCCTCGCTGATGTCGATGAACGCCGGGACGCTCATGGTGAAGGCCCGGGCACGATGGACGCTCTGCTCGCAAACCACGCCGACCGGAAAAGAGAGCTGGGGCGCGCGGCGGCACTTCACAACCGCTTCCGGGTCACCCAGCGCAGTTCTTGAGAGGCGGGGGGAGGGGTCTCAGAGAGGGGCGGAGCCACGGAGACCAGTTCCGGAGCAAACTCTGGCTGGGGGCGGGGCGGAGTCGTGTTCACCTTCCTGGACCGCTTCTCGTCGCATCTGCATTCGGAAACTGAGTTGCGGGTTTTCATCCTTGTTACTGCGGCACTTGAGGCTCGCGGACCTCACCGGTAGGCCGGGAACCGCGGGGGTTTTTTGTTTGTTTGGTTTTTTTCTTTTTAGAGTTTTAACTTAACTCATTTTTACGCCTTTATTGAGGGATTAACTAGCGGGCAGTGCTCTCTGCCCTGGGAATAGCAGTAGTTTTCAAAATAAACTCCCGCACCGGCCCCTTACTTTCAGTGGAGGCACACAGAATACAAACAATACCAAATAATTAGAAAGGCAGTCCTGAACGGCATCGTGTTCTACAGCACAGGCTGCAGAATCGAGTTCTTTGGGGTGGAATCCCTGCTGCACCATTGGATGGATTTGTAATTTGGGGTAATTGCTTAACCGCTGCGTTTCGTCTTTCTCTTGGAAAAATAAAATCAAATACAGACCTTATGGTGGTGGTGTGAGGACTAAGCAAATTAATAAAGCAATTAAAACACGATGAACGCGGGCTGTGTTAGTTGTTATTCAGTGGTAAGGCAACGTGTTAATTGGCACTACTAAGACGAAAGCAGAGAAAAGAGATGGTGTGTGTGCATGCCTTTTAAGATAGAGTGAGCAAAGAAAATGGATAAAATTTTCTAAAATGGGTAAAATTTTTTAGAACTGAAGGAAACGAGCAAAGAACTAATGAATAAATCTCCAGGAAACCTTTTCATGCAGAAGACAGCAAGGAAAGGACTTGAAGCAGGTACAGGGAATGTGTCCATTTTGGACATTCCATATACATGCGCCCAGAGCCCATGCTCTATGATGAGAGAGGCCACTGCGATGGGAGGCCCACACAGGCCAAAGAACAAAGATGGATCAAAATAAATAAATGAAAGACCAATAGAAATGGCCCCCCAAAAAGAAGAAAATCTCAGGTCAAATTGGTGTTTAAATGAATCATAAAATTTAGCTTTTATTTTGTTGAACAAAATTAATGTTCTGTGGGCTTTTTTTTTTTTTCCTTTTTAAGGGAGACAAGTCTCTCTTAACTTAGACTAGTGATGCAAGAAGTATGTGTCTATTTTTCTATATATGGTATGTTTTATATATTCCACATATTTCAGATTAAAATGTTTGGTGTCAATTGAAGAAATTTGGAGTCAACTGAAACTTGAGCAGGCCAATTTCAACGTGATCCTATGCACGAAATAAAATACACATCACTGCTGTAGTAAACACAATCAAATGAGTGGTTATTTATGCTGCCACATACGTAGCAAAATATTATCATTGTGTCATGTTCTTCAGAGTTTCTTAAAAGTATACCTTGGAATTTTCAAAAAATTAATAAAACAAGAAGTTGAACAGGCCCCTGTCTTCTAAAAGACAATATTCTCTAGCTGATTTTTTTATCCAATATTACGATGAAATATAGTTTTATAATATTAGAAATATAAAATATACAGCATTTTACCATATTTACAATATTAATATTTATAGTTTTTCTTTATTGTTTAATTTGTCTGCTTTCCCACTAGTAATAACTCCTTATTCTTTCTAATTAAAAATTCTGGAAAACCTAGATTTAGCCATATTTTTGCTTATCTTATTTGAAAAGATCCTATTAATATGTTCACATGAAATTTTTATCATTGGACCCAGATCACGTATTTTGCAAGAATGCTTTATGTGATAGTGATATCCAGAGCTTGTCTTCACGTCTGTTTCAGGTATCTCAAAATTATGGAATTATTCACCTGATAAATAGAAGTCTGTTTTTATGCTAAAATAGTACATGTAGTTGATTACCCATATTGTAATGCTGTATTTTAAAGGGTAACCCATTCAAAATGGGCATCATTTGTAATAATTGATCATCATCCTTTTACTGAATCAATGTTCTCTGAACACTGAGAAGGTGGAAATGTGGTCATTATTTCATTCCATCACCTGTGGAGGTGGCCGATACAAAGAAGGTGTAATAATATTTGATATGTTACTGAATGATATCATAAAAGTTAGCTAAATTAACATATAGTCTCTGACCATTGCTTTTAATTTTGAATGAAAAATAGATGATTACAACATTCTAGAAAGACGTGGAAAAGAGTGAGGGGAAAAAAGTGTGGCCAAGACAGACTGCTACGTGCATTCTCTTATTCTTCAGTAGCAAATCCTCCATATAACATAGGTGTGGCAATGCACCCTTCCATGCCATGAAATTTATCAGCCTTCTTATGGCTGGTAGGCAGTGAGATGTAAATGAAAATTTGGGTAGGAGCTTCTGGGAAAGCTCTATGAAAGGAGCAGAGTCAGTCTGGAAGCTGACTCTTGTGTCCTTGGTTGTTTTCTTATGACCTAAATACATACGTACTTTATGGTGGGAGTTTCAATAACCAAACTAAGACCAAAATGTGGTCTTAAAGGTAGAAGCTATGATAATGGACAGGAAAGTTGGAAAAGCCTATATCCCTTTTGATATTACCAAAATGCAGTATTGGCCCATGGCTTCCTGCCTCTAGACTTGTCTTGAAAGTGTTAATCTTTCAGTCATGTCCAGCTCTTTGTGACTCCATTGACTGTAGCCCACAAGGCTCCTCTTTCCATGGAATTTTCTAAGCAGTGATACTGGAGTGGGTAGCCATTCCCTTTTCCAGGGATTAAAAATTCTGGAAAACCTTTAGCCATATTTTGCTTATCTTATTTGAAAAGATTTTTGTTCACATGAAATTTTTATCATTGGACCCAGATCACGTATTTTGCAAGAATGCTTTATGTGATAGTGATATCCAGAGCTTGTCTTCACGTCTGTTTCAGGTATCTCAAAATTATGGAATTATTCACCTGATAAATAGAAGTCTGTTTTTATGCTAAAATAGTACATGTAGTTGATTACCCATATTGTAATGCTGTATTTTAAAGGGTAACCCATTCAAAATGGGCATCATTTGTAATAATTGATCATCATCCTTTTACTGAATCAATGTTCTCTGAACACTGAGAAGGTGGAAATGTGGTCATTATTTCATTCCATCACCTGTGGAGGTGGCCGATACAAAGAAGGTGTAATAATATTTGATATGTTACTGAATGATATCATAAAAGTTAGCTAAATTAACATATAGTCTCTGACCATTGCTTTTAATTTTGAATGAAAAATAGATGATTACAACATTCTAGAAAGACGTGGAAAAGAGTGAGGGGAAAAAAGTGTGGCCAAGACAGACTGCTACGTGCATTCTCTTATTCTTCAGTAGCAAATCCTCCATATAACATAGGTGTGGCAATGCACCCTTCCATGCCATGAAATTTATCAGCCTTCTTATGGCTGGTAGGCAGTGAGATGTAAATGAAAATTTGGGTAGGAGCTTCTGGGAAAGCTCTATGAAAGGAGCAGAGTCAGTCTGGAAGCTGACTCTTGTGTCCTTGGTTGTTTTCTTATGACCTAAATACATACGTACTTTATGGTGGGAGTTTCAATAACCAAACTAAGACCAAAATGTGGTCTTAAAGGTAGAAGCTATGATAATGGACAGGAAAGTTGGAAAAGCCTATATCCCTTTTGATATTACCAAAATGCAGTATTGGCCCATGGCTTCCTGCCTCTAGACTTGTCTTGAAAGTGTTAATCTTTCAGTCATGTCCAGCTCTTTGTGACTCCATTGACTGTAGCCCACAAGGCTCCTCTTTCCATGGAATTTTCTAAGCAGTGATACTGGAGTGGGTAGCCATTCCCTTTTCCAGGGATCTTCCTGACCCGGAGATCAAACCCCAGTCTCCTGCATTGCAGGCAGATTCTTTACATTCTGAGCCACCTAGACTTGTCTTTCATAAGGGGAAAAATAAACCTCCATGTTTATTATTTAATCTATTATTATCTTGGATTCTCTAATATTCAACTGAATCTAATCCTGACTGACATAGAGAAAAAAGTTTGAAATCTAAAGTCATAATTTTATAAATAAAAAATCTATGTAAGTATAAAAAGATTTATGTAAGTTTATGTTAGTAGATTTTTGTAATGTGTATTTATGATGGGAATCTCTCTCATTGCTATTGTGGTGTAGCACCAAGTTTACAAAGTAACTTATCATCTTAAGATCTCAGAGATTTATAACTAATAATTAAATTTTATACTAGTGATGCAACAAGTGATTGTAGTGACTTTGTAGGTGAAACAAATAAGGTTTAAGCCAATTAAATTGGAGGCTTACTGAAATGTATTTGCACCTGAGCTGTAGATTCAGTAGTGGAACTAATACAGTGCCATGTGACCATTAGAAAACATTAATCTTCCCAATTAGTGTCCCCAAATTCATAAGGTTACCTTTACTTCATGTGATATAGCTGATAATTGAAACATTCATAAATCTATTGAAACCACACAAGACACATTTATCATTTATGTTTTTGAAATGATTTTAGAAAGCCATGTTTATACCAGAGGAAAAATCTTAGTGCATTAGTCAAGAGAAGTATCAACTGCAAACCATGAGAGTGCAAGAGTAGTTTTATGAAGCTGACTCTTGTGTCCTTGGTTGTTTTCTTATGACCTAAATACATACGTACTTTATGGTGGGAGTTTCAATAACCAAACTAAGACCAAAATGTGGTCTTAAAGGTAGAAGCTATGATAATGGACAGGAAAGTTGGAAAAGCCTATATCCCTTTTGATATTACCAAAATGCAGTATTGGCCCATGGCTTCCTGCCTCTAGACTTGTCTTGAAAGTGTTAATCTTTCAGTCATGTCCAGCTCTTTGTGACTCCATTGACTGTAGCCCACAAGGCTCCTCTTTCCATGGAATTTTCTAAGCAGTGATACTGGAGTGGGTAGCCATTCCCTTTTCCAGGGATCTTCCTGACCCGGAGATCAAACCCCAGTCTCCTGCATTGCAGGCAGATTCTTTACATTCTGAGCCACCTAGACTTGTCTTTCATAAGGGGAAAAATAAACCTCCATGTTTATTATTTAATCTATTATTATCTTGGATTCTCTAATATTCAACTGAATCTAATCCTGACTGACATAGAGAAAAAAGTTTGAAATCTAAAGTCATAATTTTATAAATAAAAAATCTATGTAAGTATAAAAAGATTTATGTAAGTTTATGTTAGTAGATTTTTGTAATGTGTATTTATGATGGGAATCTCTCTCATTGCTATTGTGGTGTAGCACCAAGTTTACAAAGTAACTTATCATCTTAAGATCTCAGAGATTTATAACTAATAATTAAATTTTATACTAGTGATGCAACAAGTGATTGTAGTGACTTTGTAGGTGAAACAAATAAGGTTTAAGCCAATTAAATTGGAGGCTTACTGAAATGTATTTGCACCTGAGCTGTAGATTCAGTAGTGGAACTAATACAGTGCCATGTGACCATTAGAAAACATTAATCTTCCCAATTAGTGTCCCCAAATTCATAAGGTTACCTTTACTTCATGTGATATAGCTGATAATTGAAACATTCATAAATCTATTGAAACCACACAAGACACATTTATCATTTATGTTTTTGAAATGATTTTAGAAAGCCATGTTTATACCAGAGGAAAAATCTTAGTGCATTAGTCAAGAGAAGTATCAACTGCAAACCATGAGAGTGCAAGAGTAGTTTTATGAGTTGGTAATTTTTACATTTTTGGAAAACCATTCTTTTTAGCTCCTATATGAAGCACACTAACCACAATCCTATTAGGTATCATTTTTAAAGCTTTATGGAAAGCTGAAGCAACAGAGGCTCAGAAGAGGTAGGTACCTCTGCCAGCCTGAGACAGAGCATCAGTTAGTATGGATTTCTGACCATGTCTGCATCACGTCAAATCTGCCGCTCTTAATCCTTTTTTGTTGAATGATGATGATTTCATTTCAAAAATAGAATGTCAGAAGTCTTTACCTGATGTGGAATATGTACTTTCAAAATAAACATTTGAAGTGTAACATATTCAGAAAAATGCACCAATCATAATTGTATACTTCTGTGAGTTACCACAGTGAACATACATGTGCCACCATTGTCCGGGTCAGAAGATGAGCATTTATTAGCCATTGGGGACACACAAATCAAAACCCAAACAAGATAAGCTTTCACATCCACTAGAATAGCTATGATAAAACAGATAGACAGTAACAAGAGTTGATGAGAATGTGGAGAATTCAGAAACTCCTTCACTAATGATGGGAATATAAAGTGGTGCAGCCACTTTAGAAAACAGTCTGGAAATTTCTTAAAAGGCTAGATGTAGAGTGATCACATGATTATAGAATTTCCTCTCCTAGGCATATATTCAAAAGAATTCAAAATGTATGTCCTTGCAAAAACACACACAGATGTTCATAGCAGCATTATTAACAGCCAAAAATAAGACATTTATAGTAATCAAATGTCCATCAGTTGGCAAATAGATAAGCAAAATGTGGTATATTTATACAATGGCATAAAATTTGGCAAAAAAAGAAAGAAACATTAAGTGATGTAGTGACTTTGTAGGTGAAACAAATAAGGTTTAAGCCATTTTGGGGCACCTGAGCTGTAGATTCAGTAGTGGAACTAATACAGTGCCATGTGACCATTAGAAAACATTAATCTTCCCAATTAGTGTCCCCAAATTCATAAGGTTACCTTTACTTCATGTGATATAGCTGATAATTGAAACATTCATAAATCTATTGAAACCACACAAGACACATTTATCATTTATGTTTTTGAAATGATTTTAGAAAGCCATGTTTATACCAGAGGAAAAATCTTAGTGCATTAGTCAAGAGAAGTATCAACTGCAAACCATGAGAGTGCAAGAGTAGTTTTATGAGTTGGTAATTTTTACATTTTTGGAAAACCATTCTTTTTAGCTCCTATATGAAGCACACTAACCACAATCCTATTAGGTATCATTTTTAAAGCTTTATGGAAAGCTGAAGCAACAGAGGCTCAGAAGAGGTAGGTACCTCTGCCAGCCTGAGACAGAGCATCAGTTAGTATGGATTTCTGACCATGTCTGCATCACGTCAAATCTGCCGCTCTTAATCCTTTTTTGTTGAATGATGATGATTTCATTTCAAAAATAGAATGTCAGAAGTCTTTACCTGATGTGGAATATGTACTTTCAAAATAAACATTTGAAGTGTAACATATTCAGAAAAATGCACCAATCATAATTGTATACTTCTGTGAGTTACCACAGTGAACATACATGTGCCACCATTGTCCGGGTCAGAAGATGAGCATTTATTAGCCATTGGGGACACACAAATCAAAACCCAAACAAGATAAGCTTTCACATCCACTAGAATAGCTATGATAAAACAGATAGACAGTAACAAGAGTTGATGAGAATGTGGAGAATTCAGAAACTCCTTCACTAATGATGGGAATATAAAGTGGTGCAGCCACTTTAGAAAACAGTCTGGAAATTTCTTAAAAGGCTAGATGTAGAGTGATCACATGATTATAGAATTTCCTCTCCTAGGCATATATTCAAAAGAATTCAAAATGTATGTCCTTGCAAAAACACACACAGATGTTCATAGCAGCATTATTAACAGCCAAAAATAAGACATTTATAGTAATCAAATGTCCATCAGTTGGCAAATAGATAAGCAAAATGTGGTATATTTATACAATGGCATATAATTTGGCAAGAAAGAAAGAAACTTGAACATACTATTAAGTGAAAGAGCTCAGAAACAACATGTACTCTGTGATTCCATTGGTGGTGGTGGGTGGGTGTGTGTGTGTGTGTGTATTGTGAGGGTAGGGACTGGTTAAAGGATAATGAAGAATGGAAACTAAAGAGTGAGAGATTTCTGTATGGAGTGAGGTGAAAATGTTCCCAAATTGACTGTGGTGCAGGTTGTACAGCTCTGTGACTATACTAAATACCATTGAATTGTAGACTTTAAGTGGATGAAGTATATGGTACGGGAATTATATCAACAGAGCCATTTTAGAAACGAAATAAATAATGTACCGGAGAGGTAGATGGGGAAAGGAATAGTATCTTCATTATTGATAGAGATAGATCATATGGTTTAGTAAAGTGGTTGTAAAGACAAAGAAATAGAACTTGAATCACTTCAGGTCTATCAATCTATGTGAGTAGTTGAAGTTTCTATTTGTGTTCAAAATATAAAACAGTGAAACAGAGAAGAAACTACAAGATGTAATATTTTTGTATAGTCAGTGTGAATTTCACTTCATATGTGATATATTTTCCTGAATTTGAACAATATCTTTAAAATCAAAATTTCTTCGTCAGTTCAGTTCAGTCACTCGGTTGTGTCCGACTCTTTGCGACCCATGAACATACATGTGCCACCATTGTCCGGGTCAGAAGATGAGCATTTATTAGCCATTGGGGACACACAAATCAAAACCCAAACAAGATAAGCTTTCACATCCACTAGAATAGCTATGATAAAACAGATAGACAGTAACAAGAGTTGATGAGAATGTGGAGAATTCAGAAACTCCTTCACTAATGATGGGAATATAAAGTGGTGCAGCCACTTTAGAAAACAGTCTGGAAATTTCTTAAAAGGCTAGATGTAGAGTGATCACATGATTATAGAATTTCCTCTCCTAGGCATATATTCAAAAGAATTCAAAATGTATGTCCTTGCAAAAACACACACAGATGTTCATAGCAGCATTATTAACAGCCAAAAATAAGACATTTATAGTAATCAAATGTCCATCAGTTGGCAAATAGATAAGCAAAATGTGGTATATTTATACAATGGCATATAATTTGGCAAGAAAGAAAGAAACTTGAACATACTATTAAGTGAAAGAGCTCAGAAACAACATGTACTCTGTGATTCCATTGGTGGTGGTGGGTGGGTGTGTGTGTGTGTGTGTATTGTGAGGGTAGGGACTGGTTAAAGGATAATGAAGAATGGAAACTAAAGAGTGAGAGATTTCTGTATGGAGTGAGGTGAAAATGTTCCCAAATTGACTGTGGTGCAGGTTGTACAGCTCTGTGACTATACTAAATACCATTGAATTGTAGACTTTAAGTGGATGAAGTATATGGTACGGGAATTATATCAACAGAGCCATTTTAGAAACGAAATAAATAATGTACCGGAGAGGTAGATGGGGAAAGGAATAGTATCTTCATTATTGATAGAGATAGATCATATGGTTTAGTAAAGTGGTTGTAAAGACAAAGAAATAGAACTTGAATCACTTCAGGTCTATCAATCTATGTGAGTAGTTGAAGTTTCTATTTGTGTTCAAAATATAAAACAGTGAAACAGAGAAGAAACTACAAGATGTAATATTTTTGTATAGTCAGTGTGAATTTCACTTCATATGTGATATATTTTCCTGAATTTGAACAATATCTTTAAAATCAAAATTTCTTCGTCAGTTCAGTTCAGTCACTCGGTTGTGTCCGACTCTTTGCGACCCATGGACTGCAGCACGCCAAGCTTCCCTGTCCTTCACCCTCTCCCAGAGCTTGCCCAAACTCACATCCATTGAGTAGGTGATGCCATCCAACCATCTCATCCTCTGTCATCTCCTCCTTTTGCCTTCTGTTTTTTCCAACATCAGAGTATTTTCCAATAAGTCGGCTCTTCACTTCAGGTGGTCAAAGTGTTGGAGCTTCAGCTTCAGCATCATTCCTTCCAGTGAATATTCAGGGTTGATTTCCTTTAGGACTGACTGATTGAATCTGCAGTCCAAGGGGCTCTCAAGAGCCTTCTCCAACACCACGGTAAAAACTTTATTATACATATATACACATATATATATATATATACACACACACACACACACACACACATATACACACACATACATAAAATATATATACACACATATATATAAAATATATAAATTTTTTTTGAATATATATACATATATATTTGTGCATATATAGGTATATACATGTATATAAATTATATGTTTTTGTATATATAAAATGTACACACATAAATAAAATATATGCATACATATAATATACATACATACACATATATAATATATATTTTGAATATATATACATATATTTGTGTATGTATAGGTATATACATGTATATAAAATTTAGCTAAAGATTCACTGTTTGCATTTTTATGGCCCCAATTATTTAGTTTTATTTTGGGACTATTGTTGAAAATTATCTTGTCATGTAGTTGAGTGGATGTTTAAAAACAAACATTCTAGGGACATCTCTGCACATATCATATATATGTTGCTCAATAAATCTTCGTATATAGACCTATCAGAACCAGATTAACAGACAACATAATGAGAACCTCAAAATACCCTGTGGTATTCCCCTCCAATCACAACATTCCTAACCATCACAATACAATAGTGGTAAATACTGTACAGATTTCAAACAGCATGGGTTAGTTTTGCCTGTCTTTGTGTTAAACATAAATAGAGTCATACAGTATGTACTCTTTGGTTTCTAACTTCTTTCACTCAACATTATACTTGTAAGATTTGTCCAGTTGCTACATGTAGTGGTAAATGGTTCGTTCTCACTGTACACAATATTCTATTGTGTAAATGTATTACACTATATTGTCCTTTTTATTGTTAATAGGCATTTGGGACGTTTCCATTCCTTGTAAGATTCATAACACTCCCTACAGATATCCTACTATATGTCTTTTTGGGGGACGTACCTTTTAGTTAGGTATATGTCTAGGGATGAGGTTGTTGGAACACAAGGTTTACATATGTTTGCCAATTTCCAGAGTAGCTTTACTATGTTAAACATCTTTTTCGTAAATGTATCCTCTGCTTTATCATCCAGAATCAGTTTCTGTTCTTTGTAACTAAGAACCTTCCTGATATAGCCTCTATTTAAACACTGGGAGATTTTACATTAAAATATAGGTGATCAGTTTATTGGGGAAAAGTTAATGGTCAACAACACTGGGTTAAAATTTCTAGTGTTAGTCACTTGGTTGTCCAACTCTGCGACCCCATGGACTGTTGCCTGCCAAGCAGCTCTGTCCGTGGAATTCTCCAAGCAATAATACTGAAGTGGGTTGCCATTCCCTTCTCAATGGAGTCTTCCTCACCCAGGGATTGAACCTGGGCCTCCTGCATTGCAGGCAGATTCTTTTACCATCTGAGCCACTGGGGAAGCTCAGAATTCCTACTTGTTACCAGTTGCTTGAGGCTACACAGTGATCATTCCACCCAGTCTGCTTCTGTCATTTACTTCCCATGCCCAGCCCGTGAAAGCGCCTGAGTTTAGGGTCCCGCATAATACTTCCACTTAAAATATCTTTGGAAAATCAAACTGGATTATTGTCCTCTGTTTAAAACTTTGAATGGCTCCCCAGTGCCTATATATAGAAGTCCTCAAATTTAGAAATCACCTAGAGAGCTTTGAAGCCTCCTGATCTTTCTGAGCTCACTCACCATTCTTCTTGAGATTCTGAATCTTTAGTGCCCAGGGATCTGCAATTATTATTATTTCTCACTGCGCCACACAGCCTTGCCAGATCTTAGTTCCTCGACCAAGGAAGGTCCCTGGGTCCTGGCAGTTGAAGGTCCTAACCACAGGACCACCAGGGAATTTTAATAAGGACCTTCTAAAACAGTCTGAGACTTTAAATCACAATCTGAGAAACATTGGCCAATTGGATTAAACCCTGACTCCTTACCATATCATAGAAAGGGTCATGTACCTCAGAGCCTACACACACACGCCCCCACCCCACTCCCCACTCCAGGTCCAGTCAAGTTGCTGTTCGTATTTACTCGGCAGCCTGATTCATAGCCTCGAGCACATGCTTGTGTTTCTCCTCTACCTTGAATGTTCACCGTCCACTGATGAACACACACTAACTTTCAAGAGTCTGAGCAAGCATGACCTCTCCTAAGAAATCTCCCGGTGGTGTGCACATGCCCCTCTGTCCATTTCCCTGGAGGAATGAAGACCACCCCCCCTTCTTTGTCTGTCCTTTGTCTCGTGTGCAAACATCCACATTCCATCCCTGCAGCATTACATTGTATTCGTATGTCTGGCTGTCCCGATAGTCTGTGAGCCTCAACAGTCACGGCCCTGGGTTACTAACTAGTCTTTGTAGTGCAGTGCTTGATGCTCCTCAGATGGCGTAACAACATCAAGCTGCTCAAAGTATAAAAATACTACTCTCTTGAAATGAAGCCAAATGCCACAATTCATCACTAACCAGATATATCTGTAGCTCTGAAAGTTCTTTTCAAACTATAAAAGGGCAAAAGAAGGAGCTTAATGAAGGAAAACATATCAAATTTCTGCTGATCCAGAAGCTGCAGATTCTTTACCATCTGAGCCACTGGGAAGCCCAGAATTCCTACACAGTTGCTTGAGGCTACACAGTGATCATTCCACCCAGTCTGCTTCTGTCATTTACTTCCCATGCCCAGCCCGTGAAAGCGCCTGAGTTTAGGGTCCCGCATAATACTTCCACTTAAAATATCTTTGGAAAATCAAACTGGATTATTGTCCTCTGTTTAAAACTTTGAATGGCTCCCCAGTGCCTATATATAGAAGTCCTCAAATTTAGAAATCACCTAGAGAGCTTTGAAGCCTCCTGATCTTTCTGAGCTCACTCACCATTCTTCTTGAGATTCTGAATCTTTAGTGCCCAGGGATCTGCAATTATTATTATTTCTCACTGCGCCACACAGCCTTGCCAGATCTTAGTTCCTCGACCAAGGAAGGTCCCTGGGTCCTGGCAGTTGAAGGTCCTAACCACAGGACCACCAGGGAATTTTAATAAGGACCTTCTAAAACAGTCTGAGACTTTAAATCACAATCTGAGAAACATTGGCCAATTGGATTAAACCCTGACTCCTTACCATATCATAGAAAGGGTCATGTACCTCAGAGCCTACACACACACGCCCCCCACCCCCACTCCCCACTCCAGGTCCAGTCAAGTTGCTGTTCGTATTTACTCGGCAGCCTGATTCATAGCCTCGAGCACATGCTTGTGTTTCTCCTCTACCTTGAATGTTCACCGTCCACTGATGAACACACACTAACTTTCAAGAGTCTGAGCAAGCATGACCTCTCCTAAGAAATCTCCCGGTGGTGTGCACATGCCCCTCTGTCCATTTCCCTGGAGGAATGAAGACCACCCCCCCTTCTTTGTCTGTCCTTTGTCTCGTGTGCAAACATCCACATTCCATCCCTGCAGCATTACATTGTATTCGTATGTCTGGCTGTCCCGATAGTCTGTGAGCCTCAACAGTCACGGCCCTGGGTTACTAACTAGTCTTTGTAGTGCAGTGCTTGATGCTCCTCAGATGGCGTAACAACATCAAGCTGCTCAAAGTATAAAAATACTACTCTCTTGAAATGAAGCCAAATGCCACAATTCATCACTAACCAGATATATCTGTAGCTCTGAAAGTTCTTTTCAAACTATAAAAGGGCAAAAGAAGGAGCTTAATGAAGGAAAACATATCAAATTTCTGCTGATCCAGAAGCTGCATGAATGAACAGGATTAATATTTCAAGCTATGCTCTCCAGGATTTTCTTCTAAAATCTCAGGAGATCAAGATCTAATGTCCTCACTCCAGACTGTTTTCCTTTCTAAACTGTTAACATTAGAATTAATTATTTCTGGCAGTTTTTCATGACAGAAAAAGGGTGTTCCAAAGCACAGTTGTTTTGGAGGTAAAAACAGCCCAATTATATTTCAATATGAGGTGAAGTCATGCTCCTTCAGACTCAGGAGCTCCATCTCTGTCTTCTATGTAGATGTAAACAGACTGTACTTCTCTGGTCTTACATCCCATCCCCATATATACCCTAAATACTAAGCTATAAAAATTCCTTGTAATTTCTCAAAGGCAAAGATTCTCCCCCCCCCCTTCTGAACTCAGTGAACTGGGGCACGGCTGTCAAGGCTCTCTTTACATATTGCCCTCTGGATGAAGGCTAAGCCTTTCCTGTCTGCTGTTTCCATCTACACCCAGCCGGGCCCCGCCTCTCTGGCTGCTCCTTATCTGAGCGCTCATCTCCCCCAGCAGACCACTATCAGTGCACTCAGTGTCCA
The DNA here is from genome assembly GCA_022376925.1 of Tragulus kanchil. Lineage (NCBI taxonomy): Eukaryota > Metazoa > Chordata > Mammalia > Artiodactyla > Tragulidae > Tragulus > Tragulus kanchil. The sequence goes on along the minus strand of JAIOJX010000006.1, from coordinate 25,004,371 downwards.
GCTCATCTAGTACTTTAAGTCCATCTCCTCCTGCTAGACCAGAGGGACTGTATCTCATCTCTGAAGTCTCAGTGCCAGAATCACTTTTGCCTAATTAATGCTTTCTGAATTTCCTGTGCATTTATTATGTATTAGACACCATTCTGGGCACCTGAGACACACCAGTGAATAAAACTAGCAAAGGTGCATGCTCTTGTGGGGCTTGCATTCCATCAAAAATGGGAGCATTCCATTGTATTCGTATGTCTGGCTGTCCCGATAGACTGTGAGCCTCAACAGTCACGGCCCTGGGTTACTAACTAGTCTTTGTAGTGCAGTGCTTGATGCTCCTCAGATGGCGTAACAACATCAAGCTGCTCAAAGTATAAAAATACTACTCTCTTGAAATGAAGCCAAATGCCACAATTCATCACTAACCAGATATATCTGTAGCTCTGAAAGTTCTTTTCAAACTATAAAAGGGCAAAAGAAGGAGCTTAATGAAGGAAAACATATCAAATTTCTGCTGATCCAGAAGCTGCATGAATGAACAGGATTAATATTTCAAGCTATGCTCTCCAGGATTTTCTTCTAAAATCTCAGGAGATCAAGATCTAATGTCCTCACTCCAGACTGTTTTCCTTTCTAAACTGTTAACATTAGAATTAATTATTTCTGGCAGTTTTTCATGACAGAAAAAGGGTGTTCCAAAGCACAGTTGTTTTGGAGGTAAAAACAGCCCAATTATATTTCAATATGAGGTGAAGTCATGCTCCTTCAGACTCAGGAGCTCCATCTCTGTCTTCTATGTAGATGTAAACAGACTGTACTTCTCTGGTCTTACATCCCATCCCCATATATACCCTAAATACTAAGCTATAAAAATTCCTTGTAATTTCTCAAAGGCAAAGATTCTCCCCACCTCCTTCTGAACTCAGTGAACTGGGGCACGGCTGTCAAGGCTCTCTTTACATATTGCCCTCTGGATGAAGGCTAAGCCTTTCCTGTCTGCTGTTTCCATCTACACCCAGCCGGGCCCCGCCTCTCTGGCTGCTCCTTATCTGAGCGCTCATCTCCCCCAGCAGACCACTATCAGTGCACTCAGTGTCCAGCTCATCTAGTACTTTAAGTCCATCTCCTCCTGCTAGACCAGAGGGACTGTATCTCATCTCTGAAGTCTCAGTGCCAGAATCACTTTTGCCTAATTAATGCTTTCTGAATTTCCTGTGCATTTATTATGTATTAGACACCATTCTGGGCACCTGAGACACACCAGTGAATAAAACTAGCAAAGGTGCATGCTCTTGTGGGGCTTGCATTCCATCAGAGAGACAGATGGGAAGACAGTAAATAAGCAAATCATATATTATGTTGGAAGGTGTTAAGTTCCGCAGAGGAAAAAAAAGAAAAATATCGATCAGGGTGAGGGGAAGCGACCAGGCAGGGGCTGGTGGTTTTTAAAGCTCAGCCAGCAGAGGGGAAGCCAAAAGCAACACTGTAGAGGAAGTTTTATTTGACCTACATGTAGGGAACTGAACTGGAATTTCTCAGGCTGGAAGGTGGTAACGAGAGGTTTAAACCCCGAAGAGCGTTCCAGGCAGAGGAACCCATGTGTCTAAAGGCACACTGTCTTGAGAGTTGCTGATGTCATGGTGAGAGTTGGGTATGACTTGGGGAGGGTGCAGGGCTGGGTTGAGGTAGTGGAAGATGAAGCTAGTGAGAAGCACGGGGCCAGGATGTGAAGGAACTTGTGTGCCCTACTAAAGAGTTTGCACTTTACCCTGTAGACAGCCAGAGTCCTGTTGATGATTTTATGCAGGGGAATGTCATGTTTATATTTATTTTTAGGAAGATAATTCTGGCAGATGGACCAGAGTGGTGAGAGACCGGGCAAGTCACTTAACCTTTCCCTTCCTCTATTTTACCATCTATCAAGTGAGATGAGACATATTGGTTCTACTTACCTCATAGGATTTGGGTGAGAAATAAATGAGATAAGAAATGTAAAAACGCTTTGAAAAGGAGATGGTACTGTAAAAATGCAAGCTGATGCTGTTGTTATTTCAGCTGTGCTGTGTTTGGGAATGTGGTTTTAGAGAAGCCCAAAGAATCGAGGAGTGAAGCAGAAAGACAGTCCCATTTCTGTCTTCCTGAAATAAAACCCAATAATACTTTAATTTATTAAATGCCTATGTTGGCTTTCTGCTGTACAAAGAGCTAAGAGGGGCTTATGGAAGATAGAGTAAACCAATCTTGGGGAATTTATAGTTAAACTGGAGAGAGGTGGTACTTCTAGGAAATGAAATAAAGTACATGAAAATATGATCCAATCCAAAAGGAGGGCAGGGATGAAATAAGCAAATGAGACACACCAGTGAATAAAACTAGCAAAGGTGCATGCTCTTGTGGGGCTTGCATTCCATCAGAGAGACAGATGGGAAGACAGTAAATAAGCAAATCATATATTATGTTGGAAGGTGTTAAGTTCCGCAGAGGAAAAAAAAGAAAAATATCGATCAGGGTGAGGGAAGCGACCAGGCAGGGGCTGGTGGTTTTTAAAGCTCAGCCAGCAGAGGGGAAGCCAAAAGCAACACTGTAGAGGAAGTTTTATTTGACCTACATGTAGGGAACTGAACTGGAATTTCTCAGGCTGGAAGGTGGTAACGAGAGGTTTAAACCCCGAAGAGCGTTCCAGGCAGAGGAACCCATGTGTCTAAAGGCACACTGTCTTGAGAGTTGCTGATGTCATGGTGAGAGTTGGGTATGACTTGGGGAGGGTGCAGGGCTGGGTTGAGGTAGTGGAAGATGAAGCTAGTGAGAAGCACGGGGCCAGGATGTGAAGGAACTTGTGTGCCCTACTAAAGAGTTTGCACTTTACCCTGTAGACAGCCAGAGTCCTGTTGATGATTTTATGCAGGGGAATGTCATGTTTATATTTATTTTTAGGAAGATAATTCTGGCAGATGGACCAGAGTGGTGAGAGACCGGGCAAGTCACTTAACCTTTCCCTTCCTCTATTTTACCATCTATCAAGTGAGATGAGACATATTGGTTCTACTTACCTCATAGGATTTGGGTGAGAAATAAATGAGATAAGAAATGTAAAAACGCTTTGAAAAGGAGATGGTACTGTAAAAATGCAAGCTGATGCTGTTGTTATTTCAGCTGTGCTGTGTTTGGGAATGTGGTTTTAGAGAAGCCCAAAGAATCGAGGAGTGAAGCAGAAAGACAGTCCCATTTCTGTCTTCCTGAAATAAAACCCAATAATACTTTAATTTATTAAATGCCTATGTTGGCTTTCTGCTGTACAAAGAGCTAAGAGGGGCTTATGGAAGATAGAGTAAACCAATCTTGGGGAATTTATAGTTAAACTGGAGAGAGGTGGTACTTCTAGGAAATGAAATAAAGTACATGAAAATATGATCCAATCCAAAAGGAGGGCAGGGATGAAAGGAGTCAAGACAGACTCCCTCTGAGAAAAGCAAGTCATGAATAATTTGCTCTAATGAAGATGATGATTTCATAAATAACAAAATCTCTGTTAGTCTACTCCCTCTGATGAGGCACATTGGGCAGAGGAACTAGGAAAACATTCACTAGGTAGAAAATTGCATTTCATAATTGGTTGTATTGTACAGATCATCTTTCTAAAGCAATGTGAATAAATGATGACATTTTCAAAATTATGAGTTACTTGGTAGCAAACTTGAGTAAGCCTCCTTACAGAAATATCTTGGAACCATCTACCAAGTGCTTTTCCCTTCTCAGGTATGTTTTGGATAAAAAAAAATTCCAGGCATGTGAAATTATTTCTCTAGTCTCCTTCATAAATGCAGATCTCCTCCTTTGAATTATACCTTTTCTATCCCCTACTAATCTGTGTTGTTCATAAATATATTACACTGACAATTTTATGTCTATCTGTATATTCTTTTGTAGGTTATGATAACAAAGTATGTATCTTTGTAAGAGAGGCAGAATGCATGATGTTTTGAGTATATTGATAAAGGATGATATAATAATTAAGTTTAATAAGAGTTATATTAGCTTCTCTGAATTGGTAAATTATGCTTTTACTCAAGGTTTTTGGTTAGGAATTATATAACCTTTCAGTTCAGTTCCATACAGTCTTTCAGTCATGCCTGACTCTTTGCAACCCCATGGACTGTGGCACACCAGGTTTCCCTGTCCTTTACCATCTCCCAGAGCTTGCTCAAACTCATGTCCATTGACTCAGTGATGCCATCCAACCATCTCGTCCTCTGTCCCCTTCTCCTTTTGTCTTCTATTTTTCCCAGCATCAGGGTCTTTTCTAGTGAGTCATCTCTTTGCATCAGGTGGCCAAAGGATTGGAGCTTCAGCTTCAGCATCAGTCCTTCCAGTGAAGATTCAGTTGATTTCCTTTAGGCTTGACTGGTTTGATCTCCTTGCAGTCCAAGGGACTCTCAAGAGCCTTCTCCAACACCACAGTTTACCTTTAAGATACTACTTTGATAAAGCAAGCATTCAACTGAAATGGAGTTCTCTTTATATGAGTTCTTAGTGTGTACTTAGAATGTTCTATAGTTAGTTCCAAGTGTGTGTTTAGCACGTGGTCATCACCGTATTAAACCTATAACCTGATTAAGGAGATAAGATTTACATATAAGAAACAATTACCAAAAATACACTATAGCATGTACATGTATGCTAAATCCCTTCATTCGTGTCTGACTCTGTGTGATACTACAGACTGGAGCTCTCTGAGTTCCTCTGTCCATGAGATTCTCCAGGCAGGAATCTGGAGTGGGTTGCCATGCCCTCCACCAGGAGATCTTCCCAACCCAGGGATGGAGTCCGCATCTCTTGTCTCTCCTGCATCGGAGGTGGGTTCTTTACCATTAGCTCCACCTGAGAAACCCCAAATCAGATATAAGAGACATTTTAAAATACTGTTTTGTCGTCTTATTCTAAATGTAATTTGTACATTGCAGCAAATTGGGAAGTATACAAAATATAAAGAAGAAAAAAGGAAATTGGAGGGAGAGAGAACATACAAACGCTGAAGAACTTAGGAACTTCCATCAAGCACTGGCTGGACATTTTCATTTGTGCACCTTTCCCACCCACCAGGCTGATTTCCTCCTGGACAGGAATGTGTTGTATTTTCTCCATATCTTCAGTGCCAAGCACATTGCCTAGCACAGAGGCACACAGCAACCAGAAACATTTACCTCAGAAATATTTACCTCAAAGAACACACAGGACACATCAGCAGTGACTCCAAAGTGTTGAGTCTCATTTGCTAAAACAAGGATGTTGCTACTGAGAGACAGCTAATACTTTACTTCAAAGATTCTGATAGCCTAATAAGCTTACTGTTAATTTGAACAATATATAGATAGCTTTTCTTCCCAGAAAAGTCTGTTTTAGGAGATGGGTTGAATTTCACTTGTAATTTTCTCTCCAATGCCAAGATATAATAGGGCAGGATCCAATGCCAAGATTCAGTTGATTTCCTTTAGGCTTGACTGGTTTGATCTCCTTGCAGTCCAAGGGACTCTCAAGAGCCTTCTCCAACACCACAGTTTACCTTTAAGATACTACTTTGATAAAGCAAGCATTCAACTGAAATGGAGTTCTCTTTATATGAGTTCTTAGTGTGTACTTAGAATGTTCTATAGTTAGTTCCAAGTGTGTGTTTAGCACGTGGTCATCACCGTATTAAACCTATAACCTGATTAAGGAGATAAGATTTACATATAAGAAACAATTACCAAAAATACACTATAGCATGTACATGTATGCTAAATCCCTTCATTCGTGTCTGACTCTGTGTGATACTACAGACTGGAGCTCTCTGAGTTCCTCTGTCCATGAGATTCTCCAGGCAGGAATCTGGAGTGGGTTGCCATGCCCTCCACCAGGAGATCTTCCCAACCCAGGGATGGAGTCCGCATCTCTTGTCTCTCCTGCATCGGAGGTGGGTTCTTTACCATTAGCTCCACCTGAGAAACCCCAAATCAGATATAAGAGACATTTTAAAATACTGTTTTGTCGTCTTATTCTAAATGTAATTTGTACATTGCAGCAAATTGGGAAGTATACAAAATATAAAGAAGAAAAAAGGAAATTGGAGGGAGAGAGAACATACAAACGCTGAAGAACTTAGGAACTTCCATCAAGCACTGGCTGGACATTTTCATTTGTGCACCTTTCCCACCCACCAGGCTGATTTCCTCCTGGACAGGAATGTGTTGTATTTTCTCCATATCTTCAGTGCCAAGCACATTGCCTAGCACAGAGGCACACAGCAACCAGAAACATTTACCTCAGAAATATTTACCTCAAAGAACACACAGGACACATCAGCAGTGACTCCAAAGTGTTGAGTCTCATTTGCTAAAACAAGGATGTTGCTACTGAGAGACAGCTAATACTTTACTTCAAAGATTCTGATAGCCTAATAAGCTTACTGTTAATTTGAACAATATATAGATAGCTTTTCTTCCCAGAAAAGTCTGTTTTAGGAGATGGGTTGAATTTCACTTGTAATTTTCTCTCCAATGCCAAGATATAATAGGGCAGGATCCAATCTGAGATTTACTGCCTTGAATATTATCAAGATATTTGAGAACAGTTAATAAGAGCTATCTTTGAACTTTGTAGAATTTATAGCATGTTTAAGTCTTGTGTCTAGCCCTAATATATAGCAAAACACAGCGGGACATTCAAGTAAAATTCATGTAGAATGCAAGGTGCATAGAATAGTTAGCTGGTGCCCCAGTACCTGAACTTGAAACTTCTGTTCCTTACTAACAAGTCTGTGGGGAATTCTGGACTACTAATGCACTTCAGCTAAAGACATTTCATGATGTTTAGCTTAAAATAAAACACCTTGAATAATCTGTGTTTAGTCTCAGACAGTAAAAAATCTGCCTGCAATACAGGAGACCCAGGTTCAATACCTGGGTTGGGAAGATCTCCTGGAGAAGGAAATGGCAATCCACTCCAGTATTCCATGGACAGAGAAGCCTAGTGGGCTATAGTCCTTGGGGTCAGTCACACTGAGTGACTAAAACACTTTCACACACACACACACACAGAGTAATATTGCTATTGTTGTTGTTAGGTTTAAGCCAAGAGCCAAAGCAAGACTGAAGAAAAAAAAAAGATGAAAAATTCAAACACAGACAAAAATGGAGAGAAGAATATAATTACTCTTACTCTTATTCTCATGTACATATCATCCAGTTTCAACAGTTATCATTTGTGGCCAATGTTATTTCATTCACTGCTCATTATTCCAAATTAATATGAAGCAAATTCCAAACATCCAAACACCATATCATTATAGTGCTAAATGATAAACACTCATTTTTTAAAAACACTCCTTTTTTGAACTTATCACACCTTAAAAATTAACCATGCTCATTTAACATCATTAAATATCTAGTCAGAGTTCGAGTTTCCCTGATTGTCTTGTCAGATTTTTGTAGTTTGCCCGAATAAGGATGCAGCTAGATTCTATGCCTTGTGATTGACTGTTATGTCAATTAAGTCTGTTTTAATTTACAGGCCCCCTCCATCTTTTTTTTTCTTGTGGTTTTGGTTCTGAAGAGTGCCTCACATGTGGATTTTATTAATTGCATCTAACCAATTATTTTTCAGCATGTTCCTTTCTTGCCTGTATTTCCTGTGAATTGGTTATTAGCTCTAGAGTTCTGATTAGTTTCGTTTAAGCAGGATGTTTTCGAAGTAGTGGTTTATAGATGTGTACTTCTATCAGTAGGCATATAATTGAATTTATAGCAAAGTCTTGTGTCTAGCCCTAATATATAGAAAAACACAGCGGGACATTCAAGTAAAATTCATGTAGAATGCAAGGTGCATAGAATAGTTAGCTGGTGCCCCAGTACCTGAACTTGAAACTTCTGTTCCTTACTAACAAGTCTGTGGGGAATTCTGGACTACTAATGCACTTCAGCTAAAGACATTTCATGATGTTTAGCTTAAAATAAAACACCTTGAATAATCTGTGTTTAGTCTCAGACAGTAAAAAATCTGCCTGCAATACAGGAGACCCAGGTTCAATACCTGGGTTGGGAAGATCTCCTGGAGAAGGAAATGGCAATCCACTCCAGTATTCCATGGACAGAGAAGCCTAGTGGGCTATAGTCCTTGGGGTCAGTCACACTGAGTGACTAAAACACTTTCACACACACACACACACAGAGTAATATTGCTATTGTTGTTGTTAGGTTTAAGCCAAGAGCCAAAGCAAGACTGAAGAAAAAAAAAAGATGAAAAATTCAAACACAGACAAAAATGGAGAGAAGAATATAATTACTCTTACTCTTATTCTCATGTACATATCATCCAGTTTCAACAGTTATCATTTGTGGCCAATGTTATTTCATTCACTGCTCATTATTCCAAATTAATATGAAGCAAATTCCAAACATCCAAACACCATATCATTATAGTGCTAAATGATAAACACTCATTTTTTAAAAACACTCCTTTTTTGAACTTATCACACCTTAAAAATTAACCATGCTCATTTAACATCATTAAATATCTAGTCAGAGTTCGAGTTTCCCTGATTGTCTTGTCAGATTTTTGTAGTTTGCCCGAATAAGGATGCAGCTAGATTCTATGCCTTGTGATTGACTGTTATGTCAATTAAGTCTGTTTTAATTTACAGGCCCCCTCCATCTTTTTTTTTCTTGTGGTTTTGGTTCTGAAGAGTGCCTCACATGTGGATTTTATTAATTGCATCTAACCAATTATTTTTCAGCATGTTCCTTTCTTGCCTGTATTTCCTGTGAATTGGTTATTAGCTCTAGAGTTCTGATTAGTTTCGTTTAAGCAGGATGTTTTCGAAGTAGTGGTTTATAGATGTGTACTTCTATCAGTAGGCATATAAACCTGTTTATTTTAGATTTTGTGATATTAGCAATAATGGATCATCATTGCCTGGATCCATTAATTCATTAGGAGTTCCACAGTTCACTGATTCATTAGGAATTACCTTGATTTTTCTATCTCTAGAATTTCAGTGTTTATCAGCTGAAGTAATTCTATGCAGAGAAAATTCTTCTCATCAACTATTTGATTAACCTAGGATATATTAATAGTTCATGTGAAAAAGGCAAGGCAAGCACATGATTTATTCTTTCTCTTCATTTACCAGATTTTAAAATAATAGGTTGATGCCTCAGCATACTCCAAAACTGTCAAGGAAGCATTTCAAACTCATAGACTTATACATACCTTATGTATTTCAACCCGTCATGATTATTGGCCAGTGGTATCTTTTGCAAATTATCTCCTGACTGCTCTTAAGAGCCTCCAGGAGTCTTTAAAGATTTTCTAACTTACACAGAGAGATGTTGCAGACTCATATTGTAGATTTCCTACACTAAACTTAGAATCAGCTACTTATCCAAGGAGTTGTGGGTCATGTAGAGAGAAATGGTATTAAGAAACCACAATCTGAGCACTAGGGGGACTTGTTGAAATTAAAAAGAAAATTATAGATCCAAATATCAAAACTTCTCATATTCAGAGCACCACTCATTTAAAGGTGCTCACAAGAGTCCTGAAGACATTTTTCCCATAGAGAGTAACTACGTAGATAAAACACTGAGTTCTTGGAACATCCAAGTTTAGAAACAAAGCCTACTATCTAAAAGGAAGTAATAATATAATTAATTCACACTTGATGCCTATGATTAGGCTGAATATCCACTACTGCCCCCGCCCCCTACAAAGATGTGACCTAATATGATAAAAGAAACTGTAGATTCTGCGATGAAATTAAAGATCTTGAGATGGGGAAATTATCCTGGATTATCCTCGTGGGCCCTGAATGCATCTAACCAATTATTTTTCAGCATGTTCCTTTCTTGCCTGTATTTCCTGTGAATTGGTTATTAGCTCTAGAGTTCTGATTAGTTTCGTTTAAGCAGGATGTTTTCGAAGTAGTGGTTTATAGATGTGTACTTCTATCAGTAGGCATATAAACCTGTTTATTTTAGATTTTGTGATATTAGCAATAATGGATCATCATTGCCTGGATCCATTAATTCATTAGGAGTTCCACAGTTCACTGATTCATTAGGAATTACCTTGATTTTTCTATCTCTAGAATTTCAGTGTTTATCAGCTGAAGTAATTCTATGCAGAGAAAATTCTTCTCATCAACTATTTGATTAACCTAGGATATATTAATAGTTCATGTGAAAAAGGCAAGGCAAGCACATGATTTATTCTTTCTCTTCATTTACCAGATTTTAAAATAATAGGTTGATGCCTCAGCATACTCCAAAACTGTCAAGGAAGCATTTCAAACTCATAGACTTATACATACCTTATGTATTTCAACCCGTCATGATTATTGGCCAGTGGTATCTTTTGCAAATTATCTCCTGACTGCTCTTAAGAGCCTCCAGGAGTCTTTAAAGATTTTCTAACTTACACAGAGAGATGTTGCAGACTCATATTGTAGATTTCCTACACTAAACTTAGAATCAGCTACTTATCCAAGGAGTTGTGGGTCATGTAGAGAGAAATGGTATTAAGAAACCACAATCTGAGCACTAGGGGGACTTGTTGAAATTAAAAAGAAAATTATAGATCCAAATATCAAAACTTCTCATATTCAGAGCACCACTCATTTAAAGGTGCTCACAAGAGTCCTGAAGACATTTTTCCCATAGAGAGTAACTACGTAGATAAAACACTGAGTTCTTGGAACATCCAAGTTTAGAAACAAAGCCTACTATCTAAAAGGAAGTAATAATATAATTAATTCACACTTGATGCCTATGATTAGGCTGAATATCCACTACTGCCCCCGCCCCCTACAAAGATGTGACCTAATATGATAAAAGAAACTGTAGATTCTGCGATGAAATTAAAGATCTTGAGATGGGGAAATTATCCTGGATTATCCTCGTGGGCCCTGAATGTAATCCCAAGTATCCTTATACAAGGGAAGCAGAAGAGAAGGTGATACGGCAAATAGAAGCAGAGACAGAAGTGATGTGAGAACAAGCCCTGAAATGCGAGCAGCCATCAGAAACCAGAGAGCCAGATGATAATAGATTCTTCGATGCAGCCTCCAGAATTAGCCCTGCAAACACTGGTTTTAGCCCCACAAAATTTATTTTGGACTTAGGTCTTCCAGAATTGTAAGAGAATATATTTCTGTGTTTTATGCTGTTAAATTTGTGGTAATTTAGGACAGAGGAGCTTAGTGGGCTGCAGTCCACGATGGGATCCCAAAGAGTTGGACACATCTGAGCACACACATATAAATTATAACAACAAGAGAAAACCAATATAAAAACTTATCCTAAAATGAGAGGCAGTAGTTTTTCAGCTTTTCTGCTCTCATCTGCACCTTGGGTCTCAGATTCCTGTCTGGAGATGGCTTTTACTCTCAGCTCCCTTCCAGGGTTGGGATGATGCTGGCCCACAAGAACCCCGGAGTCACCTGTCTGGTCTGCACCCAGTAGGTGTCTCTGTGGATCTTTTAAAGGCGAGTGTCCCTCATTCATCCCAGAGCCTGTGCAGCCAGGCAGGAGAAGTTGCTATGTTTTTCTCTGACTTATGCTGTGTTTTGTTCCCCCTCCCATCCCTGACCTGCTCCTCTGGCGAAGCCTTCCTGTGCTCCCATCCCGCTGTTCTCAGGAGGGAGGTGATAAAGTCATTCACACTCAAGTGTAAGTGACTAATGACACCTTAAACAAAAAAGCAGAAAAGTTGTGCCTTCGAGCATGGTTCCCCAACCTCCGGGATCTAATGCCTGATGATCTGTCTGAAGTGGAGCTGATGTAATAATAATAGAAATAAAGAGCACAATAAATTTAATGCTCTGGAATCATGCCCAAACCATGCCCCCTCTCCCATGGAAAAATTATCTTCCACTAAACCAGCCCTTGGTGCCAAAGTGTTTGGGAGTCGCTGCCTTAGAGAGTCCCAGGGATTGGGTGAAAGGCTCATGTTTAGACTAAGAAAGTAAAGGGACTCATTGGCAAGGTAATTGTTAAACTTCACTTTCCACCTCTGTCTTAACAACTTGAACTTGGGCTCAAGCAACAATGGAGGTGATTTGCAGGAGGTCTGACTGCAGGGAGCCGGATTATAAGGAATGAGTGAAACTCGCAGAAGCTGTCAGGTGCTGATATGATAGGTTAGGTGGAGCCCCCAGCAGGATGGGAGGCGGGTCAACGAAGGTTCTCAGTCAGACCCACTCTTCTTAGCCATAGCAGTGACTGTTAGCAAGTAATAAAAGAGCTTTTCATCAACCATCAGCCATGGAATAATTCGAAACATATTTTTGTGAGGAAAGAAGAGGTAATGGAATTGTGCCGTCGTCGCAGGAAATAAGGAGCTGAAAACAATTGCTTCCTTAATAGGAGTGCAGAGGCCGGCGCTTCGACCTTACGGTTTGTGTGGTTTACATGAGAAAGTGGGAACCAGCCCGGCTGATCGAATGCTTCGTAAACTCTCCCTCTGACTTATGGTTCTAAGACAGACACAGTACATATTGGCTGCATTCGGCTTCATGCTTCAAAAGTTTAAATAAATAATCCTTCCCTTCAATTCAGCAGCTATCAGGGAAAATGATACTGTTTTTACTCATCCTGAGAGGGGAGGCACTTCTGAAGTGCCCACGCTTTCAAGCAGAAAGAGGGCATTTCTGCCAATGAAGCATGGCGTGAGTTCCCAAGTCACCAGCTGAACTTTTTATCACAAAAGAAAGATGAATGCCCCCATCGGAGTCTTGGGCTGCTTGCTATTTTTTTCCTATATATGGTCATCGGTTTCCATAGAATCGAGTATGAGAAAAGTTTTAGATAATGATGTTTTCTTCTCTTGGCTAACTGAAAGTTTTTGATATTTAGGTGAAAAAGTCAGAATGCTTTGTTGGATGGGTTGTAAAATTCATGAGAGAGCAGAAAATTCACACTGGTGTTGAGCAGCTTCAAGGGGCCACAGCAAGGTTACTGTACTTAGGAAGAAGGGAAATGAATGTTTTTGCCCTTAAAAATGTATCAATCCCCATTAAAAACACAACTTGATACTTATCGAAAGTACGCTGCCTTAGAGAGTCCCAGGGATTGGGTGAAAGGCTCATGTTTAGACTAAGAAAGTAAAGGGACTCATTGGCAAGGTAATTGTTAAACTTCACTTTCCACCTCTGTCTTAACAACTTGAACTTGGGCTCAAGCAACAATGGAGGTGATTTGCAGGAGGTCTGACTGCAGGGAGCCGGATTATAAGGAATGAGTGAAACTCGCAGAAGCTGTCAGGTGCTGATATGATAGGTTAGGTGGAGCCCCCAGCAGGATGGGAGGCGGGTCAACGAAGGTTCTCAGTCAGACCCACTCTTCTTAGCCATAGCAGTGACTGTTAGCAAGTAATAAAAGAGCTTTTCATCAACCATCAGCCATGGAATAATTCGAAACATATTTTTGTGAGGAAAGAAGAGGTAATGGAATTGTGCCGTCGTCGCAGGAAATAAGGAGCTGAAAACAATTGCTTCCTTAATAGGAGTGCAGAGGCCGGCGCTTCGACCTTACGGTTTGTGTGGTTTACATGAGAAAGTGGGAACCAGCCCGGCTGATCGAATGCTTCGTAAACTCTCCCTCTGACTTATGGTTCTAAGACAGACACAGTACATATTGGCTGCATTCGGCTTCATGCTTCAAAAGTTTAAATAAATAATCCTTCCCTTCAATTCAGCAGCTATCAGGGAAAATGATACTGTTTTTACTCATCCTGAGAGGGGAGGCACTTCTGAAGTGCCCACGCTTTCAAGCAGAAAGAGGGCATTTCTGCCAATGAAGCATGGCGTGAGTTCCCAAGTCACCAGCTGAACTTTTTATCACAAAAGAAAGATGAATGCCCCCATCGGAGTCTTGGGCTGCTTGCTATTTTTTTCCTATATATGGTCATCGGTTTCCATAGAATCGAGTATGAGAAAAGTTTTAGATAATGATGTTTTCTTCTCTTGGCTAACTGAAAGTTTTTGATATTTAGGTGAAAAAGTCAGAATGCTTTGTTGGATGGGTTGTAAAATTCATGAGAGAGCAGAAAATTCACACTGGTGTTGAGCAGCTTCAAGGGGCCACAGCAAGGTTACTGTACTTAGGAAGAAGGGAAATGAATGTTCTTTTAAAATTCCGCAAAGTCCCTTTCATAAAAGTGTATCAATCCCCATTAAAAAACACAACTTGATAACTTTGACTTCCTTTGGCAAAATAATCGTGAGAGTTTGTTATGAGTTGGACATCAAAGAACCAATAAATTTAATGAGTACTTTTCAACACTAAAGGCTCATTATCCAGTATGTTTCACTATTACTATGTCCAAGTTAAGAAAAAAAAAAATCTCAGTTTTAATGGAGATGCTTCTCAGGCCTTAACACAGAAAATGTGCCCAAGACCTATCTTACAAATAGGTAGGCTAGCGATGGAAAGGTTTGTGGCCAAGAATATGCCTCACAGTGCCTAGAATATTGTTAAAGATCCACTGCTTTCTGTTTAAGTCTTTTCTAGACTGTCCACTCTGCCAATGCAAAGGATGCTGTGTTGTGACACATTGTCAGATAACGTTTCTCTGGGAAAACAGGAAGGATGTTTGGAAACTGAAAATAGGCATGAAGTGAATTTGAAAGATGGGGAAAGGATGCTGGAGCTAACAGGACACACTGCAGCCTCTTCAAGTCTTTCATAGGATGCCTTGAATCTTCCTGGTACCTCAGGGGTTGCACACTCAGGTATCTATGGTCCTCTGAACTATTGCACCTTGAGGCATAAAATACCACACCCTGGAACACACATTCTTTTTAAGACATGCAAGAATATGTCACGGTTCTGGCATCATATGAGTTTGGTTAAATGGGGTAATAGTCTTACAAAATAAAAGAATTATTTTTCAGGCTGTCCCAGCAAAATTGAATCTAAGTAAGCAATTATGTAACAAATTGTTATCTCAGATGACAACGAAGAGCGTTGAAGGTTAAGAGTCTTCCTTTGTGAATTCTACCACCTCTTTGCTGGGGGATTGGACTGGTTGTTCCTCTGTGTGGGTGGAATTTCTCATTTGAAACTAGGGGGAGACCAGAAGTCGGAGAGAGAGTGGAAGAGCCCGAATTTGGGCTTTGTTGGATGGGTTGTAAAATTCATGAGAGAGCAGAAAATTCACACTGGTGTTGAGCAGCTTCAAGGGGCCACAGCAAGGTTACTGTACTTAGGAAGAAGGGAAATGAATGTTCTTTTAAAATTCCGCAAAGTCCCTTTCATAAAAGTGTATCAATCCCCATTAAAAAACACAACTTGATAACTTTGACTTCCTTTGGCAAAATAATCGTGAGAGTTTGTTATGAGTTGGACATCAAAGAACCAATAAATTTAATGAGTACTTTTCAACACTAAAGGCTCATTATCCAGTATGTTTCACTATTACTATGTCCAAGTTAAGAAAAAAAAAAATCTCAGTTTTAATGGAGATGCTTCTCAGGCCTTAACACAGAAAATGTGCCCAAGACCTATCTTACAAATAGGTAGGCTAGCGATGGAAAGGTTTGTGGCCAAGAATATGCCTCACAGTGCCTAGAATATTGTTAAAGATCCACTGCTTTCTGTTTAAGTCTTTTCTAGACTGTCCACTCTGCCAATGCAAAGGATGCTGTGTTGTGACACATTGTCAGATAACGTTTCTCTGGGAAAACAGGAAGGATGTTTGGAAACTGAAAATAGGCATGAAGTGAATTTGAAAGATGGGGAAAGGATGCTGGAGCTAACAGGACACACTGCAGCCTCTTCAAGTCTTTCATAGGATGCCTTGAATCTTCCTGGTACCTCAGGGGTTGCACACTCAGGTATCTATGGTCCTCTGAACTATTGCACCTTGAGGCATAAAATACCACACCCTGGAACACACATTCTTTTTAAGACATGCAAGAATATGTCACGGTTCTGGCATCATATGAGTTTGGTTAAATGGGGTAATAGTCTTACAAAATAAAAGAATTATTTTTCAGGCTGTCCCAGCAAAATTGAATCTAAGTAAGCAATTATGTAACAAATTGTTATCTCAGATGACAACGAAGAGCGTTGAAGGTTAAGAGTCTTCCTTTGTGAATTCTACCACCTCTTTGCTGGGGGATTGGACTGGTTGTTCCAATCTGTGTGGGTGGAATTTCTCATTTGAAACTAGGTGGGAGACCAGAAGTCGGAGAGAGAGTGGAGCTTAGAATCTTGTGAAAATCCAAAATTTGAAAAGCCAGTAGTGGGACGTGATGGGTCTTTGAACAGAAGTTGTTGTTCAGTTGCTAAGTCATGTCCGACTCTTTGCGATCCCGTGGTCTGCAGTGCTTCAGACTTCCCTGTCCTTCACTACCTCTCAGAGTTTGCTCAGATTTGTCTCATCCTGTGCCTCCCTTTTCTCCTTTTGTCGTCAATCTTCCCAGCATCAGTGTCTTTCCCAATGAGTCGGCTCTTCGCATCAAGTGGCCAGAGTATTGAAGCTTCAGCTGGGGAGTGGTGTATATTCAAGTAAGGTTTGTGGCTTCCTTACAGGAAGAGCTCAGGTGAGTGGTGCCTAATGGTTAGGTAACTTAAAGGGCCAGAGTTGAAAGGACCTCTGGGACAAGGAACACCTCAGTGTAATAATAGGGATTTAATAAACATAGAAACTCACTGAAGTGGGGCAGTCCACATATTCTCCACCGTATAGATAGTATACATAGAATAATAACTAGTTAAGGATTTTTTAAAATAATTTTATTTATTTATTTTTGGCGGTGCTGGGTCTTCATTGCTACTTACAGGCTTTTTCTAGTTGTGGCAAGCAGGGCTACTCTATAGTTGTGGTGCACAGGCTTCTCATTGCGGTGGTTTTTCTTATTGTAGAGCTTTAGGGCACTCAGCTTCAGTAGTTGCAACTCACAGGATCTAGGTCAGAAGTTCAGTAGTTGTAGCGCATGGACTTAATCACTCAGTGGCTAGTGGGATCTTCTAGGGTCAGGGATCAAACCCATATCTTCTGCACTGGTAGGAGACTTCGTTACCACTGAGCCACCAGGGAAGCCCAGCAATTTAGCACCAAAGAGGCAAATTTAAACCTCTAACTATATAAACTAATGAAGCCATATATGTTTAACAGTATCACAGAGTGGATAGCAGCTTCATGATATGATATGTTGGTTGGATGGATGGATGCACGGGAAATCTCTTAACTCCCAAAACATTCTTCCCATTTACCATTCTACCATTACGGATTCCTTCTTTGGGTCAACCTGTCACCACAAACAACCTCTTTTCGTGTGTAAATAAGCCAAGCTTAGTGTTAATATATAGTTACACTAACAAAGGCCATGTTTATAGAGCTGTGCAGTTTTCAAAGCATCATTTTATAAATATCCCATACCACTTTTTAAATATTTATGGGCAGAGATCAGGGAGGAAATGGGAGCTCTGGTGGGAAGATATGGGAGGACTAATTTGGGAGCAGAGGCCATAGTTAGAGATGATAGCTGGAATGGAGAGGCGCATCAGAGGGCTTCAGGCAGTGCGAGGGCACTTGGGATCAGCGAGGGCCTGGGAAAGCCGTGAGGGGGACCACTGCCAGGTGACTTCACTACAGCAGCGTCTTTAGACCCAGTTCAGCAAGGTGTTTGCTGTCATTCTCTTCCCTGCTCAGCTGTATGACTTTGATCTGCTCTCTTAGTGAGTTTATCAGCCTCACAGCCCCACTATTTCCAGAAACTTTAAGCATCACATATTGATTTCTAGAGACAAAAATCTGGGAATCATTTTTTGTTGCTGTTTTGGCAGAATAGGGTAAGCAGTTACTGACTGATAGCTACAATCCTGGGATTTAGTGACTTAATTCAAGAACTTTTCTTTAGCTATAGATGCTTGGAATTTAAAAGATATTTTGTGTATATTATCTCAGTTCTTTAGTACTACTGACATACTGTCTAAATACTAGACATTGGCAGGGATTTGAGGCATATGTTTTGCAATAAAGAGTCAAATAAAACTCTATTTTTCACATAATGTGAGCTTTAATAATGGGATCTTCTAGGGTCAGGATCAAACCCATATCTTCTGCACTGGTAGGAGACTTCGTTACCACTGAGCCACCAGGGAAGCCCAGCAATTTAGCACCAAAGAGGCAAATTTAAACCTCTAACTATATAAACTAATGAAGCCATATATGTTTAACAGTATCACAGAGTGGATAGCAGCTTCATGATATGATATGTTGGTTGGATGGATGGATGCACGGGAAATCTCTTAACTCCCAAAACATTCTTCCCATTTACCATTCTACCATTACGGATTCCTTCTTTGGGTCAACCTGTCACCACAAACAACCTCTTTTCGTGTGTAAATAAGCCAAGCTTAGTGTTAATATATAGTTACACTAACAAAGGCCATGTTTATAGAGCTGTGCAGTTTTCAAAGCATCATTTTATAAATATCCCATACCACTTTTTAAATATTTATGGGCAGAGATCAGGGAGGAAATGGGAGCTCTGGTGGGAAGATATGGGAGGACTAATTTGGGAGCAGAGGCCATAGTTAGAGATGATAGCTGGAATGGAGAGGCGCATCAGAGGGCTTCAGGCAGTGCGAGGGCACTTGGGATCAGCGAGGGCCTGGGAAAGCCGTGAGGGGGACCACTGCCAGGTGACTTCACTACAGCAGCGTCTTTAGACCCAGTTCAGCAAGGTGTTTGCTGTCATTCTCTTCCCTGCTCAGCTGTATGACTTTGATCTGCTCTCTTAGTGAGTTTATCAGCCTCACAGCCCCACTATTTCCAGAAACTTTAAGCATCACATATTGATTTCTAGAGACAAAAATCTGGGAATCATTTTTTGTTGCTGTTTTGGCAGAATAGGGTAAGCAGTTACTGACTGATAGCTACAATCCTGGGATTTAGTGACTTAATTCAAGAACTTTTCTTTAGCTATAGATGCTTGGAATTTAAAAGATATTTTGTGTATATTATCTCAGTTCTTTAGTACTACTGACATACTGTCTAAATACTAGACATTGGCAGGGATTTGAGGCATATGTTTTGCAATAAAGAGTCAAATAAAAACTCTATTTTTTCACATAATGTGAGCTTTAATAATGGATAAAACCATTTAAGTGAAGAAAAGACAAAGGAGAAAACTAATCACCAGGAGCAGCAATTTTTTGGTCTGGTGCTTTTTTGGGTGCTGCGGCTTCCAATGAATTTCAAAGTAAATATGACTTTCGAGAGTTGATCAAATGGAGTGTGTGAGTTTGCATGTTGGTTTGGTAGTGATAATAGTCTTGTTAGAGACAGGCTGAAGGTGTTGGGTTACATTCGTTCAGTGACGTTTTAATGAGCAGTTTAGGGAGTGTGGCTGGTGTGGTGATAGTAAGTGGGGACAAGTGGCAAAGATTAACTCACTATTCATTTGCCTGAGTGGAGAATTTGATGCCTCACTGTGGCTGGTACTGTCAGCACAATGGTAGAAAGTATGAATTAGATCATGCGCTATAATATCTTATATGTAATAACTTCATGTACTGGTTAAAGTGTTTTTTAAGGGTTTCAATTGTTAATAATCGTCCTTTCCCACATTTTTCTGTAAGGATCAGGTATTAGTAACAGTATATTCATATTTTTGTTGAGTTATAATGCACATACAATGAAATTCACCCTTTTTGAAAATGTGCCATTCAGTGGGGATTTTTTACAAAGACCTGTGCAACAATTATCCTTAAATAATTCCAGAACACTTGCATCACTCACCAAATGAAAACCCACCTCCATTAGCACTCACTCACTGAGTGTTTTTACAGTATTTAGTTGGCCTACAAATAAAAAGGTAGAAGACGTTGTTCAGGAATAGATCACTCATGAGAATCAGGTACTTAAGATGGACCCTTCAGACGTGTGAGGATTCCACTCTCGCTGATGAGCCAGCTTGTGCCCTGGCCTTGATTTTTTTTGATTCTTGTCAGTTTTTTTAACTGCATGCAAGTCTCAGCTGCTGTCAGAGCAGAGAAGAGCAATCTGGATAGTGGACAACTGAAAGTGTGAGATAATCAGTGGTGTACAAAGTTTTATATATCATTTTACATCATTCTCTTTCAAAAAAAATCTTCCTTGGATTTTGATTTATTTTATTAGTTAATAATAAGAAAACTTTAATAACCTACTTAACAGCTTGAAAATTGTGAGTAAAGGATCTAAAACAATATCTGGCCCAAAGCCACTAAACAAACCATGACTACTGTTCCTAACAATGATTATTTGTACACCCATGTAATATTTAATTCATAGATACCAAAAGACTTTGTAAACCTCTCATTATCTATTTTCAGGGACATTCAGTAAAACTCCCTGACAGGCTGCAGTCCACGGGTCACAAAGAATAGTGATAATAGTCTTGTTAGAGACAGGCTGAAGGTGTTGGGTTACATTCGTTCAGTGACGTTTTAATGAGCAGTTTAGGGAGTGTGGCTGGTGTGGTGATAGTAAGTGGGGACAAGTGGCAAAGATTAACTCACTATTCATTTGCCTGAGTGGAGAATTTGATGCCTCACTGTGGCTGGTACTGTCAGCACAATGGTAGAAAGTATGAATTAGATCATGCGCTATAATATCTTATATGTAATAACTTCATGTACTGGTTAAAGTGTTTTTTAAGGGTTTCAATTGTTAATAATCGTCCTTTCCCACATTTTTCTGTAAGGATCAGGTATTAGTAACAGTATATTCATATTTTTGTTGAGTTATAATGCACATACAATGAAATTCACCCTTTTTTTGAAAATGTGCCATTCAGTGGGGATTTTTTACAAAGACCTGTGCAACAATTATCCTTAAATAATTCCAGAACACTTGCATCACTCACCAAATGAAAACCCACCTCCATTAGCACTCACTCACTGAGTGTTTTTACAGTATTTAGTTGGCCTACAAATAAAAAGGTAGAAGACGTTGTTCAGGAATAGATCACTCATGAGAATCAGGTACTTAAGATGGACCCTTCAGACGTGTGAGGATTCCACTCTCGCTGATGAGCCAGCTTGTGCCCTGGCCTTGATTTTTTTTGATTCTTGTCAGTTTTTTTAACTGCATGCAAGTCTCAGCTGCTGTCAGAGCAGAGAAGAGCAATCTGGATAGTGGACAACTGAAAGTGTGAGATAATCAGTGGTGTACAAAGTTTTATATATCATTTTACATCATTCTCTTTCAAAAAAAATCTTCCTTGGATTTTGATTTATTTTATTAGTTAATAATAAGAAAACTTTAATAACCTACTTAACAGCTTGAAAATTGTGAGTAAAGGATCTAAAACAATATCTGGCCCAAAGCCACTAAACAAACCATGACTACTGTTCCTAACAATGATTATTTGTACACCCATGTAATATTTAATTCATAGATACCAAAAGACTTTGTAAACCTCTCATTATCTATTTTCAGGGACATTCAGTAAAACTCCCTGGCAGGCTGCAGTCCACGGGGTCACAAAGAATCAGACACGACTGAGTGACTGAGCACGTCAGTAAAACTCTAACATGAAAATAACCTTGTGTTATTGTGTGCTTAATCACTCAGTCATGTCCGACTCTTTGTGACCCCATGGACTGTAGCCTGTCAGGCTCCTCTGTTTATGGGATTTTCCAGGCAATATCACTGGAGTAGGTCACCATTGCCTTCTCCAGTAGATCTTCCTGACCCAGGGATTGAACCCACATCTCCTGTGTCCCACATGGCAGACAAATTCTTTACCCCCTGAGCAAAAAGCCTTAAAATATGATAACAGTATATCATTGTTAGTGCAAGCCACAATCTACTGTCGTGTAGTTGACAGTGGATGTGATGCAGCAGCAAATAAATCACCTGTCAGTCTTCCCTGTTGGTCCGGTGGGTAAACAGTCCACCTTATAGTGCAAGGGGCACCAGTTCAATCCCTGACCCAAGAAGATCCCATGTGCTGCAGAGTGGCTGGACGGCTGTGTCCAATTATGAACCAGAGCACATGCATCCAGAGCCAGTGCTCTACAAGAGAGATGCCACTGTAATGGGAGGCCCAGACAAGCCAAAGAATAAAGATGGATAAAAATTTAAAAAAAAAAGAAGAATCCACCTGCTACTGCAAGAGATGTGGCTTCAATCACTAGTCAGGAAGATCCTCTGAAAGAGGGCATGGAAACCCACTCCAGTATTCTTGCATGGAGAATCCCATGGACAGAGGAACTTGGCAAGCTAAGTCCATGAGGTCACAAAGAGTTGGACATGGACTGAGCAACTGAGCATACACGCACATACATCAGCTATCCTGTTGATCCCTTGAACTCATTATACCAGCTAACCTGATATTTCTTTCCTCCCTCATGGCTCTAAATGTTCTCCAAAGAGAAGCTTTCCCAGAAAGAGGCAGCTGTTTTGGTTCTAGCTTGCTCTTCCCTCCTTTGCCTGCCCCATTCTCCATCTTCTTGTTTGTTTTCTTTGCTCTTGTTACTGAAGGCCTTTGAATTTATGTCTCACCTTGGTTGTTTTGGTCTCTGAATAGTTTAAATAATATTATCTAAGGTTTATAGTATGCCAATGCATTTGGAAATTTTACAAAAAATTTAATTTCTTGAAATATTTAAAAATTCTTTCCACTTACATTTGTCCAATATAACGTGAATGATCTTGAAATTTTTCTTTCATTAAACTAGATCTACAAAGTGATGGGCAAAACTGAGGTCATCACTCTTGATCTCTACTCTTGAAAAATACACAAAACAGAAAGAGAAAACTGGGATATCAGTTTTCCACATTTCTAAGTTAGCATATCTCTTACTATAAAGAGACAAGAAGGAAAAATTCATAAAACATAGCCCATAATCATAGATTCTAAGTTATAGTTATTTTTAAGTTTGGGGCAATTTTTAGTTTATATCTTGACTGAAGGTTTAAGAGTTATCCACCTCTAGCTGTTTATACAGTCTGAATGATAAAGGAATGAGTTGGTATTGCAGAATGAATTCTCCTGGATCAGTGGCTGAGGCCTCAAGATATCTTGGGAGCATATATGATGAATCCACATTTCCTCCCATCCTTCCTTGAGAATACAATTGCAGAATTTTACATCTTCAATCCCTGACCAAAAGATCCCATGTGCTGCAGACGGCTGTGTCAAATTTGAACCAGAGCACATGCATCCAGAGCCAGTGCTCTACAAGAGAGATGCCACTGTAATGGGAGGCCCAGACAAGCCAAAGAATAAAGATGGATAAAAATTTAAAAAAAAAAGAAGAATCCACCTGCTACTGCAAGAGATGTGGCTTCAATCACTAGTCAGGAAGATCCTCTGAAAGAGGGCATGGAAACCCACTCCAGTATTCTTGCATGGAGAATCCCATGGACAGAGGAACTTGGCAAGCTAAGTCCATGAGGTCACAAAGAGTTGGACATGGACTGAGCAACTGAGCATACACGCACATACATCAGCTATCCTGTTGATCCCTTGAACTCATTATACCAGCTAACCTGATATTTCTTTCCTCCCTCATGGCTCTAAATGTTCTCCAAAGAGAAGCTTTCCCAGAAAGAGGCAGCTGTTTTGGTTCTAGCTTGCTCTTCCCTCCTTTGCCTGCCCCATTCTCCATCTTCTTGTTTGTTTTCTTTGCTCTTGTTACTGAAGGCCTTTGAATTTATGTCTCACCTTGGTTGTTTTGGTCTCTGAATAGTTTAAATAATATTATCTAAGGTTTATAGTATGCCAATGCATTTGGAAATTTTACAAAAAATTTAATTTCTTGAAATATTTAAAAATTCTTTCCACTTACATTTGTCCAATATAACGTGAATGATCTTGAAATTTTTCTTTCATTAAACTAGATCTACAAAGTGATGGGCAAAACTGAGGTCATCACTCTTGATCTCTACTCTTGAAAAATACACAAAACAGAAAGAGAAAACTGGGATATCAGTTTTCCACATTTCTAAGTTAGCATATCTCTTACTATAAAGAGACAAGAAGGAAAAATTCATAAAACATAGCCCATAATCATAGATTCTAAGTTATAGTTATTTTTAAGTTTGGGGCAATTTTTAGTTTATATCTTGACTGAAGGTTTAAGAGTTATCCACCTCTAGCTGTTTATACAGTCTGAATGATAAAGGAATGAGTTGGTATTGCAGAATGAATTCTCCTGGATCAGTGGCTGAGGCCTCAAGATATCTTGGGAGCATATATGATGAATCCACATTTCCTCCCATCCTTCCTTGAGAATACAACTGTGCTTTGAGTAGATTTGTGTACATCTTATCAGAAGCATAGCTGGGTATCTTTTTTCTTTTCTTTTAACAGTACAGCTGTGGGTTTCTGGATGATGGCTGATGAATGAAAGCAAAATTTATGTTAAGTACAGAAGCTACCCAACTGTATCTGTGTGTGGGAGAGGGGTCAAGGTTATTAGAAGAAAAAAGAGGAGAGAAAGAGCTAATGTGAAAATGAATAAAATTATTTTCTCTTGACCCAAGACAAAGACTATGTTCAACATCATGCTTTGCTTTTAGTCAGCTAATGTTTGGTTTGTTTTTATTCTCTTGGTTGCATTTCTTGAAGAAGGGCAATACATGTGGCTGTCAGATTTTTTCTGAAAAGGATTTTTGGGTCATTTCATACAGTGTTAAGAGATCCCACATGAATCTCACGGAAACCTCTGCAATATGGCATTTAAACTTGGAAGAGCCTTTAATCTCATCTAGTCCTTGCTACTCAATGTGATCCAAGGGCTGGTAGCATTGGGTATCACTTGAGGGCTTGTTACAGATGCAGAATTTCTGGCCTCATGTCCAAACCACGAAGTTAAAGCTACCTTTTAAATGGGACACCGGAATAATTATATGTACATACATTAAAGCATGAGAGGCTCAGATGTCGTCCCGTCTCTTTCCCCATGTAGGAACCCAATGGAATGAATGTCAGTATATCTGAAGATGATGAAATTATCATTATGATGACAGGTAAAGAGAAGTTTAAAGTTCCATTTTAAGTGGGAAAACAGCAACATTATAAACCCAAAACCAATCAACCAAACAGAACCCACAATAAAATGGTGGGAAGTGAAAGAAGATGAATGTGGAAACTTTAACGGCAAGAATTCAAAAGCCCATAATCATAGATTCTAAGTTATAGTTATTTTTAAGTTTGGGGCAATTTTTAGTTTATATCTTGACTGAAGGTTTAAGAGTTATCCACCTCTAGCTGTTTATACAGTCTGAATGATAAAGGAATGAGTTGGTATTGCAGAATGAATTCTCCTGGATCAGTGGCTGAGGCCTCAAGATATCTTGGGAGCATATATGATGAATCCACATTTCCTCCCATCCTTCCTTGAGAATACAACTGTGCTTTGAGTAGATTTGTGTACATCTTATCAGAAGCATAGCTGGGTATCTTTTTTCTTTTCTTTTAACAGTACAGCTGTGGGTTTCTGGATGATGGCTGATGAATGAAAGCAAAATTTATGTTAAGTACAGAAGCTACCCAACTGTATCTGTGTGTGGGAGAGGGGTCAAGGTTATTAGAAGAAAAAAGAGGAGAGAAAGAGCTAATGTGAAAATGAATAAAATTATTTTCTCTTGACCCAAGACAAAGACTATGTTCAACATCATGCTTTGCTTTTAGTCAGCTAATGTTTGGTTTGTTTTTATTCTCTTGGTTGCATTTCTTGAAGAAGGGCAATACATGTGGCTGTCAGATTTTTTCTGAAAAGGATTTTTGGGTCATTTCATACAGTGTTAAGAGATCCCACATGAATCTCACGGAAACCTCTGCAATATGGCATTTAAACTTGGAAGAGCCTTTAATCTCATCTAGTCCTTGCTACTCAATGTGATCCAAGGGCTGGTAGCATTGGGTATCACTTGAGGGCTTGTTACAGATGCAGAATTTCTGGCCTCATGTCCAAACCACGAAGTTAAAGCTACCTTTAAATGGGACACCGGAATAATTATATGTACATACATTAAAGCATGAGAGGCTCAGATGTCGTCCCGTCTCTTTCCCCATGTAGGAACCCAATGGAATGAATGTCAGTATATCTGAAGATGATGAAATTATCATTATGATGACAGGTAAAGAGAAGTTTAAAGTTCCATTTTAAGTGGGAAAACAGCAACATTATAAACCCAAAACCAATCAACCAAACAGAACCCACAATAAAATGGTGGGAAGTGAAAGAAGATGAATGTGGAAACTTTAACGGCAAGAATTCAAAGTAGCATCAAGATAACATCAAAACCAATAAACAGCTGGAGGTGGGGGTCAAGATACAGGCCAGATTGGGAACCACTGCTCCCAGGGAGTAGAATGACCCAGGCATGATTCTATATATTTAGTAGACAGGGGACACTTCTCTGATAATTTTCAAACAACTCTGGGCTTGTGGATTTGTTGGTGGAAATTTCTAACCAGGAAGTCTAAAGGCAAGGTTTTTAATAGTACTGAGTATTTGTTTGTTTGTTTTAGCACAATTTTGTTTGAAGCAAGTAAGCTATGTTTTGAGACTGTTGTAGCAGGTGTTTTTCTTAATCTTTCTCTCTCTCTTTTTAAAGGAGAACTGCTGAGTTCAGAGGAAATGAATACTCTTTTATTTAAATTTCCTGACATTAGAGGAAGAACATATTGCCAAACAATGCCTCTTCACTTCAAAACCTCTCCCCATAAATTATTTGAGGATATCTTATTAAAAGTCTGTAAAAGTTCCTATTAAAAATGGTTGATTGCAGTCCAGATCATCATAGCTTTGGTGCTTTCCCTGAAATACCACAGCTGTCGGGAAGAAATATATTTTGAGACAAAAGGTTTTGTTTGCCCAGCCATAAATTATTTTAGTGATATCTCAAGATAGATAAAACTTTCACTTATGTTTGAGTGAAGGAAGATCCTACTGATAAGTTGCTAAACATCTATAAAAAGAATATGAGAATGTAGATGTAGATAGCAAATTAAAATCAGACTTCCTTTAAGTTTAGCAAAGAAATTATTTGTAAAGCCAGTGGAGATTATTATTATGGATAATGAAATGATTTACTGGAATATGTGGAATGACATTCAGTGTGGCCACATCTCTGTGCAACCTCAAGTTGGTATTTTCAACTTTAACCTTGGAGCCATTAAGAAAAAAAATTCCCTTCTAGTAATATTTTATGTAAATTGCTAAACAAAAATCCTGCCTATGGCAGTGTGGATCCTGAATGAGGTAGAAAATGCCTTGTTTGTAGTGCTGATGTAATGATCCATTAATTTCAGATGAGCTCTTTAAAACTAGGCTGCTCTTCCTATTTCTTTTGGGTCACCATGCGTCCACTGCTTCCCCCATCCCCAAACAAGAAGAATCTTCCTTTCCATGGTCATAAGAAAATATGTCAATATTTTGTCAGAGACATTTGTTTTCAGAGTTGCATCATTACTGGGAGTCATGATGTACATCGAGCAAGTTGCTAAAGACTTCTAATTTTATTTATTTCCCATAAACATTTTCAGGGAACACCAGGCTCATAAAACACTTTGTAGACCAGTAGAACTTTTTATTTTGTTTTCAACTCTGATGTAAAGTCAATGAGGAAAATTTGTTACGTCGTCACCATTTCCAGAGTGATGTTAATTAAGAAAGATCCAGGCCATTTTTCATCTGGTTGCTGAAACCAGTTCTGCTGACTTCTGACACATGCAGATCTTTAATATTTAATCAATGGATATTAACAGTGGATAGAGTGAGGAGGTTTGAGACTTTGCATAGCTCAATAACGATATAACTCAACAACTCTACTGATCACAACAAAGTGGTACAAAATACTACTAAGCACTGATAAAACAATAACTTTAAATGTGTGATAAAATAATCCTACTATTCACTCATTTGTTTTTAGTTTACAGATGATGAATAAATTGTGTTAATGCCCTTTTTTGGAATTTAAAAACTGAGAAATCCTTTGTAAGCCTTTAAAATAAAAAACTATGAAAAAAAATACTATGTGTCTCAACTCTGTATAATTTCAATACTTTTGGATTATGAAAATTTTGTACATTGTTTTATGTCCCTGGACATGTTTCAGTGTCTGCTAATTTACAGAACTTGAGTAGAATTTGTATCCTACTGTTGTGTGAAAATTGTATAAATCGTAACTGTGTTGAATTGGTTCATGGTTCTGTTCAGGTCTACTATATCCTTCTAATTGTCTGTGTATTCATTTTATTAATTTTTGAGTGTTTGATATTCAAAGACCAACTAAAATCTTAATATATCTACTTAAAAAATAATTGTAATATATAGTGGAACTATATGTAACTTTGTTCTGTATTTTCTATGTCTCCTATCAATGGGCTAACATACTTTCAAAATATAAAAGAAGAAGATATATGTCTCAAACATACTTGCCCTTTTGTAGGGAGATGAGCTCTTCGCTTTTCCAGGAGTTGCATAAAAAATTTTACATGAAAATATGTCAATATTTTGTCAGAGACATTTGTTTTCAGAGTTGCATCATTACTGGGAGTCATGATGTACATCGAGCAAGTTGCTAAAGACTTCTAATTTTATTTATTTCCCATAAACATTTTCAGGGAACACCAGGCTCATAAAACACTTTGTAGACCAGTAGAACTTTTTATTTTGTTTTCAACTCTGATGTAAAGTCAATGAGGAAAATTTGTTACGTCGTCACCATTTCCAGAGTGATGTTAATTAAGAAAGATCCAGGCCATTTTTCATCTGGTTGCTGAAACCAGTTCTGCTGACTTCTGACACATGCAGATCTTTAATATTTAATCAATGGATATTAACAGTGGATAGAGTGAGGAGGTTTGAGACTTTGCATAGCTCAATAACGATATAACTCAACAACTCTACTGATCACAACAAAGTGGTACAAAATACTACTAAGCACTGATAAAACAATAACTTTAAATGTGTGATAAAATAATCCTACTATTCACTCATTTGTTTTTAGTTTACAGATGATGAATAAATTGTGTTAATGCCCTTTTTTGGAATTTAAAAACTGAGAAATCCTTTGTAAGCCTTTAAAATAAAAAACTATGAAAAAAAATACTATGTGTCTCAACTCTGTATAATTTCAATACTTTTGGATTATGAAAATTTTGTACATTGTTTTATGTCCCTGGACATGTTTCAGTGTCTGCTAATTTACAGAACTTGAGTAGAATTTGTATCCTACTGTTGTGTGAAAATTGTATAAATCGTAACTGTGTTGAATTGGTTCATGGTTCTGTTCAGGTCTACTATATCCTTCTAATTGTCTGTGTATTCATTTTATTAATTTTTGAGTGTTTGATATTCAAAGACCAACTAAAATCTTAATATATCTACTTAAAAAATAATTGTAATATATAGTGGAACTATATGTAACTTTGTTCTGTATTTTCTATGTCTCCTATCAATGGGCTAACATACTTTCAAAATATAAAAAGAAGAAGATATATGTCTCAAAAACATACTTGCCCTTTTGTAGGGTACCTTAAATTAAGGACGATACAACTCTCTGGCTAGTAGAGTGAATATTATTAGTGGTTTCATATTTGAACAACCTTGTTTTGCCTTGAAAAAAGAATTTGCACATAGTAAGTGTATGCTGCCTTCTGCAGCCTGCAGTTGTTAAAAGAACATTAATCACTTAAACAAGGTCATAAGCAACAAAGGCCAGTGAGGGTTCAAAGTTTACAGGTCCAGACATTTATCAGGTAGAAATAGGCTACATTTCAATATTTTGTAAAATACCCTTTTATGAAAAAGCTATTAGTCATTGTAAAGCCTGGCAAAGCTCTGGTTATTCCAGTGAACAAAATGAATGATGACAATGAATCAAGAACCCCTTTATGAGTTTATGTTCTTTGCAGGACCACCATGGCTTGAACACACGTTTTTAATTTCTATAAGGATGTGATTAGGATGTGGGAAAGGCTTCCTCCCTTTGGCAAAAGCAAAAAGATATATCAAAATTGCCTTCACTTCTGATAGGCAGATTAGGATCAATTGGTTAAGGAAATCGCAGAACTGGTATCGCTAAGTACTGTGAAAATCATTGTTTTCCACTGGCTTTGTGATCATTTATTTTTTATGGACGAGGTATAGTACAGAATGCTTTGGTTTGTATTTTACCATTTTATGGTGTCTTAAAAATGGATCTAGGTGTGTTGCATTTAGATTAGGTATTTTCCCCATTGGCTTCTTCTTATTCATTTGAAATGATTTTAGGGACTTCAGCTCTTTCAAGTCCAGAGAGGATATTCCTTTGCCCAGTGTGTGTAACCTTACATTTAATTGGAAAAGAGCCCTTTGGTATCTAAGTAATTTTGCAGCAGCTTTATTGAGATATAATTCACATGCCATACAGTTCATCCATTTAAGGTGTGCAATTCCATGTTTTTGTTTGTTTGTTTGTTTTGTATGATCAGAGTTGAGTAACCCTCACTGCAATCAGTTTTACAACAATTCACCTTTCCAAAGGGAAACTCCCCCAACCCACCTAACTTGTTCTGTATTTTCTATGTCTCCTATCAATGGGCTAACATACTTTCAAAATATAAAAAGAAGAAGATATATGTCTCAAAACATACTTGCCCTTTTGTAGGGTACCTTAAATTAAGGACGATACAACTCTCTGGCTAGTAGAGTGAATATTATTAGTGGTTTCATATTTGAACAACCTTGTTTTGCCTTGAAAAAAGAATTTGCACATAGTAAGTGTATGCTGCCTTCTGCAGCCTGCAGTTGTTAAAAGAACATTAATCACTTAAACAAGGTCATAAGCAACAAAGGCCAGTGAGGGTTCAAAGTTTACAGGTCCAGACATTTATCAGGTAGAAATAGGCTACATTTCAATATTTTGTAAAATACCCTTTTATGAAAAAGCTATTAGTCATTGTAAAGCCTGGCAAAGCTCTGGTTATTCCAGTGAACAAAATGAATGATGACAATGAATCAAAAACCCCCTTTATGAGTTTATGTTCTTTGCAGGACCACCATGGCTTGAACACACGTTTTTAATTTCTATAAGGATGTGATTAGGATGTGGGAAAGGCTTCCTCCCTTTGGCAAAAGCAAAAAGATATATCAAAATTGCCTTCACTTCTGATAGGCAGATTAGGATCAATTGGTTAAGGAAATCGCAGAACTGGTATCGCTAAGTACTGTGAAAATCATTGTTTTCCACTGGCTTTGTGATCATTTATTTTTTATGGACGAGGTATAGTACAGAATGCTTTGGTTTGTATTTTACCATTTTATGGTGTCTTAAAAATGGATCTAGGTGTGTTGCATTTAGATTAGGTATTTTCCCCATTGGCTTCTTCTTATTCATTTGAAATGATTTTAGGGACTTCAGCTCTTTCAAGTCCAGAGAGGATATTCCTTTGCCCAGTGTGTGTAACCTTACATTTAATTGGAAAAGAGCCCTTTGGTATCTAAGTAATTTTGCAGCAGCTTTATTGAGATATAATTCACATGCCATACAGTTCATCCATTTAAGGTGTGCAATTCCATGTTTTTGTTTGTTTGTTTGTTTTGTATGATCAGAGTTGAGTAACCCTCACTGCAATCAGTTTTACAACAATTCACCTTTCCAAAGGGAAACTCCAACCCACAAGCAGTCAAACCCTATTTTCTTCCAAACATTCTTGGCCTTAGGCAACCACTATTCTACTTTTTGTTTCTATAAATTTGCCTATTCCGGATGTTTCTATAAATGGAATCATACAATGCATGGTAGTTTGTGACTGGCTTCTTCCGTTTAATATAACACCTTCAAGGTTCATTCGTGTTGTAGCATGCATTAGTACCTCATTTCTTCTTGTGGGCAGATACTACTCCATTTTATGAATATGCTGCACTTTGTCTACCCAATGATCCACTGACAGAAATTTGGGTTATTTCCACTTTTTGGTTATGATGTATAGTGCTGCTGTTGACATTCGTGTGCAAGTTTTTGTGTGGATGTGTGTTTTAATTTCTTTTAGGTATATACAGGAAATGGAATTTCTAGGTCATATGATAACTCTATTTAATATTTTGAGGAGCTGTTAAAACTTTCTTACAGAATGGTTGCAGTCAGGGTTTCCCCTGGTGGTCCAGTGGATAAGGACACCGCCTTGCAGTGCAAGGGGCGCTGGTTTGATCCCTGGCCTGGGAAGATCCCACGTGCCGCGGAGCGGCTGGACTGATGTGTCCAATTACTGAGCGGGAGCTCTGGAGCGCATGCACCCAGAGCCGGTGTACAGCGACAACCGAGGCCACTGCGATGGGAGGCCCACACGGGCCAAAGAACAAAGATGGATGAAAATAGAGAAACGAAAGACCAAAAGAAGTGGCCTGCCTGCTCCCCTCCCTCCCCAACCCGACCCCCGCCCAAAATAAATAAATAAATAAATCTTTTTAAAAAATGGTTGCAGTCAAATGCTCTGCAACTATTTTGTTAAACCATTTCTGGATTCTATAAGCAATGTATGAGGATTCCAGTACCTCCACATACTTTTCAAACTTGTTGTCACAGTCTTTTTGATTCTAGCCTGCCTGGGTTTAATTTGTACCATTGTTACAATGTCAGAATTAGACATCAAAAAAGTATTACATTAAAAAAAGTGTTTGCCCAGTAGAAAAAAATGTAAATAATTAATTTAAAAAGTATTTCACAGAGATAAAGCAATTATATTTATACATTACTTTAATTTTTTGAGAGTTTTAGTATCTTTCAGTATATTGGAAAAGATTAAATGCCTCTTCTAGAGTTATGTAACCACACCCGCATCCTCATGAATCCCACTGGAACCCCGAAGTTTTCTGTAGTATTCACAGGTAAGAGCTATGAGATAGGCCAGATAATATGATTGGTAGGTGGAAACATTACAAACTGCTTCATACATGATGTCACCCAGGCTGAGTCAATACTGTGTCACATTTGTCAAAATACAAATTAAATCACTAAAAGCTATGAGTTTTCCCAAAATATATGTCTACCCTGATCATGAAATTTGGGTTATTTCCACTTTTTGGTTATGATGTATAGTGCTGCTGTTGACATTCGTGTGCAAGTTTTGTGTGGATGTGTGTTTTAATTTCTTTTAGGTATATACAGGAAATGGAATTTCTAGGTCATATGATAACTCTATTTAATATTTTGAGGAGCTGTTAAAACTTTCTTACAGAATGGTTGCAGTCAGGGTTTCCCCTGGTGGTCCAGTGGATAAGGACACCGCCTTGCAGTGCAAGGGGCGCTGGTTTGATCCCTGGCCTGGGAAGATCCCACGTGCCGCGGAGCGGCTGGACTGATGTGTCCAATTACTGAGCGGGAGCTCTGGAGCGCATGCACCCAGAGCCGGTGTACAGCGACAACCGAGGCCACTGCGATGGGAGGCCCACACGGGCCAAAGAACAAAGATGGATGAAAATAGAGAAACGAAAGACCAAAAGAAGTGGCCTGCCTGCTCCCCTCCCTCCCCAACCCGACCCCCGCCCAAAATAAATAAATAAATAAATCTTTTTAAAAAATGGTTGCAGTCAAATGCTCTGCAACTATTTTGTTAAACCATTTCTGGATTCTATAAGCAATGTATGAGGATTCCAGTACCTCCACATACTTTTCAAACTTGTTGTCACAGTCTTTTTGATTCTAGCCTGCCTGGGTTTAATTTGTACCATTGTTACAATGTCAGAATTAGACATCAAAAAAGTATTACATTAAAAAAAGTGTTTGCCCAGTAGAAAAAAATGTAAATAATTAATTTAAAAAGTATTTCACAGAGATAAAGCAATTATATTTATACATTACTTTAATTTTTTGAGAGTTTTAGTATCTTTCAGTATATTGGAAAAGATTAAATGCCTCTTCTAGAGTTATGTAACCACACCCGCATCCTCATGAATCCCACTGGAACCCCGAAGTTTTCTGTAGTATTCACAGGTAAGAGCTATGAGATAGGCCAGATAATATGATTGGTAGGTGGAAACATTACAAACTGCTTCATACATGATGTCACCCAGGCTGAGTCAATACTGTGTCACATTTGTCAAAAATACAAATTAAATCACTAAAAAATTTAGCTACATAAGGTGCTTAGATTCTAAGAAAGCCTAATTTTCATTGGATACATGAAAATATTCCTTCGTAAAAATGGATCATAATTCATTTAAACATTTCCTAAGTTCAGCATATGTAGGCAGTCTCCAAACTTCACTAAGATAAATAATGTTGCAGTGGATAATATAGCAATTTCTCTCATGCCTAATAAAGAGTTGATAGACTGAATTCCCATTGCTGGCTCTGGCTTCATGGAGATCCAGTCTGAGATTATCTCGAGATTGTGTGAAGTTGATGCAAAGCAGACCGAGCTTCACTTAGCAAGGGGCTCATCCGAAAGACCCCTATGAGTCCACTAAACAGGGGCATTCCAAGAACTCAATTTATCTGTCTTGAAAGGTTAAGCTCTCATGTTGACCCTGCCAAAATTCAGACCTGAGCTCCCAAGAAGGCTACATGGTTGAGATTGCTGTTGGCCCTGAGTAGCCATTCCCTTCTACTAGTGCGATTCTTTTATTCCCAAGACTGGAAGGCAAGGGCTCTGTAACCTAACAAAATCTTCCCATTTAAGACTATGCAGTATAGCTCTCTCTCTTTTTCCAAAAGCGTAGACTTTACTAAGGTAGAAAGACTAGGGAAAAAATCATATATCATATAGCAGTATGTTGAGCTTCAATGTATAAATCAAATACAAGAAGTAGCATGCTAAAATGGAGGAGGATGGAATTAGGAGTCGGAAAAATTTGAGTCAATTCTCATCCTGTCTCTTACCAGCTGGATGACCTTAAATGAGTCACTAAATTTCTCTAAACTTTTTACAAAATTCAAGAGTGAATTGCTGTAGGTCTTTTACTCCAAAGCTCTATGCTTTCTAAAACTTTTAATTTTGAGATTTTAGTATCTTGGGAAAAGATTAAATGCCTCTTCTAGAGTTATGTAACCACACCCGCATCCTCATGAATCCCACTGGAACCCCGAAGTTTTCTGTAGTATTCACAGGTAAGAGCTATGAGATAGGCCAGATAATATGATTGGTAGGTGGAAACATTACAAACTGCTTCATACATGATGTCACCCAGGCTGAGTCAATACTGTGTCACATTTGTCAAAAATACAAATTAAATCACTAAAAAATTTAGCTACATAAGGTGCTTAGATTCTAAGAAAGCCTAATTTTCATTGGATACATGAAAATATTCCTTCGTAAAAATGGATCATAATTCATTTAAACATTTCCTAAGTTCAGCATATGTAGGCAGTCTCCAAACTTCACTAAGATAAATAATGTTGCAGTGGATAATATAGCAATTTCTCTCATGCCTAATAAAGAGTTGATAGACTGAATTCCCATTGCTGGCTCTGGCTTCATGGAGATCCAGTCTGAGATTATCTCGAGATTGTGTGAAGTTGATGCAAAGCAGACCGAGCTTCACTTAGCAAGGGGCTCATCCGAAAGACCCCTATGAGTCCACTAAACAGGGGCATTCCAAGAACTCAATTTATCTGTCTTGAAAGGTTAAGCTCTCATGTTGACCCTGCCAAAATTCAGACCTGAGCTCCCAAGAAGGCTACATGGTTGAGATTGCTGTTGGCCCTGAGTAGCCATTCCCTTCTACTAGTGCGATTCTTTTATTCCCAAGACTGGAAGGCAAGGGCTCTGTAACCTAACAAAATCTTCCCATTTAAGACTATGCAGTATAGCTCTCTCTCTTTTTCCAAAAGCGTAGACTTTACTAAGGTAGAAAGACTAGGGAAAAAATCATATATCATATAGCAGTATGTTGAGCTTCAATGTATAAATCAAATACAAGAAGTAGCATGCTAAAATGGAGGGAGGATGGAATTAGGAGTCGGAAAAATTTGAGTCAATTCTCATCCTGTCTCTTACCAGCTGGATGACCTTAAATGAGTCACTAAATTTCTCTGAACATTTTCTTTTTTACAAAATTCAAGAGTTTGATGAGATGATTGCTGTAGGTCTTTTTACTCCAAAGCTCTATGCTTTCTAAAACAAAAATATTTTTAGACTAACAAGTGCATATAAATTTCTGAAGAGTGAATGATGGTGTGACACATGGTGACCATGTGACCAATTTTAATTTGTCTGTTGTGGACATTATACCATATGATTTGCTAGGTGTTTTACAATTATAAAACAGTTGCACACATTCTGTGCTCTGATTGTTTCTCAAGTCTTTTTATTTACAGAAACTAAGCAACTTGCCCAAAGTTGTACATCTACTCAGGGACATAGCCCAGGGCTCCAACCCATATCTTCTGTACCTAAAGTCCATGTTCTTTCCCTCACATCATTATCTGCCCCCTCCCCACCACATCAGTTATTTTATATTTAAGGCACATGAGAAATCATTAAAGGTGAATTTTAAGTCCAGATTCTTACCTGGGTGAGGGAGAGGAGAACAATGGATGTATATAGAATGTTACATTGGTGAACTAAGTTGATACCTTCTCTTAGTCCAATCTGTTCATCTGATTATCACTCTCTTCTTCTCAGTTCTATCATGGACAAGTCCTTAAACACCATTTCTTCACTTCACGTTAACTCTTCGGGCACTGCAGTCTGACTTCTGCTCCCAACACTTTTCCCAGTAAAGCATCTGTGCTATACCTCAGCTTGGTGGAAGGTGTTCCGGCTGACGGTAGTGTCCCCTTCTCTAACTCATCTCCAGTAATTGGGAACGGGCTCACATTGGCCATTCTGAACGACAGTGTCAAACCCCGCGGCAAGAGGTAATCACTTAAGAGTAGATAGGCTTCCCAGGTGACTTCATGCAGGAGATACAGGTTCCATCCCTGATCTGGGAAGATGCCCCAGAGGATTACATGGCAACCCACTCCAGTATTCTTGCAGGTGAAATCCAGTGGACAGAGGAGTTTGGCAGACTACAGTCCATAGGATCAGAAAGAGCTGGACACAACTGAGTGGCTGAGACTCATGTATATGACCTGACCTGGCCCAGTCTCCTAAAACTTTGAAATCTGAAGAGATATCCAGAAACCAGGAGTGACTGGAGCCGAGCTGGTGAACGGTAGTGTGCTGGAGACAGAGGCCGTTGGATGTTCCAGCACAAATTCCTACGGTTGCCTTGATTCAACTTTTCCTCTGCCTTTTTACATGACTACTTTTCTTGCTTAAACCACTTCTGAGACTTCCATCCCAGAGACTCTTGAACAACACATTCATGAGTAGTCCTTTTCCTCTTTTTTTTTTTTTTTTCTCAATTTTGGCCTCTTCTATTTGTTTTTTATTTATTTATTTTCTTCCATCTTTATTTTTCAGCCTGTGTGGGCCTCCCATTGCAGTGGGCTCTCTCATTGCAGAGAACCAGCTCTGGGCACATGCGCTGCAGAGCACTGGCTCATGACTGGACACACTGGTCCAGCTGCTCCGCGGTACGTGGGATCTTCTCGGGCCAGAGACTGCACCAGTGCCCCCTATACTACAAGGCAGACTCTTTACCCACCGGACCACCAGGGAAGGCCCTCCTTTTTCTCTTTAAATACAGTGGACTCCATTGTTAATTCCTTTCTTGAAACTCCCTCTTGGTCTTCATGAAATCCCCTCCCCATTCTCTTCCTTCTTCTTGGATGCCATCTTTTCGGTGTCCTCAGAAGGTCCTCTTCACCTTCTCTTCTCCCTAGGTTCCATCATTAGATTCTACTGCTCTGTTTATTCTAAAATTTCACCTAGGTGATCTGACTACTCCCATGGCTTTGGCTGCCTGCAAGGGGTTCCGCTGCAGCTGTCCTAAAACGTTTTTCCTTAAGTAAGTCATCTCTCTCTAGCCTCCCAGCCTTGGCTTATGCCCTACAGAGATTGCCACCAGTTCGTTTCCTCTGGACAACGCTTCTGCATCCTTTTAGATTCAGCATAGACATTATATCTCACAGCAGGGATCTTGCAGTTCTTTTGCTCTCAAGAGGTACCAGATTCATTTAAAAAACCATGCACACCCTTGCACAATGTGCATTGACCATCAGAAAGTATCATTGTAAGTTTAGAAAGTTGCAAATGAGTTAATTTCTGGTTTATTGATCTTTTAAAATAAAAGTGGACTTTAAATACTTCAGTGGTTTGATGCTTTTCATCACCTTTTTATTTTTTTTTTTTCAAGATTTATTTATTTATTTATTTATGGGGGGGTTGGGTTGGGGAGGGAGGGGAGCAGGCAGGCCACTTCTATTGGTCTTTTGTTTGTCTATTGCCATCCATCTTTGCTCTTTGGCCCGTGTGGGCCTCCCATCGCGGTGGCCTCTGTTGTTGCAGAGCACCAGCTCTGGGCGCATGTGCTCCAGAGCTCTGGCTCAGCAGTTGGACACATCAGTCCAGCCACTCCGTGGCACGTGGGATCTTCCCAGGCCAGGGATCAAACCAGCTCCCCTTGCACTTCATGGCGGTGTCCTTACCCACTGGACCACCAGGGAAGCCCTCATCACCTTTTTAAAGAATGCATGGACCCACTCTTTAATTGTTTTAAATTTTGTATCATTTCTCTTTCCCTTTGCATTTATATTTTCATTCTACTTTTCACCTTCATGTAAATTATTTTAATCTTGAAAGTCTTTTACTGATCACTCTTTCCTAGCTCTTTGCCCAAGAAATACATAAATAAATTGAATTTTTTTTAAAAAAAATGTTGGGATTGCAGTCCATGGAGTTGCAAAGAGTCAGACACAACTGAGTGACTGAACAGACAGACTGATGATTATAAACCTCTAAAAGTTACATTCTTTTTCTTCTGGATCAAGTTCTCATTATCATTATACAGCACATGGCAGCACACAATTAACCAAACTATTATAAAATAAACCAAAAATTTTGATAAATAGTTATTCACCACAAAAGTAAATGATTAAGGAAACAGTAGGTCTTAATAAAATGGATTTATATATCCGTGGATAGTTATTACCGGCATTTCTGCATCAATTCTGTTCCAACTTTTCTTTTACATGTAAGCATTGCAAAGTTTCAATCACAAACAGAAGCAAAGTTTTATTTGCTTCTGTTTTATTTGGCCATGTCAAAGTTTTATTTTGCCATGTCATACTGATTCTTTGAACCCTCCAAAGTGAGTATTTAAAATACCAATTATCTACCATAAAAAATACCAATTATCTACCATAAAAATTATTTAAAACTTTCTTATGTTTAAGAACTATTGTATGTTCCATTAATTTTGTAAAAGAATTTGTGTTTCAATTATCAGAATAATTTGTTTTCTCAGTTGCTGTAATGTAATCCCAAAGTTTCTCATAAAACTTATTGAATGACTATTAATTATATTAGTTACTTTTTAACCTAGCTGTGTCCTATTTAACCCACTATGTTTGGAAAGATTTGGGAAATACATTTAAAAACACTGATTTCAAGACTCCTTTGTTGATAGTTTTTTCCTAAATATTGCCACATGGTTTAAATATATTTTTATCTAATCCTAGGAGCTTCTGAATATAATCATTCAACTCAAGGTTAAAATACACCTTTAAAATCCTTCAAGAGACTTTTTTTGTATCATTTCTCTTTCCCTTTGCATTTATATTTTCATTCTACTTTTCACCTTCATGTAAATTATTTTAATCTTGAAAGTCTTTTACTGATCACTCTTTCCTAGCTCTTTGCCCAAGAAATACATAAATAAATTGAATTTTTTTTAAAAAAAATGTTGGGATTGCAGTCCATGGAGTTGCAAAGAGTCAGACACAACTGAGTGACTGAACAGACAGACTGATGATTATAAACCTCTAAAAGTTACATTCTTTTTCTTCTGGATCAAGTTCTCATTATCATTATACAGCACATGGCAGCACACAATTAACCAAACTATTATAAAATAAACCAAAAATTTTGATAAATAGTTATTCACCACAAAAGTAAATGATTAAGGAAACAGTAGGTCTTAATAAAATGGATTTATATATCCGTGGATAGTTATTACCGGCATTTCTGCATCAATTCTGTTCCAACTTTTCTTTTACATGTAAGCATTGCAAAGTTTCAATCACAAACAGAAGCAAAGTTTTATTTGCTTCTGTTTTATTTGGCCATGTCAAAGTTTTATTTTGCCATGTCATACTGATTCTTTGAACCCTCCAAAGTGAGTATTTAAAATACCAATTATCTACCATAAAAAATACCAATTATCTACCATAAAAATTATTTAAAACTTTCTTATGTTTAAGAACTATTGTATGTTCCATTAATTTTGTAAAAGAATTTGTGTTTCAATTATCAGAATAATTTGTTTTCTCAGTTGCTGTAATGTAATCCCAAAGTTTCTCATAAAACTTATTGAATGACTATTAATTATATTAGTTACTTTTTCACCTAGCTGTGTCCTATTTAACCCACTATGTTTGGAAAGATTTGGGAAATACATTTAAAAACACTGATTTCAAGACTCCTTTGTTGATAGTTTTTTCCTAAATATTGCCACATGGTTTAAATATATTTTTATCTAATCCTAGGAGCTTCTGAATATAATCATTCAACTCAAGGAAAATACCTAAAATACAACCTAATTGGCATAAACAATCCTCACTCTTAAGGTAGATGCAATTAGTCTTTCTATGAGGAAAGAAAGAAATTGTTTTATGGTCTGTTTGGCTTTGGGCTATGTGAGTGTGTGTTTTATTTAATGACATCATAACTGAGCCTGCTGTTCTGTTAATGTTCACATTTCCTTGACTCTACGGCATCTTTTATCCTGCTGGTATTTCTGAAGGGCAATTAGCATTTGAAAATTGAACGGAAGAATGAATTCATTGAATCTACAAACTATTTTTAAAGCCGTTTTCTTTGTAAATGTTTATTATATGGTTTAGTTAAATGGGTTAAAAAAATTAAATGCTAGAATAGAATTGTATTTATCATACGTTGATGGAATTAAGTTATACTGATTTCGTGACGAGTCTCAAATAATCAGAATACTTATGACTAGATACTCAATGCCTGCTTTGCTGAGCAAATCAATAATGATTGGGTAAAAATTCCAAAGATCACTAATTGGTTGAAATTTTCCTGTAAACTCTGCCTACTTCTAAAATTTCTCCTGTTTCTAATTCTCTTAAAAAAATTAATATCAGCAAGTTACATTTATTAAGTTTCTACCAAGTATCAGGCACTATTCTAAGTATTTTGCTTATAATTATCACAGTGCTATGGGGTTGCTGTAAAAATTAAAAGTGTATAAAGTTCTTGCACTAACATGGAAATCTATATCTAATATTAAGAGTTGACATCTTTCTAAATTTAATTTATCTGGGAAATGATATTATTTCCCAATCCTCCAAGAGTACAAGTTACATATTACTATATAGTTCAATACAGTTGCTACAGAAGTCTCCAATTTTTTAAAAATTTAATTTTTAACTTTTTTCTTTCTTTCTTTCTTTTTCTTTTTTTTTTTTTTTTTGAGCTGCACTATGTGGCTTTCAGTATCTTAGTTCCCTGACCACGGATTGAACCCAGGCTCTGGCTGTAAAAGTGCCAAATCCTAACCCCTGGACCACCAGAAAATTCCCAGAAGCCTCTGATTTTTAAATAACCAATTTGAATTTTCCAGAAGCTGTGTTGATAAACCTAATTCTGTGTGGCATTTCGAAATATTCACTTTTTTTCTAACATAAATAGGATTCAACCAGGCACGTTTAGACTGTCCAATTAAATCTCCTTTGTCTGAAATACTTGTATTACACACCTGACCTCTGGATTGCTCACAGTGGCCATGAGTGCCATCACCTTCAGCCTGCCTGGTGAAAATACACACATTTGCAAACTATGGAAACTCTGGCCAGGTCTTTATTTGCAAACTATAGAAGTTGGCTGTTGTTGACTGTTGGCAGTTTGCATTTGTTGCTGTTCATCTTGAAGACCTTGGCTGTCTTACATCCTATATTGATAGACAGCTCTACACACGGAATATTTATCAAGACCAGGCAATTCGGCTATTACTAACTTCTGTGATATCTCCAGAGGGTGCTTGACAAAATAGGGGGTTTTAGTTTCTCTTCTTAGTTCATCCCGCCTCCCCATACCCTTAGCAAATGGAAACGTTTCAACTAGACGTTCTTACCAAGAAAAATGAACCTCATCCCTTACCTCAAACCATATGTAAAAAATTATTCATATTAATAGTGGAAACATCATAACCCAAATGCCAAAGCTAACCAATAAAACCTTTAGAAGAAAATATAGAAGAAACTCTTTGTGACTTTGGGAAAGTAAAGATTTCTTAGATAGGACACACATGAAAAGAACAAATCATAAATGAAAATTTGATAAATTTGACTTTGTTAAAGTTAAAAACTTCTTCTAAAGCCACTATTAGCATAAATGTAAACCACTGATTAGTAGATAATATTCACAACACATATACCTGACCAGGAACTTGTATCTAAAATATATAATGAGTGGGACTTCCTACTGGCTAAGACTCCAGACTCCCAATGTACAGGACCCTGGTTCAATTCCTGATCAGGGAACTAGATCCCAGATGCTGCAGTTAAGAGTTTGCATCCTGCAACAAAGGTCAAAGATCCTCTTTGCCACAACTAAGACCCAGAACTGCCAAATAAATAAAGAAAACTAATTAAAAAAATAAATATATAATTAGAGCTTACAACTCAATAATTAGTCAAAAAACAGTTAAAAGGATTCCCCCCCAGAAAGCCTCTGATTTTTTTTCGATTTAAACCTAATTCTGTGTGGCATTTCGAAATATTCACTTTTTCTAACATAAATAGGATTCAACCAGGCACGTTTAGACTGTCCAATTAAATCTCCTTTGTCTGAAATACTTGTATTACACACCTGACCTCTGGATTGCTCACAGTGGCCATGAGTGCCATCACCTTCAGCCTGCCTGGTGAAAATACACACATTTGCAAACTATGGAAACTCTGGCCAGGTCTTTATTTGCAAACTATAGAAGTTGGCTGTTGTTGACTGTTGGCAGTTTGCATTTGTTGCTGTTCATCTTGAAGACCTTGGCTGTCTTACATCCTATATTGATAGACAGCTCTACACACGGAATATTTATCAAGACCAGGCAATTCGGCTATTACTAACTTCTGTGATATCTCCAGAGGGTGCTTGACAAAATAGGGGGTTTTAGTTTCTCTTCTTAGTTCATCCCGCCTCCCCATACCCTTAGCAAATGGAAACGTTTCAACTAGACGTTCTTACCAAGAAAAATGAACCTCATCCCTTACCTCAAACCATATGTAAAAAATTATTCATATTAATAGTGGAAACATCATAACCCAAATGCCAAAGCTAACCAATAAAACCTTTAGAAGAAAATATAGAAGAAACTCTTTGTGACTTTGGGAAAGTAAAGATTTCTTAGATAGGACACACATGAAAAGAACAAATCATAAATGAAAATTTGATAAATTTGACTTTGTTAAAGTTAAAACTTCTTCTAAAGCCACTATTAGCATAAATGTAAACCACTGATTAGTAGATAATATTCACAACACATATACCTGACCAGGAACTTGTATCTAAAATATATAATGAGTGGGACTTCCTACTGGCTAAGACTCCAGACTCCCAATGTACAGGACCCTGGTTCAATTCCTGATCAGGGAACTAGATCCCAGATGCTGCAGTTAAGAGTTTGCATCCTGCAACAAAGGTCAAAGATCCTCTTTGCCACAACTAAGACCCAGAACTGCCAAATAAATAAAGAAAACTAATTAAAAAAATAAATATATAATTAGAGCTTACAACTCAATAATTAGTCAAAAAACAGTTAAAAATGTGCAAAAGATTTGAACAGAAATTTAACTAAAGGAGACATGAATGGCCAGCAAGTAACTGAAAAAATGGTTCCATATGACAGGAGCAGAGTGGGAAGTCAAAAGAAGAGTGGAAACTCATGAATATCCAACTATACTTTATTAATAAAAAGATATTGATCAACAAAGAAATCTATCTACCTGTAATTTTAATTACTTTTATGCACCTTTCACTCTCAAATGATGATCTGGATGATAAATTATGTGGTCATCTCACCTGTGAATGTAATCCTGACTTCCTTAGTTGAGTATCATGAGTCTCCATTTCCTTCTTTTTTTTCATTGAGATATAGTTGCTGTACAATATTATATAAATTACAGGTATATTACATAGTGATTCATAATCTTTAAAGGTTATGCTTCATTTATAGTTATTATAAAATATTGTCTGTATTCTATGTGTGTATAATACATCCTGGTAGCTTATTTTATACATAATACTTTGTGTCCTTTAATCCTCTATCCCTATCTTGCTC
This sequence comes from Tragulus kanchil, assembly GCA_022376925.1. Classification (NCBI taxonomy): domain Eukaryota; kingdom Metazoa; phylum Chordata; class Mammalia; order Artiodactyla; family Tragulidae; genus Tragulus; species Tragulus kanchil. The sequence continues at coordinate 24,960,005 of JAIOJX010000006.1, read as the reverse complement.
CTCCCCCTTTCTTCTACCCAGTGATAAGCATTAGTTTGTTTTTTTTTTAATTTTTATTTTACTTTTTACTTTTACAGAGTTTTGTTGTTTACCAGTTTGTTTTCTGTATTTGTGAGTCTGTTTCCTTTTTGTTATATTCACTGGTTTATTTTAGTTTTTAGATTCCATGCATCAGTGATACCATGCAGTATTTGGCTTCCTCTCTTATTTCACTTAACACGATGCCCCTGAAGTCCAGCAACATTGCTGTAAATAGCAAGATTTATTATTCTCTATGGCTGAGTAGTATTTCATTGTGTATATATATATATATATATATATATATATATATATATACCACTTTATCCATTCATCTGTTGATGGAAACTTAGTTTGCTTCCATATCTTGGCAATTGTAAATAATGCTGTTATGAACATGAGATGTTTATATCTTTTAGAATTAGTGTTTTTCTTTTTTTTTTGAAGATATATCCCTAAGAGGGAACTTCTGGGTCATGTGGTAGTTTAAGCCTTCCCAGGTGACTCAGTGGTAAAGAATGTGCTTGCCAGTGCAGGAGATACAAGAGACCAGAGTTTGATCACTGGGTGGGGAAGATCCCCTGGAGGAAGAAGTGGCAACCCACTCCAGTATTCTTGCCTATTCTTGCCTGGAGAATGCCATGGACAGAGTAGCATCCTTAGAGTCTCAAAGAGTCAGCCACAAATGAGCAGTTACACACACATGCAAGGTAGTTCTAGTTTCCTGAGAAACTCTTACTTCCTTCTTTTTGATACACATTCTGCTCCTGTTGAACAGAATTCTTTACTTTTTACATGCAGGTCTTCCATTTCTGTCCCTCTTTGCCTTGACCCTAATGAATTCCCAGTTCTCAACCCCATTCCCATTTTCACATACTCGTTTCCTATCCCCCTTTTCAAGATGAATCCCCTTTCTCTAGCCAGATCTCTGTCCCCTAGCACTTTAATTAGTTTGGATGATTTTACATCTGTAGTTCTTTAAATGCATGTTTCACTCCTCTTTTTTCCTCCAAGAACATTAAGGTCAGAGGCAGCATCTTATTCATCTTTATATCACCCATAATTCCTAGCACATCAGTAAGCACTTGTTAAATAAATGAATATGTGAAAAACCAAACCAATGAGTGAATGAATAAATGAATGAAATCTTTGTTTAGCACAGGTGCCAAGCATGATATTAGCATGTGTGGTGTAGTGAAACAGACTTTTTTTTTTTTCATTGAATTTGTGTTCATTGGTAAAACATACCAATCCATTTTAGAGTAAGGTCTGTGGACACCAAGTAGTTAAAATCTTTCTTTTTCGCACTTCTGATATCTTGAGATTTATCAGAATGCTTTTGACATCCTGCTACAAAAAGAAGAGGGAAATTCTGAAATGTGGAAGTCCTTATTCAAAAGGTCTTGATCCATGGTTCGCCTGCCCCCAGGACAGCCTGTTCCAGCAGAGTCAGGACTCCAGCCAACAGCTCAGATAATGGCGTGTGACACCCATTGTTTGAAGATTCTGCCCCATGCTTCTTCTTGGGGGGTTGAAGATATATCCCTAAGAGGGAACTTCTGGGTCATGTGGTAGTTTAAGCCTTCCCAGGTGACTCAGTGGTAAAGAATGTGCTTGCCAGTGCAGGAGATACAAGAGACCAGAGTTTGATCACTGGGTGGGGAAGATCCCCTGGAGGAAGAAGTGGCAACCCACTCCAGTATTCTTGCCTATTCTTGCCTGGAGAATGCCATGGACAGAGTAGCATCCTTAGAGTCTCAAAGAGTCAGCCACAAATGAGCAGTTACACACACATGCAAGGTAGTTCTAGTTTCCTGAGAAACTCTTACTTCCTTCTTTTTGATACACATTCTGCTCCTGTTGAACAGAATTCTTTACTTTTTACATGCAGGTCTTCCATTTCTGTCCCTCTTTGCCTTGACCCTAATGAATTCCCAGTTCTCAACCCCATTCCCATTTTCACATACTCGTTTCCTATCCCCCTTTTCAAGATGAATCCCCTTTCTCTAGCCAGATCTCTGTCCCCTAGCACTTTAATTAGTTTGGATGATTTTACATCTGTAGTTCTTTAAATGCATGTTTCACTCCTCTTTTTTCCTCCAAGAACATTAAGGTCAGAGGCAGCATCTTATTCATCTTTATATCACCCATAATTCCTAGCACATCAGTAAGCACTTGTTAAATAAATGAATATGTGAAAAAACAAACCAATGAGTGAATGAATAAATGAATGAAATCTTTGTTTAGCACAGGTGCCAAGCATGATATTAGCATGTGTGGTGTAGTGAAACAGACTTTTTTTTTTTTCATTGAATTTGTGTTCATTGGTAAAACATACCAATCCATTTTAGAGTAAGGTCTGTGGACACCAAGTAGTTAAAATCTTTCTTTTTCGCACTTCTGATATCTTGAGATTTATCAGAATGCTTTTGACATCCTGCTACAAAAAGAAGAGGGAAATTCTGAAATGTGGAAGTCCTTATTCAAAAGGTCTTGATCCATGGTTCGCCTGCCCCCAGGACAGCCTGTTCCAGCAGAGTCAGGACTCCAGCCAACAGCTCAGATAATGGCGTGTGACACCCATTGTTTGAAGATTCTGCCCCCATGCTTCTTCTGTGAGGAAGAGCCAGGATTTCATCTGACCATAATTCAGGCAGATCTATAAGGCATACTAACATTATGATTCAGAATTTTTGTGTAGGTCCTCCATAATGCTTAGCACATTGTCTCACACATAATACATGCTTATGGGTCAAAAAATAATATGGTGTTGCTGCTGCTGCTAAGTCACTTCAGTTGTGTCCGACTCTTTGCAACCCTATGGACTGTAGCCCACCAGGCTCCTTTGTCCATGGAATTCTCCAGGCAAGAATACTGAAGTGGATTGCCATGCCCTCCTCCAAGGAATCTTCCCGACACAGGGATCAAACTTCTGTCTCTTGCATTGCCTGCGGATTGTTTACCACTGAACCACCAGGTCCTTGCTTATTCAGGTTGCTTATAGAATAGAATTCCTTACTGGGATCCCCATTTTCTTACTAGGTATCAGCTGAGGGCTGGTCCCAGTTTCCAGAGTCTGCCCACATAGCCACATGATTTGACCTATGGTCCTTTTCCTCTATTTGGAAAGAAGCATAGGCATTCTTAGCATATCAGAAACACTGACAGGTTTGGAAGTATGGAAAAGTAAAAGTCAAATATACGCAATGAGTTCTTGAAACAGTGAGAATATGAACGTATTAACGAAGGGTAGTAGTATTAAAGCAACATACTAGATGCTTAATTTAAAAAGCCATTCTTACATGCACTATGAGAGCTAACAAAGGTTAGTTCATGATTTCAAGAGATATTGATAGATCACATGGTCATTCAACTCTAGAAACCAAGATAGATCTAGAATTTAGGACAAAGAGATAACTCTTGAAAAGACTGAATACGTAAAGAGGGACCCCTTAGTCAGTTCTCATGGACTCCATAAAAGACAGGTAACTGTGAGTCTTACCACAAAGTGCAGTCACCCATGTCTGGGAGAGGGCTGTTCCTGAGGCAGGGTGTGCCTACAGGGTTTATGGACTCCCTGAAGGCAAGGGTGGCCCAGGTGACATGAACGAGGGGAGAGCAGGAAGAGATGAAGTTAATTGTAGAGCAGAGTGAGTAAAACTGAAGATTCAGGGAACACCTCTAGAGGGAGAGGTGGTGCTTGAGAAAAGTAAAAGCTAAAATTAGATGAAGAGCTTTGCTCATAGGCTAGCTCTGAAGTCAAATTTACATATTCAAGAGCTCCCCAGGTGGCACCGCTGGTAAAGAACCCACCTGCCAAGGCAGGAGACACAAGAGATATGGGTTTGAACCCTGAGTGGGAAGATGCCCTGGAGGAGGAAATGGCAACCCATCCCAGGATTCTTGCCTGAAAAATCCCATGGAGAGAGGAACCTGGTGGGCTACAGTCCATAGGGTCCCAAAGAGTTAGATATGACTGAGTGACAGCGTGCACCCACTCCATATCCACCATTCACTGTGTGAGTGCCACTCCATAGCCAGGCAGGTGTTAGGTGTAAAAGATAAATGAGTACACTGAACATCTAACAGGTTCCAGTGGCTCACAGATCTGTCTTCCATGAAATACCCCAGAGGTTGTCAACCATTTTATAACTACAACTAAAACTCAGCCACCCTTTCAGGGACTGGGATCCCATCATGTCAGCCTGTGTCAGTAAAAACCAGATTTTAAGGGGGTCACCCCCTACTTTCCCTCACTGAAACACCTACTTGGAAGGAGACATGAGGCCTGGCTTGGGATGCCCCGACCTCTCTGGAGCTCTGGGGTTCCGCTTCCAGGCTCCACGCCAGTGTGGAGCATATGTGAGCCATAGGGGTGCTTGAGCAACATACTAGATGCTAAATTTTAAAACTTTACATGCACTATGAGAGCTAACAAAGGTTAGTTCATGATTTCAAGAGATATTGATAGATCACATGGTCATTCAACTCTAGAAACCAAGATAGATCTAGAATTTAGGACAAAGAGATAACTCTTGAAAAGACTGAATACGTAAAGAGGGACCCCTTAGTCAGTTCTCATGGACTCCATAAAAGACAGGTAACTGTGAGTCTTACCACAAAGTGCAGTCACCCATGTCTGGGAGAGGGCTGTTCCTGAGGCAGGGTGTGCCTACAGGGTTTATGGACTCCCTGAAGGCAAGGGTGGCCCAGGTGACATGAACGAGGGGAGAGCAGGAAGAGATGAAGTTAATTGTAGAGCAGAGTGAGTAAAACTGAAGATTCAGGGAACACCTCTAGAGGGAGAGGTGGTGCTTGAGAAAAGTAAAAGCTAAAATTAGATGAAGAGCTTTGCTCATAGGCTAGCTCTGAAGTCAAATTTACATATTCAAGAGCTCCCCAGGTGGCACCGCTGGTAAAGAACCCACCTGCCAAGGCAGGAGACACAAGAGATATGGGTTTGAACCCTGAGTGGGAAGATGCCCTGGAGGAGGAAATGGCAACCCATCCCAGGATTCTTGCCTGAAAAATCCCATGGAGAGAGGAACCTGGTGGGCTACAGTCCATAGGGTCCCAAAGAGTTAGATATGACTGAGTGACAGCGTGCACCCACTCCATATCCACCATTCACTGTGTGAGTGCCACTCCATAGCCAGGCAGGTGTTAGGTGTAAAAGATAAATGAGTACACTGAACATCTAACAGGTTCCAGTGGCTCACAGATCTGTCTTCCATGAAATACCCCAGAGGTTGTCAACCATTTTATAACTACAACTAAAACTCAGCCACCCTTTCAGGGACTGGGATCCCATCATGTCAGCCTGTGTCAGTAAAAACCAGATTTTAAGGGGGTCACCCCCTACTTTCCCTCACTGAAACACCTACTTGGAAGGAGACATGAGGCCTGGCTTGGGATGCCCCCGACCTCTCTGGAGCTCTGGGGTTCCGCTTCCAGGCTCCACGCCAGTGTGGAGCATATGTGAGCTGCTGTGCGAGGCTCCTGGAGTTCAAGGGCAGGCCTGGCTGTCTTCGCTGAGCTTGCTCAGATCTTCAGCCAGCTTGCCCACTTAGGAAGTTTGCCTTGCCCTTGTAGAGAGCAAACATTTACAAAAGATGGCCTGGAATTTCGCTCCGGTGTCATTTCGGGAGGCCAACTGTTCCCAAGACAAACGCTTGTGGCCGTGGGCCAACTTTGTCTCAGCGAGAAGGCGCTCGAATGGACCCCTCATTACATAGCTCAGGGTACAAATGAGGTTGATGATTTTCTGTTTTCTTCCCCTAGCCCTCTTATCTCCCATAGAAAACAAGATTCACAGTGTTTTCCTTCATTTTGCCTTCATTAATCTTACTAGGTGTTGGCAAAGCTTGTTGCATGAATGCCATGACAGGGAATGTTTTCTTTACTGAAGTTCATGATTCTCCTGTTCAAATCACTAATTTTCATGGTTCCACCTCAGTGCTTTAGTGCTCTCAGGCCTTTCAGGAATGAGCTCAATTATCAACCTTGAGTGAATCTGAAACCTGATTCGGTCTTCTTAGGATCTGATGAAAGGAATAGGCTTTTATAAATGTCACTAAAGAAACAGTCAAAGCTAGACTGCTAGAGGCTGCCGTGGCAATAATTCCCCCATGTGAACTTGTGGCTTATTAGCTTTTGAATATTTGAAGCAGATCAGTGGTCCGGTGGTCATTGTGTGTCTTAGGGGGTTAAGATTTTACCATGAAAAACATTCCTTATAATACTTGCCATGCACATTCCAAAAAAAAAAAAAAAATCTTATCACGAGACTGGCAGTTTTTAAATTAATTATTTGAGCTTGAACAATTCAAAAGCACCATCAAATTAAAACAAGGTAATTTGGCACAGAGGTTATTGCCCATCATGTCTTCTAATTACTTTTCTGTATTTTGAAAAAACAAAAACAAAACATTAAATGCTGAGATAATGAACTTTGGAGGCGGCGTTCCGCAGCGATCCCCTTGGTGATGGAAAAACAGTGCTGACTTCCAAACATACCCATCTGATCTTTCCCAGAGAGATCTGTTTGTAGGAAGTGGCAAGTCAAAGATCCAGTTTCCCTAGAACATCTTTACAGCACGCATCCACAAATTGCACACACGTTTATGGAGCAAGGAGAATTTTTTTTTAAATAGACACAAGGGTGTTTTTTTTTAAATTAACTTTTTGTAGTGTAATTTACATATAATTAAGTGTATCTATTTTGAATACATAGCTTTATGGCTTTTGACAAATAGACACAGTTGTGTAATCACCAGCACAATCAAGATAAAGCACATTTCTGTCACCCTTTAGGACTCCGGTGTCCCTCATGGTCCATGTCCCTCATTCATTCCACTTCCCAGGCTCAACCAACCACTGATCTGTTTCCTGCAACTATAGATGAGAACTTCATAAAAGTGGAATCACAAAGTATGTACTCTTTGTGTCTGACTTCTTTCATTCAGGAAGAACATTTAAAAAATCCATCCATGTTTCCATTTGTATCCATAGCTTGTTCTTTCTGTTGCTGAACAGTATTTTAGTGTACAGATGTACCAAAATTTGTTTTCTTCCAGTTTTTTTTTCTATTTTAATAAAACTGCTATGAGCATTTGTGTATAGTGTGGACACATCAAGTCTTTTTGCTAGAATAAATATAAGAAATATAAAATGTTTGCATAGAGTTCGTAAGTTCCATTGTTAAAAGGGAGAGGTGGATGATATAGATGAAGGAAGCAGGGTAGGTATAAGCCAAAAGACGGTGGTGGGATGTACAACAATTGCCATAGGAATCGTTTCCAGCTTCTGGTTTATAGAAATCATGTTAAGAAATATGAAATGGTAATGGATCAAAACTACCAAAAGTGGGCTTCCCCTGGTGGTCCAGTGGGTAAGGACACCGCCCTGCAGTGCAAGGGCCGCCAGTTCGATCCCTGGCCTGGGAAGATCCCACGTGCCGCGGAGCGGCTGGACCCATGTGTCCAATCACCGAGCCGGAGCTCTGGAGCGCATGCACCCAGAGCCGGCGCTCTGCAATGACAGATGCCACCGCGATGGGAGGCCCACAGGAGCCAAAGAACAAAGACGGAAGAAAATAGAGAAATGAAAGACCAATAGAAGTGGCCCGCCTGCTCCCCTCCCACCCCAACCCAATACGCCCAAAATAAATAGAACATCTTTACAGCACGCATCCACAAATTGCACACACGTTTATGGAGCAAGGAGAATTTTTTAAATAGACACAAGGGTGTTTTTTTAAATTAACTTTTTGTAGTGTAATTTACATATAATTAAGTGTATCTATTTTGAATACATAGCTTTATGGCTTTTGACAAATAGACACAGTTGTGTAATCACCAGCACAATCAAGATAAAGCACATTTCTGTCACCCTTTAGGACTCCGGTGTCCCTCATGGTCCATGTCCCTCATTCATTCCACTTCCCAGGCTCAACCAACCACTGATCTGTTTCCTGCAACTATAGATGAGAACTTCATAAAAGTGGAATCACAAAGTATGTACTCTTTGTGTCTGACTTCTTTCATTCAGGAAGAACATTTAAAAAATCCATCCATGTTTCCATTTGTATCCATAGCTTGTTCTTTCTGTTGCTGAACAGTATTTTAGTGTACAGATGTACCAAAATTTGTTTTCTTCCAGTTTTTTTTTCTATTTTAATAAAACTGCTATGAGCATTTGTGTATAGTGTGGACACATCAAGTCTTTTTGCTAGAATAAATATAAGAAATATAAAATGTTTGCATAGAGTTCGTAAGTTCCATTGTTAAAAGGGAGAGGTGGATGATATAGATGAAGGAAGCAGGGTAGGTATAAGCCAAAAGACGGTGGTGGGATGTACAACAATTGCCATAGGAATCGTTTCCAGCTTCTGGTTTATAGAAATCATGTTAAGAAATATGAAATGGTAATGGATCAAAACTACCAAAAGTGGGCTTCCCCTGGTGGTCCAGTGGGTAAGGACACCGCCCTGCAGTGCAAGGGCCGCCAGTTCGATCCCTGGCCTGGGAAGATCCCACGTGCCGCGGAGCGGCTGGACCCATGTGTCCAATCACCGAGCCGGAGCTCTGGAGCGCATGCACCCAGAGCCGGCGCTCTGCAATGACAGATGCCACCGCGATGGGAGGCCCACAGGAGCCAAAGAACAAAGACGGAAGAAAATAGAGAAATGAAAGACCAATAGAAGTGGCCCGCCTGCTCCCCTCCCTCCCCAACCCAATACCCGCCCAAAATAAATAAATAAATCTTAAAAAAAAAAAAAAAACCTACCAAAAGTAAAAGCTTTATACTTCAACTCATTCCTTTAAGTTAAGGAACAAAGCACTGTTTTCAGTCTTTTCTCATTCCCAGACATCATGACATAAGAATCAAGAACATAAAATTTGGGGTGACAGTCTTGGGTTTGAATTCTTGATCCATTGCCACTAGCTGATTATATGATCCCAGACAAGCCTCCCAACTCTTTGAATCCTAGTTTCCTTATTTGTAAAATGGAGGTGATGTTGATAACAGCTATCTCATAGAGGGTGATGAAGAATAAATGAAATAAAGGCTTCATTGGGATTAGTCTAAACATTTCCAGAAAAGCATTATTTCTTTCCCTCCCTTTGCCATAAGTTGCATGTGAGTCACAGTGCCAGAAACATTACTCTATCTTGTGTTATTAAATCCTCACTCTATTTTGCTAAACAAGAAATGAGTCTTGGAGAGATGGAGAGCCTAATGGTGAGAGTGGAGGAGGAGAGCCACCAGCCCTGGCTGGACTCTGTGATGTCTCTTTCACACATAAGCCATGGCATGATGCTTGTTGAGACCCTAGAAGTCTGTCCTCACACATTAGCGGTGAATCTCACCTTTCCCCCATCACTGCAGCCTCTACCACTGTCCAGAGCCCACGTGTTTGATGTTCTCAGGAGCAACTAGAGGCTGCTGTTGTTCAGTCGCTACAGTTGGGTCCGACTCTGTACGACCTCATGGACTGTAGCCTGTCAAGTTCCTCCAGTCACAGAATTCTTCGGGCAAGAATTCTGGAGTGGGTTGCTGTGCCCTCCTCTAGGGGAATCTTCCCAGCCCAGGGATCAAACCTGGTTCTCCAGTATTGCAGGCAGATTCTTTACCACTGAGTCACCAGGGAAGCACCTATAGATAGAGAGATAGATAGATAGAGAGAGAGGTATATGACCCCATGGACTGTAGCCTGCCAGCCTTTTTTCCATTCATGGGATTTTGCAGGCAAGAATACTGGAGTGGATTGCCATTTTCTTCTCCCAGCTGCAGCAGAACTTTCCTAAGGGCACCACTTAGGCTAACCTGAACTGGCTGTTCAACTCAAGCGCTGTTCCACACTGTTTACCCAGGACTTGGTTTAGTGCCCAGCATGTGGTAGGACCTTGGTCTATGTGCACAAAAGGAGGAGGGACAGAGGAAGGAGCATTCTGGGGATAACACAGCTTCTCTCTACAAAAATATTCTTCCTATTGCATGCACACACACATACACACACACACACAGAGCTTGAACCTATGAATGACTGCAATAAAATGTAATTATATCCCAGTACAAGGAGAATTAGGCAGATTATTTTTATAGATGTGATGTTGCTTTGGGGCTTAAACAATCTCTATGAAAAATTTTAAGTCTATAGTCATTTGCTTTAAATTTTATACATTTTATATGTGTGTGTGAGCTGACTTACCAGAGAATAACTTAAAAGTTCAACTAATATAAAAGATTATGTTAATTAGAACTGTAAGGAATATCTATGTACTAAACATTTTCATTCTAATGAGATAACTTTTAACTCTTTAATATTTATTATGTTTTGATTTTCATTTGTTTGTGAAAATGTGGGAGCAGCTCCTACCAGCAACACATTTCTAGTTTGTCTGCATTAACGGTGGGTATAAATGATACCAAAATTTTCAGCTCCTGGCAGTCTTTGGCAGAGAGGATCTATTAAAAGGGCATGATGCTTGTTGAGACCCTAGAACCCACACATTAGCGGTGAATCTCACCTTTCCCCATCACTGCAGCCTCTACCACTGTCCAGAGCCCACGTGTTTGATGTTCTCAGGAGCAACTAGAGGCTGCTGTTGTTCAGTCGCTACAGTTGGGTCCGACTCTGCGACCTCATGGACTGTAGCCTGTCAAGTTCCTCCAGTCACAGAATTCTTCGGGCAAGAATTCTGGAGTGGGTTGCTGTGCCCTCCTCTAGGGGAATCTTCCCAGCCCAGGGATCAAACCTGGTTCTCCAGTATTGCAGGCAGATTCTTTACCACTGAGTCACCAGGGAAGCACCTATAGATAGAGAGATAGATAGATAGAGAGAGAGGTATATGACCCCATGGACTGTAGCCTGCCAGCCTTTTTTCCATTCATGGGATTTTGCAGGCAAGAATACTGGAGTGGATTGCCATTTTCTTCTCCCAGCTGCAGCAGAACTTTCCTAAGGGCACCACTTAGGCTAACCTGAACTGGCTGTTCAACTCAAGCGCTGTTCCACACTGTTTACCCAGGACTTGGTTTAGTGCCCAGCATGTGGTAGGACCTTGGTCTATGTGCACAAAAGGAGGAGGGACAGAGGAAGGAGCATTCTGGGGATAACACAGCTTCTCTCTACAAAAATATTCTTCCTATTGCATGCACACACACATACACACACACACACAGAGCTTGAACCTATGAATGACTGCAATAAAATGTAATTATATCCCAGTACAAGGAGAATTAGGCAGATTATTTTTATAGATGTGATGTTGCTTTGGGGCTTAAACAATCTCTATGAAAAATTTTAAGTCTATAGTCATTTGCTTTAAATTTTATACATTTTATATGTGTGTGTGAGCTGACTTACCAGAGAATAACTTAAAAGTTCAACTAATATAAAAGATTATGTTAATTAGAACTGTAAGGAATATCTATGTACTAAACATTTTCATTCTAATGAGATAACTTTTAACTCTTTAATATTTATTATGTTTTGATTTTCATTTGTTTGTGAAAATGTGGGAGCAGCTCCTACCAGCAACACATTTCTAGTTTGTCTGCATTAACGGTGGGTATAAAATGATACCAAAATTTTCAGCTCCTGGCAGTCTTTGGCAGAGAGGATCTATTAAAAGAAATGGATGAAACAAAGATTTACAATGATCAAGTATTCTGTGAAGTGCTCAGTAGAGTGATTTTTTAAAAAAATATTCTTAGAAACTAGTAACTTGTTTCCACTGTTCCTTCATGTCATGAGTTGTATGCTGGGCTGGGTTTTTGTCTTGTGAGAGATTGACTTGTGGGTCATACGGTCATACCTAGAGGCCTAAAAGAGACTCGAGATAGCACAGAGTTCCAAAGCTTCACTTTCCTGAAAAAGAAAGGGAAATACAGAATCTAAAAACCAAAACGAATGAATACAAAACAGAAGCAGACTCACAGAGAGCAAACTGGTTGCTGTCAAAGAAGAGAGGAATGGAGAGGTGAGTGAAACAGGTAAGAGAACTAAGAGGTCCAAACTTCTAGTTGTAAAATCAATCAGTCATGGGGATATAAGGTACAGCCTAGGGAATATAGTCAGTAATGTTGTAACAATTTGATGTGGTGACAGAAGGTAACTAGACTTATCGTGGTGACCATTTTATCATGTATAAAATATCTAATCATTATGTGGTACCCCTGAAGTTAATATAATACTTTAAGTCAATTATATTTCACTGAAAAAAGAAAGTGAAATGACTCAGTTCACCAAATAAGTGGCCCTATAAGTCTAGAAGCCCGGATCTTCTAATAGTCATGTCGTTGCTAACAAATCTTAACACATTTTATTTGAAAATTTTTGAACTTACAGAAAAACTCCCAGTGTTATCAAGATTTGGGGTTTCTGTCAGCAGATAGGTAAGAAATGATATCTCAGTACAGTGTTTGCAGTTTTCTTATGATGAAAGAAGTTGAGCATTTTATCATACACTTGAGTTATCTGTGTACCTTTTTCCATAAACGGTATGGTCATATTTTATGTCCATTTCCTATCAAGTTTTTCTCTTTTTCTTAAGAACCCTTTATATATCAGAAAATTAGTTCTTATTTTGAATAAAGGTTGTAAATATCCTCCCCACCATCTTTTGTCTTTTGTTGGTTTTACTGATGTAGTTTGCCTATGGTGCTATTTTGTTACTCAATAAAAAGTTTTTAATACATTTAAATTTATTATTTTCTCTTTTTTTATTGCTTCCAGCCTTCGAGTCATAGTTAGACTTTCTTCATGGCAGATTCTAAAGGAATTTCTTTTTGGTAATGCCCTGGTTTCATCTTTTATTGATACATTTATATCTTAGAGCCATTGTAGCATTTATTCTGGTAATACTGTAAGTTTTAAACAGATTTCATTTTGGCATTTGACTTTTTCTCTATTTCATAGTATTTTTAAGATTAATGAGTCAAATATTTTTGTATTTCATCACTGGCATCTTTTCTGCTTTTAAAAGTATAGTATACATCAATTGTAGATAGAATGAAAATCAAAATGTAAAGAAGCAGAGATATCACTTTTAGGACCTTGCAAATTTTCATTTTTACAATAATATTTTATATTACTGTGATAATACTACCTATATAATTTTGTATCCTTCCTTTTTTCACTTAACATTCTAACATAAGCATTTGCTGATGGTCCTAAAAGTAATTCATAAACATATAATTTAGTGTCTGCAAAACAGTCCCTAAGTTGGAATATATTATTGTGTACTTACCCATTTTCACCTGGTTGATAAACTTTTTTTGGTTACTTGTTCAGTTGTATAACCAACTCTGTGAATACTATGTCTGCCTGGTTCAATTTGGAAGATAGGTTCCAGAAAAGGAATTGCTACATGAAAACTTAAGCATATTGCTTTAGACTCCTGATTCATGGTGCTGAATGCTTTCTAGAGAAGTTACAGCAGTTAACATTGCCACCAGCAATATATGATACTATCACTACAGCGTTTGCAGTTTTCTTATGATGAAAGAAGTTGAGCATTTTATCATACACTTGAGTTATCTGTGTACCTTTTTCCATAAACGGTATGGTCATATTTTATGTCCATTTCCTATCAAGTTTCTCTTTTTCTTAAGAACCCTTTATATATCAGAAAATTAGTTCTTATTTTGAATAAAGGTTGTAAATATCCTCCCCACCATCTTTTGTCTTTTGTTGGTTTTACTGATGTAGTTTGCCTATGGTGCTATTTTGTTACTCAATAAAAAGTTTTTAATACATTTAAATTTATTATTTTCCTTTTTATTGCTTCCAGCCTTGAGTCATAGTTAGACTTTCTTCATGGCAGATTCTAAAGGAATTTCTTTTTGGTAATGCCCTGGTTTCATCTTTTATTGATACATTTATATCTTAGAGCCATTGTAGCATTTATTCTGGTAATACTGTAAGTTTTAAACAGATTTCATTTTGGCATTTGACTTTTTCTCTATTTCATAGTATTTTTAAGATTAATGAGTCAAATATTTTTGTATTTCATCACTGGCATCTTTTCTGCTTTTAAAAGTATAGTATACATCAATTGTAGATAGAATGAAAATCAAAATGTAAAGAAGCAGAGATATCACTTTTAGGACCTTGCAAATTTTCATTTTTACAATAATATTTTATATTACTGTGATAATACTACCTATATAATTTTGTATCCTTCCTTTTTTCACTTAACATTCTAACATAAGCATTTGCTGATGGTCCTAAAAGTAATTCATAAACATATAATTTAGTGTCTGCAAAACAGTCCCTAAGTTGGAATATATTATTGTGTACTTACCCATTTTCACCTGGTTGATAAACTTTTTTTGGTTACTTGTTCAGTTGTATAACCAACTCTGTGAATACTATGTCTGCCTGGTTCAATTTGGAAGATAGGTTCCAGAAAAGGAATTGCTACATGAAAACTTAAGCATATTGCTTTAGACTCCTGATTCATGGTGCTGAATGCTTTCTAGAGAAGTTACAGCAGTTAACATTGCCACCAGCAATATATGATACTATCACTACAGCGTTTTTGAGAAATTCCTTTTCCCTTCAACAAGCTTCTCTTTTTAGATCAGAGAGGAAGTGAAATTCTTAGCATGGAGCAGATAAGAGTATTATTTAAAATATCTTTGCATTGAGCAGTAAATTTAATTTTATCTTCCTTAAATCTTGTATAAGTCATTATAGCGATGTTTACGTAATTAAAAACATTTCTAAAATTTCGGATGTATAATTTGCATCCAGCTAATAAAACTGTCTCATGTTAATTCTTTTTAGCAAATATTTGAGAGTCTTCTGTGTACCAGGAACTATCTGGGTTACCTGAGATACAGTGGAAGCAAAAGTCACCCCTTCATATAGTTAAGTTACCTGGCCAAGCCTTGAAGCATCTGTTGGCTACGTCTTCTGTTCACTAGGCATTAGTCTAGTAAATGTCTTACATTTATTCTTTTGCAAATATGTATCATTTATTTATCAAACACAAATATGTTGATTGCTTCCATTGTGTCAGACACTGTTCTGGCATCTCAAGATAAAATCAGTAAACAAAACAAAGACCCTTCCTCAGGGAACTTGTCTTTTAGTAGGGGAGCATGCAAAAAAGCACTAAATGTAACAAATACAATTACATAATAAGTTAGAAGGTGGTAAGTATATGGGTAAACTGAACAGGGAGTTGTCCGAAACAGCATTGCACTATGTAGGTGGAGCATCCTAACCCCCAGTCTCCGCCACTTTGATTTCCCACTAAGTTCTCTTTGAGGGGAAAAATGCTCTTACATCTATAAAAAAAAACCTTTTATTTTTGACTAGTTTTAAGCTTACCAAAAAAAGGTTGCAAAAAGAATGCAGAGAGTTCCTAAGTACCCTTCACCCAGTTTCCCCAGATGTGTACAAAGAGCAGTGTAATTATCAAACCCAGGAAATTAGCATTGATACAACTTGAATTTCACCAGTTCCCCCTGTTGTGATGTTTTCCTGTTTTAGCACCTCATCGGCATCTTACATTGCACCTGCCTGTTAATTCTCTTCAGCCTTTTTAAGTTTGTAACAGTTTGATAGGCTTTCTAAACCTTTTATGACCTTAACACTTTTGAAGAGTAGCCCTCATTTTGTAGAATAGCTCTCAATTTGGATGTCTGATATTTTCTCATAATGAGAGCAAGGTTATGAATTTTGACTGGAACAATAGAAATGATCCTCACATCAAGGGGATCATGATGTCAGAATGTTTTATAACTGGTGATGTCTTGGAGGTTTGTGCTGTGCGTAGTCACTCAGTCATGTCCAACTCTTTGTGACCCCATGAACTATAGTCTATCACAATCCTCTGTCCATGGAATTCTCCAGGCAAGAATACTGGAACGGGGCTTCCCTGGTGGTCCAGTGGGTAAAGAGTCTGCCTTGCAGTGCAAGGGGAACTGGTTTGATCCCTGGCCCGGGAAGATCTCACAGAGCAGCTGGACTGGTGTGTCCAATTACAAGCCAGTGCTCTGGAGTGCATGCACCCAGAGCCAATGCTCTGCAACAAAAGAGGTCACTGCAATAGGAGGCCCACACAGGCTGAAGAGTAAAGATGGATGAAAACAAATAAATAAAAAAAACGATTAAAGAGGCCAAAATTAAAAAAGAAAGAAAGAATACTGCAATGGGTAGCCATTCCCTTCTCAGGGGATCTTCTTGACCCAGGGATTGAACCCTAGTCTCCTGCACTGCGTGTGGATTCTCTACTGACTGAATCACCAACACTGATAGAATATTACCCGTTTATACTGATAGCTTGGATTTGAGTTCAACACCATAAGAGTTCATTTTAACCTTTCCATTTCTTTATTTGCAACATCTTTTAACAAAAGTGAGAAATTAGGTTGTGATCATCTATAACTTATTTGTACCAGTAAGCTTTTAATGAAACATGTTTACTAAATATAAGGCAGCATTTACAGGTAGTTCTCTTCAGTTCTGGCCTGACAACAGTCAGTTGAGGTACTGTTTTCCATGGTTACTTAACTCAGCCCTTGTAATTCCCCCAACTTTAGTGTAGTTCTGTTATTCATTTGTAATGTTTGTAATCTACTTTTCCCCCTATATCCTGGTTAGTTTCCCCAGGTGTTAACATCTTACAGACCCACAGCAAAATTATCAAACGCAGGAAATTGGCATTTCGTTATATTTTGTAGGGCATATAAACAGGTATAGGAAATATTACTATGGTTTTAAAAAGCAGGGCTATAGGAAAAGGTCGAGTCAAAGATGTTATTAATCTTTTACAACTCAATTCTTGGTACCATGTTGGCAGTTCAATTCATATTTATTGAATAAAAGACTTAATTTATAATTTCAGTGTATTTATTGCATAAAAGATTTAATTTATAATTTCAGTGCAAAATATTGACGTTCTAAAGGCACTGTTACAATAGTATTTGAAACTAAAATGATGGCATTGGAAAAACATGGCTGGGAAAGAGAAATTTAGAAGAAAAACATTACCAGGATCAAACTACAGATCAGAGAGGAAAATGGCTTCCGAGTCTCACTTTGGCCTCTCTAACTTAATGCTGTAGCTAGGGGGGTCTCTTGCAAGGGGAACTGGTTTGATCCCTGGCCCGGGAAGATCTCACAGAGCAGCTGGACTGGTGTGTCCAATTACAAGCCAGTGCTCTGGAGTGCATGCACCCAGAGCCAATGCTCTGCAACAAAAGAGGTCACTGCAATAGGAGGCCCACACAGGCTGAAGAGTAAAGATGGATGAAAACAAATAAATAAAAAAAACGATTAAAGAGGCCAAAATTAAAAAAGAAAGAAAGAATACTGCAATGGGTAGCCATTCCCTTCTCAGGGGATCTTCTTGACCCAGGGATTGAACCCTAGTCTCCTGCACTGCGTGTGGATTCTCTACTGACTGAATCACCAACACTGATAGAATATTACCCGTTTATACTGATAGCTTGGATTTGAGTTCAACACCATAAGAGTTCATTTTAACCTTTCCATTTCTTTATTTGCAACATCTTTTAACAAAAGTGAGAAATTAGGTTGTGATCATCTATAACTTATTTGTACCAGTAAGCTTTTAATGAAACATGTTTACTAAATATAAGGCAGCATTTACAGGTAGTTCTCTTCAGTTCTGGCCTGACAACAGTCAGTTGAGGTACTGTTTTCCATGGTTACTTAACTCAGCCCTTGTAATTCCCCCAACTTTAGTGTAGTTCTGTTATTCATTTGTAATGTTTGTAATCTACTTTTCCCCCTATATCCTGGTTAGTTTCCCCAGGTGTTAACATCTTACAGACCCACAGCAAAATTATCAAACGCAGGAAATTGGCATTTCGTTATATTTTGTAGGGCATATAAACAGGTATAGGAAATATTACTATGGTTTTAAAAAGCAGGGCTATAGGAAAAGGTCGAGTCAAAGATGTTATTAATCTTTTACAACTCAATTCTTGGTACCATGTTGGCAGTTCAATTCATATTTATTGAATAAAAGACTTAATTTATAATTTCAGTGTATTTATTGCATAAAAGATTTAATTTATAATTTCAGTGCAAAATATTGACGTTCTAAAGGCACTGTTACAATAGTATTTGAAACTAAAATGATGGCATTGGAAAAACATGGCTGGGAAAGAGAAATTTAGAAGAAAAACATTACCAGGATCAAACTACAGATCAGAGAGGAAAATGGCTTCCGAGTCTCACTTTGGCCTCTCTAACTTAATGCTGTAGCTTTTCAATCAAGCACTTCTAACGAGTTATACACAAATTTGAGAAATGCAAAGTTTGTCAAAGAGTTCTCAATAACCAAGTAATGTTCATATCAGAGTTTAAGGTAGCTAAAAAGGAGAGTTACATGTGATACCATTTTATAATCCTTTTATATATATATATAATTTTTAAAAATTCTATAGAATCTGGGATGTCTTCTTTTCATTTTCTCAGTCTCAGAAATGAAGAACTTTCAAACAACACACATGTAACTATTTAAAACTATGAATCTGTGTGCTTCCTCTAAGCAAATGTCAAAATAGGCCACAAATAATTTAAATTACCAAATAATTTAAATTTCATTATTCAAAAAGGGGGTAAGGTTAGAGGATTGGAGGAAGGTTTCATTTCTTTCTGTTATTAGCTTTCATGGGACACCTCTTACTCTCATTTGTTTTTCTAGGTTCTATTCAAAGAAAGGCAACATAGGCTTCTTCATAAAGTCTGTAAGCATGTTTTCTTATATTTAGAGTGGGGAGATGAGGTACTAGATATAACAAATTACAGTACATAATGTAGAAGGGGTTTCCTTTTTTGCTATTTTTTTAAAATTTTGGGTCTCTTTTCATTGATTTTCCATCCATTCATTTTCATCCATCTTTATTCTTTGGCCTGTGTGGGCCTCCCATCGCAGTGGCCCCTCCCATTGCAAAGCACAAACTCTCCCATTGCAAGGCAGACTCTTTACCCACTGGCCCACCAGGGAAGACTCAGAAAGGATTTCCTGAGGAGTGTCTAAGTTAGATTCCTATCAGTTAGACATTTTTTTTTTAGTTTTTTTTTTTTTTTTTTTAACGTTGACCTCTTTTATTGTTTTTGTTTTTTGTTTTTCAATCCATCTTTGTTCTTTGGTATGTTTGCGCCTCCCATTGCAGTGCACACTGCAGAGCACCAACTCTGAGCACACGTGCTCCAGAGCGCTGGCTCGTAATTGCACACACTGGTCCAACTGCTCCGTGGCACATGGGATCTCCCCTGGCCGGGGATCGAACCGGTGACCCCTGCACTACAAGGCAAACTCTTTACCCACTGTACCACCAGGGAAGCCCCGACATTTTTTGAATATGTTCATTCTGGCTTAAAAGCCTCAAGTGGCTTTGAAGTTGCAGCCACTCACAGGTGTACTTTTTTGCAGGCAAACTATAGCCTTCACCAAAACAGGACCATTTCTCTCCCTTCTGGGCCCTCCTCCTTCCAAACTGATCTCTCAGGAAAGACTGTGCATCATTTTACTCCGACTTCCATGAATGAAGGTCCACAGGATAGGGAAAAGGAGAAGGAAACCAGCCCTGGTGTGTGGGAGTGGATGGGTGGGAGGGTACAAGAGGTGCAATGTACATATACCAGGCACTGTGCTGGGGTCTATTTATATTTATACCTTAAGCCTCATGTCTAAAATGAGGCTAGGGATTTGACCATCATGTTAAAAGAGTGTTAGTGGGAAAGTAAAAAAATTATCTTAACAGATGGAGTCATCTCTTTTGTGAAAGCCGTCCTACTCAGTCTACTGCAAAGGTTGGAAACAGCCTCTTTACCTTCTGCTTGACTCTTCATGCCCTGACTGGTCTTGCCCCTTGTATACCAAACTCTGAATAGGGTTAGTTGAAGATTAAGCTGTTTTCACTAACAATCAGGGAAGATTCTACTCTCTGATAGAGTTCATTTCACAAATATTCACTGTTTCTACTTCATGAATCTTGTTCCCTATGAAAGAGTGATTGGTAGAGGGTGTGCATGAACTAAAGCATCACCCGTATTTTCAGGAAGCTCACAGTCCAGGGGTAAACATATTCATGGTGTGCTTAGGCAATGGGTGTGTGTGTCTACCAGAGTGGGTTTCCATGTTGTCTGATTTTTGCTTTCTAATCTCCATCAGCTCCAGGAGTCTCACAAATTCCATGCTCCAGTTTCCCTTGAACCTGCTGTAAACATGGTCACTGGCTCTCAGACAATAATAAACAGGGTGGGCCAGTGATAGATGACTTTGTGAGGGCTGCTCTCTTTCTAGTTGGCAGGGGCCTCCTTATCCTTATTAGTGCTTGGAAGGATTTAGGGGCTTAAGCTGGGTGTCAGAGCACCTTTTACTCTCCCAAGATGCATTACTTTTTCTCAGCTCTTAACTTGATTCACTCAGCTTTGTCTCTTTATGCTCTTGGCCTCGCCTGGGTTAAAAGCCTCAAGTGGCTTTGAAGTTGCAGCCACTCACAGGTGTACTTTTTTGCAGGCAAACTATAGCCTTCACCAAAACAGGACCATTTCTCTCCCTTCTGGGCCCTCCTCCTTCCAAACTGATCTCTCAGGAAAGACTGTGCATCATTTTACTCCGACTTCCATGAATGAAGGTCCACAGGATAGGGAAAAGGAGAAGGAAACCAGCCCTGGTGTGTGGGAGTGGATGGGTGGGAGGGTACAAGAGGTGCAATGTACATATACCAGGCACTGTGCTGGGGTCTATTTATATTTATACCTTAAGCCTCATGTCTAAAATGAGGCTAGGGATTTGACCATCATGTTAAAAGAGTGTTAGTGGGAAAGTAAAAAAATTATCTTAACAGATGGAGTCATCTCTTTTGTGAAAGCCGTCCTACTCAGTCTACTGCAAAGGTTGGAAACAGCCTCTTTACCTTCTGCTTGACTCTTCATGCCCTGACTGGTCTTGCCCCTTGTATACCAAACTCTGAATAGGGTTAGTTGAAGATTAAGCTGTTTTCACTAACAATCAGGGAAGATTCTACTCTCTGATAGAGTTCATTTCACAAATATTCACTGTTTCTACTTCATGAATCTTGTTCCCTATGAAAGAGTGATTGGTAGAGGGTGTGCATGAACTAAAGCATCACCCGTATTTTCAGGAAGCTCACAGTCCAGGGGTAAACATATTCATGGTGTGCTTAGGCAATGGGTGTGTGTGTCTACCAGAGTGGGTTTCCATGTTGTCTGATTTTTGCTTTCTAATCTCCATCAGCTCCAGGAGTCTCACAAATTCCATGCTCCAGTTTCCCTTGAACCTGCTGTAAACATGGTCACTGGCTCTCAGACAATAATAAACAGGGTGGGCCAGTGATAGATGACTTTGTGAGGGCTGCTCTCTTTCTAGTTGGCAGGGGCCTCCTTATCCTTATTAGTGCTTGGAAGGATTTAGGGGCTTAAGCTGGGTGTCAGAGCACCTTTTACTCTCCCAAGATGCATTACTTTTTCTCAGCTCTTAACTTGATTCACTCAGCTTTGTCTCTTTATGCTCTTGGCCTCGACGCTGGGTGGATACGAGGACGTGCTGTCTCGTGTCCCTAAATGTTGAGAGAGATACTTGACTGCATCTGTGCTAAGTCTCTTCAGTCGTGTCTGACTCTTTGTGACCCTGTGGACTGTAGCCCACCAGACTCCTTTGATCCATGGGATTTTCCAGGCAAGAATACTGCAGTGGGCTGCCATGCCCTCCTCTGGGGGATCTTCCTAGCCCGGGATTGAACCCCTGTATCTTGTGTCTCCTGCTTTGACAGGAAGGTTCTTTTTCACTAGCACCTCCCGGGAAGCCCCGATAACTGGGTTAAGTCAACCTAAGAACAGTCTCATCCTTTTAGATGGTTCTTTCCTTCCAGTGCTGGGGATGGATTCAGAAGAAGGGAAGACCACCATGAACATCTGCTTGTCCCTCCTGTTCCTCTGAAGTCCTGGGTGTGGGGCAGGATTTGGCTTCATGTTCATTTTCTCAGGAATTGCCTAGGACTTGATGAGAGGGGTGACTCCTACCTACGCTTAGACTTGCCCCAGCCAGTTTCATTAAAATGCCAGCTGTTCTAACAGCTAAACATCACGGGTATATCCTGTTTGTTGTGATGTGTTTTCCTGAAAGGCCCTGCGTTCCTGGCTGATGAGGTTCATGGCTGGGTCACCCTGTACGGGGTAACCACAGAGTGGGCAAAATCTGTCTGCACAGCACCCTGTGATTAAACCCAGGTTTCCTGCATTACAGACAGATTGTTTACTGCCACCAGGGAGATAAAGATGTCCAAAATATTTTGGACAGTGAGGAAAAAGAAAGTATTATTGAAGATGTGGTATTTGTTGTACATCTATATGATCACATGTGCTTGTATAAATCCTTCAAAGGTATTTAAAAAGTATTTACAAGTCATGGAGGATAGTCACAGAATAATTGCTACTTGTTACCTTAGGATGGGGGTAGTGAGTTGGGAAGAAATAGGGTGGAAGTAGGGTGTCTATTTTTTTCTCTTATACCCTTCAAGTTTGCTCAAATTGTTACAATAAGCATTTATTTTTATATTTATAATTAGAAAATGAAACATTCTATTATATAAAAAAAGGAGCTGGAAGGTCTGCCTGTGCACCTGAGGCTGTCTGACAGGGGGATTAAATGAGAGCTTGCTAATCAGGCGCGAGAGTTTTGAGCCTCACTGAGTCCCTGGGACAGAGCAGGGGCTGCCCCGTGGGCTGTGCTGCCCCAGAGAGGAGGCCGAGGCGGCTGTGGCAACAGGGCTGCAGAAACCTGCGCTTCCTCAGGCCTGACCTCCAGTAGATGTCATCACAGCCCCCACAGGTGATCAATCAAGAGTCTGGCTAGACCTGGGCTTGGAGGGAACATCTTGAAGCCAAAATGAGCTGATAAGCAAGGAGCACTTGGGCAGGCCCTAGAGTCCCACACTCTTAGTTCTTAGTTACAGGCAGCACTGAGTGAGGACTCAGGGGCCAGAGAGCATACTAGAGCTTTGCAAAACTCTCCTGTCATCTGGGTTCCCTGGTGGCTCAGATGGTAAAGAATCCACCTGCAATGCAGGAGACCTGGGTTCAACCCCTGGCTCAAGAAGATCCCCTGGAGAAGGGAACGGCGTCTATCCACGCCGGTGCTCTTCCCTGGAGAATCCCAGGAGCAGGGGAACCTGGCAGGCTACCGTCCATGGGGCTGCAGAGAGTCAGACACGACTTACATGCCTATGAGTTGCTACTGCCGCTATTGCCCACTTTAGAGATGAAAAGCAGAAATTTAGAAAGCTATGTCATTTGTCCAAGTTTATTCAGCTTCTAACAGTTCCAAGGTGAAACTATAGTTAAAATTGTATAGTTTTACTGTATTAATACACGTGTGTAGTTACATATTTATATACTTTAATGTATGCTATATTGTTGTTTAGTCACTGAGTTGTATCTGACGTTTTCATGGCCCCATGAACTATAGAGGGGCTATAGATACGTATATCCCAGTGGCTCAGCACTAAAGAATCCATCTGAAATGCAGGAGCCACAGGAAACACGGGTTCAATTCCTGGGTCAGGAAGATTCCTTGAAGGAGGACATGGCAATCCATTCCAGTATTCTTGCCTGGAGAATCCCATGGACAGAGGAGCCTGGTGAGCTACAGTCCATAGCATAGCAAAGAGTCAGACACAACTGAAGTGATTTAGCATCCGTGCACAGGTATATATAGCCTACTAGTTTTTCCAGCACTCTCTCACACCTGGTTAATCCTCTTTGCTCCAAAGTTTCCAAGAAAGCAACAAACATACTGAGATTACTTCAGTCTTTTTACAGTCTGACATGTCACAGGCCCTCATTAAATGTAGTTAGTTGTGTTTATTTGTTGGACATATTACTGACAGGACTCAGAGCCCCAATAGGTTGGAATAGAAGCTCCCCAGGTCAAGTAGGGAAACAGAAGCAAGTCAAGGTTTGGGGAGAGCCCTGGGAACACCGCTTTGTGTGGAGAAAGTCTTCCAAATTTTTCTGCCCACTCTTTCCTCATATCCTTCTCCTCTTCCTCTTCCTTTCCTTGTAAAAACATCTGAGTTTGTGTCCCAGGATAAGAGAAAAATGCTGGTCCTACCCGATTTAGTTCTTCCTCTACTGATCTGATTAGAATAAACAAGGGCCTCCTAGGACTTGCAAAAAAAAATCCTTACTCAGATCTTGGATGAATTATTGCTGAGAGGCTTTAATTGGCTGTGGTTGGCTTCTGACCTCTTGTACAGATTGATTTATGAGGTGAAGCTGCAATCAACTGTTGGAAAAATTGATAGCTTGGTAGCAGATAGAAGTTACTGTTTGAATAGGGCTTGGAAAATATTTATGCCATCCCACCCCCCCCACCACAAACACCCACTTTCATATCTGAAGACAGCACTCCCTAGGAACAATGATGGACCCTAAGCTAGCCCTACGTGTTCTGTTTATAAAATCAGATACATGTTGTTATTTTTGAATCTGTAGGGGGTGAAATATTCAGTTAATGTGTAGAATTATCTATTTTGTTTTCCCTATAGTTGTTCTTAAGCCCCCTACAAGATTTTACATATAAAAGTTTCCCTTTCAAAGCAAAGCAATTGCTCTTTTTTTTTTCCCGCTCTCTTAGTGTGTTTCCTGTGGTCCCCCAGGAGACATGACTTCTACTTGCGAACCACTCTCTCAGGATGTGAACAAGCTCTCCCACTGCAGGACTGCAGGTCCTCTTTGCATAGAGAAGGAAGTCAGATTTTGAGGGACTGTGTGAGGCAAAAGAGGTTGTAAGCTCATGCACAGTGGAACAATGATTCTGCATCAATCTATGTGCCCGGCCCTAGATCCCTTTAGAAAACAGGAGACCTGTTCTTGCTGATATTTTTTACCAGTTCACATTCCTTTTAGGATGCAGGACATAGTTCAGATCCAGTGAGCCAGTCTTAGAAAGTGGCTTAGAAATAAGTGAAGCATTTCCTTGCATGAATTCCTATAGCGCCTGTTACACTGATTCATGTGGACTATCAGCCACCCATCACCTCGTCCCTGTCCTCTTTCTCCAAGTTTCTAAATGTTCCCAGCACTTTGGGAGATGGGGATCTGTGTCTAATGACTTACTGTTCGCTTTGTTCATTTTTTAATTTCATTCAGTAAGTCTTTGAGGGCCTACTAGGAATAACCCCGGAGTAGACGTCTAGTATAGAGTGGTGAACTAAACCAAGGTGGTTCTTACCCTCACGGGGCAGAGCTTCTCTGGGCAGGTAGACCTGGAACAAGTAAGACACACAAGTACATTATGATATATTATTATACATGCTGGAAAAAAAAAAAAGAGCCAGATGCTGTGGGGAACAACACCAGAGGATGCTGACTTTACATTACTGTCAGGGAGGACTCCCTGAAGGGGTGACATTGAAGCTGAGACTTGAAGAAAGAAGCCAGCCATGAGAAGAATGGGGAAAATCATTCCAAGCAGAAGGGACAGCACACGCAAAGGCCCAGCATCAGAGTAGGATTGAGCAGGTACAACCAAGAAGCTCAAAAGGGCCTGTGTGCATCGGGCAGCAAGATGGGAGGAGAGATGATCAGAAGACCAGGGTCGTTCAAGAGCTGTACACCCTAAAAGTTACCAAGTCCAGACTTGGTTCCCTGAGCAAAGGGAAGATGTTCTGATCCTTACAGAACCTCACAGAGACACTGTATTGAACCTCTGGCTAAAATAGGCCTCTTGTCAGCCTTGAGCCAAATTTAATGAGGTCTCTTTTGGTATGTATTCAGTGCATATTATATATCCTACATGTATATTACACAGTTGGGATAGTATTTGCTTGTGTTCACAGTGTATCTTGATTTGTAACAACTTGGTATTATTTTAATTTGGATGTACCATAATAGATCTAGCTTAGTTCCAATAAGACATTTGAGTCTAATACCATAGTAACAATATTAATAACTTAAGGATACATAAATGGCAATATTCAGAACTTACTTGCACACTCATCTTTGCTCACAGAGACCTGATTATTTTCAGAAAATTCCTAGAAATGAAACTAGCTGGTACAAAAGAGTATGTTTACTTTTGTGATTGAATCAAAAGTGCCAGTCTAAAAACTATCAAGTTACATGCCCACAAGTAAAATCTGAGATTTGCCATTTCAACAGGGGCACTGTTTTCAAATGGTGTGTACTGGATGGCATAGGAAATGGGGAGTTATTTAGCTCTACTTGGGCTGGAATCCTGGTCTCATAAGCTTTGTGTAGTGAAGGTCGGTACACAGACCTTACCCTGAAAGACAGTTTCTTCATGAGTAAAACAGAGGAGATAATAGTATTAGCCTTAATAGCACTGATGCAAAAAGTAAGATAAATCAAGTTTAAAAAACACTTAACAGTACCTATGCAGAGTAAGCATTTATTACACACTCTCTCTCTCTCACACACACACACGCACATCTTATGCTCTGTTGTGGATACTTTTTTGAGCAAATAGAAAAAAGAAAATTCTGGCCTTTGTTTTCACATCTTAGAGGCATTGAATAAAGTGCTTTTCCACTTTCCTCTGGCAAATAAGAGTGCAATGTCCATTTCAAAGGTGAAATTTATCCCACACAGTATTTCTTTTCTCAAGAGAAGACAGATTATCTTTGCCTACTATTGGCCTTAGAGACTACCCTTTTACATTTGAATCTTTCATTATTTGCTCACATTATGCAGCAAAAAATGAGGAAAGGACGTAAGACCCCCTAAAGATCTGGTTGGTAAGTCTGCCTCTTGTCACTCACAGGCTGTGTGGCTTTGGGCCAGTTGCTCACCAGCTCTGAGCTCTTTTCCCCCCACTGGAATATTGGTAATGCCACCTTTCGGTATTGTGAGGATTAAATGAGAATGACACAAACAGGGGGTTTTAACCTCCTCTGTGCAGGAGATCAATAAATGTTGAATTCAAACCTCGTATCTAGCTCCCAAGCAACAAATAGTGAAGATGTGAGTACATAAGACTTCCTACACTCATGAGAAAAAACATCTGCTCTTGGGTCTCTCTAGGTCTTTTGTTACTACAATGATCAATTTCATAGGCTGACTTATAACCAAGATAAGAAAACACAAGTGATAAGGACACCAATGAATCTCCTGATACACTGCAGGGTTATATGTCAACCTAAAAAAACTCTGAAATGGCCAAGAGGTCCAAGGCAGCCAGTAGCCCAATGAACTGAAGAGCGGAGTTCATGGTGGTCTTGAATGAGTGTCAACAAGCAGAGAACCACTGTTTCTCTGAAGTTGACTTCCATTGGGAGTAATGTCCAGAACCAACTTGGGCACATACAGATTTTATCTGAGGTGGGAGGTTAGGAAAGAGCCTAGATAATCAAAAGAGGCTTGGCAGAATCAGGACTTTAGAAGTCATAACTCAAACTGTGACATTTTCTTTGGGATTTTCTGATGAGTTTTTTCATTCTTGTTACTTCTGGAAAGCTCTTCCTCCCACCCCCATAAACAGGGACACACCCTTAAATTCTAAGTTCTTAAGCTATTAACTGGAGCATGGGTTTTGAGACCAATTTATACCTGTAGCCCAGGATGCTCTACCTCATCTTGATGTGGGTAGAACAGTTACATTGAACCTCTATCTTCATCTCCATTAATGATAATTCCATTCTTTTACTTGCTGGAGCAGAAAACTTCAGGGTCCCTCCTGTCTCCTGGCACTTTGTCTTGTTTTTTCTTATATTCCTGTCCAGTCTTCTGGGGAATCCTATACCTTCAAGATATATCTAAACCAATAAGATGCTTTTAAATGAGCTATTCTCATTGCTACCCCTTGGCTATAACCATCTCTTTCCTGATTATAACAGTATCCCTGTCACTGTTCCCCCTTGTTTCACCCTGATCATTTCAGTCTATTTCTAACACATGAGGAAGATTAACCTGTTTAGGTGTATAAGTCAGAAAATATCAGAAACCTCCAGGGGACTTCCTTGGTGGTCCAGCAGTGAAGAATCCGCCATGTAATGCAAGGGACCCAGGTTAGATCC
This sequence comes from Tragulus kanchil, assembly GCA_022376925.1. NCBI lineage: Eukaryota > Metazoa > Chordata > Mammalia > Artiodactyla > Tragulidae > Tragulus > Tragulus kanchil. The sequence goes on along the minus strand of JAIOJX010000006.1, from coordinate 24,931,931 downwards.
CTGGTTAGGGGACTAAGATCCTGCATGTCTTAGGACAAATAAGCTTATATCTAGCAACTACTGAGTCCACTCAGGCCCTCTGGAGAGAACTTAATTTAGAACTAGAGAGCCAGATGTGTATTCCCATTCTGGCTCTGCCAGTCCATGGGTAGCCTGCCCATGTCACCTCCATAACATCTGCCGCCTCATCAGAAGATAAGGGCTATAAAGAGGGTAAGCCCAGAAAAACATAAGATATCCTGAGGAAGATGTCTGCCACTGAGCAAGTGCTCAGTGAACAGTAACTGTTATTTTCCTTGTCCCTAAGCTATGGAATGTACATCAAAAAATAAACCCAATGACCTTCTGGGATATGTTCCTGGTGAACTTGTCTGGGACTTCCTGGACCATGAACCTGTCCCACTGCATCATGTCAAATGACCTTACATTAAACTGGATTGTGAAACTTTCATCCCCTGAGAACTGTGGAATACACGTTATTAAATATTCAGGACCAAGGACTCTAGAGAAAGGATGTGAGATTGCATGAAGGGTTAAAGTGAAGGCTTTTGATTACTTCCCGGTTGTTACTTTTCACCTGGCCTTCCTTTGTTTCTGTCCTCCTTGCCTACTCGTCAAAATTTTTAAGGCTTATTATGAAAATGAACTGAAAGATCAAAGAAATTTTTTGACATACTTAGGTTTATCGTGTAGTATTTATAGATTTCTTCAAGTCATCAACATGCATAACTTTGAATTTAAAACTATTCTTAGTAAGGCATCGCTGGTTCATTTCTGTTGGTTCACCCTATATATATATATATATATATATATATATACATGGAAAAATCAGTAAGATATGGGCCCTTCCCTCAAGAAACTTACATGTACTTACAATATGATCTGCTGAATCATATAATCTATTATTATAAGCTGTCTTGATTTCTGTGATACATTTGAATATTGTCCTCATTTTAAAATACTGGGAAAGTTTTTATCTATCAAAGGGGCATTTATGTGTATGTGTCTGTGTGTATTTGTTGCCCCCAAGTAATTTTTTGGCATTCTATATAACTTTTTTAAAAAGTTCAACTTAATGTTTGGAAAGATATATCTACTTTGGTTTCCATAATGTTTTGTATTACAGTAATACAGGCTAGATTATTAAAATTTCTCAGTTGTTTCCATAGTTTTGAAATGCCAAAGTCTTCTCATACCTTTTGAGTATTCTTTTACAAATGAATCCTTTTGTTCTCAGAAAATTTTTGTAATATAGATAAATAGACTCATAGGAAAATTTAAAAACTCTTCATCTTTCACATAATTGAAAATATTTTATACATTTATGTTATGTATTATTTTATATTTTAAAATAATGTTTGTTTAATTGATTTGAATTGCTTTTTAAGTGATATATGTAATCTGCAATTAATGAAAATTGGTTATTTTCTAAACATTATTTCTCTTATTTATGTTTTATGTTTTGCTACATTGTATAGAAGAAGGTTTTGCAACCTCAGCACTATTACTGTTTTAGGCTGGATAGTTCTTTGTCATGGGAGCTGTTCTGTGCGTGGTAGAATGTTTACCAGCATCCCTGGCCTTACCCACTAGATACCAATGGTTTCCCCAAAGTTGTGACAACCAAAAATGGTTCTGGACATTATTAAATGTCCTCTGGGAAGCAAAATTTCCACCAGTTGAGACCCACTGGTTTGGAATTTCCAAAACAGTATAGAATGATAAAAACAATGTAAGCATCCCTAGTTTGCTTCTGATTTTACAGGAAATAATGCTTCCATTATTTTTTTTTCCATTGCTGTTTTTCCATTAAATGTATCAGTTTAACATAGTCTCTGTGAAATGAAGGAAATAGAATTTTACTCTTAAATAAAATATAAATTTGCAATGAGTATAAGAATTGATTACTTCAAACTGTGGCATTGGAGAAGACTCTTGAGAGTCCCTTGGACTGCAAGGAGATCAAACCAGCCAATCCTGAAGGAAATCAACCCTGAATATTCATTGGAAGGACTGATAATGACACTGAAGCTCTACTACTTTGACCACCTGATGCAAAGAGATGACTCATTGAAAAAGATTCTGATGCTAGAAAAAATAGAAGGCAAAAGGAGAAGGGGACGACAGAGGACAGGATGATTGGATGGTATCCCTGAGTCAATGGACATGAGTTTGAGCAAGCTCCAAGAGATGGTAAAGGACAGGGAAGCCTGCAAAGAGTCGGACACAACTGAGTGACTGAACTGAACTGAACTGAACTGAACTGATTGATTGGTGACTATGTAGGATAAATTTCTTGTGATCGAAAACAATTAGAACAATTCTGTAGGAGGGCTTCCCTGGTGGCTCAGATGGTAAAGAATCTGCCTACAGTGCAAGAGACCTGGTTTCAATCCCTAGGTTGGGAAGATCCCCTAGGGAATGGAATGGTTACCCATTCTAGTATTTTTGTCTGGAGGATTCCAAGGACGGTGGAGCCTGGTGGGTTACAGTCCATGGGATTTCGAAGAGTCAAACACAACTGAGTGATTTAACATTTTAGGACCAAGGCTGGGTGAAGAGTATGGACATGTGTGTGTGTGTGTGTGTGTGTGTGTGTGTGAAAGCGTTGAGTAGGAGTGTTTGTGGTGTAACTCTTGATTCTAGACACTTGAACACAGAAGCTGAAAAGAATCCATGCTAAGAGAACACAGTCAAGGCTTTTGCCCAGTGAAGGGAAGAAAACCAAATACTGGCTTATTGTTGTAATTGAGAAATAGCGCCCAGGTATTTTGAGTAGAGAAATTCTTTAGCCACTCATTCAAATGATAATTTATAGCTTTTTTTGTTTTTTCTGAACTTATTTTACTAAGTTTCTGCTTTCAACATTTCAAATATAATAATGAAGTTGACAGCCCCTGTTATAAGCTCCCAATGGCCATGAGAAGTCTGCTTCTGTGACTAAGACGATGATGGCAGACTTGGCAAGGAGCTGGAAAGTTCTGATCCCACCTTCCAAAACCGCCAGAGTGGAGGCCGCAGACAGACGCACAGGTGAGAGGAAGCATAAATTGTGTGTTTTTGCTGCTCAGACTCCACTTGGTCTGAAGGGCCTCCCTCTGTGGGGGGGCTCAGGGGCCCCCCTGGGCTGGCGGATTTATGTCAGCAAGTGCAGCGCAGTAGAAAGAGATTAAGAACACTTTCAAAGGGTGCGCGAGTGGGCTGCTCCTCCGGCTGATCTGGGACACAAGGCTCCGTCTGTGAGGACCTGGGCTGATGCCAGCGACGGGAGTAGGGCAAGCCTGAGGAATGGAAGGCCACTGGCCAACTGGGTGTTGTGATAATTATATCCTTGTTTCCTTGAAGGTACCAGTGTCCTTGATTTTCCAGCTTCAAAGAGAGCTGCCTCTGAAGTGGGGGGATGTTCACACCTGCTTTGCTGTAGAGATTTCTGCCTTCCTGGCTGCAGACTCAACAAGACAACAATAGTTCAACAATAGGACATTTTCAAGGCCACATGCATGCACCAGGCCTGGGAAGTTTCTTTTCTACCCTTTCTTCCTAAACGAAAATGAAAGGTTTAGTGCAATGAACCCAACGGAAATTTAACTTAAATCTAAATTTAGCTAAAGTTTCAATATTTTGGAGGTGGTGGTTGTTGAGTCACTAGGTCATGTCTTTGTGACCTCATGGACTGTAGCCTGCCAGGCTCCTCTACCCATGGGATGCTCCAGGACAGAATACTGGAGGGGGTTGCCATTTCCTTCTCCAGCAGATCTTCCCGACCCAGGAACTAAGCCCACGTTTCTGGCATTGCAGGCAAATTCCTTACCACTGAGCCACCAGGAAAGCGAGGCCCTCTCAATCATCACAGGCACCACGGTCACCCTCTCTCCATCTGATTCTCACCTCTCCCAAAGGGACTATCGTAAGACCAGAAGTCTATCATTAATTAGAGGTGTCTGTATACAATACACCTAGAATGTTTTGGTTTTTTCTTTTTTTCTATTTCATTATCTTCAGAGAAGCTGTGCCAACAATACTTGAGAAGTGTCAGCATAGTACCTTCTGTATTTTTCCTACAGCACTTAGATTTCCATGAGACCTTTCAAGAGGTAAGATATGTATTTTTCCTTCTTTTTTTAAGGGACCCTGTTTGTCTACCAGGTGCAACGAACAGGATCTAGAAGTGGAATTTCCACTGACTAACTATACACTTGCTACCTCCCACCTAATCTTTCTACCGATCATCTGAACCCTTCCATCATTCAATGTGCACATTTGAAACTATATTTTGACTAATAAATTCTCTTGGTTAAAGATGAGATGACTGGTTTCTGGCACATAAAACCTCCCCAGAAGTAGACTGGATATTACTCATAACTCCCTAAATCCTGAGCTCTAATGTTTCTCTGTCGTTGCCATCAGCTCTGGAAACAAAATCTTCCCTCTCTACATAAAGGCGGGTGCTGGTCAAAACCTGAAAAGTAGAAAGAGAGAAATAGAGTCTATTTTTGAAACTACTTCTTGTTCTGACCCTTGAGAGTGATAAACAGTGCTCCCATATACAACATATTCCCTAACTCTTTTCAACTTTCGCTCTGAGATTGTGCAAACATAAGCTGTTATGTTGATGAGTTCACAACTTAGTGATATGTAAATAACTAGGCTTTCTTCATTGAAACTTGCCAGTCAGTCTCTCTTCCTTCCTCCTTCTGCCATTCCCTTCCTCTATCTCCATTGTACTATGAGTGTTTCACTTCCAAAGATCAGAAGTAATGATTGCTATGATTCCTGGGAAGGACCAAAGCTCTGTCCTCCAAAGTCTGCTCCTACCCATCACTTGGGAGCCTGGGATTCTGAGTTCTTGCCTTTGATTTAATAGTCCATTTCCTTCTCCAGCAGATCTTCCCGACCCAGGAACTAAGCCCACGTTTCTGGCATTGCAGGCAAATTCCTTACCACTGAGCCACCAGGAAAGCGAGGCCCTCTCAATCATCACAGGCACCACGGTCACCCTCTCTCCATCTGATTCTCACCTCTCCCAAAGGGACTATCGTAAGACCAGAAGTCTATCATTAATTAGAGGTGTCTGTATACAATACACCTAGAATGTTTTGGTTTTTTCTTTTTTTCTATTTCATTATCTTCAGAGAAGCTGTGCCAACAATACTTGAGAAGTGTCAGCATAGTACCTTCTGTATTTTTCCTACAGCACTTAGATTTCCATGAGACCTTTCAAGAGGTAAGATATGTATTTTTCCTTCTTTTTTTAAGGGACCCTGTTTGTCTACCAGGTGCAACGAACAGGATCTAGAAGTGGAATTTCCACTGACTAACTATACACTTGCTACCTCCCACCTAATCTTTCTACCGATCATCTGAACCCTTCCATCATTCAATGTGCACATTTGAAACTATATTTTGACTAATAAATTCTCTTGGTTAAAGATGAGATGACTGGTTTCTGGCACATAAAACCTCCCCAGAAGTAGACTGGATATTACTCATAACTCCCTAAATCCTGAGCTCTAATGTTTCTCTGTCGTTGCCATCAGCTCTGGAAACAAAATCTTCCCTCTCTACATAAAGGCGGGTGCTGGTCAAAACCTGAAAAGTAGAAAGAGAGAAATAGAGTCTATTTTTGAAACTACTTCTTGTTCTGACCCTTGAGAGTGATAAACAGTGCTCCCATATACAACATATTCCCTAACTCTTTTCAACTTTCGCTCTGAGATTGTGCAAACATAAGCTGTTATGTTGATGAGTTCACAACTTAGTGATATGTAAATAACTAGGCTTTCTTCATTGAAACTTGCCAGTCAGTCTCTCTTCCTTCCTCCTTCTGCCATTCCCTTCCTCTATCTCCATTGTACTATGAGTGTTTCACTTCCAAAGATCAGAAGTAATGATTGCTATGATTCCTGGGAAGGACCAAAGCTCTGTCCTCCAAAGTCTGCTCCTACCCATCACTTGGGAGCCTGGGATTCTGAGTTCTTGCCTTTGATTTAATAGTAAGACCCAGTGGGGCAGCCCAGGTGCTGTATCTCATACCCTTGCTGATTGCCAAGGGAACATTTAATCTGTTGGCTTTATTCAGTTATGCTAGTCTGGCAAACGTACCTGGAGCTATAAATTATTTAGATGTTTAATTTTTTTGGTGTAGAAGGAACGCTTTTATACGTTAGTTATCTAATAGCAGAAGGTGAAAAAACACTTTGTTTGCAAATCATAAAAGCTTTCAAAGACTTGTGGCTTAAAGAGTGAAAAAGACTTGCCTGACCTTAGAAGTATAACAGGGTTCCAAAAAGCATTGTTAACACATTATCCCCTAAGATAAAAATTACAGGATAAATTCCTTTGGATTAGAAGTGAAATGTGAAACAAATGCTTTCCATCAGATGCTAACAGACAACTAATCTGAAGTGACTACAAGTGTAAACTGCCAATGAGGGGTCAGGATGGGCAGAGCAGGGTCCTCTGTCACAGGGCCCATCTCCTCCATGACAATGGAGGAAGGAAGAGAGATATTTTAAACTGTAGGAACTAAGATATAACCCAAACCCAATTAGTATACAAAATTACTATGAAATAGTGAAAACGGTCATTGTTTAATTTATTTTTTGACTTTGTACTTAGCACATTTCATTAAATTAGAAACTCAGTACATATTTCATTAAAATAGAAACAGATAACACAAAGATATTATCTCACAAACCCACCCCTGTCACATCAGATTAGGTCTCCCACCCTCCAACTGTTCTATCCATTCTTTTAATGAGAAAGGATTGATAGGAAGCAAAAATAAACAGAAATATAAAGAATATAGTAATAATAAACAATGGGAGTACAGAAATTCTTCATAAAATTTTTGTTTTATTACTGCTTTGTTTTCATTACATCTAGAATCAGGTGATATTACTGGGATTTTGTTTGCCATCATCCAAATATTTGAACAATTTTCCTTTCTCAATGGGAAGCAGCAGTGTTTTTAGCTAAGTACGCAGTTTTTGCAGTCCAGTAACCTGAGTTTGAATTCTTCACTTTACTAGCTATGTGGCTTTGGAGAAATTAACTTCTCTGTGCCTTTGTCAGCTAATCTGTAAATTAAGAATATTATCTTTCTCATAGAGTTCTTATGTAGTAAAGTACATAAAACAACATCAGACATATAATTAATAAATGCTCAATTGTTGCTACTAGTCATTCACTAAGTGCTTTGGATTCATTTCTTCATTCATATTTATAGAATAAACAATTCTATAAGGTAGTTATTCCACTTTACTGCAGAGGACAATTTCTCCTGGACCCACAGTTAAGCACATCCAGTTCAAACTCAGGTCTTTAAGTCTCTGTGGAAGGTTCTGATTTCTAGAGCCCATTCAGAGACAGAAATCTTGGTAACCAGAAGTTTAAGGGATATGCTCAGGGGCAACACCTGTTAGCCAAGTGAATAGCTGCACCGTGATGTTCCCGTGGCTGCAGCAGAGGCCACCCTATAGGAGCCCCAGCACTGGCCTGCCCCTTCAGAGTTAAGCCTCACGGAGGCAAGAGGTTGGCCTTTTGGTGGACTCTGCAGTCCTTGGATGCAGGTTACCTGAACAAGGGTGTGGGTTTGGGCAGAGCAGCTCTCTTCAGCCAAAGGTTACCTCTAGAGGGTCTCAGCTGAAAAACCTATCAGCAGTCAATACACCCAGCAACTGGGGGTATGAGCACTTCCATCTCCAGGACGGGGATCTGAGCAGTGGGGTCAAGAGGGCCACACCTCTTGCATCTTGGGAGGGTGCTCAAGGTCATCTCATGGCCTTTGGTGGTTCTTTTGCCCAGAATCTCTCAGACCCCTTTCCTATGGGGGAGTCCAGGAAGCACGTGGATAGATGCTTCTATGAACTACACAAGGTGCTTGGTGACTTGAGATAGCACAGATGCTGCTAACCAGCATCAGACTCGAGTAAATCACCCATAGGCCCCGGCTGCTGGGTTTCTAGTCTCTGTGCAGCTGGCTAGAAGACTGATCATTTAATAATGCTTAGGTAGACCAAATTTTTTTTAAAAAATCCAATCTTTGAGCAAGCACTTTTTCTGGTGTTTATGTCATGATCCATAGGCTAGAACTACAGAATTTTAAAATTACAGAATCAAAAAATGTTTAAACTCAGGAAGGGGCCCGAGAGATTCCATTCCTCCATTTGGATTGGGTTGGCCAGGGAGTGATTTAGTCAAGGCCACACAGCAAGTAACAGCTACACACAATGAGACTGGGACCATACACATGAAAATTGATATTCTCAAGTAGAGGTTAGCTGTTTGCCAACTGCAAAGAAATTATAAAAACAAATTCTTGGCTGAAAACTTGAAAGGATAGGTTTGGAATGTTATCTTAATGCACACTCCAATCTTGAAGTTTCTTGTCATATCCTAGATAAAGTACTGTGTTTATATTTTACTCATTACCATGCAAAATGGCTTCTAAAATTAAATGCCAAGAATTCTCACTGACACTGTGTGGTTCATATTTCGTTGATTATACTTTATTATTTTGCAATTTGACAATTAAACCATTCTTTACTCCTAACCCTGTAGTTTTTCTCTATGTAATTGATATAATGACATAAATGCTATGTGATATTGGCAATCTTTGAGAACAAATTTTAAATTTGAGAGTGGAGTCTTATCTTAAAATTACTGTCAGAAAACATATAAGACACATAGAGCTGTCAGGTTTAAAACTGTACCACCAATTTTATGTTCACTTATTATCTCAATATTCTCTGGCACATGGATATATCTATAATCACAAAGATTAGTGCTTAGCCAAAAAAAGATTTTAAAGTTTTCATACCTCCTCAGTATACTACCTGGCATTTGAAAATCAGACATTGAAAAAACCCATATGATTGTTCTCCTCGTCAGAGATGTTAACTCTTAAATTTCTAGTAGAAAACCCTGTGAACAGTATTTGATGATTAGGAACAGTAGCAGTTTTAGAGTTGAGGTTCAGAGCACAGACTGAAAATCCATACTGCCTGGAGTCAAAGCCTAGTTTCACCAGTTGTGTAACTTTGGGCAGGTTATTCAACCTCTATAAAATGGCAATATTAGTACTTGTTTTTTGTGGTTGTTTTAAGGATTATATGAGATCGTATGTGTGAAGTACCTAGAACAGTGTCTACACACAACAGTGCTAATTTGATGCTATGTCATTAAAAGTTGCTTTTTAAACTATAGAGGATTGTTCTTTCATGAGGAAAGTTGAAGATCTGAAGACTAGATTCACCTAAGTGATCCTTTTCAATTTTGGATGCTTACAATGGAGCTCCTAGGTGAAACAGAATCATTAAACCTAGGTAGACCATAAGTTTAGGTTCTAAAGATTTATTCCACAGCCTGATACACATAATACACGAAACAGTAAATTCCCAGTTTTTAACTATAAGACATTTGATTCTGGAAATCAAACAACCACATTCTAACAGTGAGCTCTAGAAAATCATTCTTGATGTGGCTCCACGAAAGCAGGGACAAAGCCAATCTTGTTCATCAGTGTATGCCCAGCATTTTACACCCTGACATACAATAGGAATTTAGTGTGTGTAGAATGACTGACCAATTGACTGTAGAAGGCAATGCCCTTTAGTTCAGAGAATTTTAGAATTAAAGGGGGTCACCTGCTAATGATGTCACAAATAAGGAACCTGAGAATAAATGACCTAGAATTAATTGTACAATTAACTGTGAACAGAATCAGGATCCAAGATGTTGACTCCAGGCCTTGGACACTCAAATAAGCGATTGCCTTCTGCAGGTTTTTGCTAAATGTGTTCTTAGAAATTCTTGTTGCTTGCTTGCTCAGTCTCTTGGGCTATTCATGGAGTAAAGAATGGAAGGAGTTGTTCTGTGAGCAAAAACAATAGGGTAAATGTGGGCTCAAACTAATTTAACTGTGGATCTCAGCATTCCAGATGAAGGTTTGGCCATAAAACCCCTTTAGAAGTGAGCATCTTTTGGAATCGATGATTCATGAAACACAGAGGAGAAGACTGACCAGCAGGCTTCGAGAAGACTACCAGCGATGTTAACCCTCTAGTAGAAAACCCTGTGAACAGTATTTGATGATTAGGAACAGTAGCAGTTTTAGAGTTGAGGTTCAGAGCACAGACTGAAAATCCATACTGCCTGGAGTCAAAGCCTAGTTTCACCAGTTGTGTAACTTTGGGCAGGTTATTCAACCTCTATAAAATGGCAATATTAGTACTTGTTTTTTGTGGTTGTTTTAAGGATTATATGAGATCGTATGTGTGAAGTACCTAGAACAGTGTCTACACACAACAGTGCTAATTTGATGCTATGTCATTAAAAGTTGCTTTTTAAACTATAGAGGATTGTTCTTTCATGAGGAAAGTTGAAGATCTGAAGACTAGATTCACCTAAGTGATCCTTTTCAATTTTGGATGCTTACAATGGAGCTCCTAGGTGAAACAGAATCATTAAACCTAGGTAGACCATAAGTTTAGGTTCTAAAGATTTATTCCACAGCCTGATACACATAATACACGAAACAGTAAATTCCCAGTTTTTAACTATAAGACATTTGATTCTGGAAATCAAACAACCACATTCTAACAGTGAGCTCTAGAAAATCATTCTTGATGTGGCTCCACGAAAGCAGGGACAAAGCCAATCTTGTTCATCAGTGTATGCCCAGCATTTTACACCCTGACATACAATAGGAATTTAGTGTGTGTAGAATGACTGACCAATTGACTGTAGAAGGCAATGCCCTTTAGTTCAGAGAATTTTAGAATTAAAGGGGGTCACCTGCTAATGATGTCACAAATAAGGAACCTGAGAATAAATGACCTAGAATTAATTGTACAATTAACTGTGAACAGAATCAGGATCCAAGATGTTGACTCCAGGCCTTGGACACTCAAATAAGCGATTGCCTTCTGCAGGTTTTTGCTAAATGTGTTCTTAGAAATTCTTGTTGCTTGCTTGCTCAGTCTCTTGGGCTATTCATGGAGTAAAGAATGGAAGGAGTTGTTCTGTGAGCAAAAACAATAGGGTAAATGTGGGCTCAAACTAATTTAACTGTGGATCTCAGCATTCCAGATGAAGGTTTGGCCATAAAACCCCTTTAGAAGTGAGCATCTTTTGGAATCGATGATTCATGAAACACAGAGGAGAAGACTGACCAGCAGGCTTCAACAGAGAGTTTTCACGCACCTACTACATGCAAATATTATGATAGGAACTGTGCAAAAAGTTCTCTGAGTTCCTGGGGCCTATCCGGGAGTGGGGTGGGGTAAGAGAAGTGGCAGAGGCGATACAGAGTTATGAAAAGGCATATATATTTCAAGCTATGCCTGAATTTGCGAATGACCATGAGAAAGGCTTGAATAAAATGCTGCAGGGATTCAAAATTCAGAGTTCCATGGAAGAAAGAGCATGTGAAATGAATCTTGAAAGATGGGTGTGAGTTCCTTCAGAAAATGTCTAGTAGTTTTTGTTTATCTGAAAATGACTTTATTTTACTCTCATTTATGAAATGTGACCTTTCTGCATGAGCTCTAGGACACATGGGCTTCAATAGCTGGGGCACATGGGCACCATAGCTGTGGCTACCAGGCTTGAGAGCACAAGCTCAGTAGTTGTGGCTCAGAGGCCTGGTTTCTCCGCAGCACGTGGGATCTTCCCAGATCTGGGATTGAACCCATGGCTCCTGCATTGGCAGGTGAACTCTTTACCACTGAGCTGCTAGGGAAAACTCATATCATTCACTCTCAGTTAGCCACGGCAAGTGCTAGGGCCACACCTAATTCCAAGAAAGTGCTTGGAAGGTGAACTGGAAGTATCAGTGAACATCACTAACAACTACTACTTGCATTTTTCACCTAATATTATAAACATCCTTATGTTCTCATATGGGCTTCCCTGGTGGCTTTGTGGTAAAGAATCTGCACGCAATGCAAGAGATGCAGGTTCAATCTCTGGGTCAGGAAGACCTCCTAGAGTAGGAAATGACAACCGACCGGTATTCTTGCCTGGAGCTTGACTCCAGGCCTTGGACACTCAAATAAGCGATTGCCTTCTGCAGGTTTTTGCTAAATGTGTTCTTAGAAATTCTTGTTGCTTGCTTGCTCAGTCTCTTGGGCTATTCATGGAGTAAAGAATGGAAGGAGTTGTTCTGTGAGCAAAAACAATAGGGTAAATGTGGGCTCAAACTAATTTAACTGTGGATCTCAGCATTCCAGATGAAGGTTTGGCCATAAAACCCCTTTAGAAGTGAGCATCTTTTGGAATCGATGATTCATGAAACACAGAGGAGAAGACTGACCAGCAGGCTTCAACAGAGAGTTTTCACGCACCTACTACATGCAAATATTATGATAGGAACTGTGCAAAAAGTTCTCTGAGTTCCTGGGGCCTATCCGGGAGTGGGGTGGGGTAAGAGAAGTGGCAGAGGCGATACAGAGTTATGAAAAGGCATATATATTTCAAGCTATGCCTGAATTTGCGAATGACCATGAGAAAGGCTTGAATAAAATGCTGCAGGGATTCAAAATTCAGAGTTCCATGGAAGAAAGAGCATGTGAAATGAATCTTGAAAGATGGGTGTGAGTTCCTTCAGAAAATGTCTGGTAGTTTTGTTTATCTGAAAATGACTTTATTTTACTCTCATTTATGAAATGTGACCTTTCTGCATGAGCTCTAGGACACATGGGCTTCAATAGCTGGGGCACATGGGCACCATAGCTGTGGCTACCAGGCTTGAGAGCACAAGCTCAGTAGTTGTGGCTCAGAGGCCTGGTTTCTCCGCAGCACGTGGGATCTTCCCAGATCTGGGATTGAACCCATGGCTCCTGCATTGGCAGGTGAACTCTTTACCACTGAGCTGCTAGGGAAAACTCATATCATTCACTCTCAGTTAGCCACGGCAAGTGCTAGGGCCACACCTAATTCCAAGAAAGTGCTTGGAAGGTGAACTGGAAGTATCAGTGAACATCACTAACAACTACTACTTGCATTTTTCACCTAATATTATAAACATCCTTATGTTCTCATATGGGCTTCCCTGGTGGCTTTGTGGTAAAGAATCTGCACGCAATGCAAGAGACGCAGGTTCAATCTCTGGGTCAGGAAGAACCCCTGGAGAAGGAAATGACAACCGATCCCGGTATTCTTGCCTGGAGAATCCCACGGCAGACTACAGCCTATGGGTTCCCAAAGGAATCGGACACCACTTAGTGACTAAACGACATATTCCTATATGGATTTGGTAATTTTAAAAAATATTATTATGAATCTCTGAAACATAAAGAAGGTAAAAAGAATATTATAATGTGTAGGTGCTCAGTCACTTAGTCCTGCCCGATTCTTTGCAACCCCACGGACTGTAGCCCGCTGGGTTCCTCTGCGCAGGGATTGAACCCACATCTCCTGCACGTGCAGGAACATTCTTTACCACTGAGTTGCCAGGGGAGCCCCAAACATTCCATTTATGTTCTTTAAAAAAAAAGAAAACTTTTGCACTTTAAGAGACTATGAAGGGTATTCTGGAGAGAGAGGGCAGAGGAAGGATGCCTTTGAGAACTGATGAGTCTGTGAGAAGAGATTCCCTGTGAAGAAGTGCAGAATCATCTGGACGGGATCCATCCCCTGCCTCCTGGCGGTGCCTGGAAGGGCCACATCTGAGGGGCTGCACGTGCTCCCCAGGAGGCCTGATCTCAGTCTCCTCAGAGTCCCTCCTGAGCCCCAGGTGAGGTACAGAAGTACCTGCACAGCCTGGAACAGAGAGCAGGAGTTTGACTTATCAGCAAGTAGAGCAGGCCTTAGCATGTGGTTGGTGTTCAATACATATTTGTTAAGTAAGTGAATGGTGATGATAAGGCAGGGCCTTGTTGCATAAGAACTCTGGACTTCTGGCACTTCCCTGGTGGTCCAGTGGGTAAAGAGTCCGCCTTGCTTTGCAGGGGGTGCCAGTTTCATCCCTGGACCAGGAAGATCCCACCCGCAGAGCAGCTGGACCGGTGTGTCTAATTACGAGCCAGCACTCTAGAGCACATGCGCCCAGAGCTGGTGCTCTGCAACAAGAGAGCCCACTGCAATGGGAGGCCCACACAGGCCAAAGAATAAAGACGGATGAAAATAAATAAATAAAAAATGAATAAAATAGGCCAAAAAAATTAACTCTGGACTTCTGCATGAGCCTGTGGATTGCAGAGAAAGGAGGTTACCTTTCTCACAAGGCTAGGCAGGCTAGGGACTTGGAGTCAGAACCAGGCTGATTTAAAGAAAATAATGGCCTTCCCCAATGGCTCATCAGTAAAGAATTCGCCTGCAATGCAAGAGATGCAGAAGACCTGGGTTTGATCCCTGGGTCGGGAAGATCCCTTGGAAGAGAAAATGGCTACCCACTCCAGCATTCTTGCCAGGGAAATCCCATGGACAGAGGAGCCTAGCCTGGTGGTCTACAGTCCATGGGGTGGCGAAGAGTCAGATACAATTAAACAACTAAGCACAATTGAAAGAAAATAATAGCGACATCTTGCACACTCACTAATTTTTTTAAAAAATATTTTCCAGCATCATTTATAATATATTATGCAAAATATTGTATTATTTGCAAACCTAAATTATATGCAAATAAACAAGAGATATTTATTGACTAGTGGATAAAGAAGTTTCAGCATGTTACTCATGAACAGGGTAAGAGCTGTAATTCTCAAAGGGAAGGTGCAAAAGCTCCAGGCATACTCCCCAAGGGCCGGCTTGGGTGTGAATCTAGCCTGTGGTAAACCAACAGGTGGCCCACTTGCCTTACCAGGGCTTTGAGACCACAGGTGCCATGGAGAGAGTTAGAGGGTTAATATAGAGCAGGCTTGGGTTCTACTCTTAGCTCTCAGCCACCACATGGTCTCAGGTAAACCCTTCAATCTCTTCTGTAAAACCAGGGTTGGCTTCAATGGTCCCTAAGGCAGGGCTGAAGTTCTACCTGTATGCACCAGGTCTGGCGACCCAGTCGTCTCCGACTGGGTAGGTGTCTATATGATCCACGACTTAAATCTTGTGACTATCATCCCTACTCTCAGGTCTCTTCCATGTGAAGACACGTCTCTTGTCAGGTCAGCAACAGGCAGAGATCATCTGGCTTCTCTGAAACTGAAGACTCACAGGAACCCCTCCAAAACATTAGCTTATCCTGATTATAAATATCACTCCTGATGATTCCAGGAGCAGTTGCTACAGGTCATATAAAACTGGCTTCTTGTCGCTGACTCTGTGATCCATTTTTCATTTTCTAACCTCCTCTGAACCTTGTCTCCCTTTACTGTAAAGGAATATTTTCCTTGGCTTCCAAACACGTGGACACCTTCCCCAAAGATGTGGAAATAGCCGGAGGCTTGAGCCCAGAGCGTCTGAGGGTCTCTCATGGAGCCGCGCTGTTGCTCCTGGGCAGAAATCAAAACACAAAGAGAAGGCCTCCAGTAGCCAGGCAGCCAAGGAGTCGCTGGTGTTCTCTCATCTCCCTGTACCTTCACCAACCTTGTTTCCTCTGGCTGGAAAGTCCCCTCTACACCTTCTGGTAAGCTTCTATCCACCTCTATTTTTTGAGGGGAGGTGGGGGGGACCAGTTGGGGAGGGAGGAGGCGGGCAGGCCACTTCTATTGGTCTTTCATTTATGTATTTTCATCCATCTTTGTTCTTTGGCCCGTGTGGGCCTCCCATCGCAGTGGCCTCTATTGTCGAGAACACCGACCTCTGGTAAAAATAGATACCCTTTAAAAAAAAGAGATATTTATTGACTAGTGGATAAAGAAGTTTCAGCATGTTACTCATGAACAGGGTAAGAGCTGTAATTCTCAAAGGGAAGGTGCAAAAGCTCCAGGCATACTCCCCAAGGGCCGGCTTGGGTGTGAATCTAGCCTGTGGTAAACCAACAGGTGGCCCACTTGCCTTACCAGGGCTTTGAGACCACAGGTGCCATGGAGAGAGTTAGAGGGTTAATATAGAGCAGGCTTGGGTTCTACTCTTAGCTCTCAGCCACCACATGGTCTCAGGTAAACCCTTCAATCTCTTCTGTAAAACCAGGGTTGGCTTCAATGGTCCCTAAGGCAGGGCTGAAGTTCTACCTGTATGCACCAGGTCTGGCGACCCAGTCGTCTCCGACTGGGTAGGTGTCTATATGATCCACGACTTAAATCTTGTGACTATCATCCCTACTCTCAGGTCTCTTCCATGTGAAGACACGTCTCTTGTCAGGTCAGCAACAGGCAGAGATCATCTGGCTTCTCTGAAACTGAAGACTCACAGGAACCCCTCCAAAACATTAGCTTATCCTGATTATAAATATCACTCCTGATGATTCCAGGAGCAGTTGCTACAGGTCATATAAAACTGGCTTCTTGTCGCTGACTCTGTGATCCATTTTCATTTTCTAGCCTCCTCTGAACCTTGTCTCCCTTTACTGTAAAGGAATATTTTCCTTGGCTTCCAAACACGTGGACACCTTCCCCAAAGATGTGGAAATAGCCGGAGGCTTGAGCCCAGAGCGTCTGAGGGTCTCTCATGGAGCCGCGCTGTTGCTCCTGGGCAGAAATCAAAACACAAAGAGAAGGCCTCCAGTAGCCAGGCAGCCAAGGAGTCGCTGGTGTTCTCTCATCTCCCTGTACCTTCACCAACCTTGTTTCCTCTGGCTGGAAAGTCCCCTCTACACCTTCTGGTAAGCTTCTATCCACCTCTATTTTTTGAGGGGAGGTGGGGGGGACCAGTTGGGGAGGGAGGAGGCGGGCAGGCCACTTCTATTGGTCTTTCATTTATGTATTTTCATCCATCTTTGTTCTTTGGCCCGTGTGGGCCTCCCATCGCAGTGGCCTCTATTGTCGCAGAACACCGACTCTGGGCGCGTGCCCTCCAGAGCTCCGGCTCGGTAGTTGGACACATAGGTTCAGCCGCTCTGTGGCACGCGGGATCTTCCCAGGCCAGGGATTGAACCGGCGCCCCTTGCATTGCAAGGCAGTGTCCTTACCCACTGGACCACCAGGGAAGCCCTTCTACCCACCTTTTAACACCTCTGGCTTATGGCTATTTTCCTTCCATAACATTTGCACACCTTGCTGTTACAGAACTTAGCTCTCTGAAATATAAGTATTATTTGTAACTGGGCTTCCTGGCTTGGAGCATCTACAGTGTCTGGAAAGCCTGTGTTCTTTTTTAACTGGAGGATAATTGCTTCACAAAGTCGTGTTGGTTTCTGCTGTACAACAATGTGAATCAGTCATAAGTGTGTGTGTGTGTGTGTGTATATATATATATGTATATATATATATCCCCTCTCTCTTGAGCCTCCCTCCTAACCCTTCCCCCAATTCTGCCTCTCTAGGTCATCACAGAGTGCTAGGCTGGGCTCCCTGTGTTGTATAGGAGCTATCTGTCTTTTAAATTTATTTTACTTTATTTTGGTTGTGCTGGATCTTCATTGCTGCATGGGCTTTTCTCTAGTTGTGATGAGCAAGGGCTGCTCTCTAGCTGAAGTGCCTGGGCTTCTGACTGGGGAGGTTTCTCTCGTTGTGGGGCACAGGCTCTAGGGTGTGTGAGCTGCAGCAGTTGCCACACATGGACTCCGTAGTTGTGGCTCCTGGGCTCTAGCACACAACAGCTGTGGTGCTCAGTCCTCGTGGCTCCACAGTAGATGGGATCTTCCTGGATCAGGGATCAAACCTGAGTCTCCTATATTTGCAAGCAGATTCTTTCCCACTGAACCCCCAGGGGAGCCCCGGTTCTCTATCTTACACATGACAGTGTATACATGTCAATACTACTCTTGCAGTTCATCCTACCCTCTTTGTTCCCCTCTGTGTTCACAAGTTCATTTTCTATATCTGCATCTCTATTCCTGCCCTGCAAATAGGTTCATTAGTACCATTTTTTACGTTTCATATATATATGTTAATATACAATATTTATTGTTTTGACTTCACTCTGCTCTAGATTCATCCACCTCATTCAACCGACTCACATTCATTTCTTTTTATGGTTGAATAATATTCCATTTTGTGTATGCACCACAAATTTTCTATCCATTCATCTGTTAGTGGACATTTGGGTTGCTTCCATGTCCTGGCTATTATGAAGAGTACTGCAATGAATACTGGGGAGCATGTGAACATCTGTATTCTAACATCTAGCACGATGTTCCCCCTTTTATTTCTTTATAGTAGATACAGTAGTATCACCTATGCTCTTTTGGTCAGCCAGTCTGGGTTCATACTGTTGCCAGAACATAAAAACAATAGCAGAAAGGTGGCCCAGAGCAGAATAAACAACATATATGACAAGACACGTTCAACTCAGCTCACCAGCTGGAAGTAGCCACAGTACCGTGGTAGGAACACTCAGAGAAGCCCCTTTGCTCTAGATCTCACCGGCTGATAGCATCTGATGACCCTCCAAAACTGGGACACCCCCTGCAATTTTGTTTTGGAAAATAGCTCTTAGATATAAATAGTGTTATGATGAATTGGTTTTGAGGGGGTAATACTGAATATTAGACATATTTCCTGGTATTTGATTCTAAGAGGTTCTATACTCATTAATAGGAAATCGCCTTTATTTAAATTACTTTGACAGGCTTTCTGTTCCTAGGCCACCAGGCAATCCTGTGCGAACTAGTACTAGTACTAGTACTAGTGTCCTTCAGAGAGAACCCCAAAGATGTCCATGTACATGAAAAGAGAGATCGTAAAGAGCTGGCTCCCATGAGCGTGGAGGCTGGCAAGTCCAAAGCCTGCAGAGGCGGTAGGCCACAGGCTGGAGACCCAGGGAAAAACTGCACTGTGAGTCCAAAGGCAGTGTGCGTAGCAATTCCCTCTTCCTTGGAAAAAGTCTTTTTTTTTTTTTTCCAGTGAGACCTTTAACTCAGTGGTAAAGACTCACCCACATTATAAAGGGTTATCTGCTTTACTCAAATGAAAGCAATACCTCCACAGAAACATCTAGAATGATGTTGGCCATTGTGGCCTAACCAAGCTGACACAGAAAGGGAACCATTATACTTCTCGCCGCTGATGGGCAGCAGGGGCTTCCTCGAGGACCGCACTGGCTATGACTCTGGAGCCATGTCCAAGTTCCCTGGAAAAGCACACTCTTATGAGCCAGTGATGCCTGCTCTGAGCACAGAAAGGAGGAGAGGCAGCCTGGATCATGTATTTCCTTTCCTACAGCAGAAGTTCGGTATGTGTTTACAGAATGAGTAAGTGAAAAATCTTGCCCATTTTGCCATTCAGCTGTGTACTAGCCTTGATTCAAGATGAGTTCAAATTGAATTGTTTGACATCAATTAGGCAAGCTAAGCATATTCTCATGCTCTCTGGGAGCACGTATATGCACAAGAATGCTCCCAGCAACTTCATTTTCAACACTTTCAGACTAGAAATAACCTAGAATGTTCATCACTGGTACACAGGTCAATAAAAAATATTGTCATGTAATAAACATGAACCACAACAGCATGCAACCTGGATGGCTCTTACAAACAGGAGGCTGAGCAAAAGAAGCCAGACGCAAAAGAACAAGGCATTAACTCTATTTATAAAATTCTAACACACAAAAGGAAACTCTACTCTATGAAGATGCATACTTAGGTGCTACATAACTGTTTCAACAAACAAAACTCCGATTCCTGTAAGTGTCTGATAGCAGTTATCCCTAGGAGCGTGAGAGATGGGAAAGGGTAGAATTCACAATATTCCAATTCTTTATTTGGGTTTAATTTAAGCTTAATTTTAAAAAGTTGGGGCTTCCCTGGTGGTCCAGTGAGTAAAGAGTCTGCCTTGCAGTGCAAGGGCATTGGTTGGATCCCTGGCCCAGGTAGATCCCACATGCCGTGGAGCAGCTGGACCGGTGTGTCCAATTAAACAGCTCTGGAGCACGTGCCCAGAGCCGGTGCTCTGCAGTGAGAGGCCACTGCAGCAGGTGGCCCACACAGGCCAAAGAATTTAGCAATTCCTCTTCCTTGGAAAAAGTCTTTTTTTTTTCCAGTGAGACCTTTAACTCAGTGGTAAAGACTCACCCACATTATAAAGGGTTATCTGCTTTACTCAAATGAAAGCAATACCTCCACAGAAACATCTAGAATGATGTTGGCCATTGTGGCCTAACCAAGCTGACACAGAAAGGGAACCATTATACTTCTCGCTGATGGGCAGCAGGGGCTTCCTCGAGGACCGCACTGGCTATGACTCTGGAGCCATGTCCAAGTTCCCTGGAAAAGCACACTCTTATGAGCCAGTGATGCCTGCTCTGAGCACAGAAAGGAGGAGAGGCAGCCTGGATCATGTATTTCCTTTCCTACAGCAGAAGTTCGGTATGTGTTTACAGAATGAGTAAGTGAAAAATCTTGCCCATTTTGCCATTCAGCTGTGTACTAGCCTTGATTCAAGATGAGTTCAAATTGAATTGTTTGACATCAATTAGGCAAGCTAAGCATATTCTCATGCTCTCTGGGAGCACGTATATGCACAAGAATGCTCCCAGCAACTTCATTTTCAACACTTTCAGACTAGAAATAACCTAGAATGTTCATCACTGGTACACAGGTCAATAAAAAATATTGTCATGTAATAAACATGAACCACAACAGCATGCAACCTGGATGGCTCTTACAAACAGGAGGCTGAGCAAAAGAAGCCAGACGCAAAAGAACAAGGCATTAACTCTATTTATAAAATTCTAACACACAAAAGGAAACTCTACTCTATGAAGATGCATACTTAGGTGCTACATAACTGTTTCAACAAACAAAACTCCGATTCCTGTAAGTGTCTGATAGCAGTTATCCCTAGGAGCGTGAGAGATGGGAAAGGGTAGAATTCACAATATTCCAATTCTTTATTTGGGTTTAATTTAAGCTTAATTTTAAAAAGTTGGGGCTTCCCTGGTGGTCCAGTGAGTAAAGAGTCTGCCTTGCAGTGCAAGGGGCATTGGTTGGATCCCTGGCCCAGGTAGATCCCACATGCCGTGGAGCAGCTGGACCGGTGTGTCCAATTACAAGCCAGCGCTCTGGAGCACACGTGCCCAGAGCCGGTGCTCTGCAGTGAGAGGCCACTGCAGCAGGTGGCCCACACAGGCCAAAGAATAAAGATGGATGAAAACAAATATAAATAAAATAGGCATGATGGGGAAAAAGGAAAAAAAAGTTTAATCTCCCTCCCTTCCCCTGACCCCCACCATAAGGTCCCCTTATGCCAATTTCTCAAAAAATTTAAACAGGCTGATGTAAAATTCAAAGAAAACTCAGCTAAATTTACAGTCAGTATAGGCCTGTAGGGGGTGCTCTCACACCTGCCAGGCATCCTCAATTACCCCAAACAGAAAGGGACTGCTACGCTTTTATCGCTCCTACATCTCCCATGGGAAAGTGTTGCCTACTTCAAGGTCCAACTGGAAGGAAAAAAACCATTTTTCCCTGAAGGATAGTGCAGCCAATCCTAGACTGGAGCAGTCCAACCAAAGAGAGACTTCCATCCTCTGGACTCCCAGCTCCCTGCCTCCCAAGCCTCCCTTTTTCCTATAAAATCTAGTGGCCCTCTTTGCTCCCTGGGTTTGCTCCTCTTTGCTCCTCCATACTCTGGTATCCTGAGTTGCAGTTCCTCTGGCGATAGCCAGAGGAGTAAACCCACCGAATAAACCCACATTGGCTGGTAGAATAACTGGTCGCTATTCCATGATTAAAGTTGACACCGGAAACCCCAAGAAGCTGACCCAAGTCCCCAGTTAGCCTCTGGCTAAAGAAACCAGTGCATTTGCCCTCCAAATTACTTCCCCCACTGGTGTCTACTTTGGACCTTTTTCTGTTTTGCTTTTTCCCCCAGAACAAATGTCTCCATTTTAGTAGCGATGAGATTTACAATATAACAAATACAACAGTTGAAAGCCCTAAAATTCATCCTCAGCAAAACTTGCACCGCAGCTGATTCCTGTAAGTGTCTGATAGCAGTTATTATGGGTTAGAATTCACAATATTCCAATTCTTTATTTGGGTTTAATTTAAGCTTAATTTTAAAAAGTTGGGGCTTCCCTGGTGGTCCAGTGAGTAAAGAGTCTGCCTTGCAGTGCAAGGGGCATTGGTTGGATCCCTGGCCCAGGTAGATCCCACATGCCGTGGAGCAGCTGGACCGGTGTGTCCAATTACAAGCCAGCGCTCTGGAGCACACGTGCCCAGAGCCGGTGCTCTGCAGTGAGAGGCCACTGCAGCAGGTGGCCCACACAGGCCAAAGAATAAAGATGGATGAAAACAAATATAAATAAAATAGGCATGATGGGGAAAAAGGAAAAAAGTTTAATCTCCCTCCCTTCCCCTGACCCCCACCATAAGGTCCCCTTATGCCAATTTCTCAAAAAATTTAAACAGGCTGATGTAAAATTCAAAGAAAACTCAGCTAAATTTACAGTCAGTATAGGCCTGTAGGGGGTGCTCTCACACCTGCCAGGCATCCTCAATTACCCCAAACAGAAAGGGACTGCTACGCTTTTATCGCTCCTACATCTCCCATGGGAAAGTGTTGCCTACTTCAAGGTCCAACTGGAAGGAAAAAAACCATTTTTCCCTGAAGGATAGTGCAGCCAATCCTAGACTGGAGCAGTCCAACCAAAGAGAGACTTCCATCCTCTGGACTCCCAGCTCCCTGCCTCCCAAGCCTCCCTTTTCCTATAAAATCTAGTGGCCCTCTTTGCTCCCTGGGTTTGCTCCTCTTTGCTCCTCCATACTCTGGTATCCTGAGTTGCAGTTCCTCTGGCGATAGCCAGAGGAGTAAACCCACCGAATAAACCCACATTGGCTGGTAGAATAACTGGTCGCTATTCCATGATTAAAGTTGACACCGGAAACCCCAAGAAGCTGACCCAAGTCCCCAGTTAGCCTCTGGCTAAAGAAACCAGTGCATTTGCCCTCCAAATTACTTCCCCCACTGGTGTCTACTTTGGACCTTTTTCTGTTTTGCTTTTTCCCCCAGAACAAATGTCTCCATTTTAGTAGCGATGAGATTTACAATATAACAAATACAACAGTTGAAAGCCCTAAAATTCATCCTCAGCAAAACTTGCACAGCAGCTGCAAAAAAGATGAATGTCACTCAAGGGATCAAAAGCCTAGAAGGACTTTGTGGAAAAGTTCAGCAGAGTGTGCATGCGAAGCCTATTCTAAGCTGAAGCCTCTGTCAGAGGACAGTGTCCCTCTGTCTCATTATGAGCTGGAAGTGCCTGGGTTAACTGGGCTTCAGAAAGCTTCGATTGCTGCGCAGAAATCCTGGTACAAAGAACTGGCTCTCAGGAATCGCCTTCCAGAATCCTTGGCTTACCATTCAGAACTGAGCTTCAAGAGAGCTAGAGAAAAGGCAAAGTGATCCTAAGGGCAGGTGCCGGAGGTTTATTTTTCCCTCTTTTCATAGCTTTCAGTACTTAGAAGTTTGCAGTTAAATACGCTTTCTTCCCTCTGGAAAACAGATTTCCCCTCTCTCTCACCTCTGCCTGGGGAATAACAAATTTCATATGGAAACCTGAAAACCCGGAGAGAAATATGCAATGCTTCAGACACCTCATGTCAGACTGGCTGTCACAGACCCCTGGCTTGGGTCAGGCTGTTTAAGCTTCTTTGGAACAAGCATTTATCTACTGCGGGGTCATTTTATAGATCCATTAAATCTACATTTTCTCTTGGGCTCTTTTCCTTAGCTCCCCTTAACCCTGCTCTAGTCACACACTCTAAACCCCTCCCCCACTTAAGCCCCAGAAATAAATCTCTTATAAACTGCCAAGCGTTCAATCAGGCTTTTACTGTATCTCTTTGCAATTAGAATAAATTTACTGCTCAGAGAGACGAGGGGGGAAATAGGCAAGGTGCTCCTTGGATAAATATACCGCGGTGAGAAAAGTAAAGACTCTGTAAAAGTTATCTCGGTGAATTCAACAAGAATCAAGGTCACTAGTTAGCCTCTGGCTAAAGAAACCAGTGCATTTGCCCTCCAAATTACTTCCCCCACTGGTGTCTACTTTGGACCTTTTTCTGTTTTGCTTTTTCCCCCAGAACAAATGTCTCCATTTTAGTAGCGATGAGATTTACAATATAACAAATACAACAGTTGAAAGCCCTAAAATTCATCCTCAGCAAAACTTGCACAGCAGCTGCAAAAAAGATGAATGTCACTCAAGGGATCAAAAGCCTAGAAGGACTTTGTGGAAAAGTTCAGCAGAGTGTGCATGCGAAGCCTATTCTAAGCTGAAGCCTCTGTCAGAGGACAGTGTCCCTCTGTCTCATTATGAGCTGGAAGTGCCTGGGTTAACTGGGCTTCAGAAAGCTTCGATTGCTGCGCAGAAATCCTGGTACAAAGAACTGGCTCTCAGGAATCGCCTTCCAGAATCCTTGGCTTACCATTCAGAACTGAGCTTCAAGAGAGCTAGAGAAAAGGCAAAGTGATCCTAAGGGCAGGTGCCGGAGGTTTATTTTTCCCTCTTTTCATAGCTTTCAGTACTTAGAAGTTTGCAGTTAAATACGCTTTCTTCCCTCTGGAAAACAGATTTCCCCTCTCTCTCACCTCTGCCTGGGGAATAACAAATTTCATATGGAAACCTGAAAACCCGGAGAGAAATATGCAATGCTTCAGACACCTCATGTCAGACTGGCTGTCACAGACCCCTGGCTTGGGTCAGGCTGTTTAAGCTTCTTTGGAACAAGCATTTATCTACTGCGGGGTCATTTTATAGATCCATTAAATCTACATTTTCTCTTGGGCTCTTTTCCTTAGCTCCCCTTAACCCTGCTCTAGTCACACACTCTAAACCCCTCCCCCACTTAAGCCCCAGAAATAAATCTCTTATAAACTGCCAAGCGTTCAATCAGGCTTTTACTGTATCTCTTTGCAATTAGAATAAATTTACTGCTCAGAGAGACGAGGGGGGAAATAGGCAAGGTGCTCCTTGGATAAATATACCGCGGTGAGAAAAGTAAAGACTCTGTAAAAGTTATCTCGGTGAATTCAACAAGAATCAAGGTCACTAGAGCTGCTACATACCAGGGAATGTTAATTAATGGGCTTGCAGCTGGTGGTACCACTTGGCTGCTCCACTCCAGCTGCTTGTGCCATATTTCTCTCGTTTGTAGGACCATTCTTGGATCACATCCCATCTCTCTCTTTTTTTTTCCTCTCCAAGTACAAAAAGTACATAAGTCTATCCTGGAAGGATGCCAACCCTTCAGAGAACTGAGCAAAGTGTTGTTTCTTGGCTATTTTTATCTCCTTTTTAAAGGGAGGTCACGCTATCATCTCTGGAGCTAGATTACTGGTAATCAGGCATTCAACTGTGGTCTGAGGTCACCCCTCTCGCACCCTCCTCGGGGAGGTGTCCTGAAGTTGGAGTAGAGACCCACACTTGTAACTTCCCCTCCAAGGAAAGCAGAAGGCACCTGCAAAGATGCGCCTCTCCCTCACGGCACCGTCTGCGGTTTAAGCCAGGCAGAAGGCAAGGTGAAAATGCAACCCAACACACTCAGTGTCTCTGTGGTGAAGAGGGAGAGAGAAAGAAACAGGAGGAAAGAGGAAAGTCTGATAGAAGAGGCAGAAAGCAATTCCAAGGTAGTTTATACCATGTCAATCTGCTGTGAAGCGTTAAATGAGGCCAGGTATGTAACCCACTTAACTGGACCCAGTCAGTTATTGTTAATGCAAATAACATTTCAGAGTTGAGGTAGAACACCCGTGTCCAACACGGGCCCTTCACTGCACTCGCTTGGGGCTGTATTTCGGCAGTGCGTTATTCTGGTTAAAACCAGAGCTTAGGTGTCAGAAAGATCTGGTTTTGTGTCCCTGCTCAACTACTTAAGTTGTGACATGTTGAGTACGTTGCTCGAGAGCTTAGTTATTTCTTTAGCCCTCAACTTTCTCATCTATATAATGGGCCTAATCGTACCTGCCTCAACGCTACTGAGCTGATCTCATAAAATACAGCATATGAGACCTTTGGCACAGTGCTTGCTAGGTGTTCATCTCAATAAAGACTCATTGTGGTAATGGGGGCTCTTACATGACTGTTTCCACAGGTCAGAAAGGAAAGAATCAGGAAAAGCGTTTCAGGAAAACAGTTTGCCTCTCGTGGCAGGTGAGGGTGGTTTAAGAAGAGCAGTTTTTTCCAAAACAGTGAAAATGGTCCTGCTAGCCTCCATTGCAGGGCTTGTTTTTCTTCTCACTTGGAAACTTTCTTTCCTTTAGTGTTACACAGTGAGGAGACTGGGCGTTCTTCCCACAATGACAGACATGCAAATCTCGCCCAGAAATAACAGAGAAAATGTTATGCTTCTTGAAGGAATTCTTCAGGTAGCCATTAGCCATAAACTCCAGGCTCACAGGGCCCTGGAGATGGCTGCGCCCACTCCCCAGAGCCAGGCGGGCTGTCTTCCACTTGGGTCAGCTCCTTTATGAGACAGACCAGCTTTACCGAGCTCTTTTTAAAGGAAAAAAACAGAACTTTCTAAAAAATTAGGAAATGTTCTCCATTACTACTTCCAAACTGTAAAATGATATTTGGGCCTTTTAAAAGACTTGGGAAATTTTCTGAAATTAAGGAATATGGATTTAAAGGAAACCTTGGGGGATTAGATTGTTTCTTCTCTTTGAAGCATTTGAAACAACTTTAATCTGCTTTCAGAGTGCTAGGCAATTTGGCGTGGCATTCTGGGAGGGTGTTGTTGCCTTCTTCCTGGAACTGATACTTTTGTACCCCTTTTAAAACCCATTTGGAGAAATATTTAGAGTACTAAAAGAAACTTGAATTTAAAGAACAAGATTATTCGAGGTAAATAATCTTCTGAGATACTTCAAAGACATTTAGAATTTCTATTTTGGGCAAAAGAAAAACAAACAAACCTGGTTGGCTATGCAGCCACAAAGATATAAGTATTCATATATAATTTACTGGTTGTTGATCCTCTGATCATATATATATATATATA
The DNA here is from genome assembly GCA_022376925.1 of Tragulus kanchil. NCBI lineage: Eukaryota > Metazoa > Chordata > Mammalia > Artiodactyla > Tragulidae > Tragulus > Tragulus kanchil. The sequence continues at coordinate 24,904,951 of JAIOJX010000006.1, read as the reverse complement.
TATATATATATATATAAAATATGTACTTTGCAAAATGCATTGTATACACATTCATGTAATGGCACTGCCATGGGAGGTAGGCATTAGAATTCTTATTATACTGACAAGGAAACTGGGCCTCAGGGAGTTCAAATTTTTCAAAGAAAATGCTGGGTAGGCCAATAAGTTCATTCAGGTTTTTTGATGAGATTATGGAATCTGAATGAACTTTTGGGCTAATCCAATATATTAATAACATAACAAAAATTGGAATTTGGGACTCGACGTTTTAATCCCAATATTTTTCCCACAACACCCCATCCCCTTTCCCCTGACACGTGGTCTAGGCAGTCCTAGTCAGCCTTTGATCAGTGTCCTGGTCCATGAGGAGACTGGGCGTTCTTCCCACAATGACAGACATGCAAATCTCGCCCAGAAATAACAGAGAAAATGTTATGCTTCTTGAAGGAATTCTTCAGGTAGCCATTAGCCATAAACTCCAGGCTCACAGGGCCCTGGAGATGGCTGCGCCCACTCCCCAGAGCCAGGCGGGCTGTCTTCCACTTGGGTCAGCTCCTTTATGAGACAGACCAGCTTTACCGAGCTCTTTTTAAAGGAAAAAAAAAACAGAACTTTCTAAAAAATTAGGAAATGTTCTCCATTACTACTTCCAAACTGTAAAATGATATTTGGGCCTTTTAAAAGACTTGGGAAATTTTCTGAAATTAAGGAATATGGATTTAAAGGAAACCTTGGGGGATTAGATTGTTTCTTCTCTTTGAAGCATTTGAAACAACTTTAATCTGCTTTCAGAGTGCTAGGCAATTTGGCGTGGCATTCTGGGAGGGTGTTGTTGCCTTCTTCCTGGAACTGATACTTTTGTACCCCTTTTAAAACCCATTTGGAGAAATATTTAGAGTACTAAAAGAAACTTGAATTTAAAGAACAAGATTATTCGAGGTAAATAATCTTCTGAGATACTTCAAAGACATTTAGAATTTCTATTTTGGGCAAAAGAAAAACAAACAAACCTGGTTGGCTATGCAGCCACAAAGATATAAGTATTCATATATAATTTACTGGTTGTTGATCCTCTGATCATATATATATATATATATATATATAAAATATGTACTTTGCAAAATGCATTGTATACACATTCATGTAATGGCACTGCCATGGGAGGTAGGCATTAGAATTCTTATTATACTGACAAGGAAACTGGGCCTCAGGGAGTTCAAATTTTTCAAAGAAAATGCTGGGTAGGCCAATAAGTTCATTCAGGTTTTTTGATGAGATTATGGAATCTGAATGAACTTTTGGGCTAATCCAATATATTAATAACATAACAAAAATTGGAATTTGGGACTCGACGTTTTAATCCCAATATTTTTCCCACAACACCCCATCCCCTTTCCCCTGACACGTGGTCTAGGCAGTCCTAGTCAGCCTTTGATCAGTGTCCTGGTCCATGAGATGAGAATAATATCTCTTTCACTTGCTTTCAGGGACTGGTGGATAGATTTTCCAGGGCCAAGTCTACCTATGATGAGACCAAGAAACTGGGTATGATACACCTGGATAAAATACAGTTGCCCTTCCTTATCCGTAGGGGAATGGGTTCCAGGAGCTACTGCAGATGCCAAAATCTACAGATGCTCAAATCCCTTATATAAAATAATGTATGACAGTAGAGTCAGCCAGAGGTGTCCAGAGGCTTCCTGGTCTCAGATATGAAGGGCAGACTGCTGAGCCCAAAGAAGCATTGCTAACACCCTGCCTACCCCAGGAACGCTCCAGAACTCTGTGGGAGATACCCTCTGAAGCTTTAAAATGACATTCCTTTTAAAAGACAAATGCAGAATGGTTACAGAGCTGGCAGGTGGCCTGGAAGCTACAAGTCATTGTGAATCGCTCATGATCCCAGGGACTGGAGAACCTGCAGATGGGACAAATAGGGAAGTGAGGGCATACCCTTGTCTGTCTGGGACCTTAACTCCCTGAAGCTGTAAAAGAAGGGGTAAGTGTATCGTGGAATGGAGTGGAAGCGCAACATGCTAGAAAAACATATCATTTTTAAATGTGTAGGAAAATAATATGTATTTCTTTCTCTTTAAGTATTGGAAAAGTTTATCTATTCATAGTTGAAATAATGAATAGAGGCATACAGAATAATAAAGTTACATTTCCTCTTTCATCTTTTTCTTTTTAAAGCAAGAAGAGGGTTCCATTGTATGGATATGCCGTGGTTTACTTAACCTTCTTTCTAGGAGGGAGATATAGCTAACTGCTGTGTGTTTTCCCTCTTAACTGTTACAAATAATGCTTCAGCATATAACAGTGAAGCTTTCTCCAGTGGGTCAGTGAGCATCATTAACAATTACTACTTGCTTTTTTCACCTAATATTATAAACATCCTTATGTTCTTTTGTTGTTGTTGGGGAGGGTGGGTTGGGGAGGGAGTGGGCGGGCGGGCCACCTCTACCGGTCGTTCACTCATCTATCTTCATCCGTCTTTGTTCTTTGGCCCGTGTGGGTCTCCCATCACAGTGGCCTCTGTTGTTGCAGAGCTCCGGCTCGGCAATTAGACACATCAGTCCAGCCGCTCCATGGCACGTGGGATCTACCCAGGCCAGGGATTGAACTGGCGCCCCTTGCACTGCAAGGTGGTGTCCTTACCCACTGGACCACCAGGGAAGCCCCATCCTTATGTTCTTATATGGGCTTCCCTGGTGGCTTAGCGGTAAAGAATCCACCTGCAATGCAGGAGCCACAGGTTCCATCCCTTAATCAGGAAGATTCCCTGGAGGAGGGCATGGCAACCTGTTCCCATATTCTTGCCTGGAGAATCCATGGACAGAGGAGCCTGATGGGCTACAGGCCATGGGATCACAAAGAGTTGGACACAACTGAAGTGACTTATCACACATACATATAATAATGATGGTTTATTAATATGAAAGAAAACAATCTAGGGATAAATGGGCTAGGGCAAATTTGGGAAATAGTTCATAACAAAACTTTTGGTCGTAAGCCTAGGATGGGGAATCAGAAGTCAGAAGACCCTTCTTGGTTTAGCTCTTCACTGGGCCCAAGTGACAGCCAGCACGCAAGAAAGAACCCAGGGCAAAAAGTTACAGAAAGGATAAAAGAAAGAATGGCAGGATGTGAGAGGCTGGGTGAGTTGAATTAAGGATCACTATCGAGTGCACAGAAGCCCTACAGAGAAACCACACGATCACTTACAAAGCTCAGATTGATGGCATTGTCGGAAGGAAAATGATGGTAAGGATGAGAAACTGAAGCATAAATAATGAATAAAAGGCATACAGAATAATAAAGTTACATTTCCTCTTTCATCTTTTTCTTTTTAAAGCAAGAAGAGGGTTCCATTGTATGGATATGCCGTGGTTTACTTAACCTTCTTTCTAGGAGGGAGATATAGCTAACTGCTGTGTGTTTTCCCTCTTAACTGTTACAAATAATGCTTCAGCATATAACAGTGAAGCTTTCTCCAGTGGGTCAGTGAGCATCATTAACAATTACTACTTGCTTTTTTCACCTAATATTATAAACATCCTTATGTTCTTTTGTTGTTGTTGGGGAGGGTGGGTTGGGGAGGGAGTGGGGCGGGCGGGCCACCTCTACCGGTCGTTCACTCATCTATCTTCATCCGTCTTTGTTCTTTGGCCCGTGTGGGTCTCCCATCACAGTGGCCTCTGTTGTTGCAGAGCTCCGGCTCGGCAATTAGACACATCAGTCCAGCCGCTCCATGGCACGTGGGATCTACCCAGGCCAGGGATTGAACTGGCGCCCCTTGCACTGCAAGGTGGTGTCCTTACCCACTGGACCACCAGGGAAGCCCCATCCTTATGTTCTTATATGGGCTTCCCTGGTGGCTTAGCGGTAAAGAATCCACCTGCAATGCAGGAGCCACAGGTTCCATCCCTTAATCAGGAAGATTCCCTGGAGGAGGGCATGGCAACCTGTTCCCATATTCTTGCCTGGAGAATCCATGGACAGAGGAGCCTGATGGGCTACAGGCCATGGGATCACAAAGAGTTGGACACAACTGAAGTGACTTATCACACATACATATAATAATGATGGTTTATTAATATGAAAGAAAACAATCTAGGGATAAATGGGCTAGGGCAAATTTGGGAAATAGTTCATAACAAAACTTTTGGTCGTAAGCCTAGGATGGGGAATCAGAAGTCAGAAGACCCTTCTTGGTTTAGCTCTTCACTGGGCCCAAGTGACAGCCAGCACGCAAGAAAGAACCCAGGGCAAAAAGTTACAGAAAGGATAAAAGAAAGAATGGCAGGATGTGAGAGGCTGGGTGAGTTGAATTAAGGATCACTATCGAGTGCACAGAAGCCCTACAGAGAAACCACACGATCACTTACAAAGCTCAGATTGATGGCATTGTCGGAAGGAAAATGATGGTAAGGATGAGAAACTGAAGCATTTAGTCCCCATGTCAGTCCACCCAGGATAGGGGCTGTTTTAGTCCTTCGTGGCCTTGAGACCAGGAAAACTCCTGACAAGTAAAAAGGTGTTAATAAGTACTTGAATAAAAATCAAAGAATACTTCTCTCCAGGGAACAAGTCTTTCAGACATGGGCCATCAAAACCTACCTGAATGTAGATGGATCTTGATTTGTAATATAAAAGATAACATGAGAATATAAAACTATTTTCTTGAGTTGAAATGCAGCAAGTTTAAAAACAGTTTTACTAAAAAGCCTCTGTTTTGTAATTCACCTGACATGTTTCTCTGCTTATCATGCTTTGTGTTTTAGTTATTGCCTGCTCAAAAATGTATTAAATTGTAACTGGACAGTAAATTCAACATTTTTAAGTTGACCTCATTGTCTTGAACCCATCACTATGTCGTGTCTTGTTGCCAGTTATGTCAGTTGGCTGATTTCTGCCTCTTCGCTTCAGCCTCTGTGTTCCTAAATGAAGTAAAAAAGAATCAAGGGCCCCATGGAATGTCTTCAGTCTTGTTAACTGAGAATTTGAGGGAAAAGTTTAAGGTGTAATCCTGTGTGTGATGGTCCTATTGATTAGGAAACTATGTTCCAGTCCACCAGAGATCAGGTAACTTGACTTGGGTGTGTGTGTATATTCCTCAAGGTATTTCTTTTTCCCTATCATGCCTCTTTTATTTATATTTATTTTCATCCATCTTTTTATTCTTTGGCCTGTGTGGGCCTCCCATTGCAGTGGCCTCTCACTGGAGAGGACTAGTTCTGGGTGCATGTGCTCCAGAACACTGGCCCACAATTGGACACACTGGTCCAGCCACTCCGCAGCATGCAGGATCTTCCCAGGCCAGGGATCCATTTGGTGCCCCCTGCATTGCAAGGCGGACTCTTTACCCACTGGACCACCAGGGAAGCCCTCCTCAAGATATTTAAAGAAATATCTTTGTATTTATTTTATTTGATTGGACCAGGTCTTAGATGTGGCATGTGGAATCTAGTTCCCTGACCAGGGATTGAACCTGGGCCCCCTGCATTGGGGGTGAAGAGTCTTAACCACTAGAACATCAGGGAAGTCCCCCTCAAGATATTTTTATAAGAAAAGGATAAGTGAAAGATAAGCAAACTAACATGAGGGATTTACTTTTAAACGAGAGAGGAGCATCAGCTTGATCATCCTCATCCTCTATGTCAGAGTCAGCAATTTACCAAAAATATACCAAAGGGAAGATTGTTAACCCTTGTTATTCATCGGTTGAATTCTCCAGAGTGGCCATCCATACTCATTATGGCCTTAACATACGAGGAGAAGAAAGACTGAATTAAATTCAGGAGAGTTGCTGGTATCATATTTCAATGCTCTGCATATTCATTCCTTCTACACATATGAGCAAAATCACTAGACGATCAGAAAGGCCATTTGTTAGTCATTCTGAATCAGCAGGATTGTCCTGCTGAGTCTTGGGGAGTTCAGTACCCCTCAACCTCCACAAAATCACCGAATCCTCTTTCTTCATCCCATCACGAGTCCTAGTTCCTGAGGAGACGAGCTTCAGAGTGCTCTGGTCTTGCTGTATCGTTGAACCCAGGCTAGGCAAGGCGAAGCTGGAAGAAGATGTGAGGAGCCGTAGGAACTGCTGACATTCTTTAGTCACGGTAGCAAGGTAGGCGTGTTTTATTCTCTAATGGCTGACACAGCAGCAACGACCACGAGGAGACTTGACTCGGCGAGACGCAACATCAAGAGCGTTTCAGGTGGTGCTTGTATAGGTTATGTGTATGCACCACGCTGCAAATGATTTCAGCTGTTATATAATCATCAGTTACAAAATGTGGGGTGAGAGAGCCTGATCTCCGCCTGTTGGCTCATTTGTTGTTTGCCTACAGCTCTAAACTAGCTTATGGAGAAAACTATCTGCAGGGAGGTCACCCAGTGGCCTTGTCAGAGAGACAAGGCATGATCAGCTTAGGAAGTCACTCTTTAAATTGTCGTTCTGGTAGCGTGTCTCAAAGGGTGGAGAACAAGACAGAGGTCAACCGTCTTGGGTTCCGGGCCTTTATTATTATACTGCTGTGTGCCTCTGGGCTTTAGTTTCTTCATCATAAAATGAAGAGTTCAAAGAGGTGACTGGAGGTGGCACGGAGGATAATGCCTTCTATTAGTATATTGTTGTTCAGTCGCTAAGTTGCAAGTCCATTCCTTTGGACGGTAGCCCGCCAGGCTGCTCTGTCTGTAGACTTTTCCAGGCAAGAATACTGGAGTGGGTTGCCTTTTTCTTCTCCAGAGGATCTTTCCAACCCAGGAATAGAAGCCACATCTCTGCATCTCCGGCATTGGTGGGCAGATTCTTTACCACTGCACCATCTAGAGAAGAAAGGATGCTGATAAAATCATGTCAAGGTAAGTTTCCAAATCCCAAAGACTTATGATTCTTTCTAGAAATGAAAACAAAATTCTAGAGATTCTAAGGGAACTCTTCAAGGACACCAGCCCTCAGGTAGGTTTTTTCCCCAAATCAGGTGTTCTTTGTACTCAAGGATCTTGGTGAGAGAGCTCCTTCCTAGACTAGATCAACTGTAAGCCCTATGCTTCTGAAGGCCCTGGAGTTTGCATCAGGGACTCTGATCTATAAATCTGGCTTAGGGTGCTATGCCAGCAATTACGTTCTTAGTGCTCTGCCCAGAAAGGTCTCTATTTGTATTCCTCTGAGCTTTGTGAAGCCTTCTCAGGGCCCTAAGCCTGGCTCCATCTTCCATTAGCTCCCATCTCAAAAGGCAACTTCAGGACCTTTCAAAGAAAAGTCTCATAGGGGTGTTGATTACAGTTGAAAACTGAACTTCCTGGCCCTGACTGAAGCCATCCTTTGTCTAATAATCCTGGCCTATTTGGAGGAGTTTAGAAAGCCTCAACTCTAGGAATCTTCACTTTTGTAACCTCTGCCAGGCAGGTGATGCCTCTTGTTATCATTGGGTAATTTTAGGTACCTGGAATTTTTCTATAAGAAGAGAATCAGGGCTTCCCTGGTGGTCCAGTGGGTAAGGACACCACCTTGCAGTGTAAGGAACGCTGGTTCGATCCCTGGCCTGGGAAGATTCCACGTGCCGCGGAGCGGCTGGACCGATGTGTCCAATTACCCAGCCAGAACTCTGGAGCGCATGCGCCCAGAGCCAGTGCTCTGCGACACTGCGATGGGAGGCCCACACGGGCGAAAGAACAAAGATGGATGAAAATAGTTAAATGACAGACCAATAGAAGTGGCCCACCCGCCCCGTCCCTCCCCACCCTAACCCCACCCCGCAAAAAAGCAAAAAGAGAATCATAAAAATGAGTTTTCTGAATTGTTCCTTTGACCCGATTAGATTTAAAGGCACCAAGGACCGTAAAGAGGATGCTGACAATCCATGGTATGTTGTGGCAACAGAGATACACAAAGTATGATCACTAGATACTCTTAAACAAATACTTGTAAAAGGCAAGTTTCTTCAAAGGAATCCATTGCTGGCTCTTGTAGGAAAGAGTTGTCCTCCCCCACCCTCACCCCTATCTCGGTAAGACAAAGACTTAATACTACCCTGAAGAATTTGGCTTTGGAAATGGCTAGTTTCACTTTGCTGAAAGCCCTGGGGCTGGGAGCCGCAGTCTGGAAGCAGCTTGCCTTGTGTTACTTGGCCAAGAGAAATCTCTTGAGGCAACATGAAATTATATTTCCCTGGGTCATTTACTTTTCTCCTGTCTCTCCATTCTATTTTTTAAGAGTCAGTAAAATAATAACACCATAACAATAGTGATCACTCACATGGCCCTTGCTGTGTGACAGGCACGTAGTTCTTAGGCCACAGAGAGATTCATGTTTTTAATTTTTACAACAGCTGGGGAAATGGAGGCAAAGGCAAATGGCTACCAAGAAGGGATGCAGGATCTGAACCCAGGAAGTCTGGATTCAGAGTTCCGGCTCTTAGGGCGTTTGGGTGATGAGCAGGTCTGGACTGAATCCTGAACCCCAGGGGTAGGATTTTGGTCTGGACCCTCAAACTCTTCCAGCCTCAGCCTCTGAATTTTAACATGGGAATAGCAACAGCTCCTGCCTGATAGAAATGCTGCCACACTGAAATGGGTTGATAAATGTAAAGAGTTTGGTTCAGGGCCTGGCATGTCATAAGGGCCCAATAAATGGGCTTTCCATCCTCTAAGATGGGATTTGCAGTCATTGCAAATAATATTTCTCCAATTTTTGCACGAATATTTTCATCCTCTTAAAAATATCTTTCACAGAGCAAAAACTTTTAATTTTGGTGAAGTCTAATATAGAATTTTTTTTTCCTTTTATGGATTGTGCCGTTGGTGTCATATCTAAGAAACCTTCATCAAGTCATAGGTCCTGCAGATTTTCTCCTAAAATTTTTATGGTTATAAATAACTTTTTGAAAGGGCTTCTTTCCTAAATATAAAAGAAAGACATGCCTGTTGTAGACCATTTGGAATATAAGGAAAAGCTCAATGAAAGAATAGTTTTAAAGGCACCAAGGAACGTAAAGAGGATGCTGACAATCCATGGTATGTTGTGGCAACAGAGATACACAAAGTATGATCACTAGATACTCTTAAACAAATACTTGTAAAAGGCAAGTTTCTTCAAAGGAATCCATTGCTGGCTCTTGTAGGAAAGAGTTGTCCTCCCCCACCCTCACCCCTATCTCGGTAAGACAAAGACTTAATACTACCCTGAAGAATTTGGCTTTGGAAATGGCTAGTTTCACTTTGCTGAAAGCCCTGGGGCTGGGAGCCGCAGTCTGGAAGCAGCTTGCCTTGTGTTACTTGGCCAAGAGAAATCTCTTGAGGCAACATGAAATTATATTTCCCTGGGTCATTTACTTTTCTCCTGTCTCTCCATTCTATTTTTTAAGAGTCAGTAAAATAATAACACCATAACAATAGTGATCACTCACATGGCCCTTGCTGTGTGACAGGCACGTAGTTCTTAGGCCACAGAGAGATTCATGTTTTTAATTTTTACAACAGCTGGGGAAATGGAGGCAAAGGCAAATGGCTACCAAGAAGGGATGCAGGATCTGAACCCAGGAAGTCTGGATTCAGAGTTCCGGCTCTTAGGGCGTTTGGGTGATGAGCAGGTCTGGACTGAATCCTGAACCCCAGGGGTAGGATTTTGGTCTGGACCCTCAAACTCTTCCAGCCTCAGCCTCTGAATTTTAACATGGGAATAGCAACAGCTCCTGCCTGATAGAAATGCTGCCACACTGAAATGGGTTGATAAATGTAAAGAGTTTGGTTCAGGGCCTGGCATGTCATAAGGGCCCAATAAATGGGCTTTCCATCCTCTAAGATGGGATTTGCAGTCATTGCAAATAATATTTCTCCAATTTTTGCACGAATATTTTCATCCTCTTAAAAATATCTTTCACAGAGCAAAAACTTTTAATTTTGGTGAAGTCTAATATAGAATTTTTTTTTCCTTTTATGGATTGTGCCGTTGGTGTCATATCTAAGAAACCTTCATCAAGTCATAGGTCCTGCAGATTTTCTCCTAAAATTTTTATGGTTATAAATAACTTTTTGAAAGGGCTTCTTTCCTAAATATAAAAGAAAGACATGCCTGTTGTAGACCATTTGGAATATAAGGAAAAGCTCAATGAGGAAAGTTCAAATCACTAGTAAAACCAATATCCAGAAATACATTTGGTATTAGATTCGAGGACTTGCAACTTTAATAAAAATGTCACGTCTTTTATAATGGGGAAACAGAATCCTCCAACAGTAAACTGCGCCATTGAGCACCAACCAGAGCGCTGATGGAAGGTGTTTCTCTTCATGCCAAGATCAGCTGGGGGAGGTGCCATTCAGAAAAGACTGAGAACTACTGACCCAAACAGTGAAACTCATGTTTATGAACCGCAGCTGTTAGTCACAGGCTGTAATTGCCCCACCAGATAAAGAAGCTATTTAAGAGAGCAGGTTGCTATAGCTGAAAAGAAACAGAAAATAATCTTTTTGGAAATCACAGGATTGTAACTAAGGGGAATGTCAGGTTTGAGGGTGGAATGGATTTTTGTGTATTTGCTGGCTTGGAGACGGACAGGCTGATCTGGTATGAAAACGGTCCAGGTCTGGCTGCTATTCTGTTTGGCTGGAGAGTAATAGATTAAGGAGAGCTTCCCTAGTGGCTCAGTGGTAAAGCATCTGCCTGCCAACGCAAGAGGCACAGGTTCGATCCCTAGGTTGGGAAGATCCCCTGGAGAAGGAAATGGCAACCCACTCCGGTATGCTTGCCTGGAAAATACTGTGGACAGAGGAGCCTGGCAGGCTATAGTCCATGGGATTGCAAAAGAGTTGGACATGTCTGAATGACTAAATACACACAGTTGGTTGAGGATCCCTTTTTCAAGTCCAGGCACACAGGGGTTTCCACGGCTAGAATCCTTCAGCCTACCAGCGTCTGATTCGTAGGAACCTGGAACTCTGCCTCTTGTCCCACTTCTGTCACCTGTCTGACTTGTCAGGTCAGTTGGTGACAGCTGGGATCAGAGCAGTGACCTTCATTAGTACACACCCGTCCCCGCCCCTCTCCCCACCCAGCAATACACAGAAGATGTGAGGTGGTCTTAAAGCATTGGACATTTCAGAGACATCCCTCCCTACCTTCACTACAAACTTTCTGAAAAGCTGATGCGTTTTGAAAGGGCGTTTTTGAGTGAAAGAGGTGAAACTTGCTATTTAAATTGTTTAGTGAAGTTAAGGAACCATCTTGAAGTTCAGATGTTCATATTATCAAGTTTGCACCTAGTGGAACATTGCATGAAGTACTTAACTGTACACCTGCAAAAAATCGTTATTTCTTGATTACCAAGTAAGTATCACTGATGTTGGTTGGCTTTTGAGGAATCAAGTATAACCCTAGCATGGTAACAGATACAAAAAATTTCGTGAAAACTTAAGATTAAAATTTAGGACTTCCCTGGTGGTCCAGTGGGTAGAGACACCGCGTTGCAGTGCAGGGGGCGCCAGTTCGTTCCCTGGCCTGGAAGGATCCCATTGTGTCCAGGTGCTGAGCTGGAGCTCTGGAGAGCGTGCACCCGGAGCAGGTGCTCTGTGACAAGAGGGGCCACTGTGATTGGAGGCCCACACAGGCCAGGGAACAAAGATGGATGAAAATAAATAGATGGCCAAAAAAAATAAAAATAAAAATTATGTGGTGAAAATTGCAATCTAAATGCTTATCCAAAGAGAATTGATTAAATTATGATGTATCCATTCAGAGACTTGACATTTATTGCCATGGAAAGGTGCCTGCATACAACAAGTTTTTAAAAACTGGTTAAAAATGAACAAGTAGACTAGAATCCTATATCGTAAAAGGCATTGGGAAAGAGTTTTCCTTTATCTGTGGAAGTTACATTTCAAGACTCCCACTCGAATGCCTGAAACCATGGATAGTACTGGATCCCAGATACAGTACAGTCTTTCTCTCAACATATCTCATTGTACAAAGTTGCCGCTTTTTCTATCTTAACTCGGCACTTACCACTCACTGTGGCTATAAGTTTTTCAGTTGCGGCAGCCAAACTAGCACAAGTTTTCTTTTCCCTTCACAATTCCATGGATAGAAGATACGTTATTACCGTAGATCTTAGCAACCTCAGCACATGATGTTTTCTTCTTAAATAAGAACTTTTACCTTTTCACTTTAAAAAAAGCATTTTATCACTTTACTCTGGCGTGTCCAAATTGCCAGCAACTAATGAGCTTTGGGGCTGTTACTGACTAAAAGAAGGGCTCCTGGAACATAAGCACCGTGATATTGACAGTTGAACTGATAACCACGACGGCCACTATGAGACTCAAGGACAAGATTTCATGGACAAAGAGATGATTCTCATCCAGGGTGTGTTGGAGCTCTGTGCACAATTTCCACGCTACTCAGAGTTTAAAACGTATGAATTGTTTATTTCTGGAATTTTCCGAACGGACACACTGGTTGAAGGAATCAAGTATAACAAAAATTTCGTGAAAACTTAAGATTAAAATTTAGGACTTCCCTGGTGGTCCAGTGGGTAGAGACACCGCGTTGCAGTGCAGGGGGCGCCAGTTCGTTCCCTGGCCTGGAAGGATCCCATTGTGTCCAGGTGCTGAGCTGGAGCTCTGGAGAGCGTGCACCCGGAGCAGGTGCTCTGTGACAAGAGGGGCCACTGTGATTGGAGGCCCACACAGGCCAGGGAACAAAGATGGATGAAAATAAATAGATGGCCAAAAAAAATAAAAATAAAAATTATGTGGTGAAAATTGCAATCTAAATGCTTATCCAAAGAGAATTGATTAAATTATGATGTATCCATTCAGAGACTTGACATTTATTGCCATGGAAAGGTGCCTGCATACAACAAGTTTTTAAAAACTGGTTAAAAATGAACAAGTAGACTAGAATCCTATATCGTAAAAGGCATTGGGAAAGAGTTTTCCTTTATCTGTGGAAGTTACATTTCAAGACTCCCACTCGAATGCCTGAAACCATGGATAGTACTGGATCCCAGATACAGTACAGTCTTTCTCTCAACATATCTCATTGTACAAAGTTGCCGCTTTTTCTATCTTAACTCGGCACTTACCACTCACTGTGGCTATAAGTTTTTCAGTTGCGGCACAAACTAGCACAAGTTTTCTTTTCCCTTCACAATTCCATGGATAGAAGATACGTTATTACCGTAGATCTTAGCAACCTCAGCACATGATGTTTTCTTCTTAAATAAGAACTTTTACCTTTTCACTTTAAAAAAAGCATTTTATCACTTTACTCTGGCGTGTCCAAATTGCCAGCAACTAATGAGCTTTGGGGCTGTTACTGACTAAAAGAAGGGCTCCTGGAACATAAGCACCGTGATATTGACAGTTGAACTGATAACCACGACGGCCACTATGAGACTCAAGGACAAGATTTCATGGACAAAGAGATGATTCTCATCCAGGGTGTGTTGGAGCTCTGTGCACAATTTCCACACGCTACTCAGAGTTTAAAACGTATGAATTGTTTATTTCTGGAATTTTCCGCTAATATTTTTGGTCTGTGGTTGACTATGCATAACATGAATTGTGGGAAGTGACATCTTGAATAAGGGGGATTTCTGTATACCAATACAGCATTAGTGGTAATCTCTGGGTCATTCAGTTATGACAAACTACATTTTTTTCTGGACTTTCCAAAACACAAATCCATTGAGCTTGTATTTGCTTAGTAATCAGAAAACAAGAAAACGAATTCCCAGCAATGGTCATAAGGTGGCATGTTAAACAGAAATGCATATGTAGTTGATGCTTTTAATAGTTTTGTAAGTTTGTAAAAGAGATATGGAGTATAAGATGAAAAAAACGAGACTCTTCTCCTATGCGAAGGCTTAGAAACCCTTCCACATGTAACTACTGTCAACAAAAATATGTATTTATAGAAGCTAATGTGAAGAGGCCCCAGGCCACTGTGAAGAAAAGGGAATGAAATTCACCAGCCTGCTGCTGGCCACCGCCACCCCCCAATCCCCCGCCTCAGCCCACTCTCAGGACATTCATTCATGGTCACATTACCCTTCACATAAGGGAAATCACCCTCTTTACCCTTTGAGCACATGGGATCCTATAGACACTGGCACCCAGCCAGGCATGCAAATTAGCATGAGCTCTTAAACCCAAAAGAATCAAGTCAAGTTTGAATTTCATAGCACATGAGGCAGAGAGTCACAGAAGCAGCAGACCCTGCTCCTGGGTGTGGGGAAGACCCTTCCGTCTCTCCCATCCCTTCTTCCCCAAATCTGCTTATTTAATAGTTTAACAGAGAAACAGTAGTTTCTCACCCCCGTGTGTGTGTGTGTGTGAGTGCTCAGTCATGTCCAACTCTTTGTGACCCTGTGGACGGTAGCCCACCAGGCTTCTCTGTCCATGGGATTTCTCAGGCAAGAATATGGGAGTGAGTTGCCATTTTCTCCTCCAGGGAGCTTCCCGACCCAGGGATCAAATTTGCATCTCCTGCATTGGTGGCAGGTTCTATCCCCCTGAGCCCCCTGGGAAGCCCCTGCTCTCAACCCCCATGCTTTAGCTTATATGTCACCTCCTCAGAGAAGAAACGCATGGGCGTGGCTAAATTGATGGAGCTCCCCATCTTTATGTGCTCTAAGCGTTCCTGTTAGTATCCTTGGGAGCACCTATCACCATTTGTGATTTTTTTATGTGTTTATGCCTGACCCCTGCCTCCCCACTCCCCCCAGGTTATAAACTTCACCAAAGCAGGGACCCTTTGTGTGTGTGTGTGAGAGAGAGAGAGAGAGAGCGTGTGTGTGTGCACGTGCTGGTGTGTGCTTAAACGGTTGCTTTGTTTAGTGAGTTTTTAGCACATAGTAGGCATTTAATAAACGCAGTGTCAATAAGATGAAAATTTTTAGAAGTTCATTTTTTAGCTAAAACTCTAGTTTTAGAAATGTTTTAGAGAATGGGTGACACTTAACTGGTAGGTCTGCTCATTTCTTCGTTCAGTCAAACAACAGGTTTTTACTAAGAGCCTGGGCTTTTCCAGACCTCCTGCTGAAATTAGAGGTGCCCAGGAAGGAAGACCAATCACAACAGGTAAGTATGATCTAGAGAGACACGAGCTGTAATGTGGATTTTTAGGGAAGCACTGAGTGAGCAATTTCCTTAGCTTTACAAGAGCCACGGCTGTTTTATTTCTCTACCTGAGTCACCTGGTGGCATCAACAATTTCATGCCCCACATTCTTGATTGGGGTTATCTCTGTATCTGCAAGTTTGTACAGAACAGATGAGAATCAACTTTTAAACAGAGACTAAATAGCATAGGACAGTGACACCGTAGCCGATGAGGAGAAACCAGAGACATCCCTTCTTCCCCAAATCTGCTTATTTAATAGTTTAACAGAGAAACAGTAGTTTCTCACCCCCGTGTGTGTGTGTGTGTGAGTGCTCAGTCATGTCCAACTCTTTGTGACCCTGTGGACGGTAGCCCACCAGGCTTCTCTGTCCATGGGATTTCTCAGGCAAGAATATGGGAGTGAGTTGCCATTTTCTCCTCCAGGGAGCTTCCCGACCCAGGGATCAAATTTGCATCTCCTGCATTGGTGGCAGGTTCTATCCCCCTGAGCCCCCTGGGAAGCCCCTGCTCTCAACCCCCATGCTTTAGCTTATATGTCACCTCCTCAGAGAAGAAACGCATGGGCGTGGCTAAATTGATGGAGCTCCCCATCTTTATGTGCTCTAAGCGTTCCTGTTAGTATCCTTGGGAGCACCTATCACCATTTGTGATTTTTTTATGTGTTTATGCCTGACCCCTGCCTCCCCACTCCCCCCAGGTTATAAACTTCACCAAAGCAGGGACCCTTTGTGTGTGTGTGTGAGAGAGAGAGAGAGAGAGCGTGTGTGTGTGCACGTGCTGGTGGGGCTTAAACAGTTGCTTTGTTTAGTGAGTTTTAGCACATAGTAGGCATTTAATAAACGCAGTGTCAATAAGATAAAAATTTTTTAGAAGTTCATTTTTTAGCTAAAACTCTAGTTGTAGAAATGTTTTAGAGAATGGGTGACACTTAACTGGTAGGTCTGCTCATTTCTTCGTTCAGTCAAACAACAGGTTTTTACTAAGAGCCTGGGCTTTTCCAGACCTCCTGCTGAAATTAGAGGTGCCCAGGAAGGAAGACCAATCACAACAGGTAAGTATGATCTAGAGAGACACGAGCTGTAATGTGGATTTTTAGGGAAGCACTGAGTGAGCAATTTCCTTAGCTTTACAAGAGCCACGGCTGTTTTATTTCTCTACCTGAGTCACCTGGTGGCATCAACAATTTCATGCCCCACATTCTTGATTGGGGTTATCTCTGTATCTGCAAGTTTGTACAGAACAGATGAGAATCAACTTTTTAAACAGAGACTAAATAGCATAGGACAGTGACACCGTAGCCGATGAGGGAGAAACCAGAGACAGTTTTAAAAACTATCTCCGCGAAGTAGGGCTCTATACAAGGCACTCTCTCTTTCCTCCATCTTCCGTCCCTCCTCCTTCCTCCTTTCTCTCTCACCCACAGCTCAGACACAAGACATGGAGAAGCAAATGTTTTCTGACTCCATGACTTCAGCAGATTAGCGCTCCTTTGAAAGTGATCTTGCTACAGCCATAACGTGTTTATGTGTAACACAGACATCTTTATGTATAATGCAGACGTGTCTGTGTGGGGAACATTAACATCCTGGCCTTGTCATTTAGTGAGGTAGGAAGTTCAGCCTAGAACTCGAGATCCCCAAAGCCTTGGGAAATCTTGATAGGGGAGGAGGGAGCAGGAGAGAAGAAGGGAGATGACTTTAAGGGTTATTTCTCTCTTTTTTTCTAACCCTCCTGGGCTTAACTCCTTCTCTCAAGAAACAATCCTTTGCCAGCACAGCTGGGATGGTTGTCAGGCAGAGGTATCCCGGCCGAGGATAGCGGTCATCCCAAAAGGAGTCTCTTAGAAGTGCTGGTAAATCACAGAGACGCTGAAGTAAGCGTTCTGTTTTCTAATACCTTGACGGCAAAAAATATCTATTTCAGACCCTGACAGTCTATTCCCAAAGAAACAAATTAAAGGAGCATTTTCTTGAGAAATTTCTTTATATATAACATATATCCTGGAAGTTATCTTTGTACTTTAATATTTTAAAACTGTTGTTCCTTGTAAATTATGAAAGTTACCCAGGCTTACTGTAGTAAAACTAAACAATTCAAAAATATATCAAACCAATGGGAATTTGCTGTTTCACAAAAACCGGAGCTGTAATGAGGTGCCCAGGAAGGAAGACCAATCACAACAGGTAAGTATGATCTAGAGACACGAGCTGTAATGTGGATTTTTAGGAAGCACTGAGTGAGCAATTTCCTTAGCTTTACAAGAGCCACGGCTGTTTTATTTCTCTACCTGAGTCACCTGGTGGCATCAACAATTTCATGCCCCACATTCTTGATTGGGGTTATCTCTGTATCTGCAAGTTTGTACAGAACAGATGAGAATCAACTTTTTAAACAGAGACTAAATAGCATAGGACAGTGACACCGTAGCCGATGAGGGAGAAACCAGAGACAGTTTTAAAAACTATCTCCGCGAAGTAGGGCTCTATACAAGGCACTCTCTCTTTCCTCCATCTTCCGTCCCTCCTCCTTCCTCCTTTCTCTCTCACCCACAGCTCAGACACAAGACATGGAGAAGCAAATGTTTTCTGACTCCATGACTTCAGCAGATTAGCGCTCCTTTGAAAGTGATCTTGCTACAGCCATAACGTGTTTATGTGTAACACAGACATCTTTATGTATAATGCAGACGTGTCTGTGTGGGGAACATTAACATCCTGGCCTTGTCATTTAGTGAGGTAGGAAGTTCAGCCTAGAACTCGAGATCCCCAAAGCCTTGGGAAATCTTGATAGGGGAGGAGGGAGCAGGAGAGAAGAAGGGAGATGACTTTAAGGGTTATTTCTCTCTTTTTTTCTAACCCTCCTGGGCTTAACTCCTTCTCTCAAGAAACAATCCTTTGCCAGCACAGCTGGGATGGTTGTCAGGCAGAGGTATCCCGGCCGAGGATAGCGGTCATCCCAAAAGGAGTCTCTTAGAAGTGCTGGTAAATCACAGAGACGCTGAAGTAAGCGTTCTGTTTTCTAATACCTTGACGGCAAAAAATATCTATTTCAGACCCTGACAGTCTATTCCCAAAGAAACAAATTAAAGGAGCATTTTCTTGAGAAATTTCTTTATATATAACATATATCCTGGAAGTTATCTTTGTACTTTAATATTTTAAAACTGTTGTTCCTTGTAAATTATGAAAGTTACCCAGGCTTACTGTAGTAAAACTAAACAATTCAAAAATATATCAAACCAATGGGAATTTGCTGTAGGACTCAGGGAACTCAAACAGGGGCTCTCTAGCACCCTAGAGGGGTTGGATAGGGAGGGAGATGGGAGGGAAGTTCAAGAGGGAGGGGACACAGGTATACCTATGGCTGATTCAGGTTGATGTGTGGCAGTAACCAACAAAACTCTGTAAAACAAGAGGCTTATCAAGTCCTTGATAGGCTTATCAAGTAAAAAGTTGAAGTCTATTCCTCTCCTCTCTCCCATTCCCCAAAGCAGTACTGTTCCACAGAAATGTGAGCCACATATGCAATTTAAAATTCGGTAGCAGTCGCATTGAAAAAGAACAGGTGAAATTAGTTGTAAATATATATTTTATTTAACCTAATGTATCCAGATGTTGTTGCTTCAACATGTAATCAACAAGATCAAATTTTTAATGAGCTATAAAATTATCAATGTTTCCATTATTTTTTGTACCAACTCTTTTAGGTACAAATCTGTTATTAGTCTTATAACATCACTCAAATTGGACACTAAAGTTACCAAAAAACTTGGTCTATTATTGAGATGTCTTAAAATATACAGTTGAAGAAGTAGATTCACATATCCAAACTGTTGCAAACATCGCAAAGTTTTCCAATAATTGAATGAAGTACTGGTTTTTACGTTAAATATGAAGTGATTAAATGAAATGAATTTTAAACATTGGATTCCTCCATTGTCCTAGCTGTTTATCAAGTCCTCAGTATCACATTGGAGCATGTAGCCCCAGAGGGAACCACTATTGTAAGTTTGGTGTGGAACCTTCTTGACGTTTTTCTCCACTCACATATACGTAAATGTATAATTTAACAAACATATGTATGTTATACATATCTGTACTTCATTTAAGAAAAATTGTGCTATATATTTTATTCAATCTATCTTTTTCATTAAAGTTATATTTTGGATATTTTCCCTTTTCATTATATAAGGATGTGCATATTTTAAAATATTTTTTCTTTTTTTAAAAATTTTTGGCCTCTTTTATTGTTTTTTTTTTTTAACATGTATTTTCATCCATCTTCACTCCCTGGCCTGTGTGGGCCTCCCATCGCAGTGGCCTCCCTCACTGCAGAGCACTGGCTTTGGGTGCATGTGCTGCAGAGTCCTGGCTGGCAATTGGACACTCCGGTCCAGCCGCTCAACGCCACGTGGGATCTTCCCTGGCCAGAGATTGAATCAGTGCCCTTTGCACTGCAAGACGGATTCTTTACCCACTAGATCACCAGGGAAGCCCTGCATTTTTAAAAAAAATAATGGTTGTGCAGTGGATTTATTGAACCACTTCCCTACTAATGGGCACAGAAGCTGTTTATGAAGTTTTGTAGTTATAAACATCCGTGTTTGCCTATTTATGCTAGCATTTCCACAGGATACATCCAAAGAATTGATTCCTCTGGGCCAAAAGGATGTATTTATTGATATATCAAAAAATCTGAAAACTGATTGCCAAAAAAAGCTAATGCTTAAATTACCCTCCCAAATCGTTAAGCCAACTCTTTTCTATACTTTTGACTGGCATTTCTTGCCAGTACCTATAAATACTCCAAATGCCAGAATCATACATTAGAAAGAAATGTGCTTAGGAGTCATCTCTTTCAGTCCCTTTATTTTATGCACCAGGAAGAAAAGCGCTTAGGGATTTTCTATTACGCCCCTTTATTTTATGAACCAGGAAGATCAAGCCAAAGCAGTGGGAAGAAGCCACGTAGCTTAATTGTGGCCAGGCTGGGACCTGAGAAGCTCCTGAATTCTTGCCTGCTGTCCTGGTCCCGGCGAGCATGAAGCCCGGCAGCGGCTTTCCAGGCCTCCTCAGGAAGGTCATCCTTCCTCCAGTTCCCCGGGCTGTATCATTATCAAAGCCGCGCTGGCGAGATCCACGGCCTTTCAATGGAGCATCGCATCACGCCTCAGTAAACAAGGAGCAGGAGCCAAGGGAGCTTTTCCTTGACATTTGTATCCAAAATTGAATTCAGTCTGCTCAAATGCTCGCTACAATTTCAAGTGTGCCTTTCCCGCCTCCCTTCTGCTGAGCACAGCCAAGTCATAGACTCAGGCAGAAGGAAAGAACATGGGGAGGGGGGTGTTGCATTTCATGCAGAAATCAGCTCCACTGGTCAGCAGTTCTTGGCAGGCCAGCTCAGAAACACTCCGTCTTTAATAGGAGTCACTTTGGGAGGTTTAGGCAGAAGGGCATGAAGGTCTTTTTGCAGCAGGGAGGTGTTTAGCCACTGTTAAGCTAGTGGGGCCCTTGAGATGCTGGAAGATGGGCTTCTCCTGAGGACTCCTACCCACTAGATCACCAGGAAGCCCTGCATTTTTAAAAATAATGGTTGTGCAGTGGATTTATTGAACCACTTCCCTACTAATGGGCACAGAAGCTGTTTATGAAGTTTTGTAGTTATAAACATCCGTGTTTGCCTATTTATGCTAGCATTTCCACAGGATACATCCAAAGAATTGATTCCTCTGGGCCAAAAGGATGTATTTATTGATATATCAAAAAATCTGAAAACTGATTGCCAAAAAAAGCTAATGCTTAAATTACCCTCCCAAATCGTTAAGCCAACTCTTTTCTATACTTTTGACTGGCATTTCTTGCCAGTACCTATAAATACTCCAAATGCCAGAATCATACATTAGAAAGAAATGTGCTTAGGAGTCATCTCTTTCAGTCCCTTTATTTTATGCACCAGGAAGAAAAGCGCTTAGGGATTTTCTATTACGCCCCTTTATTTTATGAACCAGGAAGATCAAGCCAAAGCAGTGGGAAGAAGCCACGTAGTTTAATTGTGGCCAGGCTGGGACCTGAGAAGCTCCTGAATTCTTGCCTGCTGTCCTGGTCCCGGCGAGCATGAAGCCCGGCAGCGGCTTTCCAGGCCTCCTCAGGAAGGTCATCCTTCCTCCAGTTCCCCGGGCTGTATCATTATCAAAGCCGCGCTGGCGAGATCCACGGCCTTTCAATGGAGCATCGCATCACGCCTCAGTAAACAAGGAGCAGGAGCCAAGGGAGCTTTTCCTTGACATTTGTATCCAAAATTGAATTCAGTCTGCTCAAATGCTCGCTACAATTTCAAGTGTGCCTTTCCCGCCTCCCTTCTGCTGAGCACAGCCAAGTCATAGACTCAGGCAGAAGGAAAGAACATGGGGAGGGGGGTGTTGCATTTCATGCAGAAATCAGCTCCACTGGTCAGCAGTTCTTGGCAGGCCAGCTCAGAAACACTCCGTCTTTAATAGGAGTCACTTTGGGAGGTTTAGGCAGAAGGGCATGAAGGTCTTTTTGCAGCAGGGAGGTGTTTAGCCACTGTTAAGCTAGTGGGGCCCTTGAGATGCTGGAAGATGGGCTTCTCCTGAGGACTCCTACCCTACAGTTCCCTACAGCTTTGCAGAACTCCTGAACACGAGTGCTATCCCACAGGATCCTTGCACAGTGGGCACCATGCTTGGATGGCATTGGTGGCAAAGGGCTAGAAACCATTTCTCTTGGCCCCGTCTCCAGGACGCCTCCCTCTTTCCCTCGCTCAGTCCCCGCCCCGGTCCTATACTCCGCTCAGCCCAGTTCCTGCCTCCTGTCTGTTGCCTATACCCCTAGCCCAACTTCGTTACAGACATTAAAAATAAAAACGTATGCTAGCTCATTTATTTAAAAATCAATTCAGACATCTTAATTCTATTTGATTTTTCTTTCTTTCCCGTCCTACACCCCCACTTTCTACCCAAATATAAAGTTTTCTTCACATATGGGCACCAAAGAGTCAAAATCCAGATTAACCGCTCCTACTTTTGCTATATATAGCTGAATAGTCCATACTACTAAATTTGGAGATCCTTTTGGCCCTAGTTTTTATTTTTCTGATGTTTCTTTATTATGGGAAGAAAGGAAAGAGGTAACACAGTAGGAAAAGATGGAGAGTGGGAAAGCAGAAAGCAAAGGGAGGATTTATTTCATGTTTTCAGTAGGACATCATGAAGTTTTTAACTTTATCATCATTGGCACCTTCTCACCCCCGAAATGTAATTCATCAACAAGCCTTGCTTCTGTGATATCTTCACCTCTATAATTTCTTTCAAGTCTACACATTTCTTTCCATTTTGACCATCTTCACCCTAATTCAATCTTCCCGCAACTAGCTCCCATTCTAGGCTGTTCAGTGTATGTCCCACACTGTAGACAGGAAGACTGAAAAGGACTTTAAAGCCTCATGTTAACCCCTGTAGGGAATAATAATAGCAATCATCATCACCACTGCTAAAATTTGTTGAACAGTTCTTATGTGCTAGGCACTATTATTTTTTAAATTTTTATCGGGGTATGGTTGATTTACAATGTTGTGCTAGTTTTAGGTGTACAGCAAAGTGAATATGCTACACACACACACACACACACATCCACACACATATATTCACTCTATTTTAGTTTCTTTTCCCATATAGGCCATTACAGGGTATGGAGTAGAATTTCCTTTGCTATGCAGTAGGTCCCTATTAGTTCTCTATTTCAGGTACTATTTTCTAATGCTTGAATATCTGAATCATTTAATCTTCACCATCTTAGAGGTAAATAAGATTCTTCTCATTTTAACAATGAAGAAACTGAACCATAGGGATGTGTGTAGTTTGCCCAAGGGCACATAGCAATAAAGTGGTGGAACTAGTTTAGGAACCCAAATCTAAAAGAATTACTAAGAAATGCTCAAGAAAATAACATCCAGTGATGAATATTTACACATGTAGCAATGGCAGAAGGATCACAATCAGGTGTAACGTTTTGTAGAGACCCCAGAGAATGGCCAGTGAGCTGCAGTTCACTGAACTGCTTGGGAGGAATGGCCTGGACCGCTGGGTTGAGAAAGATCATGAGGCTGCCTCTGGACTCAGGGGGAACGCGGTGAAGGATGAAAGATGTCCATCCTGGGCCAAGTCATGGCTGGAGTGGGGAGTATATCTGTATCCTAGGGTAACAAATTGCCACAGATTTAGCGGCTTAAAACAAGACAAATTTGTTATCTGATAGTTACAGAGATCAGAAATCCCAAGTGGGTCTCCTTAGGCTGACCTCAAGGTGTGGGTGGAGCGGCCCTCCTTTCTGGGGAAGTTTTTAACTTTATCATCATTGGCACCTTCTCACCCCCGAAATGTAATTCATCAACAAGCCTTGCTTCTGTGATATCTTCACCTCTATAATTTCTTTCAAGTCTACACATTTCTTTCCATTTTGACCATCTTCACCCTAATTCAATCTTCCCGCAACTAGCTCCCATTCTAGGCTGTTCAGTGTATGTCCCACACTGTAGACAGGAAGACTGAAAAGGACTTTAAAGCCTCATGTTAACCCCTGTAGGGAATAATAATAGCAATCATCATCACCACTGCTAAAATTTGTTGAACAGTTCTTATGTGCTAGGCACTATTATTTTTTAAATTTTTATCGGGGTATGGTTGATTTACAATGTTGTGCTAGTTTTAGGTGTACAGCAAAGTGAATATGCTACACACACACACACACACACACACACATATATTCACTCTATTTTAGTTTCTTTTCCCATATAGGCCATTACAGGGTATGGAGTAGAATTTCCTTTGCTATGCAGTAGGTCCCTATTAGTTCTCTATTTCAGGTACTATTTTCTAATGCTTGAATATCTGAATCATTTAATCTTCACCATCTTAGAGGTAAATAAGATTCTTCTCATTTTAACAATGAAGAAACTGAACCATAGGGATGTGTGTAGTTTGCCCAAGGGCACATAGCAATAAAGTGGTGGAACTAGTTTAGGAACCCAAATCTAAAAGAATTACTAAGAAATGCTCAAGAAAATAACATCCAGTGATGAATATTTACACATGTAGCAATGGCAGAAGGATCACAATCAGGTGTAACGTTTTGTAGAGACCCCAGAGAATGGCCAGTGAGCTGCAGTTCACTGAACTGCTTGGGAGGAATGGCCTGGACCGCTGGGTTGAGAAAGATCATGAGGCTGCCTCTGGACTCAGGGGGAACGCGGTGAAGGATGAAAGATGTCCATCCTGGGCCAAGTCATGGCTGGAGTGGGGAGTATATCTGTATCCTAGGGTAACAAATTGCCACAGATTTAGCGGCTTAAAACAAGACAAATTTGTTATCTGATAGTTACAGAGATCAGAAATCCCAAGTGGGTCTCCTTAGGCTGACCTCAAGGTGTGGGTGGAGCGGCCCTCCTTTCTGGGGGTTCTTCTAATTAAGAGTCTGTTCCTTGCCTTCGCCAGCTTCCAGAAGCTGCCTATATTTCCTGGTTTGTGGTCCCAATCCAAGGATTGTGTCACTCTCTCTCTGCCTCTGTGCTCACTTCCTTTTGACTCTGCCCCCTCATCTCCCTCTTTTTTAAAAAAAGAATTACTCATTTATTTGGTTGCAACCAAGTCTTGGTTGCAATACTCAGGATTTTCAATCTTCATTGTGGTACAGGGGATCTTAGTTGTGACATGTCCAGTTCTCTGACAAGGTATCGAACCCAGGCCCCATGCATCAGGAGCTTGGCGTCTTAACTACTGGCACACCGCCAGGGAAAGTTCCCCCCTTTCACTTTTAAAAAGACCCTTGTGATTACATAGTGCCCACCCGGATGCTCCAAGATAATCTCCTAATATCTAGTTCTTTAATTTCATCATTCTACAAATCTCTTGCCAGGTAGGATAACAGTCACAGGTGCCACACATTAAGCAGTGGCCCTTTGGGGATGCATTATTCTGCATGCCACAGGAAATAACAGCATTTTGTGGTGTGAGTGCTGAGTACAGGAACTTCAGTCTTTTTTGTCTTTCTTTCACTTCTGTCATACAATATACAAATCTTTGATGAATGAACGAATGAGCTGATAAAAATATACATAATAATAGAGTATCTCTCTTAAGAGTGTAAGGAAATGTTACTTTTAACATGGAAATTTGAAGGGAACCTTTAAGAAACTTTTAAAGGTCCCACACTTTGGGCAATGCCAAAATTAATGGTGGTAAACTGAGGTTAATATGCGGCAGATCTCAGGGTTGAATGAATTTTTGGATTTGCCAGTTGTCTGAACTAGTTTGGGCTTGTTGCTGTTCAGTCACTCAGTCATGTCCAACTCTCCATGGCCCTGTGGGCTGCAGCATATCAGGCTTTCCTGTCTTCCACTATTTCCCAGAGTTTGCTCAAATTCACGTCCATTCAACCATCTCACCCCTTGTCACGCACTTCTTCTGCCTTCAGTCTTTCCCAGCAACAGGGTCTTTTCCAATGAGTTGGGTCTTTGCATCAGGTGGCCAAGGTTGGCGCTTAAGCTTCGGCATCAGTCCTTCCAATGAATATTCAGGGTTGATTTCCCTTAGGATTGACTGGTTCAATCTCTTTGTAGTCCAAGGGACTCTCAAGAGTCTTCTTCAGTTTGGGCTGCTATAACCAATTACCATAGACTGTAGCTTATATACAACAGAAATGAATTGTTCACAGTCTTGGAGGTCGGCAGTCTGAGATCAAGATCTGGTTCTGGTGAAAGCCCTCTTCCAGGATGCAAACCGTGACTTCTCACTGTGTCCTCATAGTTACAAAAAGAGGAAACTAGCTCTTTGGCCTCTTCTTACAAGGGCACCTATCATATTTGTGAGAGTTCTGCCCTCATGACCTACTTACCTCCCAAGAGGCTCCATCTCTTGACACCATCACATTGGGGATTAGGCTTTCAACAAAGGAAATTTAGGGACGGGGGAGTGGGAACACAAACATTAAGTCCATAACATGAGAGTCTGTTCTTGACATCACTGTCTTTTTTTTTTTTTTTTTAAATGTTGGCCTCTTCCATTGGTCTTTCATTTATTTATTTTCGTCTATCTTTGTTATTCGGCCTGTGCACACCTCCCATTGCAGTGGCCTCTCTCATTGCAGAGCATTGGCTCTAGGTGCATACACTCCAGAGCGCTGGCTTGTAACTGGACACACAGCTGAAGCCACTCGGTGGCACGTGAGATCTTCCTGGGCCGGGGATCGAACCAGTGCCCCTTGCACTGCAAGGCAGACTCTTTATCCACTTGACCACAGGGAAGCCCGTCATCACTGTTTTTTAACTGCAACAGAAGAGAGCAGTCTGATAAAAACAGAAGTATGTAGCATCTGATTACACCTACAAAAGACAGTGGGAAGGAGGGGTGAATTGTTAGCCTAGCAAAGACTCATTCTTCCATGGGAAGAACACCTCTCCTCTCCTGGTTGTAGCACTTGGGACTAGAACAATACCAGTCTGAGTCCCAGATAAAGCCAGGACTTTCAGGAACTCTCACTCTACTCAGGATATACTTCAAGATTCCCAGCAGGATCCAAAAGGTTCCTTGTGCTCTAAGCCTTGCTCACGTCTCCAGTCTTGCCTCTTACCCGACTCTGCCACACCAACACTCTGGCCTCCAAGCCCAACTCCTTCTGCCTCAGGGCCTCTTGATATACCATTCCCCAATTCTGGAATCCTCTTGTTACCTCCTTTCAGTTAATTCCTATTTATACTTGGACTCAGCCTAAAATTATATCCTATAAGACATCTTTTTTAACCTGCAAATCTAAATCAGCACTCCTTCCCCACTCAGGTCAGAAACATGGTGTATTGTTAGGAACTTGGAGACTGGACTCAACCACTTGACTCCCTATCATCTCAGGCCCCCATCTCATTAGCTGTGTGCCCTCAGGCAGGTCATGCAGAGCTCATGCCCCTGATAGCTTCTACTGCAGAATATCACTATAAGGATTTAATGAGATAATCATGTAGAAAGTTTGGAAGAGTGTACTATAAGCTATTGTCTTCTGTTATAGCAGTTATCCAAATTGTAATTATAAAATTCTTTCTGTTATTATTTGTTTTATATCTGCTTCCCCACAAGTAGTAGGTTTTGCAGTGGCAAGGTAGTACCTTTCTTGTCCTCCACTGAACCTGTCAATCGAGCCTACTGCCTTGCATGCTGAAGGCTCTCAACAGGTATTTCCTGGATGAATGGATGGATTGATGGGTGGATGGATCGATGAATCCATGGATGGATGGGTGAACATATTACCTAGTCCTAGAATAGGTACCATGAAAAAGTGCCAGAAAATAATCAATGCGATTAAAGAGCATTATTTTGAAAATTTTGATTCTCAGATTCTAGGCTGATACCTGGCCTACAGTTAGATGCTACATTCACCATGTTTCCTTTTCTGGGGCCTGTTCTCACCAGGGCCTTGTGATGCCCATTGCTGGGCATATTTATGAAACATCTCAACCGACGCTTACATTCCATATGTCACCATTTACACATTCCTGCTGGGGTCAAGGTGGGGAAAGGCATGTGTGTTAATAGCTGCATTTCTCACGTGAACTTTCTCATAAACCCTCTTCTCAGCTCATTTTACTGATACATTATAATATACTTTTATAAACAAGTCTTCAAGGTTATGAATCAATGCTTCCTAATTTCTATTTTTTTTTTGAGGATTATAAGTCTTGCAAGGGCAACCAGAGGTTTCTTAGTCTCACCCCTTCTACAGGTCAGAACTCCCTCTGAACCACTCTAGAATTTCTCTAAGGAAACAGAACCACATTTTCCAGTGATTCTTCATTCTCGCCAGTTCCTCCTTCTTTAAGTGTCAAGGGTACCATATCTATATGCATTAATGGTGCACTTTACTCTCATCTGAAAAATGCCTTTTGCCAGCCAAAAAAATCCTCTCCCCCATCGGTAAAACTTAGTTAGGAACTTGGAGACTGGACTCAACCACTTGACTCCCTATCATCTCAGGCCCCCATCTCATTAGCTGTGTGCCCTCAGGCAGGTCATGCAGAGCTCATGCCCCTGATAGCTTCTACTGCAGAATATCACTATAAGGATTTAATGAGATAATCATGTAGAAAGTTTGGAAGAGTGTACTATAAGCTATTGTCTTCTGTTATAGCAGTTATCCAAATTGTAATTATAAAATTCTTTCTGTTATTATTTGTTTTATATCTGCTTCCCCACAAGTAGTAGGTTTTGCAGTGGCAAGGTAGTACCTTTCTTGTCCTCCACTGAACCTGTCAATCGAGCCTACTGCCTTGCATGCTGAAGGCTCTCAACAGGTATTTCCTGGATGAATGGATGGATTGATGGGTGGATGGATCGATGAATCCATGGATGGATGGGTGAACATATTACCTAGTCCTAGAATAGGTACCATGAAAAAGTGCCAGAAAATAATCAATGCGATTAAAGAGCATTATTTTGAAAATTTTGATTCTCAGATTCTAGGCTGATACCTGGCCTACAGTTAGATGCTACATTCACCATGTTTCCTTTTCTGGGGCCTGTTCTCACCAGGGCCTTGTGATGCCCATTGCTGGGCATATTTATGAAACATCTCAACCGACGCTTACATTCCATATGTCACCATTTACACATTCCTGCTGGGGTCAAGGTGGGGAAAGGCATGTGTGTTAATAGCTGCATTTCTCACGTGAACTTTCTCATAAACCCTCTTCTCAGCTCATTTTACTGATACATTATAATATACTTTTATAAACAAGTCTTCAAGGTTATGAATCAATGCTTCCTAATTTCTATTTTTTTTTTGAGGATTATAAGTCTTGCAAGGGCAACCAGAGGTTTCTTAGTCTCACCCCTTCTACAGGTCAGAACTCCCTCTGAACCACTCTAGAATTTCTCTAAGGAAACAGAACCACATTTTCCAGTGATTCTTCATTCTCGCCAGTTCCTCCTTCTTTAAGTGTCAAGGGTACCATATCTATATGCATTAATGGTGCACTTCTTACTCTCATTCTGTTTGAAGGCCTAGAAAAAGTGCTCTTTTGCCAGCAAACAGCCAACAAGATTGCCAAATCTGAATGGCCACCGCTGAGTCTGTTCGTGAAGTTGGTGGAAACCTCCCACGGAATATTTGCTTCTTGGCAAGGAGGCCAACGAACATTAGTCTTCCTGTGCCTTCATTTTCTTTCTGATCTGAATAGTCAGCCAAACTCTGTCTTTGTTCCATTTGTCAAAACACCATTGTTCTTCCTCCTCCCTGTGCAGTTTCATTTCTATTGTTAAAAAAAAAAATCAGAAGTCAGAGCAGGCTTGGGTTGACAGGGGCAGGTCTTGTTGACTGGGCAGTCTGATTTGTGGCCAAGAAGCCAGTTTCATCTTTGGTGCTCAACTGACCATGGAAATCATCTCATGCCAACCAACTCTGGCTCCATCAGGAGACTACAACCCACAAAAGAATTTCTGTCACCAATTGTTTTGGGGCCACAATTTATCAGGCAGTTGTTTCTTCAACAGGGCAATCCCTTCTTCCAGCTACAATACTTTCATGTAAAATAATAAGATCATTAAGAATAAAGCATATCATTTTTTCTAAGAGAAATGTCTGAGAAGTCTGCATTTTGGACTTCTGCATTTCAGTGGCCCCAAGTTATTCTTGAAAAGAGACACATGGTTTAGTGGTAGCCTAGGCCTATCTTCTTCAACAAAGTTCTCATGTGAGGCCAGTATGACAGAGGCAATTTTAGATGCTAAATAGAAATACGATGATTTTGAACGTTCCCACTACCATGAATTTTTACTCCTCATCTCTTACATTACTTGCTCAGAAAATGTATTTTAAAATAGAACTTAATATTCAGTACCCTATGTTAGATTGGGCTTTAAATACTATTTAAGGGAAAAGGGATTTCTATGAAAATGAGTAAGTCATTTCTTTTCTCATTCTGTATTGAACCACTCTGTTTCTCTAAGAAAAAAAGTGATTCTTCATTCTTGCCAGTTCCTCCTTCTTTAAGTGTCAAGGGTACCATATCTATATGCATTAATGGTGCACTTCTTACTCTCATTCTGTTTGAAGGCCTAGAAAAAGTGCTCTTTTGCCAGCAAACAGCCAACAAGATTGCCAAATCTGAATGGCCACCGCTGAGTCTGTTCGTGAAGTTGGTGGAAACCTCCCACGGAATATTTGCTTCTTGGCAAGGAGGCCAACGAACATTAGTCTTCCTGTGCCTTCATTTTCTTTCTGATCTGAATAGTCAGCCAAACTCTGTCTTTGTTCCATTTGTCAAAACACCATTGTTCTTCCTCCTCCCTGTGCAGTTTCATTTCTATTGTTAAAAAAAAATCAGAAGTCAGAGCAGGCTTGGGTTGACAGGGGCAGGTCTTGTTGACTGGGCAGTCTGATTTGTGGCCAAGAAGCCAGTTTCATCTTTGGTGCTCAACTGACCATGGAAATCATCTCATGCCAACCAACTCTGGCTCCATCAGGAGACTACAACCCACAAAAGAATTTCTGTCACCAATTGTTTTGGGGCCACAATTTATCAGGCAGTTGTTTCTTCAACAGGGCAATCCCTTCTTCCAGCTACAATACTTTCATGTAAAATAATAAGATCATTAAGAATAAAGCATATCATTTTTTCTAAGAGAAATGTCTGAGAAGTCTGCATTTTGGACTTCTGCATTTCAGTGGCCCCAAGTTATTCTTGAAAAGAGACACATGGTTTAGTGGTAGCCTAGGCCTATCTTCTTCAACAAAGTTCTCATGTGAGGCCAGTATGACAGAGGCAATTTTAGATGCTAAATAGAAATACGATGATTTTGAACGTTCCCACTACCATGAATTTTTACTCCTCATCTCTTACATTACTTGCTCAGAAAATGTATTTTAAAATAGAACTTAATATTCAGTACCCTATGTTAGATTGGGCTTTAAATACTATTTAAGGGAAAAGGGATTTCTATGAAAATGAGTAAGTCATTTCTTCTGTATCTATAAATTCTCTGTAAATTGTCATTCTAAAATAATTGTTGGGATAATTTATTCAATAAATAGATTGTTTTTAACAAAGACTATTGGGAATTGAATTAGGCAGTTTAGGGGATTTCTGAAGAGAAGATCCTATCAACTTCCAGAGACAAAAAGCTTATTTCATACATGAGCTCAGAATCAGGTAACTTTGGATTCCTCAAAAACAACAGTTGTTGTTTAGTCACTAAGTTGTGTTCAATTCTTTGCAGCTTCATGAACTGTAAATTTCTAGGCTCCCCTGTCCATGGGGTTTCCCAGGCAAGAATACTGCAGTAGGTTGCCATTTCCTTCACCGTGGGATCTTCCCAACCCTGGGATCAAACTCATGTTTCCTGCATTGGCAGGCATTTTCTTTACTTCTGAGCCACCAGGGAAGTCCACAAAAACAACGCTAGAAGGTAACAAGCTCAGAGCAATGTCTTCAAATTCCCAAGGGAAAATGGGTTTCCAATCTATCATTATTTAGCCAGCCAAATATCAGTCAAGAAAAGGCTAGATTAAAATTATTTTCAGATATACCGGCCCCCTCCAAGTCCATCTCCATATTTCTTCACCCTATCCTGGGCCCCCAGAGGCTGACCTGAACTGACTGCATCCATGGGCCCTCTTACTTTCCATTTCTCATAGAATTTGGTCAATGGGAAGTACTGGCAGAGCTTGGAGGGAGATAGATGAGGTCAGGCTGTTTGTCCCCTGGTTCCCTCCCTGCCAAGTCAGCTCCGGTTGACTTCCTTACCCAAGGTCAGCATTCCTGAAAGGTGGGCCTCTTCCACTGTCTCTAGCAACTTCAGTTTCTCTGTCTGGGCTCTGGGGACCACTCCTTCTACTACTCCCTCTCTCACTCCCAGAGATGGTGACAGGAACCCTGCAGTAACTATGGTCAGGGGGCTCCACCACCCCTGGTAACCCTGCCCATACCTTTTTTTTTTTTTAAAGATTTACTTATTTATTTATTATTGGTGGGGAGTGGGGAGGGAGGGGAGCAGGCGGGCCACTTCTATTTTTTCATTTATCCATTTTCATCCATCTTTGTTCTTTGGCCTATGTGGGCATCCCATCGCGGTGGCCTCTGTTGTCGCAGAGCGCTGGCTCTGGGAGCATGTGCTCCAGAGCTCCGGCTCGGTAATTGGACACATTGGTCCAGCCGCTCTGCGGCATGTGGGATCTTCCCAGGCCAGGGATCGAACCGGCGCCCCTTGCACTGCAAGACGGTGTCCTTACCCACTGGACCACCAGGGGAAGCCCTGCCCATACCTTTTTACATAAACTTTTCATTAAACATTCTTTGGTTACCCCATGGCAGTGTGTCCCTTGCTTCCTTCAGGACCTTGACCAACACAGTCCCCTGGATGACCAGTAGATACTTCCCTTGAAGGCAGACCAGTTACAATGAAAGACTTCAGCATCATGTCAACCTGGATATGGATTCCAGCTCTGCCATCTTGGATCTGTGGGACTTGGGACAAATGACAAGGTCTCCATGTCTCATGGATAAAATGGGGATGTTTATGTGACTTTCATCCCAGAATTTCTGTGAGGAACAAATGAAAGCATCTAGGAAAAAACGTATTGCAGTGCCGATCATTTAATCAGGGTTTCCCAGGTGGTGCTAGTGGTAAAGAACTCATCTGCCAGTGCAAGAGACACCAGTTCAAATCCTGGATCAGGAAGATCCCCTGGAGAAGGGCATAGCAACCCACTCCAGTACTCTTGCCTGGAGAATCCCGTGGACAGAGGAGCCTTGCGGGCTACAGTTCATGGGGTCCCAAGGAGTTAGACAAGACTGAAGCAACTTAGCACGCAAGCACAATAAACTGAAAGTGTTAGTTGCTTTAGTCGCGTCCAACTCTTTGCAACCCATAGACTGTAGCCCGCCAGGCTCCTCTATTCATGGGATTCTCCAGGCAAGAATACTGGAGTGGATTACCATGCCCTCCTCCAGGGGATCTTCACAACCCAGGGATCAAACCCAGGTCACCCACATTGCATGTGGATTCTTTACCAGCTGAGCCACCAGGGACACCTGGGTTCGGAAGATCCCCTGGAGAAGGCACGATGAAACACAGTTATCAATTATTAATTATTATTCTTGTGCCATACCTAGCCTGCCAAGAGCTGCCCATTTTGACAGGCTCAAATGACCCAAAGGGCAGAGATGCCACCCTCACAAACCTCCCTGTGAATCCTGAAGGGATGTCCAAGGAAACAGTGCCAAGCAGGGACCCACATATCCAGTTCCTAAGTGTGGTTTGGGTTGAAAGGACTGCTCTTGTTTTGGGGGGGGACGCTGACGGAAGGGTGGGGCATCCTTTGGCAGCTAACTCCAAGTTCCACCCACCATCCCTAGTTCATGGTCACAATGTTCTTTACCAGAGACAAAGGGGAAATGGAAACCAGGATGCATTTCTCAGAAGAGCTGTGATCCCACATACCTGGCTGAGGATTCCTGGCTATCTTCCTCTTGAGGGCTTGACTCCCTGCCTGGGATATTTAACCCCTCTCCGACCATATATCCAGAAAGTCAACTTTGATGGACTTCTTTTAGCATAATTGCAAGCCCCCAATTTGCCCCTATGAAGAAGCCATCTTCCTTTTTAAATTTGCGTGAAAATCACCTTGAAATTCCTTTACAATTGTTTGTATGAAGGGGAGTGTGGAACGGAGAGGTATGAACAGAAGTTGCCTTTCTCAAAAGCAGGTAAAAATGAGAAAGTCCAGGTCTGTAAATGTTACTAATGTGCATATGTTGACGTTTGTGTGTGTATGCGTCTGGATGTGAACAGCAACGCATGTATGAGCTTCTGGGTTTATACAGGTGTGTTTTCTTCTTCCTGTGATCACCAGAAATGGCCTAGTTAGACAAGACTGAAGCAACTTAGCACAAGCACAATAAACTGAAAGTGTTAGTTGCTTTAGTCGCGTCCAACTCTTTGCAACCCATAGACTGTAGCCCGCCAGGCTCCTCTATTCATGGGATTCTCCAGGCAAGAATACTGGAGTGGATTACCATGCCCTCCTCCAGGGGATCTTCACAACCCAGGGATCAAACCCAGGTCACCCACATTGCATGTGGATTCTTTACCAGCTGAGCCACCAGGGACACCTGGGTTCGGAAGATCCCCTGGAGAAGGCACGATGAAACACAGTTATCAATTATTAATTATTATTCTTGTGCCATACCTAGCCTGCCAAGAGCTGCCCATTTTGACAGGCTCAAATGACCCAAAGGGCAGAGATGCCACCCTCACAAACCTCCCTGTGAATCCTGAAGGGATGTCCAAGGAAACAGTGCCAAGCAGGGACCCACATATCCAGTTCCTAAGTGTGGTTTGGGTTGAAAGGACTGCTCTTGTTTTGGGGGTGGACGCTGACGGAAGGGTGGGGCATCCTTTGGCAGCTAACTCCAAGTTCCACCCACCATCCCTAGTTCATGGTCACAATGTTCTTTACCAGAGACAAAGGGGAAATGGAAACCAGGATGCATTTCTCAGAAGAGCTGTGATCCCACATACCTGGCTGAGGATTCCTGGCTATCTTCCTCTTGAGGGCTTGACTCCCTGCCTGGGATATTTAACCCCTCTCCGACCATATATCCAGAAAGTCAACTTTGATGGACTTCTTTTAGCATAATTGCAAGCCCCCAATTTGCCCCTATGAAGAAGCCATCTTCCTTTTTAAATTTGCGTGAAAATCACCTTGAAATTCCTTTACAATTGTTTGTATGAAGGGGAGTGTGGAACGGAGAGGTATGAACAGAAGTTGCCTTTCTCAAAAGCAGGTAAAAATGAGAAAGTCCAGGTCTGTAAATGTTACTAATGTGCATATGTTGACGTTTGTGTGTGTATGCGTCTGGATGTGAACAGCAGTACGCATGTATGAGCTTCTGGGTTTATACAGGTGCGTTTTCTTCTTCCTGTGATCACCAGAAATGGCCTAGTTCTGAGCGCTTTTGAGAGCCTCCTTGCTAAAAACCTGTGTAGATTCTTCAGTAAAGCTGCCGCCTGCTTTAGACACAGTATTTCCTACATTTTGCCTCTGCTCCCCATCTATCCTGGCATATGAAAAGTCAAATCTGGGGAGAGAGAGAGAGGGAGAGAGAGAGAGCGAGCGAGAGAGCGAGCGAGAGGGGAATGATTCAAAAGAGAAAACAAATCACCTTGAGATTCCTTGAAATAGCACATTCCTTGAAATAGCACTTCCCCCATAGTACACTGACACAATATTCACATATTTAACAAAAAAATTAATTTCAGGGACACAGCCATTGTATGAAGTAGGGTATGCCAGAATTTGATATAAACAGGAAGTGGGTGGGTCAAACTTTAGTTGACACTGTGTGGTCGAAACAGATTCTGTGACAAAAGCAATTTAATTTTACATTGGCCTGTGGGTCTTGTCATGATTG
This sequence comes from Tragulus kanchil, assembly GCA_022376925.1. NCBI lineage: Eukaryota > Metazoa > Chordata > Mammalia > Artiodactyla > Tragulidae > Tragulus > Tragulus kanchil. The sequence goes on along the minus strand of JAIOJX010000006.1, from coordinate 24,869,353 downwards.
GGCAGGACAATAAGTTTGATTCCAAGGATAAGCTCTCTGCCAAGGGCAAGTGCTGAAGTGGATCCTGAAGCTTTAACCACTTCACTTCCTTCCAGAATTCAGAAGTTACACTCTACAGAACGATGACCCTTGATCCATCGATACAATCTTCTGGACGGGCAACAGTGGACAACCAAACCTGGCCTCGACTTCCTCATCTGGGGCCTGGCGATAATAATTGCTAATTAAAATGTTGTCTATGAGAAACAGAGAATGCAGGAGAGAGTCCACGTACTTCATGAATGATGGCTGATAATAATAACTATTATGCAAAGAAGAAGAGGAGAAGGAGGAGGAAAGAAGGAGGGAAGGAGGAGGAGAGCTAATTACATAAAGAAGTCACCCGCAGGGCCATCTGGGGAGCGTAAGAGTCATTTTATAGTACCCTTTAAAGAAATCATATTCAAACAAATAAGCTTGCTAATTTTCCTGATGGGCTTATTTCTTGGTTTCTAAGCTTCAGCATTTTATTCTGTTTTAATTATATAATATTTTAGGTCTGACATCAAAAAGTGCATCATCTGTTTTTATCTTTCTCAGCCTCAGGCACATCCTTAGTTACCGTTGCCAGGTACCCTTGGGTCACCCAAAGTACTTTTGTTCCAGGGACCTTTCAAAGTAAGCCAATGCAGCAGTTTAGAGAACTTCTCTTGTTTGTGGACAAAAATACATTAAAAACAAGGGAGTGATTACTCTTTGGGATAATTATTTTTAATGCCTTACTGAACACATTTGCAATGCTTTTCAGGTCCTTTGGGATTCAAATTAGAAGAAAATCTTTTTGTTGTTTTGTTTCATTTTGTTTTACATCTTGGAACTTGATCTTTGGTAAATGTCTGTGATGTTTGCGTATTGTGTAACTCTCAACCCTCCCACCCCACCCCCTTGCTCCTAAATGCTATCAGGATTTCATCAGCTTTAAATAGGCAACAACAACACAGGGTGGAGAGAATTCATGGTTTCTTTCTGGTTATCTGCCTTTGACGACGCTACTAAATGTAACTCTGAAAGAGGCTTGTGCTTTGGGTTTGATCAGCCATTCACTTCAATTCAGTTCCAAACCAGAAGAGCTCCCCCTTGGGGTATCTTTGTTGCTAAACCTTTATGAGGCACCATGGACTACTTCAAGCCAGCATATTAGGTATCTTGTCAAGTTCTTAAAGTACAATGATGCTTTCCTAATTTTAATAATATCATGGTTAGCGATTATGTCACACCCACCAGAGGCCCTCTCTCTAAAGCCTAACAATGTGGCCTTTAGTCTCTCTGGTCACCATACAGAGTTTAAGAGAGTTCTTGGACTTGGTCTAAGTGAGGGCTGTTACAAGGATACTTCGTATTGCACAGTTTCCACATCCTGCTTCCACTGTGATTGAGTCCTACAGCACAGCCAGACGGTGAGCCAGTTGAGAGCAAGGTCTGAGTATGTCTAATTCAGTTGCTGGGTCTGTAACAGGCATGCAGGGAGTGCAGATGAGTGAATAGTAAATAATGTATGCATGCTCAGTCGTGGCCAACTCTTCGCAATCCTGTGGACTGTAGCCTCTAAACCAGGCTCCTCTGTCCATGGAATCTTTCAGGCAAGAATACTGGAGTGAGTTGGCATTTCCTACTCCGAGGGATCTTCTCAGTCCAGGGATTGGACCCATGTCTCTCGTGTCTCTTGCATTGGCAGATGGCTTCTTTACCACCAAGACACCTGGGAAGCCCTGGATGAGTGAATGCTGTTATGCAAAGACGGTTCTCGCCCTCCACCAGCCTGGCTTTCGTTCTGCCACTACCTCGCTGTGTAATCATGGGTAAATTATGTAATGTCTTATCTGAAAAATAAGGGGTAGAATGAGAAGTTTGTTAAAGTTCCTTGCAGCTGGACCTGCTGCAAAATGTTGCTTTACTGTAGAGAATTTATCTTCCATATCCTGTGTGTAATGAGTAGTACCTGGGAAGGCAACATATTAAGTCAGGAAAGGGATATGATGAGGAACTTCTTAGAAAGTGATATTGAGAGTCCTCTTGCCCCAAATGATTACTTAAAGCATGTGCAACATGAAAAAGTCCAGCTGTCTCAAATATTCTCATCTTTTGAAAATGGTTCTGTTGATAGAATGCTTGTGCTTTGGGTTTGATCAGCCATTCACTTCAATTCAGTTCCAAACCAGAAGAGCTCCCCCTTGGGGTATCTTTGTTGCTAAACCTTTATGAGGCACCATGGACTACTTCAAGCCAGCATATTAGGTATCTTGTCAAGTTCTTAAAGTACAATGATGCTTTCCTAATTTTAATAATATCATGGTTAGCGATTATGTCACACCCACCAGAGGCCCTCTCTCTAAAGCCTAACAATGTGGCCTTTAGTCTCTCTGGTCACCATACAGAGTTTAAGAGAGTTCTTGGACTTGGTCTAAGTGAGGGCTGTTACAAGGATACTTCGTATTGCACAGTTTCCACATCCTGCTTCCACTGTGATTGAGTCCTACAGCACAGCCAGACGGTGAGCCAGTTGAGAGCAAGGTCTGAGTATGTCTAATTCAGTTGCTGGGTCTGTAACAGGCATGCAGGGAGTGCAGATGAGTGAATAGTAAATAATGTATGCATGCTCAGTCGTGGCCAACTCTTCGCAATCCTGTGGACTGTAGCCTCTAAACCAGGCTCCTCTGTCCATGGAATCTTTCAGGCAAGAATACTGGAGTGAGTTGGCATTTCCTACTCCGAGGGATCTTCTCAGTCCAGGGATTGGACCCATGTCTCTCGTGTCTCTTGCATTGGCAGATGGCTTCTTTACCACCAAGACACCTGGGAAGCCCTGGATGAGTGAATGCTGTTATGCAAAGACGGTTCTCGCCCTCCACCAGCCTGGCTTTCGTTCTGCCACTACCTCGCTGTGTAATCATGGGTAAATTATGTAATGTCTTATCTGAAAAATAAGGGGTAGAATGAGAAGTTTGTTAAAGTTCCTTGCAGCTGGACCTGCTGCAAAATGTTGCTTTACTGTAGAGAATTTATCTTCCATATCCTGTGTGTAATGAGTAGTACCTGGGAAGGCAACATATTAAGTCAGGAAAGGGATATGATGAGGAACTTCTTAGAAAGTGATATTGAGAGTCCTCTTGCCCCAAATGATTACTTAAAGCATGTGCAACATGAAAAAGTCCAGCTGTCTCAAATATTCTCATCTTTTGAAAATGGTTCTGTTGATAGAATCCACAAGGCAACTGAAGTTTCTGTGGAGTTCTCTGTGCAAGTAACCCATCTGAGAGGAGCAGGTGGATTTTTTTTTTTTTCCTGTTTTAATCCCAGCCTCAAACAGAGAGACAATCAAGGAGAAGTTATGGTATTATAGATCCATTTTCAATTTATCTGTGATAGACATAATTTGCACTGTTTTCAGGGACTACAAATGCCTAAAGCAATGGGGATAAACAGACCTAACAGATGTTCATGCTTCTCCAATAACAATAGTGATACACTGTGTTTATTTGGAACACGATTAAATTGTTCCTTCTGACTTCAAGGTCCTAGTACAAAACCCTGGATTCAGATCCTGTGGATTTATCATACCCGCTGGGGGACACTGGCTTTCCAAACCTCTGAATGGATTATCCTCTTCCATTAGAGTGGGCTCATCCTTTCCAAAAGATAACATCTTGTTTCTCTGGCCTGAATTTCCCTCGACTTCTTTCAAAACACAATTTGTGAAAACAATGTGTGAGAACCCAGGACAATGGGAAGTACTCAGCGGGAACCTGGCAATAAACCTGTCAGGTATATAAACTAGCTAAAGCTATTTGTTTTGTCCTTAAGAAGAAAGTATTGGGATACGATAAGTTGCAATCATTTTTCAACCTCTCAGATTTCTCCAGCAACACATGTATGTTGGCAGACTTGAGCAGATCCTGCTAATTTATTCGTGAATCATCAAAGCAAGGAATAAAATATATGACTTCAGGCAAGTGAATGGACTGGAAAACCAAATTGGGCAACAAGCTATATTTTCTTACGCCAGAAATAAACATGTCAACATGGTGAGGAGGGTTTTGTCCCACTCCTGGCTGAACTTTTGAGGGGTGAGGTGGCTAATATCGAGGGACCCAGCTTTGTGGTCTTTCCTCACAAATCGTTCCACGATTTAAGGAAAGGACAATCTTCAGTGTGACATGGCAAACAAGGTCAGAATGATATTTCTTAGTGGTGATTCCTGCAAGGCTCTATTAATTATAGCAGCGGTTCAGAATTTTCTGTGCCTTGATGGGTTGTATTTTTAAGCAGGCATAATGTGATATAAAACTGTGTTCCAAGGAATCTCTAATATGTAAGTGGTGAAAAATGATGTGGGGGAGAGGAAGCAAATATGTGCCTATCTGTATATACACCACAAGCCAGTATCCAAAAGATGATCTTTGTGAACATAAAAGTTTATGCTGTGTTTGATTTGTGTGGCTTTTCAAACACACTAGCAATATTTAGGGATCTTGAGTAGAACATCAAAATAGAAACTCTTTGCCCTACATCTGCGTGTACTCTGGCTTTCTCTCTTACTTGCTCCACATGGATTTCCCCCCTCCTTTCTAGCCAAATTAGTTTACCCACAATTCCCTTTGTGGATGGCATCTCTAGAGCATGCCTCACCACTTCTTATCTGCCTATTTCTGTTCCCACTATTTCTTTTTTTTTTTTAATTTTATTTATTTTTGGCTATTCTGGGTTTTCACTGCTGCTGCAGGCTCTTCTCTAGTTGCAAAAGATAACATCTTGTTTCTCTGGCCTGAATTTCCCTCGACTTCTTTCAAAACACAATTTGTGAAAACAATGTGTGAGAACCCAGGACAATGGGAAGTACTCAGCGGGAACCTGGCAATAAACCTGTCAGGTATATAAACTAGCTAAAGCTATTTGTTTTGTCCTTAAGAAGAAAGTATTGGGATACGATAAGTTGCAATCATTTTTCAACCTCTCAGATTTCTCCAGCAACACATGTATGTTGGCAGACTTGAGCAGATCCTGCTAATTTATTCGTGAATCATCAAAGCAAGGAATAAAATATATGACTTCAGGCAAGTGAATGGACTGGAAAACCAAATTGGGCAACAAGCTATATTTTCTTACGCCAGAAATAAACATGTCAACATGGTGAGGAGGGTTTTGTCCCACTCCTGGCTGAACTTTTGAGGGGTGAGGTGGCTAATATCGAGGGACCCAGCTTTGTGGTCTTTCCTCACAAATCGTTCCACGATTTAAGGAAAGGACAATCTTCAGTGTGACATGGCAAACAAGGTCAGAATGATATTTCTTAGTGGTGATTCCTGCAAGGCTCTATTAATTATAGCAGCGGTTCAGAATTTTCTGTGCCTTGATGGGTTGTATTTTTAAGCAGGCATAATGTGATATAAAACTGTGTTCCAAGGAATCTCTAATATGTAAGTGGTGAAAAATGATGTGGGGGAGAGGAAGCAAATATGTGCCTATCTGTATATACACCACAAGCCAGTATCCAAAAGATGATCTTTGTGAACATAAAAGTTTATGCTGTGTTTGATTTGTGTGGCTTTTCAAACACACTAGCAATATTTAGGGATCTTGAGTAGAACATCAAAATAGAAACTCTTTGCCCTACATCTGCGTGTACTCTGGCTTTCTCTCTTACTTGCTCCACATGGATTTCCCCCCTCCTTTCTAGCCAAATTAGTTTACCCACAATTCCCTTTGTGGATGGCATCTCTAGAGCATGCCTCACCACTTCTTATCTGCCTATTTCTGTTCCCACTATTTCTTTTTTTTTTTTAATTTTATTTATTTTTGGCTATTCTGGGTTTTCACTGCTGCTGCAGGCTCTTCTCTGGTTGCAGGGAGTGAGGGATACTCTCTAGCGGAGGTAAGCAAGCTTCTTGTCGCAGTGACTTCTTTTGTTGGTTCCCACCATTTCTTGAGTCTGGGGACTGGCATCCCCCAGCTCCTCTGGGATGGGGTGGGGGAATTTAGTTCAAGGGGCCCTCCTCTATGAAGCATTTTCCTTTTTATCTCAGCTAGAAATAGCGATCTCTTCTACTGATAATATGCTAGGGCAGGATTTCTCAACCTCAGCACTTATTATTTTAGGCTAAGTAATTTTTTTAGTCGGGGGGTGGAATGCCCTGTGCATGAAAGAATGTTCAGCAGCATACCTGACCTTTACCCACTAGAAGTCAGTGGTGTCCACCGTCCTACTCCCAGAGTTGGGACATCACAGATGTCTCATTGCCAGATGGCTTCTTCCTACCTCCCCTCAATGAAGGCAAATCACCTCAGTTGACCACTGCCCTAAAGTTCTTGACAAATCAGATCACCGGTTCTGGAGAACAAGGGTCAGGTCCTTAGCAGGACTTCAATTTGTATTCAAAGGTATTTGATGCTTAACGAATAAAAGATGTTTTTAAAAATTATCAGTTGGGAGTTTCTGAAAATTAAACACATCAGGTTAATTTGAATTAAGTTACATCCTCAGAAAACTTTAATACGAGTCTGTTATGGCCTTTTCCCCTCTTAGAAAAAGCTCTGTAGAATTATAACATTACTATACCACTGAGTTGAAATGAGAAGGCTTAAGTTTAGAGACATCTCTGCAGCTTTAGAAACACTAGTGCTGAAATTACTAACCGTTGCTGGTGACCCTTATAGAAAAGTCAGTAATGTAAATTCCTCTTAAAGTTTACTGCTAGAAAAGTTTGTCTTTTCTGAAAAACTGTGTTCTTCCCTTCTATTGCATAAAGACAGATATGTAACTAGTTTTATTTTCCCTTTTTGAGTTGGCTGTCAGTAAGCTCAAAACAAAGATTTATGCTCAATTACAGCAGTTCCTCTCATTCTTTTCATTTCTAACATCGATCCAATCTTTCCTTCTCACTAGCTCTATTTAACTCTTATCGTTCACCTTTGCTCTAATGGCTTCCTTAAATCTGTCTTTTTTTATAAAATACAATTTTCAGCAAGTGGAGTCCTTATCATTTACCATCAAAACTAGGATGCTTTTAGAAGTAAAGGGAATATAATAATTAAGCTGGGACAACAGCTTAAACTGAGGCTGTCCTGGGCAAAATTAAAACGTGATGCTGTCATTCTAGAAATACATAATAAATATAACAGATAACAACCATTACTCCATTCACAGGTTGGGGATAATTAAAGATAAACATATGCCCTAAATAGAAAATCAGAGTTATGTGGTTCTTATTTATCATGTGTCAATCTGTTGATTAGAATTTAATATTTATTATCTCTTGGGAAATGTTGTAATCAGCCTCTGTATCAGTAGAGGGAAAAAAAAATAGGCTTTCTTGATCTACTTCATTTCTACCAAAGGGAAGAGGGGCATCCTTTAGATCTGGAGCAGTGATCACAATAGATGTTTCATTTGTTTATGATTTATGGAGACTTGGAATAAATGCACTATTGAAGAGTATCGTATTTCTAATGATTCTCTTTTGATTTTCCTAAGCAACTTCTCATAAACTTTTGTAATATCTTGAGAAGCCAGCTGATACTATATTCAAGCCTGGTTACAGAAGTATTAATGAATGCTGTGTGGCAGCTCTGGGAAGACAAACTTTTTTCTCTCCATTTGTTGAAAACCATTTCCTGCTTATATTGAAAAAGCATGGAATTACCGGCCTCTGTGATATAAGTTAGATATTTTGCAAAGACCCCAGTGGAAATAAATCGAATTTTAACTTTCATCCCAAAGAGCTCAAAGTCAAAAAGGAACCCCTGTCAGTGCCTTGACGGCAAAGTCTTTCCTGTGTGAAAGAGCGGGCTGTCAGTACGGTACAGGGTAGTTACAGGAAGGTGGGAATGTGTATCTGCGTGCATGCTCAGGATCATGCCCAAGCTCTTTTTTTTTTTTTTTTTTTTATTTTATTTCTTTATCTTTTGTCGGGTGGGGTGGGGAGGGAGGGGGACGGGCGGGCCACTTCTATTGGTCTTTCTTTTCTCTATTTTCATCCGTCTTTGTTCTTTAGCTCCTGCGGGCCTCCCATCGCGGTGGCGTCTATTGTCGCATAGCGCTGGCTCTGGGCGCATGCGCTCCAGAGCTCCGGCTCGGTAGTTGGACACATCAGTCCAGCCGCTCCACGGCACGTGGGATCTTCCCAGGCCAGGGATCGAACCGGCGCCCTTTGCACTGCAAGGCGGTGTCCTTACCCACTGGACCACCAGGGAAGCACCATGCCCAAGTTCTTGACAGCCGATCTGTTTTTTCGAAGTCAGCTACTATTCTCTGATTAGACAAATTAAAATGTAATGACTACCATTTATTGATTTCTGACTACATTTCAGGCGCTAGATCGGCACTTTACATGTGTTGTGTTAATTTGTTCTCAAAGCGTTTTTGTGAGGAGAAGGTATTATGAGTCCCATTTTACAGTTATGGAAATTAAGGCTTGGAGGGAATATCGAAGTCATCCAAAGTCATACACAAAGTAAGTCACAGAGCAGGATCTAAGCCCCAGCCATCTTATCTGTAAGCCAGATGCTTTATACTTGTCTGTGCTTCCAGAGGAAGAGGCTATAGGGTGAAAATTTAACGACCACCTAAGTGCCTAGGAAAATGACCAAAGAAGGGCGATTGCTGTCCCAGCAATACCTGCATAGCACACACTCTCTGCTAAGTATTGTTTATATGTATCTCATTTAATTCTCACAGCAAGCCCAACAGTTAAAGGCCCTATGCCCACTTTACAGATGAAGAAAAACACAAAAGCCTGTGATGAACCTCAGTGCTCCCCAAAGTATCGCTTTTACATTACAGATCCCCGATGGCTCTGTGCATTGTCTCACGTGTTCCAGTTTTCAGGTCCCTTGTACCCTCTATTTCTTTGTTTTCATCCTCCTCCTTTTCCAGATAAGGGCACTGAAAAATTAAGACCTTAACTTACTTCCCTAAGGCCATGGTCACTGGCAGAGACAGGATGCGAGTCCAGGTTTTCTTGGAGCTAGCCTGGAATTCTTTATTCTGGAGCTGGCTGCACACCTGAAATGTGACTATTAATATAAGGAAGAATGCAACCCTAAACTTTTCAAGCTGACTTTAGCTTAGAGCCTTCTGTACTGAAAGGAAAGAAGTTGATTTTGAAGCAACAGTTACGTATTTCCCGTGTCAGGGCCCAGGTTGTAGGGCACAATGATTTCAGTTTACTCTGAGGTGGCAATATCCTTGCTTGCGATCAGACAGACTCTTGAGCCAAGGGCTTCCCTTCCTGCCCTTCTCCCTGACCTCCATAAGAACAAAGACTGCTACCATTTAACTCACACCAATACTGGCTCTGAGTCTAGAACTCACCAGTTATTAACTGTTAGAAGCAAAAGGCAAAAGAAAAGCAGGCTGTATGCTAATACAGACAACTGCCACCATTTATTGAATGCTTCCTACAGGCTACAAGATTTATGTGCCTTATCTCATCTAGCTGTCACGTGTGAACAGGTGCTGTTATTTTCACCTTGAAGAGGAGAAAGGGAAGTTTTTCGAGTTTAAGTAACTTCCAGTCACTCAGCTAATGCGGGCAGTTTTAACCCAGTTCCACCTACAAAGTGGCCCCACTGATTCTGTAAAGTCCAGCCGCCCAGTAGGTGAAGACTTCTCTAGACCAGCATGCCAAAGGCTTCAGACTCTCCCTGCATCTAAGCAGCAGGGTGGGATACTCACTAAACACGCTAACATGTGACAGTGTGGGTAAAGGGAAGCATGAAGCGAAGGTGAGGGGGTGCTCCGATCATCCCAGACCTCCTTGCTCCTGATAGCAGTTACTACTGTCAAAAAGCACAGACAGTTTGACTTGTAGTTTGTCCGTCATTCCTACTAGAATGTAAGATCCACGGGAGTCAGGCAGACCTTGTCCCCACGCTGCTGTAGTCGCCATCCCTGCCACAATGCCTGTCACATAGGATGTGCCAGTGAATAGTGGTGGCATGGTGAAGAAATGAGTGGAAATGAAAGGGTAAGGGTGCCCCTGCTGGAAATAAAGGGGAGACTCTTCCCTTTTTCTGGTTGACTCCTTCATTTAAGAAAAAAAAAGGCTTCAGAGTCATCATTCTAAAAAGAAAAAAAGAAAAAAAAAATGCTCTTCTTTGCCAAGATTTACAGAGAGCTGTGGTTATGGGCTTTTTAAGCCTTTGCTCCATCAATGTTTTATCTGATTTTTGTCTTGGTGAACCTCTGCTAGGAATTCTGGCAATTCGCTTCCCTTACTCCCCCACCCCTCTTCTCCCAGTCCACCTAGAGTGAACACACATCCTTCTCCTGCCGACCAGCTGCATATCCGGGTTCGCAGACGAAGGCCCAGGTGGCTCGTCACTAATGGCTCATCCGTTATCTGTATGAAGAGCCAATGCTTTTCTGAGTAGATTTTTTCTTTTGAAGCTAAATTGATTTTTGGAGAGAGAAAAAAATACATTCTATAGAAAGCAATGCTTTTTATATTTTATTTACCTCTTCCTTCCTTATTCCTGTGCTTCCAATCAAATATATCCTTTAAAAAACTGTTTACTGAATATCCCCAATGTAAACTGTTCAGATCTATTTTCTTTCTGCTGCATGGTTTGAACACCACAGTGCTAATAGGCTTCTCTGAAGAATATTCCCTTTGTGTCCTGCCATGGCCCTCATATTCTTTACTTAACATTTAGATATTTTTACAACATGTATTCTGTTTGAAAGATAATACTGATACCTTGTTTTATATGAACATTTATACACCAGGACTCTGGCAAGCGACTGATTTCATTGGGATATTTTATGGTTTAATTCATCTGAATGATTTATATCTCATTTTGTCTAAGCATTTATGCTAATAAATTTAACAGGTTCCCCCGTTATTCCTGGTCCTTCTTCAGAGAGCCAAAGTGAGAGGAAAATAAAGCAGCGTGTTACTAAAGAAAGAAAGAAGAAATTGGCACAACTGATTTAGAACACAAATAAAATTACCACACAAGTAACATCTCTGATAACAGTTAAGGTGGAGCAAGTAAAAAAAAAAGTTCCTAGATCCAGATAGATTTCAGTCATTAAGCTGTTTCTCAAAGACAGAATCACAAAAAGTGACAGAATATTTAGTAAGCAAATTTACTGAGGAATGTTTTGGTCCTATACAGTTAAATCCAACACTGAGGGAAAACTGACAACTATTAAACTCAGAGCAGTCCAGAGAGGGAAAGGGGGTAAGATAAAATCCAATCTATAAAATATATTCCATTATATTTTATTGCTGAAAAAAAAAACCCAAAAGGAATACTTGGAAAGAATCTTCTAAGATAGGAAGATTTTAAGATTGTGTGAGTGTTTTTTTTCTTTCTTTTTTTTTACAGGTGCAGAGTAAGCGCGGGTCTTTTTAATTTTTTTTCTCTTGGGTTTTTTTTTTTTTTTTTCTTTCCCCCATTTTTTTTTTCCTCCTGTTGTTTGCAAAGTTGAATCTGGGGTCAGGAGTTCTAATTGTAACCTCAGACTGGAATTCCAGATGGTGCGCTCAGGACTGGAAGCAACTCTCAGCTCATCAATTTCATGGGCCTGCGTATCTGCTCTGGCCACGGCCCGGCCTCCATCCCCACTGTGGCATTAATGCAGAACAAATTGAGACATATCCTCTATATAATTAGTTCCAGAATTTAAAAAGATTTACGGTATAATAATAGAGGCAGCGCTGCGGAATCCTTTCATTGGGGACTCTCGCGGTGGCATCACAACAGACGGGTAACCCTGACCGCTCTAGACACGGCGAGTCCGGGGGGGGAAGTGAGTTTTTTGCTCTGCGCGCCTAGTAGTGCGCACCGGTCCTGGCCCCCCAAACCAGTCGAGTCTGAACCCTAGATAGGGGACTGGCCAAAAAGTCCAGTTAATTTTCAAACGAACAGAGGAAGCGGGGCGGGGGGGGGGGTGTGTGGAGTGGGCTAAACAATAACAAACATTTTTCTTAATTAAAAAAAAATTTAGATAAATGAAACTGGGATTGCCATCGCCTGCGTGGGGCTGGAAACCAGCCTAAGCTGGGGTCGGCGGGGAGGCGAGGAGCTGCGCTCGGGCGCGTGGAAATCGGGCTGTACCGGAGGCGCAAATCGAGCTCTGGTTCTTCCCCGGCGGCCCACTACTGCTTTCCCCGGCTGTCTGCGGCCCCGGCGCGAGCAGGCGGCCCCAGCCCTTGACAGATCGCAGCGCCTCGATGTGTTTATTCAAAGACAGAATCACAAAAAGTGACAGAATATTTAGTAAGCAAATTTACTGAGGAATGTTTTGGTCCTATACAGTTAAATCCAACACTGAGGGAAAACTGACAACTATTAAACTCAGAGCAGTCCAGAGAGGGAAAGGGGGTAAGATAAAATCCAATCTATAAAATATATTCCATTATATTTTATTGCTGAAAAAAAAAACCCAAAAGGAATACTTGGAAAGAATCTTCTAAGATAGGAAGATTTTAAGATTGTGTGAGTGTTTTTTTTCTTTCTTTTTTTTTACAGGTGCAGAGTAAGCGCGGGTCTTTTTAATTTTTTTTCTCTTGGGTTTTTTTTTTTTTTTTTCTTTCCCCCATTTTTTTTTTCCTCCTGTTGTTTGCAAAGTTGAATCTGGGGTCAGGAGTTCTAATTGTAACCTCAGACTGGAATTCCAGATGGTGCGCTCAGGACTGGAAGCAACTCTCAGCTCATCAATTTCATGGGCCTGCGTATCTGCTCTGGCCACGGCCCGGCCTCCATCCCCACTGTGGCATTAATGCAGAACAAATTGAGACATATCCTCTATATAATTAGTTCCAGAATTTAAAAAGATTTACGGTATAATAATAGAGGCAGCGCTGCGGAATCCTTTCATTGGGGACTCTCGCGGTGGCATCACAACAGACGGGTAACCCTGACCGCTCTAGACACGGCGAGTCCGGGGGGGGAAGTGAGTTTTTTGCTCTGCGCGCCTAGTAGTGCGCACCGGTCCTGGCCCCCCAAACCAGTCGAGTCTGAACCCTAGATAGGGGACTGGCCAAAAAGTCCAGTTAATTTTCAAACGAACAGAGGAAGCGGGGCGGGGGGGGGGGGGTGTGGAGTGGGCTAAACAATAACAAACATTTTTCTTAATTAAAAAAAAATTTAGATAAATGAAACTGGGATTGCCATCGCCTGCGTGGGGCTGGAAACCAGCCTAAGCTGGGGTCGGCGGGGAGGCGAGGAGCTGCGCTCGGGCGCGTGGAAATCGGGCTGTACCGGAGGCGCAAATCGAGCTCTGGTTCTTCCCCGGCGGCCCACTACTGCTTTCCCCGGCTGTCTGCGGCCCCGGGCGCGAGCAGGCGGCCCCAGCCCTTGACAGATCGCAGCGCCTCGATGTGTTTATTCAGTTGTCGGCGGCCGCAAGGTGACGCCCGGAGCGCGGCTCGGGAGTATGCTCCGGTCCCTGGGGCCGTGGCTGCAGGGCCAGGCTGGGCGCTTGGTCAGATCCAGTTGACCGCGGCGGGGGTCAAAGTGTGTGTGTGGGGGTGAGGGTTGGGGAGGTTTAGAGGACCTCCCTTCCCCTCCCACCCAGCTCTGATTTTTAAAATCTTGCAGTAATTAAGCCCCTTCCAGGCAAGGATGAGCTTTTACCAATAACATCAAAGCCACATGGGTTTCCAGCATCTCCCTTCCTCTTCTTTCCTTTACCCCCCATTCCATGAGCTCTAAAGAGGTAGAGGGTGGTGGATTAAACCCTGAGAGGGGCCTGGGTTCCAGCTCGATTTTACCACTAATTTGTCACGTGTCCTTGGACGATAATAACAACAAAAAACTAACATTTATTGAGGACATAGGCCAACGCGATCTCCCGTCTACTCCTTGAGACCCCTTGCGGTGGGTACTAATATCCCATTATTCCATGTGACCAATAGGGAAACTGAGGCTCCCAACGGCTACAGAAGGCGTTGAGGGTGCCCCAGCTGCTGGTTACCTGGGGGCCTTTCTCTGGCCACCAACCCCTTGCTCTTAACCACTGGATGGACTTCACAGATGCCTCTGCTCCCTCTGCCTGGGCCTCAGTTTCCTTTTCTGTAGAACGTGAATTTCCAGCTCTGCCCAGCGGCGATTCAGACCGCATCCTCTGCCACAGGTCTCATCGCTAACGGGGGGTGGGAAGTGAGCGAGAGAAAGGAGCAGCCAGGTCTCTGCAGCCCTAAGATCCCTGGGAGCTTGGGAGAGCCACGGGAGGTGCCCCAGAGCTCCCTACCTACTGGGGCGGCCAGACTGTCTACCCCTCTACCCAGCTTCAGGGCGCGGTGTCTAGCACAGCCGGTGCGGCCGCCTGCGTCATCCCGGAGCTCTCGCCGAGACCGTTACCTAGCGGAGGGCGAAGTGGGGAGCGTAGGGCACCCCTCAAGCGCAGTAGTTTGCGGGTTTCCCAAGGATAGCGCCAGGGTGCCTGGGTGTGAGCGTGGACGAGGGGCGTTCGAAGAAAGACTTCTTTTCGGGTGAGGCCCAGCACTTCTCTTTCTGCCCTGCGTGTTGCAGGGGACTCCTGCCACCGCTTCAGACTGCACGGTCGGGGGCGAGGGGGGACCCCAGAGTTGAAATGGGGCTCGCATCAGGGCTTTTCCCTCCCTCAAGAATTCTCAGGCAACAAGTAAGAGTCCTAAATTCGCTAGCCTCCCCCTCGCCCCCCGCCACTTCGTTTTACCCTACTTCCAGGTCAAAAAAAAAAGGAAAAGAAAAGTTTAAGTCAGAGTTAAGTCCCCTTGCCCTCTCTGGGATTCAGACCCACAAAAGGCCACAGTCAAGTCACTCTGCTTCAAACAAATTGCAAAGAAAGATAAAAAAGAAATAATCTCAAGCTTTTCCGTTTCGAAGTGGAAATCCCTGGCTTTTCAAAACTGACTCGCTTTCTCTCATAGGGCTTCAGTGAGTCCTCGGGAAGAAAAACGACTTCGAATTACAATTAAGAGTGGAGGGTGAGACAAGGGCCTGGGGCGTCCTAAGGGCAGCTTGGTCTGAGAAGTTTTATCTTGAGGGGCCTTTCTCCTTTAAAAAGACGTAAAGGTCACGCCCTCTGCCCAGCGCTGGAGCCAGGTGCAGGTGTACAGATGGCATGCGGGAGAGGAGTGGGCGGCCCACAGGGAGCGCAGAGAAGGAGCTGGCCTCAAGAGCCTGATCACCTCTAAAAAGGAAAGAAAGAAAACGTTTCTGAACGCACACTTTGCAAGGTCAGTCACCAAAGTAGCAAAGAGAGGTGCCCATCACTGCGAACGTGCTCAGGCGATCACATGGGTCGCGCCTCTTCCCACTTTGCCCTCACGGTTTCCTGCGCCTCCAGCGGAGGGAAAACCCCGCATTTCGCGTGTAGGTCCCGCACACGCTGCGAGTCCGCAGCCGGAACTCCTGGCTACCATTTACTTACTGCAAATTACCTGAAACCAAAGAGTAAAAAACCAAAGCTCTGTGAGTAAAAGGCTTTTAAAACGCCCGGCTTCTTCATAAAACGGGCAACTCCCTCGATTGTGTTGCTTCACACGGACTTGGCTGAAAATCTTCGGGCCCCATCCCCGGCCAGCCTCGGGTCAGAGGCCAGGCGGTAACCGGCCGCTTTCCGCCGGGCGCTCCTGGCAGTCCCAGGCTGCGCCGTCGCCGCTGCCCCCTGGGCGTTTCCACGCGCCCCTGAAGCGCACGCCGATCCAGGTTCCCGGAGCTTCTAGCCTAGGCTTTGTATTCTTATAGAAGCCGACTATTTTGGGAAAACCAACAAAACAAAATAAAAGCCTCCAACACCTGTTCTACGGAGCCAGGCTCCCAAAGAATGAGTAGATCGAAGAATCTGATTTGGCCGTGCCAGGCGTCGGGAGCGCCCAACGGTTAAAAACCCTGCTATGGACCTCGGGCCTCCTGAGGCTCTCCTCTGTCCACCTAACCTGGCTTGTGCCTTATCAGTCACTTCGCATCCAGAATGGTCCTCCCGACCGGAATGAACGGAGCCAGCTCTCTGCAGGAGCCGCTCCGGGTGCCAACCTCACCCCAAGGACTTTGTATCCAAACCTTCCCTACCTCCTGCCCTCCAAACTCGGTGCCAGGATTCTCCGACCGGAATGTGGGTATTTCCCTAAGGGTTTTCTTTCTTCCCAAACTAGCCGTCGTTTTGTTTTCCAGGCTTCACCCTCAAAGAGATTCGTACTCCTCACTAAGGGAAATTCAGTGTCGCTGACGCCGGTTTCAGGCGGGTGGCAATCGCCCAGCTCTGGGTGCAAACCTCACCATGTCACCAGCTACCAGAGACGGAAATACGCCCCGTCCATTACAAAGGATGCAACCTCCGGGTAACCCACATACGCCTTGAGTCTGGCCTCCGGAATCCACAAAAAACCACCCTACTTCCCAGTGGCTGGGATTATGACCAAGTCCAGTCGGACGGCTCTAGATGCAAGAGCCGAACTGGCAGGCGCAAAGCAAGCAATCTGTCTTTCTGAAGTCCCGTAAAGTTCTCTGCGCTCTCCCTAAGTTCCCGCCCTCGTGGTACCCCCTGTCCCTTCCTCCAACCCGCCCTCCCTGATGAACAACCCCATCCCTACCGCCGTCACACAGGGATGCAGAAGGGACATTCACTGCTCACCTGAAGCGGCTCGCCAGTGCCCCGACGCGCCCACAATCGCGAAGGCCGAGAAGGGGAGGTGGGGGGAAGATTGGGCCCCACAGGCCAGCGGAGCGCGCGTGGCGAGTAGGAGAGGAGGGTGTCTCCGAGAGGGACGCTCCTCGGGCCCGCCCCGCCCCGCCCCGCCCCTGCTGCGAGGACGCCCCCGAGGAGTCGCGCGCCGGGCCTGGATCCGCTAGGGCTGCGGTGTGAATGGAGCGGCGGAGGCTCCTGACTCCTCCTCCTCCCCCGCCGCCGGCCCCTCTTATTTGAGCTTTGAGAAGCTGGGGGCAGCCAGGCAGCCGGGGTAAGGAGTTCAAGGCAGCGCCCACACCCGGGGGCTCTCGCAACTCGACCGCCTATCCGCTCCCCCCTTCCCGCCCGCCCTCCCACTCATTCACCCACCCACCCGGAGCCCGGACGGCAGCCCAGGAGCCGGGGCCCTGCCGCCGCCTCGCCGCGATCCTGGCCTTCTTCCTGCCGCCAGAGCCGACGTCCACGTGTGCTGCGGAGCCGGCGTCTTCGCACACGCTCCGGTCCGGGCCTGGGTGCCTCCAGCAGCCGGAGCAGCTGGGGAGGGGCCGGAGCAGGCAGCCGGGGGTCGGCGGAGCGTCTCCGGAATGTGGGTATTTCCCTAAGGGTTTTCTTTCTTCCCAAACTAGCCGTCGTTTTGTTTTCCAGGCTTCACCCTCAAAGAGATTCTACCTCACTAAGGGAAATTCAGTGTCGCTGACGCCGGTTTCAGGCGGCGGCAATCGCCCAGCTCTGGGTGCAAACCTCACCATGTCACCAGCTACCAGAGACGGAAATACGCCCCGTCCATTACAAAGGATGCAACCTCCGGGTAACCCACATACGCCTTGAGTCTGGCCTCCGGAATCCACAAAAAACCACCCTACTTCCCAGTGGCTGGGATTATGACCAAGTCCAGTCGGACGGCTCTAGATGCAAGAGCCGAACTGGCAGGCGCAAAGCAAGCAATCTGTCTTTCTGAAGTCCCGTAAAGTTCTCTGCGCTCTCCCTAAGTTCCCGCCCTCGTGGTACCCCCTGTCCCTTCCTCCAACCCGCCCTCCCTGATGAACAACCCCATCCCTACCGCCGTCACACAGGGATGCAGAAGGGACATTCACTGCTCACCTGAAGCGGCTCGCCAGTGCCCCGACGCGCCCACAATCGCGAAGGCCGAGAAGGGGAGGTGGGGGGAAGATTGGGCCCCACAGGCCAGCGGAGCGCGCGTGGCGAGTAGGAGAGGAGGGTGTCTCCGAGAGGGACGCTCCCTCGGGCCCGCCCCCCGCCCCCGCCCCTGCTGCGAGGACGCCCCCGAGGAGTCGCGCGCCGGGCCTGGATCCGCTAGGGCTGCGGTGTGAATGGAGCGGCGGAGGCTCCTGACTCCTCCTCCTCCCCCGCCGCCGGCCCCTCTTATTTGAGCTTTGAGAAGCTGGGGGCAGCCAGGCAGCCGGGGTAAGGAGTTCAAGGCAGCGCCCACACCCGGGGGCTCTCGCAACTCGACCGCCTATCCGCTCCCCCCTTCCCGCCCGCCCTCCCACTCATTCACCCACCCACCCGGAGCCCGGACGGCAGCCCAGGAGCCGGGGCCCTGCCGCCGCCTCGCCGCGATCCTGGCCTTCTTCCTGCCGCCAGAGCCGACGTCCACGTGTGCTGCGGAGCCGGCGTCTTCGCACACGCTCCGGTCCGGGCCTGGGTGCCTCCAGCAGCCGGAGCAGCTGGGGATCCGGGGTCCGGAAGGCATCTGGGCCAAGTTCGGCGCGGCGGAGTCGAGCGCCGAGCGTCTGCAGAGCCGGTGGGGCCGCGGAGCGTCCGCGGTTGAGCCACAGCAAATGGGCTCCGACGTGCGGGACCTGAACGCGCTGCTGCCGGCGGTACCCTCGCTGGGTGGCGGCGGCGGCTGCGCCCTGCCCGTGAGCGGCGCGGCTCAGTGGGCGCCGGTGCTGGACTTTGCGCCCCCGGGCGCCTCGGCTTACGGGTCCTTGGGCGGCCCGGCGCCCCCGCCGGCCCCGCCGCCGCCCCCGCCGCCCCCGCCGCCGCACTCCTTTATCAAACAGGAGCCGAGCTGGGGCGGCGCGGAGCCGCACGAGGAGCAGTGCTTGAGCGCCTTCACTGTCCACTTCTCGGGCCAGTTTACTGGCACGGCTGGAGCCTGTCGCTACGGACCTTTCGGTCCTCCTCCGCCCAGCCAGACGTCGTCCGGCCAGGCCAGGATGTTCCCCAACGCGCCCTACCTGCCTAGCTGCCTGGAGAGCCAGCCTGCTCTTCGCAACCAGGGTAAGCAGGCTGGGGAGCGCCCCCTACACTCGGGGCGGTGGCGGCTGGGCTGTGGCCCCCGCGCGGGCATTCCCCGGCCCTACCCCTTCCCTGGCCACAGCTCTCACCCGCTCGTCTCCCTAAGGGCTGTGAGGATAGAGGAAGCAGCTGGCGGGGAGACAGAGGAGGCCCAGGAGAGGAGGGAGTCCACGGTGTGGGTTCCTGACATCCTCCCCGGCGGGGAACCAGGAAACCGGCCTCTTCGCTTGAGCCGGGTGGTCATCTGGGGCCCCTCGGACCCCAGGAAACGCTCAGACTACTCCCCGTGAGGATGGGAAGCGGGAGCCGGTGCAGTGCTTGACTCTGCCTCGGGAAGAGGTTTTGCCGCCCAAGGCATCACCAAACTGTTGTCAGGTGGTCTGTTTTTAGACGCTGGATTCAGAGTGGGACTCAGTCCTTACTGCCTCTGCTGCGCCAACGTGTCAGGAGCTCCTCTGGCCCTAACCGAGGCCCCATAAGTGCCTTGGAATGCTCGAAGGAGTAAATGAACGCGCTGGAGACAAAATAGTGGCTTTCCTGCATCCGCGTCCCTGTTTGCGTTTGGCTCCAGTGTATGGTTGTAGAAGTGGATAGCTCCCTGGGTTCCAGCTCAGGTGGGGGCCACCGGGCTCCAGGGCTGGAAGAGAAACCCGTTTGTCCGATGCTAAACTCTGCGCGAAGCGGTCCTACCACCGGACGGGCGGTGAAATGAGGCCAGAGCGCCGGCTTCCTTCCAGCCCGCCTCAGGCGCGCCTCCTTGTCGTTGAACCCGGGTCTCAGCTGTAGAAAGATCACGTAAGATGTAAAAGTTAAAACAAAAGACAGGCTGCTTTTCCGTTTTCTGTCCTTGTACATCGAGGGACACAGCCGATAGTTGTCTCATCTCGAGCCAGCGGCCGCTCTTACTCAGGGACCAGAGCAGAACCAATCATACGGAGCGTCTGTGTTTTGATTTCTAAATGTATTCGAAATAGACTTAAGCCCTGTTGTGAACCTAAACCACTTCGGGTTGATTCGATGTTTTAGGAAATGCTTTGAAAACTCAGGGGCGGATGCTTTTCCTGGAGCAGAAATTCGCAGGGGCCGAAGACTAGTATGTTCCTGGAATGCGTGGGCTGGGAGCGGGAGAGTGTGCGCATTTTGAAGGAGGTTCTGGAGCTCCCAAGGCGCGGAAGAAGGGCCCTGTTCTTCCCGCCTCCTCGCGCAAGTTCTAAATGGTTTTAAACATACATCTCCAGAATAGTTCTAAATGCGTATCTCATACGCGAGGCTCTGTTCACACCCAGCCCAGAGCACCTGGCTCACCAGAAGCCCCGGCGAAACCGAAACCATCCTTCTCTCTCCGTTCGGGGAATCTTGGATCCATGCCGTGTGGGAACCTCAGACGCACCCAGGGGGTCCCTCCACTCTAGGTCTTCCGCAAAGGAAAACTAGTGTTTAGAGCTTAGGGAGTATTGGAACAGCTCAGCGACGACTGCAGACTCTTAACCTCTCATGGTCGCACCTCTAATCAGCAGGCTGGTGTATTACCTTCGGTAAATCTCCAGATCTCAGTTTATCTATCTGTAGGAGAGCAGAGATGGCCAACTTGATGTTTGACTCTGGTTTGAAGTTCTATGCCACAGAATCTCCCCAGCGCCCCCGTCCCCCAATCCTGGGTTCTAAACACAGAAGGCAGCAACCACCTAAACTTGGTTGGACCAAAAAGGTCAAGACTGGAAGGCAGGTGTATATATGAGATGAGTGAGCCTCTGGTTGTATGTTGTTAGAAGACACCTGAGAAGCCATTTGATCGGAGTACCCACCCTGTGCAAAATACCACCATTAGCAGATGTTTGAGCCCATCTAGGTTCTGTAGGGTTGTTGGAACCAGGACTGTGGCCTTGGTTGGATCCCCGTGTTCAGCCTTCTACAGGGTGATGATCCAATGCCCAGAATTCCATCAGTTCGGTTGAGACTGGGTTTCTTAGGCAGCCACCAGAACACTTAAGGGGAAAATCTCAATTCCTCTCTAGAGAATAGGCCTGGGATATCAAAGAGAAAAGGGGCTTGGGAGCAGGCGACCATGACTAACAGGTAAAGGAACCCCACCCGATCCTGGGAACTTAGCCAGGAGAGAGGTGGCCTCAGATCCAGGCCACAGCCTGTAAGCTGGTTTCAGGCTTAGGCTTTCTCTTGTGATGAAAACGTGAAGGGTCATCCTTGCTCAGTCCTTGGGACTCACTTGGCAGCTGAGAGCTGGGGTGGGATATCAGAAGCCAATTGTGGCTCAGCCCTGGCACTGGCAACCCAATTTGGGCTGATATTTCAGATTTATTCTCTTGATGTCTGGACTTTCTGAAGCTCCCCAAGGAATGAGCAGTCAGGGGGAGGGGGGAGGGACGCTTGAGTCGGGGAAAGCAAGGGCAGGAGTTCCTTCCCAGACGTGTGAGAATGGCTATCTGAGGGGAGGCCAATTCCAGGGGAGAGGAATCAAGATTCTGGATCCCTGTCGGGAGGCAAGACAACCTTCAGTGCTCAAGGTCTTCCGCAAAGGAAAACTAGTGTTTAGAGCTTAGGGAGTATTGGAACAGCTCAGCGACGACTGCAGACTCTTAACCTCTCATGGTCGCACCTCTAATCAGCAGGCTGGTGTATTACCTTCGGTAAATCTCCAGATCTCAGTTTATCTATCTGTAGGAGAGCAGAGATGGCCAACTTGATGTTTGACTCTGGTTTGAAGTTCTATGCCACAGAATCTCCCCAGCGCCCCCGTCCCCCAATCCTGGGTTCTAAACACAGAAGGCAGCAACCACCTAAACTTGGTTGGACCAAAAAGGTCAAGACTGGAAGGCAGGTGTATATATGAGATGAGTGAGCCTCTGGTTGTATGTTGTTAGAAGACACCTGAGAAGCCATTTGATCGGAGTACCCACCCTGTGCAAAATACCACCATTAGCAGATGTTTGAGCCCATCTAGGTTCTGTAGGGTTGTTGGAACCAGGACTGTGGCCTTGGTTGGATCCCCGTGTTCAGCCTTCTACAGGGTGATGATCCAATGCCCAGAATTCCATCAGTTCGGTTGAGACTGGGTTTCTTAGGCAGCCACCAGAACACTTAAGGGGAAAATCTCAATTCCTCTCTAGAGAATAGGCCTGGGATATCAAAGAGAAAAGGGGCTTGGGAGCAGGCGACCATGACTAACAGGTAAAGGAACCCCACCCGATCCTGGGAACTTAGCCAGGAGAGAGGTGGCCTCAGATCCAGGCCACAGCCTGTAAGCTGGTTTCAGGCTTAGGCTTTCTCTTGTGATGAAAACGTGAAGGGTCATCCTTGCTCAGTCCTTGGGACTCACTTGGCAGCTGAGAGCTGGGGTGGGATATCAGAAGCCAATTGTGGCTCAGCCCTGGCACTGGCAACCCAATTTGGGCTGATATTTCAGATTTATTCTCTTGATGTCTGGACTTTCTGAAGCTCCCCAAGGAATGAGCAGTCAGGGGGAGGGGGGAGGGACGCTTGAGTCGGGGAAAGCAAGGGCAGGAGTTCCTTCCCAGACGTGTGAGAATGGCTATCTGAGGGGAGGCCAATTCCAGGGGAGAGGAATCAAGATTCTGGATCCCTGTCGGGAGGCAAGACAACCTTCAGTGCTCAAGGGAGGTGACAGTTACTGGCCCTATTGCATCTCCTCCCATGCCAAAGTATCACACCTCTGTTTTTTTTCTTTTTTTCGGGTTTCTTAAGTATCATAGCAGGTATTCTCATCTTACTGCTAAATACTCATTCAGTAAACATTTATTGAGCACCTGTTCTGTGCCAGGCACTGGAGCCTGAATGTTAAGACAGTGTCTGAGCCTTTGCAAGAAGCTCACAGCCTGACGTTGAAGGAATCCCTTATTTTTAGATGAGGAAATCTCAGCTCTGAGAGAGAAGGTCTGCAGGAGGCCTGTCTGTGGCAGAACCTGGACTCACACCCAGACCGTTCTAGGCTATTTCAACCTCTGTTTGCAGGGATTTCCCCTCTCCTAGATGGATTTCCTCTTCCCTGCTGGACCGACACCTGGAAAGTGTAGTTCGTGTGTGACCTTGGGGAATTTGTCAGGAGGGGACTTGAGTAACCCAGAACTAAGTGCGGGGGTTTGGGAAGGGAAGATCAAGACTGCTTGACAGTGGGCGATTTCCCCAGCCCCTCTGGCGCGCAAAACCCTGTCCCTCGAGGATACCTTGTGATCACCGGACCACCTCCTGTCACAGGGGGACATCAGCTCAGCTCTAGGGCCAAGGGCGCCCCCCTCCGACTTGGGTCGCTCTGGAGAGGGTATTTCGTTGCGAGACAGATATCCCCGTATGCTGCATAAGGAGCCCCTTTGGGACTACCTTCGTGACCGAGCCTGTGGTCCGCTCGACCCCTCGGCTCCCACGGGGCCTGGCCCGGCCCGGCTCGGCGATTCCCGGGCTCTACGGCTGCGGCGGGCAGGGGAGAGACGCGCAGAGCCTGTGTTGCTTCTCCCCGCGGTCAAGGTTGCACTCCCGTCCCCGGCCGAGACGAACCGTGGGAAAGGCGCTACCTTGGCCGCTCGAGCCTCTCCCTCTAAGGCCTGTAACAATACAAAGAATCTTTGAACATGCTGCCCCTTTTTGCCGGCAGCTGTCTCTCCCCGGGCGCCAGCCCCCGCGCTCTCCAAGCCTGATTCCGCGCAAGGCCCCAGGACAGCGCGCTCTGATCAGTCCCGCATCCGATAAGCTTCTGATTTAAAGAGCACTCCCTCCTCACTTGGGGGCTCTTTGGCCGATGCGCACCCCCTCTCCGGGGAAGAGGGCCTGACCCCCGGCCGGGTGTTCAGTCTGCAAGGGGGGCTTTGGGGGCCTCGCGGGGCGCAGAGGCAGCGCGACCCGCGCAGGAGCGGCTGCCCGCAGCCTGTGGCCCTCGCGGCGCACCGACGGTGGCCGTGCCGCCTCCGAGGACGTGCGGCACGGCGCTCGGGCCACATCGGCTCAGGAATGGAGGAGGGCTCGTCTAGAGACAACTTCTTTGTCGCTTCTGTTTGTCCTCTTTATTTAAAAACTGTTCTTTCGAAATTCGGCCTCCCCTCTACAAAACTGGGCGCTCGGAGCCAAATTTCGCTTGTCAGCGGATTGGTAGGCCTCAAACACAGCCTGGCCTCCGCTCCCAAAGAGAAGCGCCTGGAAGCGAAGCGCCAGCGTGCTCGCCCACTCCTGACAGCTAGCGGGCCGGGGGTTATCTTTACCTACTTAGCAGGCCAGAAATGGAGGCCTCTGGGGTCATGTTAATTGTAAGAGCTGGTGACTTCTTAAGTTGTTAACCTGTGGCGCCCACTGGTGAGTGAGACTTGTACAACTTGGTTATTGTATCTCACTCAAAAGAAAAAGTTTTCCCCTACCCCAATTATGTTAGATCATTCCACCAACCTGCTCTAACCCTCCCTTCCATTCTGATACACCAGGCTCTCCAGAGTGGACTGAAAAAGCTTGGTTTGGGTTTTTTTTTTTGGGGGGGGGGCGCTAAAAGACGTGGATATTACCTTTCTCTGTTCAATCTTAAGTCTTCAGGGACGTTTGTTGTAGAGCCTTGATCATACCTGGGACTAGAGCTGGGGAATGGGGGTTATCTGATTCATCCCACTCGGACCAGTTGGGGAGGAGAGGGGATGGTTGGAGACTCAGCTCAATGCCTAAAGGCGAGGCCCAGTGGGGGCGGCGTGGGGGTTCTGGGTTCAGCCCCCTGACCCTGTAGGGAGCCACTGTGAGCCTCTGGACCAATATGATTCCTCGCTTGGGTTCAGGGCTCAGAAGTGACCCCTGATTTTAGTTGGAGGCAGCTACCGGTTTGCAGAAGCCAGTGGCGTAAATGTTTAATTTGGTGACAAGAATCACAGAAGGAGACTACGTTGTTTTCAACCACCGCGACGTTTTGCATTGTGTTTCTCACCTTCGGAGAGCTGGGGAAGAATGCGGGCGATATTGCCCTCGAGTTCTTGGCAGGAACACTGAGGCAGGGGACCCGTGCATACCATGTAGGGAAAGGGAGGTACACTGTCAGGCACACCCTGAAACAAACAGGTTTCCGGGCCTGGGGCGCCAGGAAGTCGGCCCCCGCAGTGGGGGTCACAGTCCGATCCGCTGGGCTCGAGGTAGGTCCGAGGAAGGAAGGAGGAGGGCGCAGGGGTCGAGGCGCGCGGGCCCAACTTGAAAGGCCCCTTCTTTTCCCCCTTACCAGCTTTCCCGAGGGCTTTGGGTGTCAGTGGTGTCGGGTCGTGCAACCTCAGACAGATAACATTACTCAGTAATTACTCTCCCCATTTAAAGCCCAGGCCGTTTAACTGGTCTCGAGTAATTAATGAAAGTTGGTGCGCGGGCCTCTGATTTACGGCTCCGAGTCAGCGCCCGGTCAGCCGAGCAGATTCATTTCGGTCGCCCGCGCTGCCCCTGCGCGAGAGCCGAGCTGTTTTGTTTTGCGGGGAGAACAACTTTCTCCGCCCAGCGGCTGGCGGTTTTCATACTGGTGAGGTTCGGTGCAGAAGCGGAGGACGCCGCGAAAAGACCAGGGCATATATAAACTGGGAAATGGGTGGGGGGAGGTCTGAGTTTTACTCCGGGGAAGGGCGGGAAGCCTGTCCTGAGGTCACATGGGGGCCGGGCTTCCCTGGGGCTGCTGGAGCGGGATCCACGTGCGGGGCCGCGCGCTCCTCGTCCGCGTTCGGGTTCACACGGCCCAATTCCCCGCTGACGCTGTTTCTCTCCCGGCCGCGCCCGCAGGGTACAGCACGGTCACCTTCGACGGGACGCCCAGCTACGGGCACACGCCCTCCCACCACGCGGCGCAGTTCCCTAACCACTCGTTCAAGCACGAGGACCCCATGGGCCAGCAGGGCTCGCTGGGTAAGCCGGAGTGGCGGGGAGGGGCGGGGGTCCTCTTCCCTTTCTATCATGCTACCCCTCCCTCGCCAAGAATTTCCAGCCCACAACAGATTGGGGAAAGGGAGACGAGGACAGCTGAAGGCAATTTAGAAATAATTAGCGTCATCTCACGCCAAAAAAAGGATGGTTCTCCCCCACCCCAATTATGTTAGCCCACTTCGCAGAGACTAGGAATATCCAGAGGGTCTTTTCGGTGTTCTTTGCGGTGGCTGCGAAGAGAATGTGAAGGGCGCAACTTAGCCCGCTGTGATCCAGACGCCACTCGCTGCGCAGCCCCGGTATCCAGGACCCCGTGCCCCCTGCATCGCCTAGGGGCCCAGCTCAGGACGCTCTTCCCCGGCCCGCGGCTCCGCACCCCCAGCCCTCGGCGCGCGCTCACCCCGCTCTCCTGGTCTCCGCAGGCGAGCAGCAGTACTCGGTGCCGCCCCCGGTCTACGGCTGCCACACCCCCACCGACAGCTGCACGGGCAGCCAGGCCCTGCTGCTGAGGACGCCGTACAGCAGGTAGGAAGGCGCTCGGGTCCGCGTCTGGGCCCTCGTGACCCCAGAGAGGGCGCTCGAGCCGGAGGGCCCTGGAGTGTCCGCCACGGGCAGCCGGGACTGCGGGTCCAGGAGGCAGTGGACGCCTCGAGCCCACTCGGCTCCTTAAAGCCAATTTAAAGCCCATCTCTTGGTTCCTATTTGCAAGACGTAGCTTCCCCGGTCTCTTGGTATTATTACTTTGAATATAAAAGAGGATGGTGACTGGACATGCAGAGCCGAGCTTTGAGCTTTTTGAATGATTTATTTTTTTAAGGGCTCGTTGCCAGGAGCATTTCAGCCTCCTCGGGATCCAGGATTAAACACGGGGTCCACTCCCACTCAGTTCTCCCTTTTCGAGCACCTCCTCGCGCGCTGGCCCGTCTCGCCAGCCTTCTCTGGGACCAATTCGAGGGGGCGTACACTTGGGCCACAGCCTTGTCCCTACCTCTGTCCCCAGAGTCAAGTTGCGACTGCGCTCGGGGAGCGTCTTCCGCAGCACCCCGCTTCCCGGGACTGTGCCGGGACTGCAGTCGGGGAGCCCGCGGGGAGACCGCTCCGGCCCACGCCCGCCCTTACTCCCGTACCCGGGAGCCGGATGCAGCTTCTTTCCTTCCAAGCTCTTCCTGTCCCTCGTGCCTTCTCGGCTCTTGCGCCACCCTCCACCTTCTCTCCCCCAAATTTATTCTTCAACTTTGGGTGAACTTGGCCGGCATCCCGCGTCGCCGATAGGGTTGCCTAGTAACTACACCGGCCGGAGCCGGGAGGGAAGTGGCCGCTGGCGTCCTTGGAGGCCGGGGATTGGGCGCGCATGACCTCATTTTCCACCCCTACCCCCCGCGCGGTGCTGCGGGGATCCTGATACCGACTGCCCCAGACTCATCTCCACCTTCCCTTCCCTCTTTTGGAAGACCCGGGGCTGACGTCAAGGGAAGGAGGTAGTGAGGTAATGAAGGAAGGAAAAGTTCCTGGCCTGGGAGATTGGTGGAAGGCATGGCCGCGCCTGGGGGCCCTCCAGTCCCACAGGTGGAGGAGGGGAAGGCGTCTTCGTTCCGGAGCCCACAGCAGCTCATCCCAATCCCAATGCCCAGGAGTGTTTAGCCTAGGACTGGTCCGGTTCTCTCATCCTGGGGAAGGATAGGGTCGAGCCCGCCTATTTCTGTATGCTTAGGGTACACAGACTTCGGAAACCTTTCCTTTTTGATTAGGGAAATCCGGCATGTCTAATCTGATCTTGGATTCAAGATCACAATTTTTTTCCTCCCCTCGCTTTCATTTTTAAGAATGAGTGGGCAGTAAAAAAAAAAAAGAAAAGCATGCACTTTGCCCAGATTCCAGAAGATCCCCTGGAGAAGGGAATGGCAACCCACTCCAGTATTCCTGCCTGGACAATTCCATGGACAGAGGAGTCTGGTAGGCCACAGTCCATGGGGTCGCAAAGAGTCAGACATGACTGGGCCACTGACTCTTCCCCAGGTGGAGACAGAATGATGGAGCACGCCTTCTCACCCTCTTGTCGTCTTCCCTAGCTAGAACCCGGTTCTGTTCTTTGGTACCCCAGCCCCAGGGATCTTTCTCTGGTAGCCATCTCGGCATTTTCCCTCGGTGGTTCAACTCACTGGAATGGGTGCAGAATCTGAAATCTCTGTCATGAAGCCCCTCCCCAAGCAAAACTGAAATGGCAGGATTGTTGCCATCTTTTGTAAGGAGGTGCTTCTTGCCTGTTGCTGGAGTGGCTATTGCTCTATCCGAGCTGTTGTGGGTGGGAGGCATTTGGAATGGTTTCCAGTGGGATGGCCTTAGCCCGGTCCTTCTTTCTTGGCCTCTGGTTGATGCCTCACCCCACACAGAGGGGAAGACCTGGATACCAGGATGGGTGCTGTTTGCATGGGCTGGGATACCGCCTTGGAGGTTTGGGACCTGGGCACCTTGGAGTCTGGTTCAGTAGCTACACACATTTCTAATTCTCCCCTCTTCCAAGCATAAATCCACTCTGCGGGTCCCTACAAAGGGACTGAACAGTCTAGAAAGGAGTCAGGATAAAGTGATCACAATCTCTAGCTTAATAACAGTTTTCCAAACTGGGTCCCTGTGGTGGATTTTGACTTAACGGCTAAATTTGTGGTTGCTATGGAAGTAGGAAAAGTCACTTGGATTGCATATTTTACATAAACATTTCACACTTTCTAATCCATCTTCTGACTGGCCACTGTATAAAGCAGATTTTGTCAGGTTCATCTTTCAGCGTTATTTGCTTACCCTTTTCTTCTGCATAATTGGAACTTCTTTGTTCCCTTTTATATGAATGTCATAAAAATACCATTTTTTCTTGTTACAGAAGAATTTCTAAGTAGTAATATCTCCAGAAAAAAAACTTGCTCCCTTGAAGTTGCTGCCTGAGTCTTTGAGGCTCCATCCACCTTAAATTCACAACATTTCTAACCACCTTTCAAAGACCAGGAATTCCGCTGCAGTAATGATGGATGGACAGGTGTAAGGATGTTTTAAATAGGATCTGTGCATCCACATTACTACTGTTGTGTAATTTCCTACTCCTAAAAAAGTTTGACAGGGTATTTAAATGCTTTTGTGAACACCGCGTTTGAAAAACATAGGAAATACGACTAAACTTTAGTCACTTAGTGGTTCAACTTTTGAATTTTAGATACTCAGTGGTTCTTCTGTCTGCTGGTTCCTGGCTCTGTTCCTTTTTCTGTCTATAATTGGGACCTCCTGGGAAAGGCTTGCGTGGATTTTGTTTGCCCTGTTCCACTTGACCCCCCTAAGGCAGCCTGCCCGGCTTATTTGCCCTGCCCTTCCAAAGCTTCTGTCTGCCTAATCTTGGATTTAGTCTCCTTTCCCACAATGGTTTCCAGTGGGATGGCCTTAGCCCGGTCCTTCTTTCTTGGCCTCTGGTTGATGCCTCACCCCACACAGAGGGGAAGACCTGGATACCAGGATGGGTGCTGTTTGCATGGGCTGGGATACCGCCTTGGAGGTTTGGGACCTGGGCACCTTGGAGTCTGGTTCAGTAGCTACACACATTTCTAATTCTCCCCTCTTCCAAGCATAAATCCACTCTGCGGGTCCCTACAAAGGGACTGAACAGTCTAGAAAGGAGTCAGGATAAAGTGATCACAATCTCTAGCTTAATAACAGTTTTCCAAACTGGGTCCCTGTGGTGGATTTTGACTTAACGGCTAAATTTGTGGTTGCTATGGAAGTAGGAAAAGTCACTTGGATTGCATATTTTACATAAACATTTCACACTTTCTAATCCATCTTCTGACTGGCCACTGTATAAAGCAGATTTTGTCAGGTTCATCTTTCAGCGTTATTTGCTTACCCTTTTCTTCTGCATAATTGGAACTTCTTTGTTCCCTTTTATATGAATGTCATAAAAATACCATTTTTTCTTGTTACAGAAGAATTTCTAAGTAGTAATATCTCCAGAAAAAAAACTTGCTCCCTTGAAGTTGCTGCCTGAGTCTTTGAGGCTCCATCCACCTTAAATTCACAACATTTCTAACCACCTTTCAAAGACCAGGGAATTCCGCTGCAGTAATGATGGATGGACAGGTGTAAGGATGTTTTAAATAGGATCTGTGCATCCACATTACTACTGTTGTGTAATTTCCTACTCCTAAAAAAGTTTGACAGGGTATTTAAATGCTTTTGTGAACACCGCGTTTGAAAAACATAGGAAATACGACTAAACTTTAGTCACTTAGTGGTTCAACTTTTGAATTTTAGATACTCAGTGGTTCTTCTGTCTGCTGGTTCCTGGCTCTGTTCCTTTTTCTGTCTATAATTGGGACCTCCTGGGAAAGGCTTGCGTGGATTTTGTTTGCCCTGTTCCACTTGACCCCCCTAAGGCAGCCTGCCCGGCTTATTTGCCCTGCCCTTCCAAAGCTTCTGTCTGCCTAATCTTGGATTTAGTCTCCTTTCCCACATGATGTAAAGGTAATGGTACATACACTGACATTAAATAAGCTGTAAACAGTGTGAATTTGCTTTGAGAAAATTCTCTATTAGGAGAGAACTGTAAAATGACTCCTCTTTTTGAGGTAATAGATCTGAGGAGGTACAGCTGTATAAGGACGTGATCAGAAGTGAATAGAAAATGACCCCAGTCTACTTATGGGAAGTGTTAGGAGGTGGTTTTCTCCATCCTTCTCTGCCCCTACCCCCATATTGAGGGTGGGTATAGAGTTTTCACTGAAGGTCCCTAAGGATTCTGGAGCCAGATTCCAGCCTTTCTGGAGCCTAGCGACCAGAGCTGGATGAAAGTGTGAGCCCCGATTATATAAGCACTAGGCTTTACTGCACACTGTTTGTGGTGGCGCGCTGTGCCTGTGGGCTTCACTCGGTTGACTCATGTAATTCTGCGGATTGCCAATGAGGTCAGTACTCTAATCCCCACTCTGCGGAAGAGATCGATTCAGAGACGCAAAGGGACTCGCTCACGTTGCACAGTGGGAATCAGAACCATGATTTGATCTCAGTCTCTCTGTCTTCAAAGTCCATGTGTGCTCTGGGTCCATGAGGGATTCCAGGCCACTCAGTGTCCTCCACCTGGAAATATTCCCCTTTGCACTAACACCTTTGATACTACATAGTAAGAGGAAATGCTTACATAAACTCGCTACCTCTGGAAACCATTCTAAACACTTTACGTGCATTGACGTATTTACGTTTTGTCTGAAACTCTCTGAGGTAGGCAATAGGTTACCACACTCATTTCACAGGGGAGGAAACTGAGGCCCTTGGAAGTGAGTTTGCCCGGAATGACACAGTACATGGGACAGAGCAGGTGTGAAGCTCCAGAATTCATCTCTCACTCTCTCCACTGTCCCTGGTTGCTTCTCTCAGTGGTTAAGTGCCATTTTCTTTCCAAAGATGGCCTCTGCCCTAAGTCTTGCTAGAAGGAGGTCTTTATGCCTCACATCTGTGAAAGAAACCCCATTATCCATTAGCTTTACCCATATACATATATATATACATATATATATATATTTTTTTTTTTGACCACTTCTATTGGTCTTTCATTTATCATCCATCTTTGTTCTTTGGCTGTGTGGACCACCCATTGCAGTGGCCTTTCTTGCTGCAGAGCACCGGCTCTGGGCGCACGCATTCCAGAGCGTTGGCTCGGTAGTTGGAAACATTGGTCCAGCCACTCTGCGGCACATGGGATCTTCCCAGGCCAGGGATCGAACTGGTGCCCCTCGCACTGCAAGGTGGTGTCTTTACCCACTGGACCACCAGGGAAGCACTGCCCATAATTTTTAATCGGAATCACTCAGTGAATAAGAGGCAGTATTTTCATCAGTGAGTCAGTGAGTATTGTAGGACTAACTTCTTCCCTAAGAAGTCCTCATTTACTAAGCTGCTGTCTTTCAAACTCCGGACAGCTCCAGCTTTGCCTTGACCACTTACTGGCTGAGAACTACTGAAGTTCAGTCCAGGCTCTTAAACAGGCAGAGACATTTCTTCTTGTCCATCCAGACCTAGGGGGAGTGACCGCTTCCAGGGCCACCCTAGTTTGTGCTTACCCAGAGGAAAGGTCGCAGAGAAAGTGGGACTTCATGCTTATGTGAGGGGAAAAGGAGTGAATTCCAACCCCACTAAGCATCGTTTTCCCCTAATTTTGACCTAAAACAGTCAGCTATCTGGGCTTTCCTTGCTCACTCCCCCTGAATCCTCTTCCACGAGTCCCCTGTCTCCCTCCTCTTGCTGAGCCCCTTATAATCAGCAATCCCTGACCATCCCTGTTTCATGAGTTGATATTCTCAGCTCTTTTCAAAAGAAGTTCTGTGCCTGGCATTGACGATTTACGTTTTGTCTGAAACTCTCTGAGGTAGGCAATAGGTTACCACACTCATTTCACAGGGGAGGAAACTGAGGCCCTTGGAAGTGAGTTTGCCCGGAATGACACAGTACATGGGACAGAGCAGGTGTGAAGCTCCAGAATTCATCTCTCACTCTCTCCACTGTCCCTGGTTGCTTCTCTCAGTGGTTAAGTGCCATTTTCTTTCCAAAGATGGCCTCTGCCCTAAGTCTTGCTAGAAGGAGGTCTTTATGCCTCACATCTGTGAAAGAAACCCCATTATCCATTAGCTTTACCCATATACATATATATATACATATATATATATATTTTTTTTTTTGACCACTTCTATTGGTCTTTCATTTATCATCCATCTTTGTTCTTTGGCTGTGTGGACCACCCATTGCAGTGGCCTTTCTTGCTGCAGAGCACCGGCTCTGGGCGCACGCATTCCAGAGCGTTGGCTCGGTAGTTGGAAACATTGGTCCAGCCACTCTGCGGCACATGGGATCTTCCCAGGCCAGGGATCGAACTGGTGCCCCTCGCACTGCAAGGTGGTGTCTTTACCCACTGGACCACCAGGGAAGCACTGCCCATAATTTTTAATCGGAATCACTCAGTGAATAAGAGGCAGTATTTTCATCAGTGAGTCAGTGAGTATTGTAGGACTAACTTCTTCCCTAAGAAGTCCTCATTTACTAAGCTGCTGTCTTTCAAACTCCGGACAGCTCCAGCTTTGCCTTGACCACTTACTGGCTGAGAACTACTGAAGTTCAGTCCAGGCTCTTAAACAGGCAGAGACATTTCTTCTTGTCCATCCAGACCTAGGGGGAGTGACCGCTTCCAGGGCCACCCTAGTTTGTGCTTACCCAGAGGAAAGGTCGCAGAGAAAGTGGGACTTCATGCTTATGTGAGGGGAAAAGGAGTGAATTCCAACCCCACTAAGCATCGTTTTCCCCTAATTTTGACCTAAAACAGTCAGCTATCTGGGCTTTCCTTGCTCACTCCCCCTGAATCCTCTTCCACGAGTCCCCTGTCTCCCTCCTCTTGCTGAGCCCCTTATAATCAGCAATCCCTGACCATCCCTGTTTCATGAGTTGATATTCTCAGCTCTTTTCAAAAGAAGTTCTGTGCCTGAAAAACATCCTCCCCTCCACTTATTTTTTTTAGACATTCTAGTTTCCTTTTTTGCTGTCTTACTCGGTTTGCATATCTGTTTTTAGCAACTGGGCTACCAGTTTAAATGAGAACACATATTTCCTTTGGCCCCCTTGGCAGGTGAAACTATTCCAATGCAGAAACAGCTGATTTGAATGTTTTTAATGGAATGTTGATGGTTCACCAATGATGAAGTTGACAGTGGAGTCTACTACCATATAGGTTGTCTTTCATGTGAGAGAAGCTTCTAGTCGCTTATAGAGCTTCTGGGAAATCCATTCAGTGGGAAGTACATGCTCTGCCATTTAGGTTGACCTTCAATGTAGAAAAATCAGAGAAGAGCTTTCACTCAAAGAAAATCTTAATTAATAAATGTCTCTTCTTACACGTTTGTCTACACTTTACATGGTGTACAAGTTTCACTTAAGATGATACTGATATTTGTTTTCTGTGTAGGTAGGACATGAAGGCAGAAAGTCTGAAATGGTTTCCAGGGTGGTGGGCGGTGTTATCAAAGAAAGGCTTGACTTGGACTTGTCTCCAGGGAGCAGGAAATACCTAGTTTCAAATATTCCTACAACTTTTGTGCTGATCCAGTGTTTATGAACAGAAGTTGAAGCCCCAGTGGGTTTTTCTTTGGTTAACTGGTGAGCTGGAGAGAAATGACAATACCAAGAGATTGACTGTAAAATGATTATTCACCATGGCCTGCTGAGCAAAAATTTCTGAACAGGCCGCCTCCGTGGTGCCTTGGAGGGAAGAACGCAGGAAAAAGTCTGCATGGAAGTTTGGCTACAGCCTCTGTGCATGGGCCTTGGTTATCAGGTAGAAGTGTGGGGCAGAGCAATGATGGCCAGCTCTGGGAACATTATGAATTCTGATCACAGATACCAGTTACATGTACATTTTTCTTACTGGGAATTTTTTTTTTTTTGATCCCGGGAAACACTTTTCTTCCACCAAAATGCTGGCTTGCCAGCTGATAACCATCTGGCAGAGGGGCTTCCCTGAGGGGGTCAGTGGTAAAGAATCCACCTACAATGCAAGAGACCCAGGTTCAATCCTTGGGTCGGGAAGATCCCTTGGAGAAGAAAATGGCAAGCCATTCTAGGATTCTTGCCTGGGAAATTTCTTGGACAGAGGAGCCTGGTGGGCTACAGCCTGTGGGGTCACAAGGAGTCAGACACAACAACTAAACAGAACAACCACCATCTGGCAGAGGCAGCTCCAATCTTAATCAGGTTTGGCAGTTCCATTCCAGTGGCAACAAGAATTGTTCTACTTTGTTCTGCTGAACATACTCACATTACGCATGCATTGGGAGCGTGGGGGAGTTCTGGTCCA
The DNA here is from genome assembly GCA_022376925.1 of Tragulus kanchil. Taxonomy (NCBI): domain Eukaryota; kingdom Metazoa; phylum Chordata; class Mammalia; order Artiodactyla; family Tragulidae; genus Tragulus; species Tragulus kanchil. The sequence continues at coordinate 24,834,665 of JAIOJX010000006.1, read as the reverse complement.
GATAATAGCCGAGAGCTTTTCTCTTCCTTTCTTTTTGTGCAGAGGTCGAGAACTCAGTAATCCTGCAGTCCAGGCCAAAACAAACTCTATATGATCTACTACTGATTTCCTTTTAAGTTCCCCTTTTCACTAGGACTGACTTCCTTTTATTTTACTCCAACTTGCATTAATCCCAGTTATAGAAGTTGCTTTCCTCTCTCTCTTGCTTTTAACTTCAAACATTTCTTACGTAGGAAACGAGTGATTTTTTTTTTTTTGGTTCGTTTCAGGATCTACTTAGAAAATATAAAAGACACCCTGACGTTTGGAATATATTTTGGCAGCCGGCAGTTTCAGAGTTCATTTCCTAACAGAGTTACACGGGGAGCTGAAGTGCCTACGTGACAGCCGTGGTCCCTGTGAGCCAAACCACCTGCTGATCTGATCTCTGGGAAGGAGGTGGTCGACACCTAGTGTGGTTGTTTAGTAATTAGAGCTTTGTTTGCCAGGGGTCATATATTCCTTGACGGGTGCTGCCTCTTTCCATGGGCTTTTATTAGGAGAGCGGGATGTTGACCGATTGCCCGAAGAGATCAGAGCTGGAGCGTGCTCGGGCCCAGTATTTTTAGCTTGGATTCACATTTTGTCCTCTTGCAGCAGCAGCTATTGTCATTACGATCCCTGGCGTCCAGTTGGAAGATGGTGCCAGCGACGGACTGAGTCGCCAAGGAGCCCAGCCAACAGAAGGCAGGATGTGGTTAAAATTGTAGTCTGATTCTATGGCCAGCCTTAGGAAATTGGTTGCTTTGGCTTTTGTTGTTGTTTTTGCTTGGGGATTTTCTGAAAATCCTTCTCCATTGGCCATTTCCACCTTCTTTCCTCTTAGGAGGATTTGCAGGCTGAACTATCAGGACCACTGAAATTCAGAAGTAGGGTTCCTCCTGGACCCTGGCACACTATTCTTAATTAGCTGGAGGGGATGTGGTTGGGCACCTTGTAACTTTCAGGAGACAGAGCAGGTCATGATGCTCCCTTGAACATATTCTCTTTCATCTCCAGACTTCTGTCTGTCTTGTCTGTATGGTTATCATATTATTTTTACTATTATTTAAATGCTTATGAGAGGGCAAGGCTTAGAGCTCAAATAATGCAAAGAAGCCATAAAAGGGGAAGGGCAGGGTGGAGGTGGGGGCACCAGGCAGGTCAGCACTAGGCAGGGCTCTGAGCTCCAGTCCTCCTCTGGTACATGACGATCATAAGGCGGTCATAGGTACACCCGCCTCACAGAGTTGTCACCAGGAATATTGGTGATGTGTGTACATACTGTACAAAATTTGATGGGTTAGAAAAAGATAAATATGTTATCTGTATAATTTTAAAGAGTTATTATTAGGACTTTCCAAAATCCCTGTAAAGTTAGATTGATGGAGATTAATATTCCCATTTAACAGATGCGAAAACCGAGGTGCAGAGAGCTGATTTGCTCAAGGTCCCCAAACTTACGGAATAGCCCTGTCCAATAGAAACATAATACAAGTCATTTATGTTGTCTGAAATTTGCCAGTAGGCACATTTAAAAAATAGAGACAGTTTAGGGCTTCCCTGGTGACCCAGTGGGTAGAGTCTGCCTTGCAGTGCAAGGGGCACCAGTTCAATCCCTGGCCTGGGAAGATTCCACGTGCTGTGGAGTGGCTGGACCGGTGTGTCCAGTTACGAGCCAGTGCTCTGGAGCGCACGCGCCCAGAGCCGGTGCTCTGCAACAAGAGAGGCCACTGTGACAGGAGGCCCACTCAGGCCAAAGAATAAAAATGGATGCAAGTAAATAAACAAGAAACCAATAAAAGAGGCCAAAATTAAAGAAAAAATTAGAGACAGTTTTAAAAATCCTTTATTTAACCCCCAAAGCCCAAATTTTATTTCAGCATGTGGCACTCTCCATATTTCAGGTTCTCAACAGCCATGTCTGAGTGGTAGCTACCATGTTGGACAGAGAAGTAGAGAGAATTTATCAAGCCCCAACTACGAAGATACATATAGAAGACATAAGAGTCTGTATTTGAGAAGGTTTGCTTTGTGGCGACCAAAAAAAAATGTCCTTAAAATTATTTTCTCTTTAGGAATCTACTGTACTATCTGTGAGAAAATTCTGAAACCATCAAGTTAGATATCTGGGACTCATTGACCTATGTGTGTAAACATCTGTCACTCATCTTGCTTCTCAGACCTCCTCAAAGTTACAAAGCTGTTAGTCTGATGCGAGGACGAAATAATTTCAGAGAGATCCCACATCCTAGTGGGGCCTAGGAAAATTGTCAGCCGGGCTGAGTGATTTGAGTTGGTGAACAATTTTAAAAAATCAGTGACAAACACAGAGAGCTGCCTGGGGAATACAATGCCTGTTGGCTGAGATTAATGGCAAGATTAATATGTTATCTGTATAATTTTAAAGAGTTATTATTAGGACTTTCCAAAATCCCTGTAAAGTTAGATTGATGGAGATTAATATTACCATTTAACAGATGCGAAAACCGAGGTGCAGAGAGCTGATTTGCTCAAGGTCCCCAAACTTACGGAATAGCCCTGTCCAATAGAAACATAATACAAGTCATTTATGTTGTCTGAAATTTGCCAGTAGGCACATTTAAAAAATAGAGACAGTTTAGGGCTTCCCTGGTGACCCAGTGGGTAGAGTCTGCCTTGCAGTGCAAGGGGCACCAGTTCAATCCCTGGCCTGGGAAGATTCCACGTGCTGTGGAGTGGCTGGACCGGTGTGTCCAGTTACGAGCCAGTGCTCTGGAGCGCACGCGCCCAGAGCCGGTGCTCTGCAACAAGAGAGGCCACTGTGACAGGAGGCCCACTCAGGCCAAAGAATAAAAATGGATGCAAGTAAATAAACAAGAAACCAATAAAAGAGGCCAAAATTAAAGAAAAAATTAGAGACAGTTTTAAAAATCCTTTATTTAACCCCCAAAGCCCAAATTTTATTTCAGCATGTGGCACTCTCCATATTTCAGGTTCTCAACAGCCATGTCTGAGTGGTAGCTACCATGTTGGACAGAGAAGTAGAGAGAATTTATCAAGCCCCAACTACGAAGATACATATAGAAGACATAAGAGTCTGTATTTGAGAAGGTTTGCTTTGTGGCGACCAAAAAAAAAAAATGTCCTTAAAATTATTTTCTCTTTAGGAATCTACTGTACTATCTGTGAGAAAATTCTGAAACCATCAAGTTAGATATCTGGGACTCATTGACCTATGTGTGTAAACATCTGTCACTCATCTTGCTTCTCAGACCTCCTCAAAGTTACAAAGCTGTTAGTCTGATGCGAGGACGAAATAATTTCAGAGAGATCCCACATCCTAGTGGGGCCTAGGAAAATTGTCAGCCGGGGCTGAGTGATTTGAGTTGGTGAACAATTTTTAAAAAATCAGTGACAAACACAGAGAGCTGCCTGGGGAATACAATGCCTGTTGGCTGAGATTAATGGCAAGATTAATAAATGGATTGCTTGATGAAAAGGCGCAGGAGAACAAAAACCAGTAGAGATTGTGGAGGAGGCCACTTATTAATGAACTGTCAGCCCAAAGAAAGTTCAAGAAATGCTCCTGTGTTAAATGCAGCAGGCTGGCACTTCTAATAAAAATTGGGGGTCCTTCAGGAATTAATTACACTGGCCTTACAGCAAGAATTCGTGGAATTGTGAAACGTAGGTGGCACAGACCAGCACCGGCTGCTGCTGCGAACAGAGAAGCGGCTGGAGAAAGTAATCATTTTTTTTTTTTTATTGATATGGAGGATATTGTAGTAGCATAATAACCAGTCAGACATGGGGATGAATGATGGGGTCCAGATAGGCACTGACTAATGAAACAACGCATACTTGGAGTTTGAAGTCACTTCACATTTCATATGTGAAATTCCCTCCTGGAATCTGATTGCCTCCTTCTCCTGAGTACCAGCCACTAAGGAGTCCCAGATAATTTTCAGAGTGATCCTGTGAGAGGCAGATGGACTCCACTATGATTTATCAAGCGATGCTGAGAGAGAGCACAGTGTTCATTTATTCCAAGACATACTTGCTCAACAAGTTCCCAGTTTGGCTGGCCTGGCGAAACCTTCTCTTAATTAAACTTCGGTGTTGCCTCTGCCCAATGGATGAAGCAGCCCAAAGGAATGCGGTGACAGGATGGAGACTGTCCAGAATTTGCGATCTGGTATCACACGTTAGATACTGAAAGTGCCTTACCTTCTTTCCCTTCTGCCATAAAGGTGGAATGGAAATGTTTTTCTGTAATGTGTTTAGACCAAGCATTCCCAGACAAACCATTAATCTCTTGGGCCTCACATTTCATAATTAACCATCTCACTTCAGGACTAAATGTATCCATCATAGTGCTTGGTTATTGAGGAGGTTTCTGACAGTCGATTCATACACTAGTTTTCTAGGAAGGACATACGTTTTTTTCTGCGATCTTTGAGTGTTTTTAAAAATCAGTGACAAACACAGAGAGCTGCCTGGGGAATACAATGCCTGTTGGCTGAGATTAATGGCAAGATTAATAAATGGATTGCTTGATGAAAAGGCGCAGGAGAACAAAAACCAGTAGAGATTGTGGAGGAGGCCACTTATTAATGAACTGTCAGCCCAAAGAAAGTTCAAGAAATGCTCCTGTGTTAAATGCAGCAGGCTGGCACTTCTAATAAAAATTGGGGGTCCTTCAGGAATTAATTACACTGGCCTTACAGCAAGAATTCGTGGAATTGTGAAACGTAGGTGGCACAGACCAGCACCGGCTGCTGCTGCGAACAGAGAAGCGGCTGGAGAAAGTAATCTTTTTTTTTTTTTTCATTGATATGGAGGATATTGTAGTAGCATAATAACCAGTCAGACATGGGGATGAATGATGGGGTCCAGATAGGCACTGACTAATGAAACAACGCATACTTGGAGTTTGAAGTCACTTCACATTTCATATGTGAAATTCCCTCCTGGAATCTGATTGCCTCCTTCTCCTGAGTACCAGCCACTAAGGAGTCCCAGATAATTTTCAGAGTGATCCTGTGAGAGGCAGATGGACTCCACTATGATTTATCAAGCGATGCTGAGAGAGAGCACAGTGTTCATTTATTCCAAGACATACTTGCTCAACAAGTTCCCAGTTTGGCTGGCCTGGCGAAACCTTCTCTTAATTAAACTTCGGTGTTGCCTCTGCCCAATGGATGAAGCAGCCCAAAGGAATGCGGTGACAGGATGGAGACTGTCCAGAATTTGCGATCTGGTATCACACGTTAGATACTGAAAGTGCCTTACCTTCTTTCCCTTCTGCCATAAAGGTGGAATGGAAATGTTTTTCTGTAATGTGTTTAGACCAAGCATTCCCAGACAAACCATTAATCTCTTGGGCCTCACATTTCATAATTAACCATCTCACTTCAGGACTAAATGTATCCATCATAGTGCTTGGTTATTGAGGAGGTTTCTGACAGTCGATTCATACACTAGTTTTCTAGGAAGGACATACGTATAAAATGAAAGAATTAATAAAAATAAAAGCGTGTAATCAGATGTTGAGTTATACTCTGCAGGATACTTTGAGAAGAGTGTTCTTTTCGGAAATAGACGTGATAGCTCTTCTGTAATGCATTTAAAGTATTTTAAGACATATGCGATAAAGATGTTTTTCAGAGGTCTTTGTATCAAAAAAAATTGAGAGAATAATTTTTGATTGGCTTATATGGTGATATAGGTTTCCTTTGGGGTCTAATGTAAATGATCAGCTGTTGTTTTCCCTTATATAATGAAGGACTGGGTTGGGACCTTTAAAAAAACTCCCTTTGACTTATACCATGACCATAAAGTTTATAGAGAATGATTCCTTGAGTTGTATCTAGAGTTTATCATCCTCTTTCTTCGCTTGTCACATCCTTGAGTATTAGACCATCCATCACCCTTCACTCTTTGACTTTTCAGGCCCTCATAATCCACATGATACTTATTCTTTTGATTAAAACAACTTAATGGCCTTTTCACGAATAATTAATCTGCTGTCTTTCTACTTTCAGCTCCAGGCTTTTAACTTTAATGTTGAGCTATCCAGCCTGTGTTGCCTTTCAGAGTTTCACTCCCTTTAGCCTTTTCCCTTCAGAGGTTTAATACCTTTCTAGGAACTTCGGTGTTTCCAAGGTTTTAAAGGCTTCCAGATTACTCTCACATCCTTTCTGCTGTGTGTGAAGAGAATGCCATGTGGAGATCAGTGGGATGAAATGAAAATCATTTTAGATAATGTATTCCATCCATTCTGGAAAACGTGGAGGCTTTCACTGTAAATAAAATTCTGTTGGTTTTTGAACCAACAGTTGCATATATATTACATATTACACATTTCTAACTCTGGATGTTTTTCTAACAGTGACAATTTATACCAGATGACCTCCCAACTTGAATGCATGACCTGGAATCAGATGAACTTAGGAGCCACGTTAAAGGGGTAAGTTCTTCTCTCTTCCATTTTCCTTAAGCAAGAAGTTACACCTGTTTGAACTATTTTAAAGGTCCTTATACTGTATGAAGAGAGTACAGTTTGAGAAGAATAGGCGTGACTCTCTGCAGAATGCAGATGCTTGCCTCCCTCTCCCAGTTTATCAGCTGTGTTCAGTATTAACTTTTTAGGAATATAATTAGGGGATGTTTTTGTCTAGAACAAGGAGGTTGAGAATACTGGGAAAACTCAATATGGGCTTTCCTTATTGAATGTCTTACAGTTCTTCAACGTTATGTCCATTCAGCCTTGTTTAATGAAGTTTGTTTTGCTTATGTTATCACCAACATTAATCATTACATTTTCTTACCAAGAAATGCTTTGCGTTTACAAAGTCCAGGATCCAAACTTGTACTTGAAGGTGACTTGGGCCATCCAAGTGTGCTCATACCAGGTTGCACCAGAAGGCTTTTATTGCACCTGATACAGAACCAGCATAGGGAGGAGACAGAATCCAACATAGGTAGGGGCAAAAGTCCAGGTGGGACTTGTTTGAACAGTAAAAGAACTCACTTGTAGTTTCAAATCTGAGTGGCTAGGCAGTCGGAGGGGACAGTCATGACACACCTGTGGTGTATCGGGTGCTTGTCTGGGTCCCCTCACCTAATCTTCCCGGAGGCATTATAATGTCTCCTAGGTACTGTCATCCTGTTTTCCAAAGAAGAACGCCAAAGTCCGAAAATTAAGGAACTTCCCAGGTTCCCATTATACGGTGTGATAGAGCTGGGATTCCAAGTCCAGATCTGATTCCACTGCGAAGGCTCTTTCCGGCCTCCCTGTGGGGCCTTCCCTGTCCCACCCCCACCCCCGCATCAGACCTGCTGGAACCAGGGACTCAGATCAGCACTCTTGACTAGACGGCTGGCATTCCGTCTCTGGGTATTTAGTTGCTTCTCATGGATTGTGGGATCTGGGCTTGCTGGAGCCATGCATGCTCCAGTCCCCATTCCCACCTCTTCTTCTCTTCTAGAGTTGCTGCTGGGAGCTCCAGCTCAGTGAAATGGACAGAAGGGCAGAGCAAGTGAGTGGACAATGCAATGATGGCAAAGCAAATGATGTAGGCCTTGGTGACTGGCAACAGGGGTGATGCAGGAGTCAGGACTGACCATGGGTGATCAGGGCAGCAGTTGGTGCACAGGGATGGGAAGAATCGATCTATGTTTTTCTCCGTCTCTTTCTGCTTCCTCTGATTTATTGTCGGTATACCATGGGTAAGAAATGGAGGTGGTGACATTTTTCATCAGCATACTCCTGGAAAGCAGTTTTTTAAAAAACGATGCCATAGGAACCCTGCTCATTTCCTGGCAAATGTTTCAAAAAATGTTTAATTTGTGGTATTACACATATTCCTATTGGATTGGTCAAATCTTTCAGCCCTACTTAGCTTGCCTTTTCTATTTACCTTTAAATCTCTCAGGGAGAACTTTTTTCTTACAAAAAAAGAAATGCCGTTTACAAAGTCCAGGATCCAAACTTGTACTTGAAGGTGACTTGGGCCATCCAAGTGTGCTCATACCAGGTTGCACCAGAAGGCTTTTATTGCACCTGATACAGAACCAGCATAGGGAGGAGACAGAATCCAACATAGGTAGGGGCAAAAGTCCAGGTGGGACTTGTTTGAACAGTAAAAGAACTCACTTGTAGTTTCAAATCTGAGTGGCTAGGCAGTCGGAGGGGACAGTCATGACACACCTGTGGTGTATCGGGTGCTTGTCTGGGTCCCCTCACCTAATCTTCCCGGAGGCATTATAATGTCTCCTAGGTACTGTCATCCTGTTTTCCAAAGAAGAACGCCAAAGTCCGAAAATTAAGGAACTTCCCAGGTTCCCATTATACGGTGTGATAGAGCTGGGATTCCAAGTCCAGATCTGATTCCACTGCGAAGGCTCTTTCCGGCCTCCCTGTGGGGCCTTCCCTGTCCCACCCCCACCCCCGCATCAGACCTGCTGGAACCAGGGACTCAGATCAGCACTCTTGACTAGACGGCTGGCATTCCGTCTCTGGGTATTTAGTTGCTTCTCATGGATTGTGGGATCTGGGCTTGCTGGAGCCATGCATGCTCCAGTCCCCATTCCCACCTCTTCTTCTCTTCTAGAGTTGCTGCTGGGAGCTCCAGCTCAGTGAAATGGACAGAAGGGCAGAGCAAGTGAGTGGACAATGCAATGATGGCAAAGCAAATGATGTAGGCCTTGGTGACTGGCAACAGGGGTGATGCAGGAGTCAGGACTGACCATGGGTGATCAGGGCAGCAGTTGGTGCACAGGGATGGGAAGAATCGATCTATGTTTTTCTCCGTCTCTTTCTGCTTCCTCTGATTTATTGTCGGTATACCATGGGTAAGAAATGGAGGTGGTGACATTTTTCATCAGCATACTCCTGGAAAGCAGTTTTTTAAAAAACGATGCCATAGGAACCCTGCTCATTTCCTGGCAAATGTTTCAAAAAATGTTTAATTTGTGGTATTACACATATTCCTATTGGATTGGTCAAATCTTTCAGCCCTACTTAGCTTGCCTTTTCTCTATTTACCTTTAAATCTCTCAGGGAGAACTTAGATTTTTACCCCAAGTCTATAGTCAGACTTTCTGCAGACTTTTTAGGATTCTTAAACATCTGTGTTTTCCGCAGCCTTTAGCCTGCACCCTGGAACATTTCTCTGTTTCTTTTGACTTTTTTTTTTTTTCTCTCTCTCTCTCTACTTAAACACCAGAACTAGCCTCCCTCTTCTCATCCTTCTTTCTTTTGTTGGTTCAGTCCTGTTTTTTTGGCTCATCCTTTGGTGATAAGCAAAGTTGTTTTTCATCTTTTAAGACCCACTAGAAGAGCCTTCTTTCCACACCCAGTCCCAATTTCTCAGCTATTTAAACCAAATCTCCAGTTCTTCTCTCTAGATTAAAAGCAAAAAAGCCTGCTGTCGATCTGGATATTATTCTCTGCCCAACTTCCATCCAAGGGGCTGCTGACAATTTTAGTCTTGTATCTTTCCACCTACTTGCAACTTATGTTATCTTTTAGCCTCCCAGCCCTTCTTTCTGGATCCCTTACGTTTTTTCTCTCTTCTCCACTTTGAATTCAGCGACTCTCCCCAAACTACATGCCGAGAATAGAAAGAGCAAAATTGAGCAATAGGTTTAAGTTCTTTAAATTTCTTTGTACTGGAGTATAGGGTTGGTTTGTTTTCCTAGTTACAAAAATTACGTGTAATGAATCTTGGCATGTATTAGAATCTGGGTCCTTCCACTGGTGGGATAGTTTTGATACCTTTTAAGATCTTCAGGCACATGATATAAGTCACTTACTAGGGAGTCAGAAGCTGTAAGGATGAAGCACAAAATATGATTTAATCTTTTTTTCAATCCTGTATAAGAAACAAAAATTTCAAGAGTTTTCAGTGATCCAATGCTTACATTTTGCAAAAGGATTCTTGAAATTACAATGTATTTCTTGAATACTTTATTCAGAGAGCTGTGTAAAAAGCATTTAGTGACTCTGATAGTCTTATAGAAGAGTACTATAACTCCTTGGAGAACAAAAAGATTACATTTCTCTCATTTACTGACATCTCTCATGCTTGGATTTTAATCCCTTTAGCACATACTGTAAGTTAACTAAATGTTAACTTCTGTGTGGGAATTGAACATTTATATAAAGACGAATGTTAACGTTTTTGGCCAGGGAGGGAGAGGCTTTGTGTACATCTCCTCTTTCATTCTCACGACAGTCCTGGGATTCTGTGATCACACACATCTTTCATATGAGGAGGCTCGAGAGATTAAGCCACTTAACTCAGTTCACTTGGCGAGTGTCGGAGCCACGCTGGAAGCCACTTCTGTCTGACTCCAGGATCTGGGCTCTAGATGAGAGTTTCTTAAACTTTTTAGACTGTGACCACACTTAAAAATACCTTTTGCACTGAGATCAAATATATACAGCACACACATACACACAAACTTTCACAAGATAATATTTAACCTATGTGTTGTGCTTACTGTTGCTTTCTACTTTATTCCATATCATTTACAAAAATGCTGGTTGTGCTGTTACTGCTCACTAAGGTATCGTGGCCCACAATTTGCCTTTGTTTTAGCTCTGAAAATAGCAACTCCTTTGCTCTTTCCTCCAAACTTGTGAATAGCTGAGAACTGGATACTGTTAAAACTCATATCCTAGTCTCCCCAAACTACATGCCGAGAATAGAAAGAGCAAAATTGAGCAATAGGTTTAAGTTCTTTAAATTTCTTTGTACTGGAGTATAGGGTTGGTTTGTTTTCCTAGTTACAAAAATTACGTGTAATGAATCTTGGCATGTATTAGAATCTGGGTCCTTCCACTGGTGGGATAGTTTTGATACCTTTTAAGATCTTCAGGCACATGATATAAGTCACTTACTAGGGAGTCAGAAGCTGTAAGGATGAAGCACAAAATATGATTTAATCTTTTTTTCAATCCTGTATAAGAAACAAAAATTTCAAGAGTTTTCAGTGATCCAATGCTTACATTTTGCAAAAGGATTCTTGAAATTACAATGTATTTCTTGAATACTTTATTCAGAGAGCTGTGTAAAAAGCATTTAGTGACTCTGATAGTCTTATAGAAGAGTACTATAACTCCTTGGAGAACAAAAAGATTACATTTCTCTCATTTACTGACATCTCTCATGCTTGGATTTTAATCCCTTTAGCACATACTGTAAGTTAACTAAATGTTAACTTCTGTGTGGGAATTGAACATTTATATAAAGACGAATGTTAACGTTTTTGGCCAGGGAGGGAGAGGCTTTGTGTACATCTCCTCTTTCATTCTCACGACAGTCCTGGGATTCTGTGATCACACACATCTTTCATATGAGGAGGCTCGAGAGATTAAGCCACTTAACTCAGTTCACTTGGCGAGTGTCGGAGCCACGCTGGAAGCCACTTCTGTCTGACTCCAGGATCTGGGCTCTAGATGAGAGTTTCTTAAACTTTTTAGACTGTGACCACACTTAAAAATACCTTTTGCACTGAGATCAAATATATACAGCACACACATACACACAAACTTTCACAAGATAATATTTAACCTATGTGTTGTGCTTACTGTTGCTTTCTACTTTATTCCATATCATTTACAAAAATGCTGGTTGTGCTGTTACTGCTCACTAAGGTATCGTGGCCCACAATTTGCCTTTGTTTTAGCTCTGAAAATAGCAACTCCTTTGCTCTTTCCTCCAAACTTGTGAATAGCTGAGAACTGGATACTGTTAAAACTCATATCCTAGTAGAAAGTGGTTTTCCCCAAGGAGTACATTAATCTGAGTCGGTGTCTTTATTCTCTGTACCAAGTTTGCTTTCCTTTGTCATAATATGAAAACACTACTAGTATGGAAAATTTGAGAAGAGATACTCCATGAAGAAAGACAAAGAGAACTAACTCTATTTTTGCATCAGTCCATAGTGTCCGAACACAGCCTGAAATTAGTGGTATGAAAAATTAAGGTGACAGGGTGGATCTATAACAGGAGAACTGGAGGTCTGAGGCGCATTTTGGAATAAAACGGTGTAATTTCTAAATTGCTCATAAAAAAGAAGCACTGTCTGGTTTTTATTAAAAGATTATGTACCTGAGATGAATGCCCACTAAATACTTGTTCACATATTTTTTCCTTGAACATTTTACTTGTAAAAAAAAAAAAAGAATAAGCTTGTTTCCTCATGTCTTAAGCAAATCCACAGAGACATCTTTCATTAGCTATAGGGGAGCAGTGTTATTATACTGGGTGGGGATAGAGTTTTAGGGAGAGTGAGGGCAAGACAAGAAGAAAACATGAACCATGGCAGGAGGAGGGGCTTCCCCAATGGCTCAGCTAGTAAAGAATACCCCTGGAAGTGCAGGAGACATAGGAGACACATGTTGGATCCCTGGATTGGAAGATACCCTGGAGGAGGAAATGGCAACCCACTCCAGTATTCTTGCCTGAAAAATCCCATGGACAGAGGAGCCTGGCAGGCTACAGTCCCTGGGGTTGCAAAGAATCGGACACGACTGAACGACTAAGCACACACACCCAAGGGCGAGGAAAGAATCTTGCCGCCGATTTACCCCTCTCTTCTTCTCCCTTTACTCATTTTTATCCCTGCGTGCCCATAGGGATCATAGCTGCTTTTATGACCCCTAAATGGGAGAATATTGTATTTTACTATAAGTCAAAGAGAAGGTACTTTTATGAAGTTACTTTCCCAACTCTGACCGCTTTCCTCACCTACAAATGGAATTAAACTTTCTAAGTGGGTCATTGGGAGAAGAAACGGCAGGAGAATCTTTCTAAGCACTAGTGAACCCTTAGGAATAATTCTATGTGCTGCCTTGTGGTGTTGTCTGCTTTGTATTTCTTTAGAAACATTTTTCTGTGTCCCTCATGCCTGCTGATTTCCTAATGCTCCTCCCAAGTCCAGCTACTCTGTCAGCCTCTGTTTTGTCTCTTTTGAAGAAAATATCCTGCAAAATGGAGAAACACATCAACCTTGACTGTGGTCCAAGTTGTTTAAACAAGGAAGAAGTTATTCTCTGGGGACATGGGTAGGGGGAGTGGGAAATTGAACACAATAGAAATGTGGAAGGAGTGCTGAGCAAAATGAATGTCCCTTTGCTGGTCCAGGGAGTTCAGACAGTTGGGAACACACAGTATTTGACCTGTGGATGCTTGAAAGGAAAAACGGAAGACTCAGGATGAGTGATGTATGGTGAACACAAAGCTGCGTGCTTTGGTAGGGCCAAGGCTGTCGAATCTGGAGAAAATCCCCACTAGACATGGTCTCATCCCTGAGAACCTGTGCCAGAAGAGATAGCCGTCTTCTTTGGCTGGGAGTTCCATCACACAGCCCAGCACCTTCCCTATCCAGCTCGTGAACAGAAGGTATTCGTCTAAGAGATTTACTTCTTGAAAATGGATAGCTGCCTTTTCAGGGGCTCCCGGAGCTTGTGATACAAACACAGAGGTGGTGAGAAGCAGCTCTGGGAATATCAGCGTTCCTGAGGGTACTCCTCCACCTCCACTCCCTGGAGAAAGCTGTTAACTTCTTCTTTTGTACGGTTACAATTATGCATTTCCACTCAGTTGGACTTGGCTAGTGTTCCCTAGCCATACTTCCCAGAACCAAGCAAGGGGCTCTCCTGGGTTTGCAGGATGGAGATGGGGAGTTGATTTAGAGCTGTCTCTCACGTTCCTCTCGCTGTGGACTACCTCAGTGGTTCCTCTGCCTTCACTTCCCTGCTGCTACTTGTCCCTCCCTAGCTTTTAATCTCTCCCCCCTTTTCTCTGTGGGCATATATTAATTTATTTAGTTTTTTTGTGTGTAACTTGTACATTTAAGTTACAGAACAGAAAACCCAATTTTCTAGGAAAGGAAATGGACACTTCCTGCAGTAGCCCAGATGAAACCACTCTTAATATTATGCTGCATACTCTTCAGACCTTTTCCCATTTGTGTCTGTTTCTTTTTTTCTAATAAATGATTGGCTTTGACTTAGGTCTAATTCAGTCAATGTCCTTGGCCATTGCTGAGTGATGTGTTTTGCCCTTCGTGAGAGTGCTTTTGAAAATATTCTCAACCTCTTAAAATATTTCACTTTAAAAGGTATTTTCAGCTTTGTAGACTTACCATCTCCCTACTCTATTCCTAACTACTCTGTTTTAAAGCAAGAATTAGTTTTATCTGGTCAACAGGAGGACACATAACAGGTTTGTTCAGGTCAGGAGAAGAAAGAAGCCAAGGAGGAAAGATACAAAGGAAAGGTGGTGATGAAGGGGGAGGCCAAGCTGGGAGTGGGAAGCATGGTGGACTTGGTGTAGGAAGGGGTTAACGAGGGTTCCAGTCTGTTCCACGCATGTGCTGGAGATTGAGAAGAGATATCAGATGAGTGGAGGATCTCTTTCATGACCTCAAGGAGTCTTTGGAGACCCTCTGCTTTACCATTTATCTTTCTCCTTGTCGTCTACCCACCCTCACCCCCCAAATCATAATCTTTAGCTAGAAAATCACCAGTATAGAAGCTGCACTCATAGAATGTCATCGAAATAATTGCATCTCTGAGATGAAGGGTTACTGCCTGCTTTCGGAGAGTCTTTTCCTCTTGAAAGTGAACAAGTTCATTTATTCCAGTTTTGTTTCTAACTCTTCACTTGTAAAGCAAAATCACAGATGTAGGATTCTTAAGGCTAAATAACTTTATCAAAATGAAAACAACGTTTTTCCCCTTTGATTATAGAAGTAACACAGGCTTATTATACAGTGAAAAAATTCAGACAGTACCAAAACGTTATAAAGGAAAAAAGAAAAGTCATGTGCTATCCCACCACACAGAGATAACTAGTTTTTAAACAGATTGGGGTGTGTTTGTATCTGCAGAGGAAAAGTTCCTTAAACATTTACTGAATTGTTAACTGTAGATGCCTCTGAAAAGATTAGAGGGAAAGGGCAAAAGCCTGATAGAGATGGGTTTAAGAGATCTCTGGTGGCTCAGCAGGTAGAGAATCCACCTGCAATGCTGGAGCTGCGGGTTTGATCCTTGGGTTGGGAAGATCACCGGAGAAGGAAATTGGCAACCTACCTCATTATTCTCCAGTAGTATTATTATTATTACTTTTAAAATTTTGGCCTCTTTTATTGGTTTTTATTTATTTATTTTCATCTATCTTTATTCTGTGGCCTGTGTGGGCCTCCCATTGCAGTGGCCTCTCTCCTAGCAGAGCTCTGGCTCTGGGCGCATGCACTCCAAAGTACTTGGAAATTCCCTATTTTCAGCGAGAAAAGCAAGAATTAGTTTTATCTGGTCAACAGGAGGACACATAACAGGTTTGTTCAGGTCAGGAGAAGAAAGAAGCCAAGGAGGAAAGATACAAAGGAAAGGTGGTGATGAAGGGGGAGGCCAAGCTGGGAGTGGGAAGCATGGTGGACTTGGTGTAGGAAGGGGTTAACGAGGGTTCCAGTCTGTTCCACGCATGTGCTGGAGATTGAGAAGAGATATCAGATGAGTGGAGGATCTCTTTCATGACCTCAAGGAGTCTTTGGAGACCCTCTGCTTTACCATTTATCTTTCTCCTTGTCGTCTACCCACCCTCACCCCCCAAATCATAATCTTTAGCTAGAAAATCACCAGTATAGAAGCTGCACTCATAGAATGTCATCGAAATAATTGCATCTCTGAGATGAAGGGTTACTGCCTGCTTTCGGAGAGTCTTTTCCTCTTGAAAGTGAACAAGTTCATTTATTCCAGTTTTGTTTCTAACTCTTCACTTGTAAAGCAAAATCACAGATGTAGGATTCTTAAGGCTAAATAACTTTATCAAAATGAAAACAACGTTTTTCCCCTTTGATTATAGAAGTAACACAGGCTTATTATACAGTGAAAAAATTCAGACAGTACCAAAACGTTATAAAGGAAAAAAGAAAAGTCATGTGCTATCCCACCACACAGAGATAACTAGTTTTTAAACAGATTGGGGTGTGTTTGTATCTGCAGAGGAAAAGTTCCTTAAACATTTACTGAATTGTTAACTGTAGATGCCTCTGAAAAGATTAGAGGGAAAGGGCAAAAGCCTGATAGAGATGGGTTTAAGAGATCTCTGGTGGCTCAGCAGGTAGAGAATCCACCTGCAATGCTGGAGCTGCGGGTTTGATCCTTGGGTTGGGAAGATCACCGGAGAAGGAAATTGGCAACCTACCTCATTATTCTCCAGTAGTATTATTATTATTACTTTTAAAATTTTGGCCTCTTTTATTGGTTTTTATTTATTTATTTTCATCTATCTTTATTCTGTGGCCTGTGTGGGCCTCCCATTGCAGTGGCCTCTCTCCTAGCAGAGCTCTGGCTCTGGGCGCATGCACTCCAAAGTACTGACTCGTAATTGGACACACTGGTTCAGCCGCTGCACAGCACGTGGGGTCTTCCCTGGCCAGGGATCAAACCGGTGCTCCCTGCACTGCAAGGCAGACTCTTTACGCACTGGACCACCAGGGAAGCTCCCACCCCCATTATTCTTGCCTGGGAAATACCCATGGACAGAGGAGTCTGGCAGGTTACAGTCTGTGGGGTCAAAAGAGTTGGATTTGACTGAGCATGCCCATGCTAGCACTAGGAGGTGATTCGCTGGAGACATGGTATTAAAACAGCACACTTCATGGAGTTTTACAGCAAAAGGAAACAAGTGGAGTTCTAGCTCAGTGGGCAGAGAGGGTCAGGAAAAGTTGGTTTTTTGTTGTTTTATTTAGACAAAAGTACCTGTCTGTCTGCTATTGTGAAATGATCAAGAAGAGTGAAATTAATGATGAGAGGGGATAAAATTGCTAGAACAGGGTCCTTGAAAGAGAAGAGACTCCACAGACACCTGGGGGTTGATTACCTAGAAGCTGAGGTGGTTCATTTAATAGCAATGTTGGTTTACAGGAGCTCTTTGCTTGTCATTTGCATCTGAATATATATGTATATTTTGGCCACTTCTATTGATCTTTCATTTATTTATCTTTGTTCTTTGGCCTGTGTGGGCCTCCCATCGCAGTGGCCTCTCTCATTGCAGAGCACCAGCTCTGGGCGCGTGTGCTCCAGGGCTCCGGCTCGGTAGTTGGACACATCTGTCCAGCTGCTCTGTGGCACATGGGATCTTCCCAGGCCAGGGATCAAACCGGTGCTCCTTGCATTGCAAGGTGGTGTCCCTACCCACTGGACCACCAGGGAAGCCCGCGTCTGAATATATTAACCCTTTGCTTGTCATATGTATTGCAAATGTTTCCTGTTTTGCATTATGTTTTAACTGTATGAATTTTTTTTTGCTGTCAGAAGTTTTTATTGTCATAGTAAAAATGAGCAGCTTATGTTTCAAAGTTTCAAGTTTTGGCTTTTGTATTATGCCTAGAAAGATTTTTCCAAGTTTTTTTATTTTTTAATTAATTTACTTACTATATTTTGGTATATTTTTTGATTGACTTCTTAACAGTTAAACATTTAATTTATTCTGAATTTATTTGACAGCTGGATTCTACCTTGATTTATTTCTGAATTTATTTATAACTAACCATATCCCCAAACTGCTTTGAAAAAACCCAGTCATTTCTCATTAACTTTGTGTATTACCTTTATCAATTCTTGTCTTGTTCTATATCAGATGTCTCTATTTTGAATTTCCTCCTTTTTTAGATTTTTTAATCTTAGAAAGATTAATGATCTTACTGACTCTTGACTTCAAACATCTTGGTTGAGAATGAGTGTGATTCCTTTTAATGTATTAACACGGTCTTTCTTTTGTTTCTTCATCTTGAAATAGTTTATGTTTCTAATGTCAGCTGAAAGGTGGTGCTTTTGGAAGAGATGATGATGCACACCAGCCTTCACATGTACCAACCTCCATTTTAACTGGAGAAGCAGGAAAGAACTTAGTCTTAAGAGCCCTGTTCTTGATTCTGGAGTTTTAGGGAAGGCTTTTATTTTCCCCCCAGGCAATTGGCCATGCTTAAAAGTACCTGTCTGCTGCTATTGAAAATGATGGTGAAATTAATGATGAGAGGGGATAAAATTGCTAGAACAGGGTCCTTGAAAGAGAAGAGACTCCACAGACACCTGGGGGTTGATTACCTAGAAGCTGAGGTGGTTCATTTAATAGCAATGTTGGTTTACAGGAGCTCTTTGCTTGTCATTTGCATCTGAATATATATGTATATTTTGGCCACTTCTATTGATCTTTCATTTATTTATCTTTGTTCTTTGGCCTGTGTGGGCCTCCCATCGCAGTGGCCTCTCTCATTGCAGAGCACCAGCTCTGGGCGCGTGTGCTCCAGGGCTCCGGCTCGGTAGTTGGACACATCTGTCCAGCTGCTCTGTGGCACATGGGATCTTCCCAGGCCAGGGATCAAACCGGTGCTCCTTGCATTGCAAGGTGGTGTCCCTACCCACTGGACCACCAGGGAAGCCGCGTCTGAATATATTAACCCTTTGCTTGTCATATGTATTGCAAATGTTTCCTGTTTTGCATTATGTTTTAACTGTATGAATTTTTTTTTGCTGTCAGAAGTTTTTATTGTCATAGTAAAAATGAGCAGCTTATGTTTCAAAGTTTCAAGTTTTGGCTTTTGTATTATGCCTAGAAAGATTTTTCCAAGTTTTTTTATTTTTTAATTAATTTACTTACTATATTTTGGTATATTTTTTGATTGACTTCTTAACAGTTAAACATTTAATTTATTCTGAATTTATTTGACAGCTGGATTCTACCTTGATTTATTTCTGAATTTATTTATAACTAACCATATCCCCAAACTGCTTTGAAAAAACCCAGTCATTTCTCATTAACTTTGTGTATTACCTTTATCAATTCTTGTCTTGTTCTATATCAGATGTCTCTATTTTGAATTTCCTCCTTTTTTAGATTTTTTAATCTTAGAAAGATTAATGATCTTACTGACTCTTGACTTCAAACATCTTGGTTGAGAATGAGTGTGATTCCTTTTAATGTATTAACACGGTCTTTCTTTTGTTTCTTCATCTTGAAATAGTTTATGTTTCTAATGTCAGCTGAAAGGTGGTGCTTTTGGAAGAGATGATGATGCACACCAGCCTTCACATGTACCAACCTCCATTTTAACTGGAGAAGCAGGAAAGAACTTAGTCTTAAGAGCCCTGTTCTTGATTCTGGAGTTTTAGGGAAGGCTTTTATTTTCCCCCCAGGCAATTGGCCATGCTTAAGTAAAATTTTTCAGATTTAAGAATTTAAGAGTGTATCAGAGGGCTTCCCTGGTGGTCCAGTGGGTAGAGAGTCTGCCTTGCGGTGCAAGGGGCACCAGTTCGATCCCTGGCCTGGGAAGATCCCACGTGTCATAGAATGGCTGGATCAGTGTGTCCAATTACAAGCTAGCACTCTAAAGCACATGTGCCCAGAGCTGGTGCTCTGCGACAAGAGAGGCCACTGCAATGGGAGGCCCACACAGGCCAAAGAATAAAGATGGATGAAAATAAATAAATAAAAACCAATGAAAGAGGCCAAAATTAAAAAAAAAAAAAAAAGTATCAGCAAGTTGGGTGCGAGCCTTTGAGAATCCAGGCTGAAGAGATCCTGCTCATTTTCCCTGCATAAAATTGTGTATCATGTGAACTGGAGAACCTGAGTCCTATGTGTGTATGTAGGAAGCACTTCTGAAAATATTCTTCCCAGTAGTAACAGTCACTAAGTAGCCTGAGATTTCTTTTGGAGGGGGCCTTTATTCTCCCCCAAATGTTGTGGGAAATGTGATTTTAAATAGCTCTTAGCTCTGTTCTGAGTGTAAAATAAGAGAAAAAAGGCAATTGGAGGAGGATTGTATGCCATTTCAAGTGGAGAGGAAAGCTTCATGGTTCATAATGGCTGACTATAATATACAAGCATTGTTATATCAGGCTCTCCACCACTCAGCCTGTATTCCTGGTTAAACAGTGGCCAGTGACTAGGCCGCATGCACGTGAAAACATGATCTTGTGGCTGTAAAGAAACTTTCAAATGAGGAACAAAAGATTTTTAATCTTAGAAAGATTAATGATCTTACTGACTCTTGACTTCAAACATCTTGGTTGAGAATGAGTGTGATTCCTTTTAATGTATTAACACGGTCTTTCTTTTGTTTCTTCATCTTGAAATAGTTTATGTTTCTAATGTCAGCTGAAAGGTGGTGCTTTTGGAAGAGATGATGATGCACACCAGCCTTCACATGTACCAACCTCCATTTTAACTGGAGAAGCAGGAAAGAACTTAGTCTTAAGAGCCCTGTTCTTGATTCTGGAGTTTTAGGGAAGGCTTTTATTTTCCCCCCAGGCAATTGGCCATGCTTAAGTAAAATTTTTCAGATTTAAGAATTTAAGAGTGTATCAGAGGGCTTCCCTGGTGGTCCAGTGGGTAGAGAGTCTGCCTTGCGGTGCAAGGGGCACCAGTTCGATCCCTGGCCTGGGAAGATCCCACGTGTCATAGAATGGCTGGATCAGTGTGTCCAATTACAAGCTAGCACTCTAAAGCACATGTGCCCAGAGCTGGTGCTCTGCGACAAGAGAGGCCACTGCAATGGGAGGCCCACACAGGCCAAAGAATAAAGATGGATGAAAATAAATAAATAAAAACCAATGAAAGAGGCCAAAATTAAAAAAAAAAAAAAAAGTATCAGCAAGTTGGGTGCGAGCCTTTGAGAATCCAGGCTGAAGAGATCCTGCTCATTTTCCCTGCATAAAATTGTGTATCATGTGAACTGGAGAACCTGAGTCCTATGTGTGTATGTAGGAAGCACTTCTGAAAATATTCTTCCCAGTAGTAACAGTCACTAAGTAGCCTGAGATTTCTTTTGGAGGGGGCCTTTATTCTCCCCCAAATGTTGTGGGAAATGTGATTTTAAATAGCTCTTAGCTCTGTTCTGAGTGTAAAATAAGAGAAAAAAGGCAATTGGAGGAGGATTGTATGCCATTTCAAGTGGAGAGGAAAGCTTCATGGTTCATAATGGCTGACTATAATATACAAGCATTGTTATATCAGGCTCTCCACCACTCAGCCTGTATTCCTGGTTAAACAGTGGCCAGTGACTAGGCCGCATGCACGTGAAAACATGATCTTGTGGCTGTAAAGAAACTTTCAAATGAGGAACACAAACTATGTTTAGTAATAATAGCTAGCATGGTCAGAACACTGGTCATCTTTCACAGCCTAATATTTTGAATGACTTTTTGCAGTACTCACAGATACTGTGTTTTGATGTCTTTGATGAAAATAAATCCAGTCATTTTTATTTTATTTTATTTTTGAATTTTTTTGAGGGGTGAGGTGGGGAGGGAGGGAGACAGACGGGCCACTTCTATTGGTCTTTCATTTATCTATTTTCATCCATCTTTGTTCTTTGGCCCATGTGGGCCTCCCATCGCAGTGGCCTCTGTTGTGGCAGAGCACTGGCTCTAGGCCCATGCGCTCCAGAGCTCCTGCTTGGTAATTGAACACATCTGTCCAGCCGCTCCGCGACACGTGGGATCTTCCCAGGCCGGGGATCGAACTGGCACCCCTTGCACCGCAAGGCAGACTCTCTACCCACTGGACCACCAGGGAAGCCCCTAAATCCAGTCATTTTTAGATAACTGTCTTATTATGTATTAGCAAGACATCTTCTATAGCAAATGGCAGAACCGCAGTTGTAACTGACCTAGGTCCAAGAGGGAATTTAATGGTGTGTGTTTGTTTGTTTTTTAATGGCTGCATCAGGTTTTAGCTGTAGCATATGGGCCCTTGGTTGCAGTGCACATGCTCCTTGGCATGTGGGATCTTAGTTCCCCAATCAGGGATTGAACCTGAGTCCTATGTGTGTATGTAGGAAGCACTTCTGAAAATATTCTTCCCAGTAGTAACAGTCACTAAGTAGCCTGAGATTTCTTTTGGAGGGGGCCTTTATTCTCCCCCAAATGTTGTGGGAAATGTGATTTTAAATAGCTCTTAGCTCTGTTCTGAGTGTAAAATAAGAGAAAAAAGGCAATTGGAGGAGGATTGTATGCCATTTCAAGTGGAGAGGAAAGCTTCATGGTTCATAATGGCTGACTATAATATACAAGCATTGTTATATCAGGCTCTCCACCACTCAGCCTGTATTCCTGGTTAAACAGTGGCCAGTGACTAGGCCGCATGCACGTGAAAACATGATCTTGTGGCTGTAAAGAAACTTTCAAATGAGGAACACAAACTATGTTTAGTAATAATAGCTAGCATGGTCAGAACACTGGTCATCTTTCACAGCCTAATATTTTGAATGACTTTTTGCAGTACTCACAGATACTGTGTTTTGATGTCTTTGATGAAAATAAATCCAGTCATTTTTATTTTATTTTATTTTTGAATTTTTTTTGGGGGTTGGGGGTTCGGGCAGGTCACTTCTATTGGTCTTTCATTTATCTATTTTCATCCATCTTTGTTCTTTGGCCCATGTGGGCCTCCCATCGCAGTGGCCTCTGTTGTGGCAGAGCACTGGCTCTAGGCCCATGCGCTCCAGAGCTCCTGCTTGGTAATTGAACACATCTGTCCAGCCGCTCCGCGACACGTGGGATCTTCCCAGGCCGGGGATCGAACTGGCACCCCTTGCACCGCAAGGCAGACTCTCTACCCACTGGACCACCAGGGAAGCCCCTAAATCCAGTCATTTTTAGATAACTGTCTTATTATGTATTAGCAAGACATCTTCTATAGCAAATGGCAGAACCGCAGTTGTAACTGACCTAGGTCCAAGAGGGAATTTAATGGTGTGTGTTTGTTTGTTTTTTAATGGCTGCATCAGGTTTTAGCTGTAGCATATGGGCCCTTGGTTGCAGTGCACATGCTCCTTGGCATGTGGGATCTTAGTTCCCCAATCAGGGATTGAACCTGTGTCCCCTACATTGGAAGGCAGATTCTTAACCACTGGACCACCAAGGAAGACCCCAAAGAGGGAATTTAAATTAAGCAGCTTACTGTATTTTAAATCTCTGTGAATGGATTCAGGAGCTGAGACAGTGTCTTTAGAACACTGTTTCATTACCAGGTGTCTGCTCCCCTTTGTA
Organism: Tragulus kanchil; assembly: GCA_022376925.1. NCBI lineage: Eukaryota > Metazoa > Chordata > Mammalia > Artiodactyla > Tragulidae > Tragulus > Tragulus kanchil. Next base: position 24,811,591 of record JAIOJX010000006.1, on the reverse strand, counting down.
CTGCTTGTCTTCTCAGGCTCTCTTTGTTATGGCAAAAAATAGCTTCATAAGAAGACTGCCTCCCTATTGGTTCTTCTCCACCAGAAGACCCAGGGAAGGCTCTGATTGGCCAAACCCTTGGCATGTGCTCACCCCTGGAGCCTGAGGGTGAATTAGAGAGGGATGGCTCCCGGAATGGAAGAGAGGACTCTGTTACCGGAGGAAGGTGGGCAAAAAGAAAAAGAGGACTCTCGATAGAGAATTTGAAAAGTCAGAGTTAGTGAGAGTGGGGTGAGCCCTCTTCCCTTCTAGATATGGTGTGGAGCCGGATGCTGCTGGGATGTACAGGATCTGGATAGAAAATAAATGAAGGATGGAGTTGGGGCGGGGAGCCTTCTTTCTAATGCTCATGGGAAAAGTGTTCATTAAAAATATAATAGGGGGCTTCCCTGGTGGTCCAGTGGGTAAGGACACCGCCTTGCAGTGCAAGGGGCACCGGTTCGATCCCTGGTCTGGGAAGATCCCACGTGCCGCCGAGCGGCTGGACCGATGTGTCCAATTACCGAGCCGGAGCTCCAGAGCGCATGCACCCAGAGCCGGAGCTCTGCGACAACAGAGGCCACTGCGATGGGAGGCCCACACGGGCCAAAGAACGAAGATGGATGAAAATGGACAAATGAAAGACCAATAGAAGTGGCCTGCCTGCTCCCCTCCCTCCCCATCCCACCCCCCCAATAAATAAAAAAAATATATATATATATAATAGGGCTTCCCTGGTGGTCCAGTGGGTAGAGAGTCTGCCTTGCAGTGCAAGGGGCACCAGTTCGATCCCAGGTCTGGGAAGATCCCACGTGCTGCAGAGTGGCTAGACCGATGTGTCCAATTATGAGCCATTGCTCTGGAGCACATGCGCCCAGAGCCAGTGCTCTGCAGCGAGCAAGGCCACTGCAATGGGAGGCCCACACAGGACGAAAGAATAAAAGAGGGATGAAAATAAATATAAAAATTTAAAAAATAGAGGCGGAGGGGCTTTCCTGGTGGTCCAGAGGGTAAGGACACCACCTTGCAGTGCAAGGGGCGCCGGTTCGATCCCTGACCTGGGAAGATCCCACGTGCCACCGAGTGGCTGGACCAATGTGTCCAGTTACCGAGCCGGAGCTCTGGAGGGCATGTGCCCAGAGCCGGTGCTCTGCGACAACAGAGGCCACTGCAATGGGAGTCCCACACGGGCCGAAGAACAAAGATGGATGAAAATAGATAAAGACCAATAGAAGTGACCCGCCCGTCCCCCTTGCTCCTCAACCCGCCCCCCCTCAAGAAAAATAGAGGCAGAAAAACAAAAAATACAATAAAAAATGAAATACAATAGCTAGAATCATTACTGTAGTAAAAAAGTACAATTGCTAGAATCATTACTGTAGTATAATTTTTAATGAGAAAAATGACAAAATATATTTTAATTATGTTAAAATAATGTGTTTGTTCAAGGTCTGACATGAAATGAAACACCTGAGGGCAGGAAGAAAGTAAATTTTTCAAGTAAAAATACAGCTGAATGTTTTCTATAGACTACTGAGGAAATTTTATACTTACAAATTATCAGGTTACAGATAACTTGTTTTTTTTTTTCCTAAGCTCAATCAAATTTAACTTGGTGGTTTCATTTTTAGATTCTACTTTTGGGCTGGAGTAGTCAAATAAACTGCATCTCTCAGCCTGTGTTCTCAGGAAAACAGAGTGATCCTTTGCTTTTTGTATATATTTTATATGTATTGATTTATATTTGCTATATTATATATGCATATATTTATACATATTTACGTCAGGCATATTATATGCATTGATTTGTTATAGTTCCACCATAAAAGAGTAATTAAATCACACGAAGAAAACAGGATGGCTCGCTGGTACTGCTGATAATACTTGTGCAGAATCTTAAGCATTCTGGTATGACCCCTGAGGCTTCCCAGGGGACTTCTTGACCCTAAGCCTCTAGGACTGATCGGTTCATGTTCAGCTGTCTCTGGCTGGTCCTTGTGCGTGCTGAGCATTTGTGCAGAGACTGACTGTTCTCTTGACTTTTTGGTTGATTGTTCTCTCTTGAGTCTCTTTTAAGCTGTAACTGCCCTCCCCGCCCCGACTCCTCTCTTTTTCTCATGCTCTGTTTTGTTGAAGATAGCAGGTCAATTGGTCAGTAGAGTATCTCACGATCAGGCTTTGGCAGATTGCTTCCTCTTACAGTCTTTTGACTTTGAATGTCCATGCCCTATTTTTCCTATAAATAGTTAGATCCGGAGCTCTGGAGGGCATGTGCCCAGAGCCGGTGCTCTGCGACAACAGAGGCCACTGCAATGGGAGTCCCACACGGGCCGAAGAACAAAGATGGATGAAAATAGATAAAGACCAATAGAAGTGACCCGCCCGTCCCCCTTGCTCCTCAACCCGCCCCCCCCCAAGAAAAAGAGAGGCAGAAAAACCAAAAATACAATAAAAAATGAAATACAATAGCTAGAATCATTACTGTAGTAAAAAAGTACAATTGCTAGAATCATTACTGTAGTATAATTTTTAATGAGAAAAATGACAAAATATATTTTAATTATGTTAAAATAATGTGTTTGTTCAAGGTCTGACATGAAATGAAACACCTGAGGGCAGGAAGAAAGTAAATTTTTCAAGTAAAAATACAGCTGAATGTTTTCTATAGACTACTGAGGAAATTTTATACTTACAAATTATCAGGTTACAGATAACTTGTTTTTTTTTTTCCTAAGCTCAATCAAATTTAACTTGGTGGTTTCATTTTTAGATTCTACTTTTGGGCTGGAGTAGTCAAATAAACTGCATCTCTCAGCCTGTGTTCTCAGGAAAACAGAGTGATCCTTTGCTTTTTGTATATATTTTATATGTATTGATTTATATTTGCTATATTATATATGCATATATTTATACATATTTACGTCAGGCATATTATATGCATTGATTTGTTATAGTTCCACCATAAAAGAGTAATTAAATCACACGAAGAAAACAGGATGGCTCGCTGGTACTGCTGATAATACTTGTGCAGAATCTTAAGCATTCTGGTATGACCCCTGAGGCTTCCCAGGGGACTTCTTGACCCTAAGCCTCTAGGACTGATCGGTTCATGTTCAGCTGTCTCTGGCTGGTCCTTGTGCGTGCTGAGCATTTGTGCAGAGACTGACTGTTCTCTTGACTTTTTGGTTGATTGTTCTCTCTTGAGTCTCTTTTAAGCTGTAACTGCCCTCCCCGCCCCGACTCCTCTCTTTTTCTCATGCTCTGTTTTGTTGAAGATAGCAGGTCAATTGGTCAGTAGAGTATCTCACGATCAGGCTTTGGCAGATTGCTTCCTCTTACAGTCTTTTGACTTTGAATGTCCATGCCCTATTTTTCCTATAAATAGTTAGATCCGGAGGCTTGATTAGATTTGGGTTCCCTTTTTTTGGCCAGAATAATTGAAGAATGGTGGTATGTTCAGTCTCATCTCTGTGTTTAAACTTTCAGGAAGTGAACTTTAAAAACATGATTCCATTGCTCTTTTCCCTCAAAACTGGCACACTGGACAGGGGTGGGGTTCTCAAGGCTTGTAGCAAAGTGTATTTTCTTTTTGCAAAGTATTTTCAACACCTCCCAAATCGGGCATCTCAGCATCTCATATATAAGCCTAAGTAGCAGAGAGAGAGAAGGAGGGTTGATGGGTTAATTTCATTTTCTAGATACACCAGGGTATGAAGTTTTTGCATGTGTTCCTGTTTAAATCTGATTAATTCTGCAGAGACAAGGAGAGAGGTGAAGATGGAGGGATGCTCGCCCAGCCAAGGATTAGAAGTGGGAGAGAGAAATTACAGGTGGAGGTTCCCCCTTTTCGAATATTCATATCAAATGCTAGTTGCCCTCAAAAGGCTCCTTTTTTCTTTTTTAAACCTCTTTTGTTGATAAGGGATTTCGAGACAGCTCTGGTTTTTATCATCTGTAAAACCTCAATTCCTTTTTATTAATCTTCTTGTGCCTGTGAAATTTCAAAATTAATCACTTCTAAAGAAGCTACTCTTTAAACATTAAGTTTTTTTCTGGGTCGAACCTCAATGTACAAGTTTTTAACATGAAGAGGGCTCATAATTTGTGTTATATGAGGGACATTTTTCTCTTTTTTCCAAACTTGCTCAGGTCATATGATTCTGTATTTTAAAGCTGTCTAGGAAAAGCAAACTTTCTCAGGATACACGTTAGTGCATTTTAAAGCTGTTCAGGAAAATGTACAGTCCCTGTCACATCCAGAAGTGAAGCCACGAGATGTATGCCCTGCTGATAATTGCTTCTGCTTAGTTTATTTTCCCAGTTAGTTAGAAAGAAATTTTCTTGTAAAAATTGTGCTCAGTGTCCGCTGCTCTGTTGCACTCAAGCAGACCATTTCCTGCAGTGTACCTTGCACTTACACCAAATAAATATTGTGCCTCCGAGCAGAAGCTCAAGTGTGCTAATTTGAACTTCCTTCTCATAGCCTTCCTATTCCTATGCCCACTGCATCTTGCAAGCCTTCAAACATGGCTCATTTCATTCATACTCCAGGAGAAAAGAGCTAGGGATTACTCAGGTGCCATGATGATAGACATGGACCCAGGGTGGACTTGCCCCACCAGATTTGTCTCGCTGGCCTTGAAGGAAGACAGGCTACGCCAATCTGGGTGCAAACCCCGTTTCTGCCGCTTGCCATCTGTCTGACTATAGACACATAATTCAGTCTCTCCTTAAGCCTCAGTATTTGTTGATATAAAATGGGGACAGTACTATTAAGCTCCATTTGTTGAGAGCATGCCATGCACCAAGCAGTGCTTTACTTAACCTCATCTCATTGATTAACAGTTTGATGAGGAATACTGTTTTTCTCATTGTACGTGAAGCTGAGACCTCAAAGGCTAAGTCACTTGCCTAAAGTGATGCCTTTACTGATTCCTAGCATTGTGCTAAGGATAAAAAGTATGTTTTATAGATTTCAGTCACCAGGCTGAAGTATAAGAAGTATATGAAAGTATAAGAAGTATATGAAAAATAATTTGTGTGGTTGTTAGACATCTAGTGCTTATGCCCGTAGACCTGAAGATTGTGTTAGGATCAGGTTACTGAGTGATTTTTAACTTTTGTTCCTCATATAGCTAAACTCTTTGGTTTAGCTATAAACCAAAGGATGCATCATTGCATCCTTTTACAGAGGATGCATTTGAGTTCCAGGGAGTTTAGATGATTTCACCCATGATCACATAGCAGATAAATGATAGAAGTGCCAACACCTAGACTTTAGTGCGGTAAAGTTTATTTTAGACTTCTGGTCTCCAGAATCGTAAGAGCACAGATTTGTCCTTTCAGGCCACCAAATTTCTGGTAATTTGTTACAATAGCTGTAGAAAACGTCAGTTTGTGTGTTGGTCACTCAGGGTCTTGATATGACTGTACCGAAATTCCCTTTTTTTTGCCTAGTTTATTTTGCCAGTTAGTTAGAAAGAAATTTTCTTGTAAAAATTGTGCTCAGTGTCCGCTGCTCTGTTGCACTCAAGCAGACCATTTCCTGCAGTGTACCTTGCACTTACACCAAATAAATATTGTGCCTCCGAGCAGAAGCTCAAGTGTGCTAATTTGAACTTCCTTCTCATAGCCTTCCTATTCCTATGCCCACTGCATCTTGCAAGCCTTCAAACATGGCTCATTTCATTCATACTCCAGGAGAAAAGAGCTAGGGATTACTCAGGTGCCATGATGATAGACATGGACCCAGGGTGGACTTGCCCCACCAGATTTGTCTCGCTGGCCTTGAAGGAAGACAGGCTACGCCAATCTGGGTGCAAACCCCGTTTCTGCCGCTTGCCATCTGTCTGACTATAGACACATAATTCAGTCTCTCCTTAAGCCTCAGTATTTGTTGATATAAAATGGGGACAGTACTATTAAGCTCCATTTGTTGAGAGCATGCCATGCACCAAGCAGTGCTTTACTTAACCTCATCTCATTGATTAACAGTTTGATGAGGAATACTGTTTTTCTCATTGTACGTGAAGCTGAGACCTCAAAGGCTAAGTCACTTGCCTAAAGTGATGCCTTTACTGATTCCTAGCATTGTGCTAAGGATAAAAAGTATGTTTTATAGATTTCAGTCACCAGGCTGAAGTATAAGAAGTATATGAAAGTATAAGAAGTATATGAAAAATAATTTGTGTGGTTGTTAGACATCTAGTGCTTATGCCCGTAGACCTGAAGATTGTGTTAGGATCAGGTTACTGAGTGATTTTTAACTTTTGTTCCTCATATAGCTAAACTCTTTGGTTTAGCTATAAACCAAAGGATGCATCATTGCATCCTTTTACAGAGGATGCATTTGAGTTCCAGGGAGTTTAGATGATTTCACCCATGATCACATAGCAGATAAATGATAGAAGTGCCAACACCTAGACTTTAGTGCGGTAAAGTTTATTTTAGACTTCTGGTCTCCAGAATCGTAAGAGCACAGATTTGTCCTTTCAGGCCACCAAATTTCTGGTAATTTGTTACAATAGCTGTAGAAAACGTCAGTTTGTGTGTTGGTCACTCAGTCGTGTTTTGACTCTTTGCAGCCCTATGGACTGTAGCCCACCAGGCTCCTCTGTCCCTGGGATTTCCCAATTTAGAATACTGGAGTGGGTTGCCATTTCCTTCTCCAGGGGATCTTCGAGATCCAGGGATGGAACCCGGGCCTTTAGCATTGCAGATGGATTCTTTACCATCTGAGCCATCGGGGAAGCCCCCTGATTTAAGAAATTTGAAATGGAATTTCTTTGGGTGAGGCAGGTACGCTCTAGTGTTAGGTATTTGTTCTTTCTCTGATTCTAAAGACTTTTGTGATCCTCCCTTTTCAGTCCTTTATATAAATACTGATCTCTGGTACTAGGGTCTACCCTAGCCCTCCTCTTTGAGAAGGACCTAAGAAAGTGAAGGGGATGAAGAAGAGGATGCTCTGAACAGCATGGAAATTAGAGGCCAGGGCTTCCCTGGTGGTCCAGTGAGTAAGGACACCACCTTGCAGTGCAAGGGGCGCCAGTTCGAGCCCTGGCCTGGGAAGATCCCACGTGCTGTGGAGCGGCTGGACAGATGTGTCCAATTACCGAGCAGGAGCTCTGGAGCACATGCACCCAGAGCCAGTGCTCTGTGACAACAGAGGCCACCGCGATGGGAGACCCACACGGGTCAAAGAACAAAGATGGATGAAAATGGATAAATGAAAAACCAATAGAAGTGGCCCGCCCGCCCCCAACCCACCCCTCCTAAAGAAAAAAAAAAAGAAATTAGAGGCCAGTTCACGTTGTCGTAGTCAAGAGAGCCACAGGTCTGTAGTCTGGAGAGCTGTCTCCAGATACCTGAAGGATTGTCATGAGGAAGAGGATCTAAATTCGGTCCATCCTGGGGAACTGTTTTTAGACTATGCACCTTACTTCAGTCACAGCTGAGAGGTACAGAAAGGAGCGTGTTGGTCTCTGTTCTCTGAGCCATGTTCACCATTCAGTGGAGGAGACCCGTCCAGGTGGCTGTAAAATAGAGACACTCTGGTTCTCCAGGAGACAGAAATGAGGAGGCAGATTTCTTTGCAGTTTAGGAAGGCCTTTCCTAACAATTTGCACTCTCCCCAAGTGGAGTGGGCTGTGTTGAAAACTAGTCACCAGTCATGGTGTTCCCCTGTTGAGCTAGAGGAGCTTTGAATGGGGGTCAGAATTGGTGACTTTTCTATGTCTAATAATCTATGGTTCAACCCCCATGACTGACTTTCCTTTTCTTACCCAGAGAGAGTCATTACTGTACGGAATGCCCATGGGTTAGACTCCGTGTGAGGCGGCATAGTTGTATTAGTGTGTTTGCCTCGTGGAGGAGACACAAGAGCCAATCAGCAGGGACCTGGCTGTTTTCCTTGTCTGTGGACCTGCTAGAAGAATCCAGTGGTGTAATTTGGCAGGTGCAGTCCCTTTGCATCTTTTGTTTGTTGGTTACATCTGACTGTGAGGATCATGACATCCCGTTGGCGTGGTGCAGCTCTTCATTTCCTGGGACAGGTATGCTGAGAAAAGCCCGTTTCCCATGTTTCCTACCCCCAGAAATCCAGATAACATCCAGAGATTAGCTGCTGAAACAGGAGATTCCAAGTTCTTCCCTTTGACTTGTTTAGCCACTCAGTTGTGTCCAACTCTTTTGTGACCCGTTGACTGTAGCCTTACACACTCCTCTGTCCATGGGATTCTCTAGGCAAGAGTACTAGAGTAGGTTGTTATTTGCCCCTCTAGGGGATCTTCCCAACCCAGAGATTGAACCATGTCTCCTGCATTGGCAAGCAGATTAACACTAAGCTACCAGGGAAGCCCTTTCCCTGTGATAGTAGAACTTTAATTCAGACTTCTATTGTTGGGGCCCAGAAAGTCCTGAGCCCTAGAAAATACATATGCCACATTTTGGCTCCTTGCAGAAGGCTAAAGCAAGCGAAGGCAGAGTCTCTTCACAGCGTGTGAGGCATAGTGTTCTGGCATCCCCATCCTTGTCCTGTTTGTCCTCTTTCTGCTGCCCTGTCCTCATTCTCCTCGGCTCTCCCTTCCCCGCTGTCTGTAGACTGTAATTGTAAGGAGGGCAGACGAGGTTTCTTTTCTTTTGGCAAACACATTCTCAAGTTCTGAAAGGCAAACCCTATCTGGGTTTGGCATTTTTTTCCCAGTTTTGTCCGCTGACCCTGGGTCGGCTCTTTGGGATGTGTTTCCCCAAGCTATGTCAGAAGTCACCGGAAGGATGTGGCCATGAGGGGTAGGAGGTTGGGGGTGGAGAAGAACCGCCACCCACCTCCTCCGACTACCCTCAATGCTTTGTAGATAGAGACAGGCAGGTCTTCCTAGAAAGCCTGGAGCCAGACCAGAGGCGAAACGCTGCAGCTGCTGTGGCCACAGGGCATATGGACATGTGTGTCACCCCAGCAGACGCTCTTCCCCTCCAGGAATTCTCTCCCCGGTGTGAGTGAGAGTTGAGCCGACCCTGGATGGAAGGGCTGCCTGCCTCCTGCATTGGGCCCCTGGGAAACTCTAGAGTAACAGAGGCAGAGGGTGGACGTCCTCAGCTTTGACAGTTAACTTGCCCCCAGAGGCTTAAAAAATGCACGGACCCCAGTCCCTAGAGGTAATTTTTTAAACAATAAATACTTGCAATTGTATTTTACTTTTGGCACAGTCACTTTAATTTATATTATGGTATGGTCGATTTACAATGTGATGTTACTTTCTACTGTAGAGCAAAGTGTGTCAGTTACACGGTATGTTTTACATTCTTTTCCCATGTAGGCCATTACACAACAGTGAGTGGAGTTCCCTGAGGTACATGGTAGATCTAATCAGTCATCTCTTTAATATTTGCTAGTGTGTGTCTATCTGTCTCAGTCTCCCATCTTTCCTCCTCCTCAATTTTTTAAGCAGCTTTGTATATTTTGCATACTATATACCATTCACCCATTTGCAATGTCCAGTTCAGTGTTTTGGTATATCCACAGACATGTATGACCAGTACCACAGTTTGAAGACATTTTTACCAGTTGCTCTTCATTTCCCCTCAAAATCCTCAGCCCTCGGCAACCACCCACCCATCTACTTTCTGTCTCTATAAATTTGCCTCTTCTTGACATTTCTTGCAAAGAGAATCACACAACAGGCAGTCCTTTGTGGCACATTTCTTCCTCTTCACATGGTGTTTTCGAGGCTTGTCCCCATTATTACGTATTTCATTCCTTTTATCGTCAAACAATATTCCACTATAGGAATATGCCACTGTCGGAATATGTCCATCAGATGATGGATGTTTGGGTTGATTCCACTTTGGGGCTATTACGAGTAATGAGGCTAATAAACAATGGGTACAAATTTTGGTAGAGAAAGATATTTTCATTTCTTCTGGGAATATATCTGAATGCAGAGTTCCTGGGTCACTTGGTAATTTTATGTCCAAGCTTTGGAGGAACTGCCGGAGATGGTTCACCACAGCCACACAGTTTTACAGGGGCATTTCCTAAAAGCTCCTGTGATGAGTCTAGCTGCCCCTGTGGGTTGGAATCCTCACTCTACCTCATTTAGGTATTGTTGTTGTTGTGTTGTAATGTTTGACTGAACCCTGGGGCATGTGGAAGGCAGAGTCTTAACCATTGGACCTCTGGGGAAGCCCACTCAGCTTCGTTTGAAAGTAAAATAACTGGAGAACAGAGATCAGCTTTTACCCAAAGGAGAGAGTACTTGTGTTCTTTTCAACCTTCTCCATCCCTCATCTCTTACTAGTAATTCAAGGCTAACTTAGCTCTAACTGGGGGACTGGTCACTCTAATCCTGGAGGAAGGTTGGCTGCAAAGAGTTAAGATGATCTGGAAAGCTGATCTGCGGTTTAAGTGGAGCAGAGGCACAGATGTGTTATCCCCACTTCTGAGGATGTGACATCTCTTCTTGTAAGCGTCATCACTTTCTTGGCGCTATCTGGTAAAAACTGAGTCATGAGGTGCCGACAGAAATTCCTTGCACTCCATGTGGAATCTGAGGCATCTGCTCATTGCTGAGACATTCACAACTGTTAACCCTGCCGTCTTGATGGTAAACAACTTGCTGGGGATGAACTCCTGCCTGTGTGACTTTCGCCGGCTTGTCTGAGAGAGGCATCGACCCCAATGAGGTGCCATCGATAGTCAGAGTCGGGGTAGGGGGGGGACCTGAGGAGGGAGCAGCTCTGCCTTTCACAAAGCCCTGCTTCCATGGTAGCCCAAGTGGAGGGAGGCAGACGCCAACCGTGTTGTCCCGTGAGCTCTTCAAGGACGGTCCTTACACGACAGGTGCCCGATTCCAAAGGACGCCCGTGAACCAGCCTGATCCTGTTCTCCCTTCTTTGTGTTCGCAGCCACGGCACGGGGTACGAGAGTGACAACCACACCACGCCCATCCTCTGTGGCGCCCAGTACCGGATACACACCCACGGCGTCTTCAGGGGCATTCAGGTGAGTTCATGGGGACCCTGGCTGCCTCCTTCCCAGCAGCCTCTCACTTCTTTGCTAATGGCCATCTGTTCCTAACTGTAGACTCCTGTGTCAGCAGGGACCCGCCCCCCACCTCTTCCACTGGGGCAGCGGAGGGGAGCCGGTGCCTCCTCCCCTCCAGAGGCCAATGTGGGTGCGGCCACCACACTCAGACCAGGGTGCTTTCTGCAGAATTTCCTCCTTTCCTCGTTCACGGTTTAATTCACTGTCTCTAGGGTGGGCTCTGCATTTGTAATGTTGGGGTTACATGAGCTTGAATGAGTGATGTGATCTTTCAGCTTCTAAGAAGCCTTGTTCTACATGGTCAAGTGCCTAAAGGTAGACTCGGTCTTTGCTAACAATAAGAGTAACAGCACCATGTGCGGCTGGATGCTTTCTGTTAATACACGTCAGACATTGTGCTGAGTTGTATATAGACTTTGTTTCAAAGGGCAGAATTGATTTTTTTGAGCAGTTTTAGGGGTTAAGGAAAAAATGTACTAAGAGACGATGATCTGGAAAGCTGATCTGCGGTTTAAGTGGAGCAGAGGCACAGATGTGTTATCCCCACTTCTGAGGATGTGACATCTCTTCTTGTAAGCGTCATCACTTTCTTGGCGCTATCTGGTAAAAACTGAGTCATGAGGTGCCGACAGAAATTCCTTGCACTCCATGTGGAATCTGAGGCATCTGCTCATTGCTGAGACATTCACAACTGTTAACCCTGCCGTCTTGATGGTAAACAACTTGCTGGGGATGAACTCCTGCCTGTGTGACTTTCGCCGGCTTGTCTGAGAGAGGCATCGACCCCAATGAGGTGCCATCGATAGTCAGAGTCGGGGTAGGGGGGGGACCTGAGGAGGGAGCAGCTCTGCCTTTCACAAAGCCCTGCTTCCATGGTAGCCCAAGTGGAGGGAGGCAGACGCCAACCGTGTTGTCCCGTGAGCTCTTCAAGGACGGTCCTTACACGACAGGTGCCCGATTCCAAAGGACGCCCGTGAACCAGCCTGATCCTGTTCTCCCTTCTTTGTGTTCGCAGCCACGGCACGGGGTACGAGAGTGACAACCACACCACGCCCATCCTCTGTGGCGCCCAGTACCGGATACACACCCACGGCGTCTTCAGGGGCATTCAGGTGAGTTCATGGGGACCCTGGCTGCCTCCTTCCCAGCAGCCTCTCACTTCTTTGCTAATGGCCATCTGTTCCTAACTGTAGACTCCTGTGTCAGCAGGGACCCGCCCCCCACCTCTTCCACTGGGGCAGCGGAGGGGAGCCGGTGCCTCCTCCCCTCCAGAGGCCAATGTGGGTGCGGCCACCACACTCAGACCAGGGTGCTTTCTGCAGAATTTCCTCCTTTCCTCGTTCACGGTTTAATTCACTGTCTCTAGGGTGGGCTCTGCATTTGTAATGTTGGGGTTACATGAGCTTGAATGAGTGATGTGATCTTTCAGCTTCTAAGAAGCCTTGTTCTACATGGTCAAGTGCCTAAAGGTAGACTCGGTCTTTGCTAACAATAAGAGTAACAGCACCATGTGCGGCTGGATGCTTTCTGTTAATACACGTCAGACATTGTGCTGAGTTGTATATAGACTTTGTTTCAAAGGGCAGAATTGATTTTTTTGAGCAGTTTTAGGGTTTAAGGAAAAATTGTACAGAAAGTACAGAGTTCCCATTCTCCCCTACTGCCTCACCTCCTTGGTCTCCTCTGGTTAAGGTCTTGCACTGATGGAACATGTGTTACAATGATGAGCCAATATTGACACATTATTAACCGAAGTCCATAGTTTATATCAGCGTTCACTTCGTGCAGTCCGAAGGGAGAGGGAGGGAAGGAAAGGAAAGTGGAAACTGGGTGGAAGGCCATCACCTGGAGCCTCTTTTGGGGGCTCAGAACCACACGCAGAGACTAAGGGTTTGTGTTTGTGACTTTGGCATGTGACTCTGTGGCTGCAGCGTGAGTAACGGCTGAGATACTTTCACCAGAATAGTCAGCACAGTAGAAATAAACTGTGTGGGAGCCAGGTCCCCGGACGTGATGTGTGGGACAAGTGCTCTGAAGACGTTCTAATGAATGTTTCCAGAAGCATCATGGTGCTAGAACAGTGTGCTCCATCATCTCAAGCCTTCCAGTGGTGAGAATAAAGGCAAGGGTGAAATAAGAAAATAAGAGATAAGGAAATCTTACGGAAGTCAGACAAGTCCCATCAGACGTCTCCACCAGGACCAGCCGACACCGACAACTCAGTTTTATAACCTGTTGCCGTGTGTGCTGCCTCTGGAATGAATTGAAGGACTATAAGAAGCTCCTTGTGCTTTCCTTTTCACCAGACCTGGTTTTTCAGACTCAATGTTGTGGCCTCTGATAAGACTCCTGATGGGTGTCCATTTTCCTGCAGAGCAGACCAGGCAGACACAGCCGGCTCACCATTTAAACACGTGCCGCCTTTTGCCTCGAGACTCTATAGCCTATCAGTCATAGGGCCGTATGGCACTGTTGCATGTTTTCTTTAAAAAAGAAGGTGAAATAGGAACTCAAACGGAAGCTTGGAGGTGGTATGCAAAGTGCACGGGGCAGGCCTGGGTTATGCTTAGAACGGCCCCAGGTCTTAACACAGCTGTGGATGTGCTCTTGGGCCTATCTGGGCGAGTCATGTCGGTCTTTGCTAACAATAAGAGTAACAGCACCATGTGCGGCTGGATGCTTTCTGTTAATACCGTCAGACATTGTGCTGAGTTGTATATAGACTTTGTTTCAAAGGGCAGAATTGATTTTTTTGAGCAGTTTTAGGGTTTAAGGAAAAATTGTACAGAAAGTACAGAGTTCCCATTCTCCCCTACTGCCTCACCTCCTTGGTCTCCTCTGGTTAAGGTCTTGCACTGATGGAACATGTGTTACAATGATGAGCCAATATTGACACATTATTAACCGAAGTCCATAGTTTATATCAGCGTTCACTTCGTGCAGTCCGAAGGGAGAGGGAGGGAAGGAAAGGAAAGTGGAAACTGGGTGGAAGGCCATCACCTGGAGCCTCTTTTGGGGGCTCAGAACCACACGCAGAGACTAAGGGTTTGTGTTTGTGACTTTGGCATGTGACTCTGTGGCTGCAGCGTGAGTAACGGCTGAGATACTTTCACCAGAATAGTCAGCACAGTAGAAATAAACTGTGTGGGAGCCAGGTCCCCGGACGTGATGTGTGGGACAAGTGCTCTGAAGACGTTCTAATGAATGTTTCCAGAAGCATCATGGTGCTAGAACAGTGTGCTCCATCATCTCAAGCCTTCCAGTGGTGAGAATAAAGGCAAGGGTGAAATAAGAAAATAAGAGATAAGGAAATCTTACGGAAGTCAGACAAGTCCCATCAGACGTCTCCACCAGGACCAGCCGACACCGACAACTCAGTTTTATAACCTGTTGCCGTGTGTGCTGCCTCTGGAATGAATTGAAGGACTATAAGAAGCTCCTTGTGCTTTCCTTTTCACCAGACCTGGTTTTTCAGACTCAATGTTGTGGCCTCTGATAAGACTCCTGATGGGTGTCCATTTTCCTGCAGAGCAGACCAGGCAGACACAGCCGGCTCACCATTTAAACACGTGCCGCCTTTTGCCTCGAGACTCTATAGCCTATCAGTCATAGGGCCGTATGGCACTGTTGCATGTTTTCTTTAAAAAAGAAGGTGAAATAGGAACTCAAACGGAAGCTTGGAGGTGGTATGCAAAGTGCACGGGGCAGGCCTGGGTTATGCTTAGAACGGCCCCAGGTCTTAACACAGCTGTGGATGTGCTCTTGGGCCTTGACTTGCACATCTGAGCGAGGACCAGGAGGATTCAGTGGTCCCTCGGCACGTGCTCTGCTTCTGTCTGTGACTTATTGGTCCCCAGAGCCTACAGGGCTTTGGCCTCTCTGTGTCCCTGTAGCCCCTTCTCTTGGAGGACTGATCATGCACACACACTCCTACAAGACAGAAGGCTCTCCTGTCTTCTCCTGGATCAGCAGGATGCCCTATGGCAGACATACAAAGGGTTGTACTGGCTGCACCATGGGCCTCCTGTGGCGTCCACTCCCGTCACAGGCAAAACCCTCTCATCCCAGGATGTGCTCTTCCTTGTCATTGACTCACACTTGAAAGGTTACTCAGTTGCTGGCTAATTTTTCTCTAATAAGGACTTCCCAGCCCGCTGCAGATGAGGCCCAAAGTCATGTGGCCAGGTGTCCAAGAAGAAAGGAATAGAATAGAACCTTAGGACTTTGACTTTCAGACCTCACTGCCTCGAGAGGAGAAGTCGAGACACAGGTTGGACTGGGTGCTCTTCCACTGACCAGCATTTCTTTTCCAGATGCTCTGGATAAGCTGCCCCCAAACAGACTTCATCTCAAGTCCTGGTTCTGGCTGATCAGCAGTTGACGACATTAGGGCACCACACTGTCGAATGTGCTGCTCTGTCATCCGCTAGTGATGTCTGCTGTGGGCGCCTCGGGCGTGGGGGGAGTGGTTTCTGGCCTGCATCCTCCATCTCTTCTTTGGGAATACTTCAGAGCTCACTGTTCTCGGGGACCAAGGTGACCGTTCACACGTGGCTTAAAGCCTCGGCTTATCTTCCGCTCTGCTTGCAGGATGTGCGGCGTGTGCCTGGAGTGGCCCCAACTCTTGTCCGGTCTGCATCTGAGACCAGTGAGAAACGCCCCTTCATGTGTGCTTACCCAGGCTGCAATAAGAGATACTTTAAGCTGTCTCACTTACAGATGCACAGCCGGAAGCACACTGGTAAGTGCGTCCACCACCCAGTCTTGGTTCTGGTGGCCCAGGGGTGGCTCAGGAGCCCCCGCTTCCGGCTCTCTCTGCCAGAGACACAGGTGATTTCTGGGATGGGAAGTAGGTGCCGCTTTCAGGGGATGGAAAAAGGTTGCCAGGCCATTTTGTATCCGATTGTCCATCCTCTATTTTAAAAGGGCAGGGTAGGTAGAGAGAATGGAGACCTGTGCTTGAATTCTGGTTGCACCGCCAGGTGGTATGACCTTGAAGAAGTTACCAAACCACATTTGCCTTACATGGAACATGGAGATGGTAATCTACCTTATAGGGTTTCCCCAGTGGCTCACCAGGTAAAGAATCCAGGAGACTCAGGAGACATGTGTTTGATCCCTGGGTCAGGAAGATCCCACGGAGGAGGAAATGGTGACCCATTCTACTATTCTTGCCTAGAGAGCCCCATGGACAGAGGATCCTGGCAAGCTGTAGTCCACAGGGTCACAAAGAGTTGGGCACGACTGAGCACATATACATGTATGCAACCTGCCTGAGACTAGATTATCTTCTAAAGTCAAAGTGAATTAAAAGAGTTAGTGATATGAGGGATCTCATATGGTTGTCTATGTCAGTAGGTCTGAATAAATGATCTTATAGCTTTTATAGTTAGTATTAGCACATCTTAAGGGAGATGAGCCAACCTGGAAGCTTGGTGATCAGATGATTCTGAGAGGTTGATGTACAACTTCATTGTAGATTTAGGATGAGATTTCCAAAAAGGAACTTAGCTGTTTGGGTTAGTAATAACCAACCATGTAGGAATGGGAAAGTGGCTTGTAGCTTTAATTTTTGTTTTCAGTCTTAAAAAAGAGATGGTGATTTCTCCCCTGCCCCGATCCCATCTTTAATTCACTGTTGCACATAGAAATATTTTAACATGAGCAATTTTTAAAATTAATTTATTTTTTTACTTGAAGGATAATTGCGTTACAGAATTTTGTTTTCTTTCAAATTCTGATGATGTTTTAAACTGGATCTTCCCCTAGGTCAGGGGGTCTGCCTCCAGGAGAGAGTTGGCTGGGTGTGGTTGTTGGTCACAGTGAATGTGAACAGCTGTTTCACAAATGTCTGCTCTTGGCCTTGTGGGCACTAGATGGGAGTGTGGCTGAATCTCCTTTATAGAAAATCTGGGTAAAACATGGACTTTCTACTGGGGAGCTGGTACCATGTTTTCCATGACTGAAGGGTAGTTTCATTCCCATTATTTTATTGTTACTGCAGACTTTGCTTTGGGCACGGGGAGAAGAAATGAACTGTGTTCAGATCTCTGGGCCGTTGGTCTTTGCGAAGCCAGTGTATCTGGGGGATGCAATTCAGGCATAGACCTGAGTTCGCACTCAGAAGACCACTTGCTTTGAAGCTGAGAAGTTGCATTTCATATCTTTATTTCCCCAAATGAGATCACTTGAAAAGTATCTGTTAAGATTATAAGGCAAATGGTAAAGTAAAATTCTGCCTAGACAAAGGCAAGAGAACACATTGAAGGCAATATGGTTGTCGAGATTTTAATGGGAAAGAGGCACTTAGAAAACGGTGGGGGTGAGGTGCCTGTGGGACAGGAAGGCAGTAAGCAAGAGAGCCATGACCCCTGGGCCTGCTAAGGCCTTTAAGAGACTTTCTTGCAGAAGACCAGGAGGGCAGGGTATTTAATAACACTGAAGTCGTCTTCTTGTAAGAGTGCCATCTTTTTGTATCTATTTATAATACTACGACAGACTATTAAATTCAGTACCTTTATATTAAATACTTTCTATGGGCCAAATTCTCTACCTGCATTGTTTCATTTAATTCTCACACACAAAACAGTTACCCAGTGGGTAACATATAGGGAAGCCAGACTCAGACTCATGCCTTTTTCCTCCCAAGTCAAAATTCCCCTTCTCAGTGAGTCAGTGGTCTGTTCTGGAGCCAAGACATAGCACAAGTGAAAAGGGCTGAGAGAATGTGTGATAAGAGTGTGAATCTGGAGGCTCTGAGAAGATTTGGTCAGAGAGTATTATTTCAGGTGAGCATCCTTCGTTTCTTTGAGAAGAAAGGGCTTGAGTTAACCATTAAAGGATAGGCAGGGTTAGGCAGAGAAAGTAAAGAGTGAGCAGAAGCAGGAAGGCAGAGAAGAGACATGAGACTGGACAGAAGCGTTGCTTTTTCCAGGTTGAAGAAGTGAAGTTAAGGTGCTACAAATGTCTGCTCTTGGCCTTGTGGGCACTAGATGGGAGTGTGGCTGAATCTCCTTTATAGAAAATCTGGGTAAAACATGGACTTTCTACTGGGGAGCTGGTACCATGTTTTCCATGACTGAAGGGTAGTTTCATTCCCATTATTTTATTGTTACTGCAGACTTTGCTTTGGGCACGGGGAGAAGAAATGAACTGTGTTCAGATCTCTGGGCCGTTGGTCTTTGCGAAGCCAGTGTATCTGGGGGATGCAATTCAGGCATAGACCTGAGTTCGCACTCAGAAGACCACTTGCTTTGAAGCTGAGAAGTTGCATTTCATATCTTTATTTCCCCAAATGAGATCACTTGAAAAGTATCTGTTAAGATTATAAGGCAAATGGTAAAGTAAAATTCTGCCTAGACAAAGGCAAGAGAACACATTGAAGGCAATATGGTTGTCGAGATTTTAATGGGAAAGAGGCACTTAGAAAACGGTGGGGGTGAGGTGCCTGTGGGACAGGAAGGCAGTAAGCAAGAGAGCCATGACCCCTGGGCCTGCTAAGGCCTTTAAGAGACTTTCTTGCAGAAGACCAGGAGGGCAGGGTATTTAATAACACTGAAGTCGTCTTCTTGTAAGAGTGCCATCTTTTTGTATCTATTTATAATACTACGACAGACTATTAAATTCAGTACCTTTATATTAAATACTTTCTATGGGCCAAATTCTCTACCTGCATTGTTTCATTTAATTCTCACACACAAAACAGTTACCCAGTGGGTAACATATAGGGAAGCCAGACTCAGACTCATGCCTTTTTCCTCCCAAGTCAAAATTCCCCTTCTCAGTGAGTCAGTGGTCTGTTCTGGAGCCAAGACATAGCACAAGTGAAAAGGGCTGAGAGAATGTGTGATAAGAGTGTGAATCTGGAGGCTCTGAGAAGATTTGGTCAGAGAGTATTATTTCAGGTGAGCATCCTTCGTTTCTTTGAGAAGAAAGGGCTTGAGTTAACCATTAAAGGATAGGCAGGGTTAGGCAGAGAAAGTAAAGAGTGAGCAGAAGCAGGAAGGCAGAGAAGAGACATGAGACTGGACAGAAGCGTTGCTTTTTCCAGGTTGAAGAAGTGAAGTTAAGGTGCTAGGCTGGATAGGCATAGGAGGTTGAGGAAAGGCTCCTGCTCTCAGTCTGTGTGGGAGGTGGAGCTGACAAGGCACCATGGTAGCCATTCCATAATATTTTCTGTAACGAGGGAAGGAACGGCTTTCTGTGAACATGACGTTTCCATGAAGGCATCGCAGCGGGAGTGGCATTTGAGAGGCACGTGCCATAGAGTTTATGAAGGGTTAGGGATCCCGAGATAGGGCGGCGTATTCAGGGTTTGGGAATGGTGACTCGGTAAAGCAGGGATACAAATGAATCAGGGACGCAGAGGTACTCACGAGGCTGGAAAGGTAACCAGGGACTGCCCAGCCACAGGAAGAGCTGGCGGATTCTGGGATGGCTTGCTCTCTGTCCCAGAATGCCAGTGACTCAGAATTCTCATAAGAAGGTGGGACGGCCCAGGGTGGCTCAGTGCACTCAGGGGGCGCCATTCCCTGGATTTGGCTGAACTTTCTCCAGAGGACAGGGGTGCGGCTTCTCCATTTGGAGGCGGGAGGTTGTGTAATCCTACTCCTGACATCTCTCGGGTAAAAGGATACCAAAAACTGTAGGAAGCTTTTGGTATCCTGGCTCCTGCTTTCATTTGAGCAACCCTGGAGCTGCTGATACCTGACTCGGGAATGGGAAGTCAGTAGCGGAGAACACCAAAGTTTGAGGCCATAAAACACGAGGCGCTTCCTCCACAGGGCCAGCTCTAGCAGACATCCATCCCAGAATTCTGCCACAAACTCTCGTCTAGGACTTAAGTCTGATTTGGTTTATTATTTGTTTAAATATTAGCTGCCAGCGTTTTTTGAGCACTGCCTCTGGGCTAGACTCTGGGCTAAGCCCTTTCTGTGGATGCTCTGTTGTAATCTGTTTATAAATCCTTGGACGCTCTCGGATTATTGGACCCATTTCCTAGTGAGAAAAATGACACCTCACCCAACACTTTAAGCAAGATGTCCGCCCCACCCCCACCACCCTAACCTCCAGGGTTAGGCAGAGAAAGTAAAGAGTGAGCAGAAGCAGGAAGGCAGAGAAGAGACATGAGACTGGACAGAAGCGTTGCTTTTTCCAGGTTGAAGAAGTGAAGTTAAGGTGCTAGGCTGGATAGGCATAGGAGGTTGAGGAAAGGCTCCTGCTCTCAGTCTGTGTGGGAGGTGGAGCTGACAAGGCACCATGGTAGCCATTCCATAATATTTTCTGTAACGAGGGAAGGAACGGCTTTCTGTGAACATGACGTTTCCATGAAGGCATCGCAGCGGGAGTGGCATTTGAGAGGCACGTGCCATAGAGTTTATGAAGGGTTAGGGATCCCGAGATAGGGCGGCGTATTCAGGGTTTGGGAATGGTGACTCGGTAAAGCAGGGATACAAATGAATCAGGGACGCAGAGGTACTCACGAGGCTGGAAAGGTAACCAGGGACTGCCCAGCCACAGGAAGAGCTGGCGGATTCTGGGATGGCTTGCTCTCTGTCCCAGAATGCCAGTGACTCAGAATTCTCATAAGAAGGTGGGACGGCCCAGGGTGGCTCAGTGCACTCAGGGGGCGCCTTTCCCCTGGATTTGGCTGAACTTTCTCCAGAGGACAGGGGTGCGGCTTCTCCATTTGGAGGCGGGAGGTTGTGTAATCCTACTCCTGACATCTCTCGGGTAAAAGGATACCAAAAACTGTAGGAAGCTTTTGGTATCCTGGCTCCTGCTTTCATTTGAGCAACCCTGGAGCTGCTGATACCTGACTCGGGAATGGGAAGTCAGTAGCGGAGAACACCAAAGTTTGAGGCCATAAAACACGAGGCGCTTCCTCCACAGGGCCAGCTCTAGCAGACATCCATCCCAGAATTCTGCCACAAACTCTCGTCTAGGACTTAAGTCTGATTTGGTTTATTATTTGTTTAAATATTAGCTGCCAGCGTTTTTTGAGCACTGCCTCTGGGCTAGACTCTGGGCTAAGCCCTTTCTGTGGATGCTCTGTTGTAATCTGTTTATAAATCCTTGGACGCTCTCGGATTATTGGACCCATTTCCTAGTGAGAAAAATGACACCTCACCCAACACTTTAAGCAAGATGTCCGCCCCCCCACCCCCACCACCCTAACCTCCAAGTCAGACTCCAGAACCTGTGTTCCCTTTGCTTCCAACTCAGCCTTATTGACCCAGCCTCTGATTCTGCACCTCCTGCCCATGAGTGTATGTTTATAGGTTGGACTTTCGCCTCACCCTACAGTTGGCAGCACGTGCCTAAAACCTTCCACCCAAGTGCCTTTCAGCACTTTGGGATCCTCTCTGCCCCAGTAAGAGACGTTGCCTCTAATAAGATCTTTATTTGCAATATCATTTTCCAATGGAATATGTATCTTCCCCAAGGTGAGAAACCATACCAGTGTGACTTCAAGGACTGTGAGCGAAGGTTTTCTCGTTCAGACCAGCTCAAAAGACACCAAAGGAGACACACAGGTTTGTAGGCTCACTTCTTGCTGCCGGCAGTGTGTTCCCTTGGGTCATGGTTGATTTGGGGATTTGCTTGATTGTTCACTATGGAGGTGAGAGGGTCAAAAATCATTTTTTAAGTTTCTTCAGTAATTTTCCTCCCAAATCACTAGAGATGTACCTTCTCTTAAGAAGAAAAAAGGAAAGAAGAATGAAAAGAAAAAGGAAACATCCCACATTTCCCTTGAAAACCACAGAGCCATGGTATTCCCACTAGCAACTGACTGATGATACAGAGTGTCAGTAAAGAACACTGGTGGGTGGAGAGCAAAATCCCATTTCTAGTATATGATTCACTTTTTCAGCCTCAGCTCAAACCTCTCTGAGGAACTGGACATTGGTGGTTAAGCAATACTTGTTCCCAAGACAACAGATCTTCAAGGATTAATGTGTAGCATTAGGTGGTTCCTGCTGGGCCTGGGGTACTGGGGACATCTGAGGGCGAGGCAGACATTGCAGGCATGACTGGCCACAAACTCTCGTTTAATTGATTGTTTATTATTTGTTTAAATATTAGCTGCCAGCGTTTTTGAGCACTGCCTCTGGCTAGACTCTGGGCTAAGCCCTTTCTGTGGATGCTCTGTTGTAATCTGTTTATAAATCCTTGGACGCCTCGGATTATTGGACCCATTTCCTAGTGAGAAAATGACACCTCACCCAACACTTTAAGCAAGATGTCCGCCCCCCCACCCCCACCACCCTAACCTCCAAGTCAGACTCCAGAACCTGTGTTCCCTTTGCTTCCAACTCAGCCTTATTGACCCAGCCTCTGATTCTGCACCTCCTGCCCATGAGTGTATGTTTATAGGTTGGACTTCGCCTCACCCTACAGTTGGCAGCACGTGCCTAAAACCTTCCACCCAAGTGCCTTTCAGCACTTTGGGATCCTCTCTGCCCCAGTAAGAGACGTTGCCTCTAATAAGATCTTTATTTGCAATATCATTTTCCAATGGAATATGTATCTTCCCCAAGGTGAGAAACCATACCAGTGTGACTTCAAGGACTGTGAGCGAAGGTTTTCTCGTTCAGACCAGCTCAAAAGACACCAAAGGAGACACACAGGTTTGTAGGCTCACTTCTTGCTGCCGGCAGTGTGTTCCCTTGGGTCATGGTTGATTTGGGGATTTGCTTGATTGTTCACTATGGAGGTGAGAGGGTCAAAAATCATTTTTTAAGTTTCTTCAGTAATTTTCCTCCCAAATCACTAGAGATGTACCTTCTCTTAAGAAGAAAAAAGGAAAGAAGAATGAAAAGAAAAAGGAAACATCCCACATTTCCCTTGAAAACCACAGAGCCATGGTATTCCCACTAGCAACTGACTGATGATACAGAGTGTCAGTAAAGAACACTGGTGGGTGGAGAGCAAAATCCCATTTCTAGTATATGATTCACTTTTTCAGCCTCAGCTCAAACCTCTCTGAGGAACTGGACATTGGTGGTTAAGCAATACTTGTTCCCAAGACAACAGATCTTCAAGGATTAATGTGTAGCATTAGGTGGTTCCTGCTGGGCCTGGGGTACTGGGGACATCTGAGGGCGAGGCAGACATTGCAGGCATGACTGGAAACGCCCGACTCCTTGGGCTGCCGGGAAGCCGGCCCTGTGGGCCTTGCTGGATCCCCACGTGGTTAGGGCTGTGGCTAGACCTTCTCTGTCCGTTTAGGTGTGAAACCATTCCAGTGTAAAACTTGTCAGCGAAAGTTCTCCCGGTCCGACCACCTGAAGACCCACACCAGGACTCATACAGGTAAAACAAGTGCGTAAACTTTTCTTCACATTTATTTTTCATTATTTTTTTAAACTACTGTTGAATGGAGTTGCTTGTGATGTGAGCGATTGGAAAGATGCATGTGTAAGTTCTAAACAGCTTTAGATTCAGGGAAGAGAAAGAACAGTGCATGACTGACTTCAAATAGTAACATTGTTTAAGAAGGAATCTGGGTGGGGGGTACAGAGCAGAAGAGATGTGAAAAGAACTGTTCAGAATGAAGAGATAAACTAGGTCCCTGTTGTTCCCAGTTTGTTGCATCATGTTTTTATCACTTAGTGTGATAGGATAATCAACCTTGCAGAAAAACTAACTGACACTCTAGCAAGCCAACCACTTGTTCTCCTGAAAGTTTGTATTTCATGACACTTATTTTCAAAGACCTGAATTCTTTGCTTGGCTCAAAGTTAATGCCCCAGGAGCAGTCCTGGTTTCTTCTAGACTCATACCAGTGTGCAGGTATTATTTCTTTCATACTATAATAGAGAGAGAGGGACTTCTCTCCAGTCTAGTGGTTAAGATTCCACATTTTCAATGCAAGGAGCACAGGTTCAATCCCTGGTCAGAGAACTAAGACCCCACATGCTGTGTGGCCAGAAAGTAAAAATTAAACAAAAGGAATAGAGAGAGAAGTAGGACATTTATTCATAGCTGTTGACAGTTTTTGCTTATCCAACTGACTGATGATACAGAGTGAGCTTGGGGTTCCCAAGAACACTTTTTCAGCCTCAGCTCAAACCTCTCTGAGGAACTGGACATTGGTGGTTAAGCAATACTTGTTCCCAAGACAACAGATCTTCAAGGATTAATGTGTAGCATTAGGTGGTTCCTGCTGGGCCTGGGGTACTGGGGACATCTGAGGGCGAGGCAGACATTGCAGGCATGACTGGAAACGCCCGACTCCTTGGGCTGCCGGGAAGCCGGCCCTGTGGGCCTTGCTGGATCCCCACGTGGTTAGGGCTGTGGCTAGACCTTCTCTGTCCGTTTAGGTGTGAAACCATTCCAGTGTAAAACTTGTCAGCGAAAGTTCTCCCGGTCCGACCACCTGAAGACCCACACCAGGACTCATACAGGTAAAACAAGTGCGTAAACTTTTCTTCACATTTATTTTTCATTATTTTTTTAAACTACTGTTGAATGGAGTTGCTTGTGATGTGAGCGATTGGAAAGATGCATGTGTAAGTTCTAAACAGCTTTAGATTCAGGGAAGAGAAAGAACAGTGCATGACTGACTTCAAATAGTAACATTGTTTAAGAAGGAATCTGGGTGGGGGGTACAGAGCAGAAGAGATGTGAAAAGAACTGTTCAGAATGAAGAGATAAACTAGGTCCCTGTTGTTCCCAGTTTGTTGCATCATGTTTTTATCACTTAGTGTGATAGGATAATCAACCTTGCAGAAAAACTAACTGACACTCTAGCAAGCCAACCACTTGTTCTCCTGAAAGTTTGTATTTCATGACACTTATTTTCAAAGACCTGAATTCTTTGCTTGGCTCAAAGTTAATGCCCCAGGAGCAGTCCTGGTTTCTTCTAGACTCATACCAGTGTGCAGGTATTATTTCTTTCATACTATAATAGAGAGAGAGGGACTTCTCTCCAGTCTAGTGGTTAAGATTCCACATTTTCAATGCAAGGAGCACAGGTTCAATCCCTGGTCAGAGAACTAAGACCCCACATGCTGTGTGGCCAGAAAGTAAAAATTAAACAAAAGGAATAGAGAGAGAAGTAGGACATTTATTCATAGCTGTTGACAGTTTTTGCTTATCCAAAAGGCTAGTGTGACTCATAATGAAAATAGCACTGTCTTTGTCTTGTATTTTCTGGTTTTAGAGGGAGGGGCAATGCTCAGATACTCTCATTTTATCTTCGCAACATTCTTGGAAGAAGTGTAGGGTAGGTACATTGTATCCCCACTTTACAGATGAAGAGACTGAGGCACATAGTGATGAAATGACTTTGTCTAAAGTTCCAAAGCTAATAAGTAGCAAGCCCAGTTCTGCTTGCTCCCACCCACCTGCTCACTGCCTCCTTTATTGGGGAAAGAACCTGGAGGAGAGAGAGGAGAGAGAATCAGGAAGAGATCCAAGGTCAGCAGAGTTGAGTTCCATTGAGAGACTGAGGAGGAAGATGACCGACAGGAGAAGAGGTTGGGACTGGTCCTTTAGGAAGTGACTTTGACAGCGTGGCTGGCAGTGGGGATGGGTGACAGGAGCCAGAGCAGGAAGGGCAGAAGACCAGTGAGTGGGAAGTGAGGGAAGTGTGAGGCCATGAGCCCATGTACAGTCCTGAATTCTCAGCCCCAGCTGGTTGTACTTGCAAACAATCCAGAACTGGTGGGATGGACAACTCATTCCCTGACTCAGTTGCCTTTAATGCCATTTCTTTGCTTTAGTCCTGAGCTCCCACCTTGGTGGAAAAGTACCCTGGTACCCTGCCCCTCGTCCCGTGCATCTCTGTATGTATACACAAGGACCCATATCACCAGCAGACGGTTTAGTATATAACTAGGGGCTCTCTTTGACTGGCCCTCAGTTCTGACCCTGGGACAGTGCCTCCCCTGGGACATGTCTTAGTGCTTGCCCTATCCAGTATTTCTCAGAGAAAGCCAAGTGGGGCTGGCCATGGCCTGAGGACCTCCCCAGGTGGTGTCATAATTGGCTCCTATGACATTTGTACTTAGGATTAAGCCACAGCTGTGTTTCCATGTATGCCGAGGCCCAGGAAGTGTGATGCGGCACAGTGTGTGGGCTTTGGAATCAGACAGACCAGAATTTAAGTGCAGCCCTCACCAAAGGTCCAGTCTCATCTTCAGAATGGGGATAATAATAGTTACCTTACAGGCTGTTGTAAGGAGTACATGAAATTATATGTATTATATAATATGTATATAACCCAGCACACGGCTTAGCACATATTAGGCATTCAGAAATGCTATCTTGCCTTTCCAAAATGATGTTTGGAAGGAACTCCTTAGGCTTCTTTAGATGGAGAAGCCTAGTTTCTTTTGGCAAGATTGTTAACAATAGCAAAACCATGCCTCAGCTAGACTCTTCTGTAGAATGGGTATTATGCACTGAGCAACTCTTCAAGACAAAAAAAGCCAATACCATGTGCACTCATGTCAGTAGTTTTATTTAAAACACCCAGCCCAGCCAGAACATCTGCACAGACAGAGATGTTAAAGCCATAGTCACAGCTCTGCTACTGGATGGCTGGGTGATGAACCTGAGGTCCTCCCCACCCACCCCCAGTTAAGCTCAGTTCCCTCCTTAAACAGGAAACATTTACACAGTTCACCAAATCATTTAGTGGCAGAGGTTTCACCGAGTCTTTCCCTCCTTGATTCAAAATGTATTGCCCAGACATTCCCATGAACAAGACTGGTCCCTTCTCCCCAAGTCTTCCGACTCAGTAATATGTTATACTCTCACAGTATTTTAAATCCTTAAGGCCCCAGAGGAGGCTGTCTGTGAGATGAGCCTGACCTGTTAGCCTAGGGAAAGAGCTAGAGGGCATCCAGAGTGGGTGCCTTGTGAGGGTTTAACGTGGGCCTTTGATAGTTGAACTTGCGGCTCCGTCTCTCTGCTGCAGGTCTCTCTGACTTGGCCATTGTGTCCACAGGTGAAAAGCCCTTCAGCTGTCGGTGGCCCAGTTGTCAGAAAAAGTTTGCCCGGTCAGACGAATTGGTCCGCCATCACAACATGCACCAGAGAAACATGAGCAAACTCCAGCTGGCGCTCTGAGGGGTCCATGCCGGGCACCATTCTGTGGCCCAGCCAGGACAGTGTGCAAACTACTTTCAAAGCCGACTTCAGAATTCCTTCTCACTCGCCTGTCAGAGAAGGAGATGCGGTTGATCTTCTTCATCCAGCGTCCAAGACAAGATGCCTGAACTACTGGATCCTACCAGGTTTGCCCAGAGGAGTTGGTCTATGCTTAGCCAACGTAGAGTTGACTCTTAAGGCCCTGGAGAAGTGGCTCTCAGTGTCCAGTTAGTTAAAAGCCTGTTGCCATTTGGTCTGGATTTTCCACTGTAAGAAGAGCCACTGTTGGTCATGTTTCCCCCACCCCTTCTCCCTTTATGCTCATTTTCACGAGGAATGGAGTCTTTGTACCATTTTCCATCATAGAATATTTATAGGCCAGGGCATGTGGATCTGTCTGCTAATGTAAACTTTGTCATGGTTTCCATTTACTAACAGCAACGGCGAGAAATAAATCAAGAGAGCAAGGCACTGCGGGGTGGGTCCTGTCTGGCATTCCAGAGGTTAGGCAGGCTGCTAACCTGGACCAGGCGATTTTAAAACTAGAGCATTTCAAGCAGCTGAAAAAAAAAAAAAAATCAGAACTAACCAGTACCTCTGCAGAGACGTGTAAAAGAATCTTACCATTCAGTTAACTCCTTGTTAACATTAGCACAAGGCTCTTAAGAAATCGTGCTTAAGGATCTGTGGTTTTGTGTTTCTTTTTGACTTTTGAGTTGTAATCATACACATCTTCAGAGATGTACATATCTCCCCACACAAGGGAAGTGGAGTTCGTTTTTTATCATTTGGGATGTCCTTAGAGCGTACAGACCGTGCTGGTTATGTGGCTTCAAGTTGTATTAAAGTGATTCTGAAAGAACATAAGGGCTGGTCCAGGATTTCCACTGATAAGACTGTTCTTAAGTAACTTAAATAACTTTGGGTCCACAAGTGTATGTGAAAACAAAAAAAAGAGACTTAACTCGAGTGAGGAAATCCATTGTTTAAAGGTGGTTGGGTGTATGTGTGTGTTTTGTTTTCTGTTTTTTAAGGGAGGGAGTTTATGATTTACTGTTGCTTGAAGTTATTGTGTAAATATATATATCTGATTATGATTTGCTCTTTGCGCCAGGACCAGGGGGGTGTGCAAACTACTTTCAAAGCCGACTTCAGAATTCCTTCTCACTCGCCTGTCAGAGAAGGAGATGCGGTTGATCTTCTTCATCCAGCGTCCAAGACAAGATGCCTGAACTACTGGATCCTACCAGGTTTGCCCAGAGGAGTTGGTCTATGCTTAGCCAACGTAGAGTTGACTCTTAAGGCCCTGGAGAAGTGGCTCTCAGTGTCCAGTTAGTTAAAAGCCTGTTGCCATTTGGTCTGGATTTTCCACTGTAAGAAGAGCCACTGTTGGTCATGTTTCCCCCACCCCTTCTCCCTTTATGCTCATTTTCACGAGGAATGGAGTCTTTGTACCATTTTCCATCATAGAATATTTATAGGCCAGGGCATGTG
This sequence comes from Tragulus kanchil, assembly GCA_022376925.1. Taxonomy (NCBI): domain Eukaryota; kingdom Metazoa; phylum Chordata; class Mammalia; order Artiodactyla; family Tragulidae; genus Tragulus; species Tragulus kanchil. The sequence goes on along the minus strand of JAIOJX010000006.1, from coordinate 24,782,937 downwards.
GATCTGTCTGCTAATGTAAACTTTGTCATGGTTTCCATTTACTAACAGCAACGGCGAGAAATAAATCAAGAGAGCAAGGCACTGCGGGGTGGGTCCTGTCTGGCATTCCAGAGGTTAGGCAGGCTGCTAACCTGGACCAGGCGATTTTAAAACTAGAGCATTTCAAGCAGCTGAAAAAAAAAAAAAAATCAGAACTAACCAGTACCTCTGCAGAGACGTGTAAAAGAATCTTACCATTCAGTTAACTCCTTGTTAACATTAGCACAAGGCTCTTAAGAAATCGTGCTTAAGGATCTGTGGTTTTGTGTTTCTTTTTGACTTTTGAGTTGTAATCATACACATCTTCAGAGATGTACATATCTCCCCACACAAGGGAAGTGGAGTTCGTTTTTTATCATTTGGGATGTCCTTAGAGCGTACAGACCGTGCTGGTTATGTGGCTTCAAGTTGTATTAAAGTGATTCTGAAAGAACATAAGGGCTGGTCCAGGATTTCCACTGATAAGACTGTTCTTAAGTAACTTAAATAACTTTGGGTCCACAAGTGTATGTGAAAACAAAAAAAAGAGACTTAACTCGAGTGAGGAAATCCATTGTTTAAAGGTGGTTGGGTGTATGTGTGTGTTTTGTTTTCTGTTTTTTAAGGGAGGGAGTTTATGATTTACTGTTGCTTGAAGTTATTGTGTAAATATATATATCTGATTATGATTTGCTCTTTGACAACTAAAGTTAGGAAATGTATACATGTTAGATGCATCACTGTTTTGGTGTTGATCTTCCAACATATTGATGATAACACTAAAAATGTAACCTGCATTTTTCACTTTGCTCTCAATTAAAGTCTGTTCAAAAGGACCGTGGTAAGATGCTCTCAGCGGTCTTGTGTTCAGATCTTGAGGACAGTTGAGCCTCTTTTCAAGAGTGGAGATGCTGACCCTGACATCAATGACCACTTAAGACCAGCTAGGTCCTGACAGCTCTTTGTTTCTCTCTGTGGAACCTCAGGAGGCAGTTACAGAGCCTAGAAGCAGCCAGAGGGGACCATCTCCACCTCTCACGATAAAGTAACTGATCCCGTGGTTCATGGGTTGAAGGGGGACTGGTGTTTTCAGAGTCGTTTTCATCCGGCTGTCATTGCATCACTTCTTACACAGGATCAGCAAAAAAGCCTAGAGAGACACAAATGTTACCTGTTCTTTGGAAAGTTCACGGGGACACGCTGCAATCAGGATGGTCTAAACAAAACACTGAATACAACTGAATCTCCTGTTGCAGTTGCTGTGAATCAGCTCAGCAGCTTGGAGACGGCTTTGATGTCCCAGGGCCGCTGAGGGTAAAAGCAAAGATCTACATGATCTATAAACTACGATCTCTCTTCCTGGGTCTGGTGGATGGTTTTTCAGTTGTAAATAAGGAGATTACTTTGGTGCGGCTCCTCTGGACGCCATTATCTGGGAACTCTCGTGCATTGCAGGCTTCATTTCTTCATGTAAAAGAGTATCTTGAACAGACAGCAGAGACTTCTCCGTGTGGAAGTGCGGCGCGGAGTTTGGGGCTGCTTGAAAGTCAGGTCCGGAGGCCCCTCTTGGTGTGCCTCTGGCTCTTGCATCACTGTTAATTATAGCGAGGGTGGTGACTCATTTGTATCAGCAGTTTTATCTTTTCCTGCCAGAAGACAGCTTTTCTCTGGAGAAGCTCAGGGCAAGCATGGCCAACGTCAGCGAGTCAGAGCGAGCCAGGTTTCACAACAAAAGCGGCTACATTGTTTCAGCCGCTCAAGGAGGCCCAGAGAGTCTCACACTGCTTCAGCAGCTTAGCCTGCAGTTTGGGTCATGGGCTTTGGGCAGCAGACCAGCCTGGGTTCAGATCCTAAGTCCTCAGTTTCCTCATCTGTCCAATGGGGACTTTTCGTGTCCCTGTCTGACAGATAAGGGTCATAGTGAGGATTCAAAGGCGTGGGTTGGGGGATGCATGAAAATGCCTAGTACATAGCAAAGGCTTAATAAACATCATCCAGGAAAATGATTATGAAAGCTCATGTTCATTTCCTTTCCCCCACTCCCCTGCAGCACCATGGCCTCCGGCATCCTTTTGCGATGTTCATTCATCTTCACAGGTCAGGTCTGCCAAAGGACAAAACCAGTCCGTTTCCATGTACCACATACCAGAGTTAAGGTGTGCAGCAACAGGATCCTGGTCAGCCTTTGCACAGAGACTACAACTGCTTGTGTTTTGTCTTTTGTAACACACCCAGTGGCACAGAGTGTGTATTCTGAGACCTGGCGTGTTGACCCCGAGCAGACTGTCGGGGTGAAGGTGGGTCAGAGGGAACTCTCTGTAGCTCAGGGAGTCTACCTCAGCTGCAGGTGTCAAAATATACCTTTTCCCATCTTGCTTTTGTAAAGTGTACGATCCAATAGCCCCCGGTGCCTCAGACAGTTAAAGAATCTGCCTACAAGGCAGGAGACCAGGGTTTAATCCATGGGCCAGGATGATTCCCCTGGAAAAGGAAATGAAAACCCACTCCAGTATTCTTGCCTAGAGAATCCCATGGACTGAGGAGCCCGGAGGGCTACAGTCCACTGGGTCGCAAAGAGTCAGACAATGATCGAATGACCGAGACTTCCACTTTAATGATCTAAAATCTTTGAAAGGCCACCTCCAGCCCTTCCGTGGATCTTTCCAGACACTCTCATCCTGGAACCTATCTAGCACTCAGAGTATATAACATTCAATGGTATGCTACATGAGTGTCCTGCTTCCCTTCTAGGACCCTCTGTTCATAAGGTTGACGAGAGAAATATTATTCCCACTTTACAGGTGGGCAAACTGAGGCTTAGCGAAAGTAGTGGCTGAGGCAGGACTTGATCTTGGTGTTCCATATTCAGTTGTCCTTCTGAAACATTCTTGATGGTGTAGACACGCACTCTGCTCCACAGTTTTATATCTACAAGTCATCGACAAGTCACATCTTCCTAAGCAAGTGTGAGCGGCTAGAGGAGTGGGGCCTCTCCCTCCCTGTGTTACCTCCTGCAGAACTTCTCAGCCTTTACTATCCATAGGCATTCTCTGTGGAATGGAATGTGTTCACGTACAGTCTCCCATTCGGAAGTTCTGGGGCGGGGCCTGCGACTGAATTCCTGACATGTTCCCACCCTGCTAGACTGTGGGCCACACTATGTTAGCCTCAGTCGCGTCCGACTCTGGGAACCCCTGGTCGATGGCCGGCCAGGTTCCTGTGTCCGTGCAATTCTCATATTCCTGGGGGCTCACACTTTACAGAGAACCTAAAGACTGGGCTCCATAAATACTTTCTGATGAGTTCTGCACCTGACACTCCTGGGATCGCCGCCCCCCGCCACCCTTAGCATGTAGACAGTGACTGTGAACATGGCCTGGGCTCCCCTGCAAGGGACCCTGGGGCTGAGGGGCAGGACATTCATGCTGACTGCGGTCAGAAGAGCTGCAGGCGGGCGAGTCCATCCCTGAGGAGGTTTGTTTTCAAACGCAGCCTGCCTGTCCTCTGTCAGTGACGTGCCACAGTAGAGGAGACCCCCACCCCCTGTCCAGGTAAGGAGAAGCCTGGTGCACGGTCCCAGCTGCGCCTCTAGTCCTCACGCCTCACTCGGATCACGTTCCCATCGCAGGCCTCTATCCCTGACACCGTGTTTGCCAGTGTCCACAGACCAAAAGCTTCCAGCTTTGGAAAGGATTTACTCCTCATAAGCCACGTAGGAATTCCCCATGTCGCGTCCCTGCTAGGAGCCTCATGCTTAGTTCTTTGGATACCAAAGGGAGGAGGCGGTGTCCTCTGGAGCCCTGTACTACCGACGGGGTGTGTTCACCGTTGATTTTCGACTAACAGGCACAGGAAACAGGTGTGTGCGTGCATGTACAGGAGTGATTCCCAACTAAGGACAACTTTTCGTCAGACCCTTGTAGCCACAGCAGAGTGACTCATAGAAATTTCTCACAGGTTCATGCGTAAGACATGAGTTTGAGCAAACTCGGGGAGATGGTGAAAGGCAGGGAAGACTGGCGAGCTGCTGTCCGTGGGGTCACAAAGTGTTGGACATGACAGAGACTGAACTGAAATGCCTAAGAGCCACAGTGAGGAAACAAATCTACGAGAAAATATGAAGAAAGCTTGGCCATTTTCATTCAACTCTTTGCTTCTAGTGACTATTTTATTGTACTTCAGGTTACTGAAACCTGTACAAAACTCAGTAAGGGATCACAGTGATGGTGACCCCATGGTCAGATTTTTGATTCTGAGAAAGTAGCTGCTTCAGTGGAGGGTTCTAGGTGTTTCCCCAGTTCTCAAGCAAAATCCTGATTTTGTGAGCTCTCAGACCCACCTTGAAAAGGAAAGAGAGCCAGGCAGCCTAGGAAGGGTCATCTCTCAGGGCTGGAAAACCGTCAGACCTCAGCCAGCCCCATGCAGTCAGGCCCTCCTGAGTCAAGTTCTGGTTCTGAGACGTGAGGGGATGAGGACGAGCTCCTGAGGACACCAAGGCTGCAGGGCAGCACCTTTAAGCACAGACAGAAACTCAGCTGGCATTGAGTGGAAGCCTCAGAAAGAGCTCAGAAGCAAACAGCGAAGGCAAAGCGGAAGGAGGTAACAAATGGGAGCTTAGGAGGTAACAAGGTATCTTCACGGTGCACGGGACAGTGGACAGATGGTCCAGGGGGGTGAGGCTGAGATCAGGGTAGAAGGTGGACAGGCTGAAACGAGTGGTGGTTTCTGGGAGTGTCAGTGCTGATCCTGGGTGACAGCTGGACCAGGCAGGAGCTCGGAGGAGGCACTTGGCACCCAGGAGAACAAGGAGGGAGGCGTGGAAAGGGGGCAACTCAGGGAAGAAAGATGAGACAGATGAGGGACGGAGTGTGGATGTCAGGGAAGTCTGACAAGAGGGAGCTTCTGTCTGACAGGGCCTGACCCCCATGTGAGCCCACCCTAACTGTTAGCACTCACCTAGGGCCTTTCCAAATGGGAGATGCTCGGTAACACAATGGGGCCGTTGACTGGACCTTTGTGTACAGACCAGTGCCATTGTGCATGCATCCAAAGAAACGGAGGCTCTACGGAGCATCTCACACAGGGCCTCGCCGCTCTTGCATGGCGGAGATTCCAACCCATCTCTAAACTCAGAGCCCACACCCTGTTTTTTTCCTTTAATTTTTGGCCTCTTTTATTGACTTTATGTATTTATTTTCATTCATCTTTATTCTTTGGCCCATGTGGGCCTCCCATTGCAGTGGCCTCACTCTCTACAGAGCACTCAGCTCTGGGCGCATGCGCTCCAGAGCGCTGGCTCGTTACTGGACACACTGGCCCAGCTGCTCTGCGGCACGTGGGATCTTCCTGGGCCAGGGATTGAACCGGTGCCCCTTGCACTGCAAGGCAGACTCTCTACCCACTGGACCACCAGAGAAGCCTAGAGCCCACACTCTTAACCTCTTCATTTTACAATGCTTATCCCCTTCGCCCCAGGATATGTTAAGGACAGGAATGCCGAGAGGATGCAGAGATACTGCCTTCTTGCCCACGGGTTTGTTCAGATGCTAGGAATGTTAGCTGAGTGCCCAGAGAAAAGACAGGTGTGGTTGGCAAACTGTCCCCTCCTTCCGTATCCACTGATACAGTCTGTTGGTAAAATATGTTTTCATTCAATACTTTGTATTAAAGACTGGAACTTAAATGACATAGCGTAATGTTGGCTGGACAGTGATAAAAGGGGGAAATTGAGAACATTTAGAAGTTCAAGGTCAATGAGAACTTTTAAAAAGCAGCATCCTGCTTTCCCAAGGAGCTCCATGTCAGAGGGAGGGGCTGGGGAGGAAGCTGCTGGTGTCTAGGGATGGCGGGGTGGGGAATCTTGTGATGGGTCCCTGGATAGGCTTGTCCCTGAGTCTCAGCGGGCAGCCTCCGTGTTTCAAGATGTCTTTGGGCCCTTAGCATCCAAAGGGAGAAGGCCAGGAGACTCTCACAGATCGGGAGGGGTGGAGGGATGCCCCGGGGGGTGGAAAGGGGCAACTCAGGGAAGAAAGATGAGACAGATGGGGGAGGGAGTGTGGATGTCAGGGAAGTCTGACAAGAGGGAGCTTCTGTCTGACAGGGCCTGACCCCCATGTGAGCCCACCCTAACTGTTAGCACTCACCTAGGGCCTTTCCAAATGGGAGATGCTCGGTAACACAATGGGGCCGTTGACTGGACCTTTGTGTACAGACCAGTGCCATTGTGCATGCATCCAAAGAAACGGAGGCTCTACGGAGCATCTCACACAGGGCCTCGCCGCTCTTGCATGGCGGAGATTCCAACCCATCTCTAAACTCAGAGCCCACACCCTGTTTTTTTCCTTTAATTTTTGGCCTCTTTTATTGACTTTATGTATTTATTTTCATTCATCTTTATTCTTTGGCCCATGTGGGCCTCCCATTGCAGTGGCCTCACTCTCTACAGAGCACTCAGCTCTGGGCGCATGCGCTCCAGAGCGCTGGCTCGTTACTGGACACACTGGCCCAGCTGCTCTGCGGCACGTGGGATCTTCCTGGGCCAGGGATTGAACCGGTGCCCCTTGCACTGCAAGGCAGACTCTCTACCCACTGGACCACCAGAGAAGCCTAGAGCCCACACTCTTAACCTCTTCATTTTACAATGCTTATCCCCTTCGCCCCAGGATATGTTAAGGACAGGAATGCCGAGAGGATGCAGAGATACTGCCTTCTTGCCCACGGGTTTGTTCAGATGCTAGGAATGTTAGCTGAGTGCCCAGAGAAAAGACAGGTGTGGTTGGCAAACTGTCCCCTCCTTCCGTATCCACTGATACAGTCTGTTGGTAAAATATGTTTTCATTCAATACTTTGTATTAAAGACTGGAACTTAAATGACATAGCGTAATGTTGGCTGGACAGTGATAAAAGGGGGAAATTGAGAACATTTAGAAGTTCAAGGTCAATGAGAACTTTTAAAAAGCAGCATCCTGCTTTCCCAAGGAGCTCCATGTCAGAGGGAGGGGCTGGGGAGGAAGCTGCTGGTGTCTAGGGATGGCGGGGGTGGGGGAATCTTGTGATGGGTCCCCTGGATAGGCTTGTCCCTGAGTCTCAGCGGGCAGCCTCCGTGTTTCGAAGATGTCTTTGGGCCCTTAGCATCCAAAGGGAGAAGGCCAGGGAGACTCTCACAGATGCCTGTTGTCCTAGTTATTCTGAGGTCTAAAAATATAATGATCCATTTCAGTGAGCTTTATCATTCAATGTGGGCACAACCTTCTCTCCAGCCGCCGCTGCTGCAGAGCTCTCCCCTGGCCAGGGAAGGAGGGCACAGCTCTGTTTGGAAGCATCTGTGGCGGTCTCGTGGGGGACCAAGTCCGGAGAAGCCACACTTGCCCTCACCACAGCCGCTGCCGAGTGAGGTGGAGTTTACCCTCTCTCCTAGATTCCTCCTGATGACGACTTTGAGATCTCCGGGCACGCACCACACAGCAAACAAAGAAGACTCGATGCTGTCACATGAAGATAAGCTGCAACTGATTTTAGGCAGAAACTCCCAAGCCAACCCCTGGGTGAAGCCGCCGAGGTGCTGTGAACCATGCAAGATCCCTCCTCAACCTGTGCTGTGCTTAGTCACTCCCTGGTATGTGACTCTGTGCGACCCCATGGACTGCAGCCCGTCAGGCTCCTCTGTCCATGGGATTCTTCAGGCAAGAATGCTGGAGTGGGTTGCCATGCCCTCCTCCAGGGGATCTTCACAATCCAGGGATCAAACCCCAGACCTCACTCATTGTGGGTGGATTCTTTATTGTCTTGAGCCACCAGGTAAGTCCAGGAATACCGGAGTGGCTAGCCTATCCCTTCTCCAGGGGATCTTCCTGACCCAGAAATTGAACCGGGGTCTGCTGCCTTGCAAGGGGATTCTTTCCGGGCTCTTCAGTATCTAGTACATTCCAACTGCTAGTGGTAAGTCCCAATGGTTGTGTTTGCTGATCCCGTCTCCGGCCAGTCCCTCCATGCTCCTCTACAGGGGGGGTCTAGAAATGCCTAGAGCAGAGGGAGAGGATTGTTGAAAGAGGCCTTGGGGTGGTCATGTCCTCCAGAGCCAGGAGTATCCATGGGGGACAGGCTCTGTGGCTCAGACCATGAGACACGAGACACCTAAACCTCAGCTTCTCAAGATGATAGGACTGTTCTCCAAGCTTGTTCAAAAGAGGGAAGGGAATGGTGCAGGGGTTCTGCTGGCACGCTCAGGCAGGGTAGCCAGGTCTCCAGCTGTGTGCTGAGCAGGACAAAGCCATTCAAGGAGGACTGAGGCAGAGCCTGTCCCTGAGTTCTCACCCCTGCTGTCCCTGATCCATCCCACCAGCCAGCAGAGAGGAGATGTGGGCCACGCTGGGCAAAGCTGGGAGGGGTGGGGGGTCGGTCACTACCAGACCCCGCTTGTCCCACAGTTGTGACCCTCCAGGAGATGGACGGGGCTGGGACTCAAGGTCTCTCTGGTGAGGAGGTGTCTGTTGGGTGGGACAGGCAGGGACCCACCCTCCCCAGAGGTCCAACCCATGCTCCTGGGTCCCGAGGCATCCTTCATGAACCCATCAACCTCCCTCCTGCGGGTTTCAGCTTCCCAAGTAAGAGGAGAGAGAGAGTTTTCAGAGGCCTTGGCTCAGATGCAGAACGTGGGATGTGTCCTCCAGAGGGACAGAACTGAGGAGTCTGGAGAGCCACAGGGCTCAGTTTAGGGCCCGCCCAGGTCTCTGGCACCATCTGTTGCTTGCGGAACAGGAGGAATGATGGCTCAAATAAGCAAAAGCAGCACGGATGAAAAACTCCGGGTTCTGAGATGAACTGACAGTGTGTGGGTTTTAAAAAGCCACAATGGTCGATTCATATTTTATCAATATTTTACAACAGTCGTCTCCACGGCGCGAGTAAACCTGGATGAAAATAGAAGAGTTTAGCTGACTCTCTACTGCAGGGTCTGCAGAGACTGATTGCACTTGGCCTGTTTTCCTCCAAACCAGTCCTCCTAGGGTTACAGGCTGTGTGGATGGAGGTCACTCCGTTTCCTTCCCCAGTCTGCTGCTTCCCATCCTTATGATTCTGGACAGCTGCACTGAACCCAAAGGTTGCTCATCTCTTAACAAACAGGTGGGAAGGTAACACTGACCTCAGGGAACAGTTGGAGGGGGCTACACAAACCTGGCGTGAGGCTTGGCACATCGTAGAAAGCTAATCAACAGCAGTTTGTTCTTGGAATTTCATCTTTGACACGGTAGGGCACCCATGGGAGTCTGACTTGGCACGCCCTGGGGAACTTCGTGGCCTTTCCTGGGCACCCTCTGCGCGCTGGTCAATGAGGGAAGCCCAGGAGAGTGGCTGGATGGCTGGCAGAGGCAGGGCGTTCAGCCCTGGTGAATCTGACAGCCCTTTTCCCCACTTCGGTTGCAGGCATTCCTTGCCGGCTCTGAAGGCGGAATGCAGACACCAGGCGAGTGCGGTGCCATGCCCCCGCCTACCAGCACGCTCGCCTCGGAGCAGATATGTGCAGGCTCCAGCCCCTCAGAAGAATTCATTCCGACAGTCTGTGATAGGGTGCTGAAACCGGAGGCTCGTTCGGGCAGGCCAGGGATGGGGAAGTCTTGTCCCTGCTGAACCTCTCCAGCTGATAAAGGCAGCCTCTGTTGGCAGATTTCATTTTTCACTGGGCCATCTGCATCCAGTCAAGGATAACTTGTCTTTCTGAAAAAGCTCATCGTCAGCATTGGCCCTGCACAACTTCCCTGCTCTGTGAGTCAGGCACCGCTCCTGCTGCCTGGGGTCGTGGGGACGGTGTGGTGTCAACAAACGAATGTCATCATAATATACACGGAAGCATTGAAGTGGCCGAGTGTTTATGTGGTTGATGCCCTGTTGCTTTTTATCAGCCCGAGTTATTGCCAATTGAGCTCTGTGTTAGCTGGTCTATAAATCTTCAGAGCAGTGTTTTTATTTGCTTAATTTTGTCATTGCTGTTATCAGCTTTTATCACCTGTTTATGTAGAGAACGTTACTACTCTCTGCAGCCGTTCTTTTTCTTTATCCTTCGCCTTTCACTCCCCCCACCCCCTTTCATTCCCTCCCTCGCTTGCAGGTTGGAAATTCCCAGTTTGAGCAAGCCAGTCCAGCCCTTCCTGTGATGCTGGGCTTCTCGTGTCAGTCCTGAGGGGGCGTCTTAGAGGAGACAGTCCATCCTTGTGGAAGGCCCATAGGTTTGCGCAGAGCTCTTGATTGTTAACTATCAAGTTCTGGCCTTCAAAGCTACCCCATCCCCTGGCTTTTTGTGATTGATAGAACGTTTAAGGACAACGGTAGTGGTCAGGTCTCCCCAGAACATCCCTTTGGAGCCAAGATTGTCCAGAAGGGACTCAGCCCGGCAGGGGGCATGTCCTGCCCACAGCTAGAGAAGAGACATACCCTGCTAGCCACTGTTGTCCAGCCACTGTTATGGGCCTTCCGGAGACAGGGACATTTAAGATAGGTTAACAAGCTATGTCATTCACTGCCTAACTTAAGATCAGAGATAAATGTATAATGTCATTCATTTATCAGTCACATATTGTGAGCCTCCTATGTGTCTGGCCTCCTGGCTCAGAGATGAAGCATGCGTAGCCCTTTCATCAGGAGCCTCAGAGTCTAATAGAAGAGGCAGAAACTTAAGCAGATAATGCAGGTGTGAGTGAAGGATCAAAAATGTTTTGCCTGAGGAGGAATAGTTTTCAGCCTAGACTTGAAAGATGCTAGGAGTTTCTCTGAAGGAAAAGAAGAGGAGTAACATTCCAGGCAGAAGGAACAATAAGAATCAAAAGGACCAGGAGGACTTCCCTGGTGGTCTTGTGGCGAAGACTCTGAGCTTCCAATGCAGTGGGCCTGGGTTCGAGCCCTGGTCTGGGAACTAAGATCCCACATGTCCAAAATAAATAAATAAATGAACAAAATATGCATGTTCAATCTTGTCTGACTCTTTCGACGGTAGCTCGTCAGGCTCCTCTGTCCATGGAATTTCCCAGGCAAGAATACTGGAGTGGGCTGCCATTTCCCTCTCCAGGGGACCTTCCTGACCCAGAGGTCAAACCCAAGTCTCTTATGTTTCCTGCACTGCAGGCAGATTCTTTGCTGAGCCACCAGGGAAGCCCTTGTCTATACTCAGTCAGTTACTTCCTTCTCCCAAGAAGGCCCAGCTGTGTGGTTCTCTTAACAGCTGCTCCTTAAGAATAAGGTCAAAGAGAAACAGAAAAACAATCTCTGATTCTTTCTGTTTTGAAGTTGCCTTGGTTTGCAAGGCCTAAGTCCCTGCCTGTATACTTGGACTTTCTCCCATGTGCCTATTCTTTGATTAATATTAATTTGTTAATTATAACATACTGCGTTGGGGCTTCCCTGGTGGTCTAGTGGGTAAGGACAACGCCTTGCAGTGCAAGGGGTGCCGGTTCAAGCCCTGGCCTGGGAAGACCCCATGTGCCGCGGAGCGGCTGGACCGATGTGTCCAATTACTGAGCCGGAGCTCTGGAGCGCATGCGCCCAGAGCCGGTGCTCTGCGACAACAGAGGCCACCGCAATGGGAGGCCCACACGGGTCAAAAAACAAAGATGGATGAAAACAGACAAATGAAAGACCAATAGAAGTGGCCCGCCTGCCCGCCCCCCTCCCTCCCCAACCCCTCCCTCCCCAACCCCCAGCCCCTCACACCCCGCCCCCCGCAAAAAACACCATGTTGCGTTGTGCTGGGTCTTCACTGCAGCACGTGGGACCTTTTAGTTGCAGTCTGTGAACTCTCATTTGTGGCATGTGGGATCTATTTCCCTGACCAGGGATCAAACCCGGGCCCCCTGCCTTGGGAGGATGGAGACTTACCCACTGGACCTCCAGGAAAGGCCCCTACATGGCTATGCTCCTTCACTTTAGAATCTAGAGTTAGACCCCACGGTGGTCAGAACCAAGCCTTTGATTCCCCTCTTGCCGGTGGAACAGCATGTGTGCAGAAGGAGATCCTGCAGCATAGGGGCGGGGCCTCTGACCCTGGACACCCCAGCCCAGCCAATGTCGAGAAAGGACTGACTCTTTTTTTTCCTTTTTGAATTTTGATCTCTTTTATTGCTCCTTCATTTATTTATTTTCATCCATCTTAATTCTTTGGCTTGTGTGGGCCTCCCATCACAGTGGCCTCTCTCGTTGCAGAGCACCAGCTCTGGGCGCATGCATTCCAGAGTGCTGGCTCGCAATTGGACGCACCAGTGCAGCTGCTCCACAGCGTGTGGGATCCTCCTGAGCCAGGGATCGAACCGGTGCCCCTTGCGCTGCAAGGCAGACTCTTTACCCACTGGACCACCAGGGAAGCCCAAGGACTGACTTTTGAAGAAAAACATTTTTTTCTTCCTTTGCCTGAGTCGACCCATTATTTCCTTGCCAGCTGTCATAGCCTTGGCTCCGGCCATGAAACCTCTGGCCACAAATAGTTGTCCCAGCACAGTGATGGGAGGAGTGACTGTGGCTTTGCTGCTGACCAGGGGTGGTGAGTGTAGATGAGGACCTGGACCTCTCTGAACCTCATTGTCTTCATCTGTGTCATGGGGGTAAGAGTAACAGACTCACTTTGTAGGGTTGCTATAAAGATTAAGCTAGACTTTGTGTACAAAGTGCCTGGCTTTGCTAGTCAATGTCTTTTTTCCCTCCCCTGTTGCCCTGATTACTCCCACCCCCTGAGTGTGTGGAAGTTGATGCTAATTCAATGAGGCATCTACCTCCATTTCTACTGCTGGACACCATTCGTCAGTTTAGGGGAACAGTCAGTGACCCCTCTGGAGAGAGGACTTGTGGCTGGAGCTTTAGCATCACTATGCTCAAATCTCTCTGAATCTGTCACATACAAAGGACAATAGGTTTGCAGTGAGAATCCTGAAAGATAATGCATGTAAGGTGCTTAACAATTTTCCTGGCCCACTGAGAGCCCACAACAATGGAAGCTGTTATGATTTAGACTGCTATGATGGAAAGTTGAAAGGATTCTGAGTCAAAGGACCATCAAATTGGGAGGGAGCTTAGAATTTAGTCTTCTTGTTTGCAGAAAAACAAGAGGCCATAATAAATGGCAAAAGCAGGACTTAAATCTAGGTGCCCAAAATCATAGTTCATACTTCCCTACATCCGATCATCTAATCAGCAGGAAGTAGTTGATCCTCACATGAGACTTTCTTTTTTCCTACCAAAGCTGGAAGACTAGAACAACCCTCAAGGAAGATCATTAATATTGGGGTTTGTTATTCTGAGGCTAATTAGGACTTACATTGCTGTGTTCCCCAAGAGAGAAACCATAAGCGGAGGCTGGGGCTTCATTTCCAGGAATATGGAAGTTGTTCCATGTTGCCTCTGAGCACAACCCTAGCGGGGATCAGAGTCCCTGGGAGCTGATGGGACATACATCATCCAGAAATCTGGCTGCCTTGAGCCAAATAAGAACAGCAAATACATGCGAGACCCCAAACTGAGATTTCAGCTCTTTTTAGCAAAACAAGGCATTTTAGCAGATAAGACAAAACTGGGGAAATTGGCAAAAATCAAATATCAACCTCAAAACAAATGTATTTGGAGCTGAATATTGACATTATGAAAAGTGTGTAAAAGTGATTTTTAAGTAGTTTTTGCTTTTTCTTTTCTTTTGGACCAGGGTGGTGAGTGTAGATGAGGACCTGGACCTCTCTGAACCTCATTGTCTTCATCTGTGTCATGGGGGTAAGAGTAACAGACTCACTTTGTAGGGTTGCTATAAAGATTAAGCTAGACTTTGTGTACAAAGTGCCTGGCTTTGCTAGTCAATGTCTTTTTTCCCTCCCCTGTTGCCCTGATTACTCCCACCCCCTGAGTGTGTGGAAGTTGATGCTAATTCAATGAGGCATCTACCTCCATTTCTACTGCTGGACACCATTCGTCAGTTTAGGGGAACAGTCAGTGACCCCTCTGGAGAGAGGACTTGTGGCTGGAGCTTTAGCATCACTATGCTCAAATCTCTCTGAATCTGTCACATACAAAGGACAATAGGTTTGCAGTGAGAATCCTGAAAGATAATGCATGTAAGGTGCTTAACAATTTTCCTGGCCCACTGAGAGCCCACAACAATGGAAGCTGTTATGATTTAGACTGCTATGATGGAAAGTTGAAAGGATTCTGAGTCAAAGGACCATCAAATTGGGAGGGAGCTTAGAATTTAGTCTTCTTGTTTGCAGAAAAACAAGAGGCCGCATAATAAATGGCAAAAGCAGGACTTAAATCTAGGTGCCCAAAATCATAGTTCATACTTCCCTACATCCGATCATCTAATCAGCAGGAAGTAGTTGATCCTCACATGAGACTTTCTTTTTTCCTACCAAAGCTGGAAGACTAGAACAACCCTCAAGGAAGATCATTAATATTGGGGTTTGTTATTCTGAGGCTAATTAGGACTTACATTGCTGTGTTCCCCAAGAGAGAAACCATAAGCGGAGGCTGGGGCTTCATTTCCAGGAATATGGAAGTTGTTCCATGTTGCCTCTGAGCACAACCCTAGCGGGGATCAGAGTCCCTGGGAGCTGATGGGACATACATCATCCAGAAATCTGGCTGCCTTGAGCCAAATAAGAACAGCAAATACATGCGAGACCCCAAACTGAGATTTCAGCTCTTTTTAGCAAAACAAGGCATTTTAGCAGATAAGACAAAACTGGGGAAATTGGCAAAAATCAAATATCAACCTCAAAACAAATGTATTTGGAGCTGAATATTGACATTATGAAAAGTGTGTAAAAGTGATTTTTAAGTAGTTTTTGCTTTTTCTCTTTTCTTTTCCTGTGTGTTTATTTTGGCCATTAGCTCAAGATGACTATTAAAAATCTTCTAGGAACTGGCCTTGTTTTTACTTTCTGGCCCTTATTTTTAATCTGCAACACCCAGGGTATAGAAGTATGAGAAAGGAGGGGGAGAAGGGAGGGGAGCCCATGGATCTGTCTCATGTTTTGTCTTTACACTGACTCCTGGTTAGTGGAGTAGATGGTGGAAGTCAGTCTTTAGAGCCTATGGTCCTGGGTTTGTATATAACTCTGCCATACTCCTCATGTGATCCTGAGCAAGTCATGTAGCCTTCCTCCTTCTCATTCTTTTATCTTCCAAAAGGAAATAATCACAGTACTTGTCCATATCAGTCCAAGTTCAATCAGGAGACAGAAACCATACAATGATTTGGACAGTGGTTTTGTAATCTCAAGATGTATTCAATTCAGATATGGGTGCATACAGAGATATGAAGAGAATCCCAAAGGGTACCCCACGGCTAAGGGAACTACCTAAGGAAGGACAAACATGGAATGAGAGATTGGAGGTCTTTCTGAGGCTGAGGGGAAGCCTTGGGGTGTGGATGAGGCCACTGCGTGGCAGAGCTGATCCTCAGTGGCTAGGGAGTAGGAAACAGCCCAGGTACAGGTGAGCCAAGAGGGTGGTCAAAGAGAAGTAGGGTGTTGGGAGTCAACGTCTTGGCAGGTGACACTTGGCCTGGAAATCATAGTGTTGGCATGAGGAGGCCACAGGAAATGACTGTCCAGGGTGCAGGCAAGCAGAGGCTGCTGGGCAGATGTAAGGGGATTAGGGAGCCTGGGAGGGGCCTGGAGTGTCTGTGTCAGGGAGGTCAGAGTGAAATGGTTACTGGGCTCCTGGTGGTGCTCGAGTCAGCTGAGGGTCTAGCACCCTGGGTGGAATGGGACACCCGTAGAGGTCTTCAGACATGCACGGGCAGATGCAAAGAGCAGCAGGGGCAAGCAAATACAAAAACGGCACAGGAAAGCTGCTTCCCCTGATAACGTCTCTCCGTTGCCCTCTGCTGACAAAGCGTAACATGGTGCTCACAGTGAAGAAGAAATACTTTAAGAATCCCGTCAGTCATCGCAAAGCAGATGCTGAAGGGTGAATCTGGAGCTGAAAGGCAATAAACTGACTCACCAAACAAGATGTCAAAGAGGTGTTTGAGAGATTAAATGACAGAGATCTTTATCACAATGCCTAGTAACTTTCAGTAAATGGAATCTGTTCTTTGGATTCCTGCTAGGGGGTCTTCATCCCCTTTTTCCCAAAACGTGTATGATCTTTAACTTATGTAATAATAAACTCCATTGTTTAATGAGAAACTGGCTCAGAAGAACAGCCTCAATATCCTATAAATGCCCCAGATGAAAGCAATCCCACAGGTCAGAGGCATTGTACTGTAAGAATTAGCTAGTTATACCTTAGAGATGCTTTTTGGGCAACTGCAGCCTGGGCTACTCTGGAATGGGATTGCAATGACCCCATCCACCAAGATTTACAGAGATGCTGAGGTGTTCCACAATAGTGATACCTGTGTCCACTTAACTCCTCTCCCAGCCTTTGCCATGGTTTCCTGATGCTTCACTTCCACATTTCCTTACATGAAAGAAGTTTCGTTGGCTCCCCCAAAATCTTGTGAATAAATTGAACTGGATCTTAAACACCACCTATCCTGACTCCATTTTTCGGAGGAGGCTTAGAAAGCTGAAATGGATTTCCCAAGGCCATCCAGCTCCCAGCCAGACAGCGACTGGAATCCAAGTCTTTTGAGTGCATCACACAAAGGGCATGCAGTGTGTGAAGCATATATTTTATAACCTGAAACTGAGTTTCCAAAGACAAGTGAACGTAAGTGTGTGTATTTGTCTGTGGCCTCCCCAGATTCGTGTCCTTCCTGGAACCTCAGAATACAATTTTATTTGGGAATAGGGTCATTGCAGATGTAATTGTTAAGATGAGGTCATACTGGAGTAAGATGGGTCCTTACCAATGTGACTGGTGTCTTATAAGAAGAGAAGAGAGACAGTGATAAAAACACAGGGGAGAATGTCGTGTGAAGATAAGAGGCAGAGATTAGGGTGATCACAAGCCCCAGGGACATCAGGATTGCTGGCAACTTTTGGAAGCTGGGAGGGTGCATGAACAAATATTCCCTCGAGGCCTTCAGGAAGAACCCAACCTGCTGACACCTTTATTTCAGACTTCTGGCCTCCAGAACTGTGAGAGGATAAATTGCTGTTGTTTTAAGCCACCTAGTTGCGGGAAACTCAATACAATGTGCAAAGATGAATGTCCAGTGAAGCCGTGTGCCAGGAGGTCTTGTGCCTGATGCCCCTGCACAGTGGCTTGTCATGTTTCACAGAGATGTTTATCTCAGCTCCCCAGTTTGGCGGTCAAGATTCACCAAGTGTCTGTCATCTAGTGCCGTGTGTTCTGTGCTGTGGGAGATGCTGAAGCTGAGAGAGACGGAGTAATTTGCCAGGTTGGAAGGCTGGTGAGTGGCTGATTGATATTTGGAGAAGTTCTGTTTTCTTCCCAAGTCAATGCTCATTCCACTGCACCATAAATCATCTCTTTACAACACACGTATCAGCCGTGGGGGGATGATATGATAACTGAGGTTAGGGTATGAATTGAATTCAGTTTTGATCCTTAAATCTGACAAGGACGCCGTACCACCTTTGCCCTGCTGCCCTCACTGCCAAATAATTTAAACTAATTATTATACTTGAGAAGAGTTGCAAAACCTGTATATCAAATCGTATCAATTAGAATAAAACCACATATATCTAAAGACTTGTCCACCATGATTATAGAAAGTTTATTTTGGAAATGAAAGGTGTAATTTGTAGAAATTATTGTTGTTGTTCAGTTGTTAAGTCATGTCTGACTCTTTGCTATCCCACAGACTGCAGCATACTAGGCTTCCCTGTCCTTCACTAGCTCTCAGAGTTTGCTCAAACTCGTGACCATTGAGTCAACGATGCTTTCTAACGATCTTATCCTCTGCCATCCGCTTTTCCTTTTGCCTTCTATCTTTCCCAACATCAGGGTCTTTTTCAATGAATCAGCTTTTCATATCAGGTGGTCAAAGATCTGAAACTTCAGCTTCAGCATCAGGCTTTCCATTGAATAAATATTCAGGGTTGATTTCCTTTAGGACTGACTGGTTTGATCTCCTTGCTGTCCAAGGGACTTTCAAGAGTCTTTTCCAGCACCACAATTCGAAAGCATCAATTCTTTGGCACTCAACTTTTTTTATGGCCCAACTCTCACATCCATACATGACTACTGGAAAAACAATAGCTTTGACTATAAGGACTTTTACCACTAGCATTACCTGGGATGCCAGAAACAATTAATAGTTTCCCATTTAACAGAAAAATATACTTAGTGAATACAAACGCCTTAAAAATTTTGTTATTTTCCTTGGTCAAACTCTTAAAATTTTCATAGGAAGAATTTATTCATATATCCACACACCCCCACATACTTACAAATGCAAATTAATACAACAATTTACATGCCATTTCACATTTGCTAAAATGGCAGCAATGAAAAAACCTAACACCCATTAACGGTGAGGATGTGGAACACCTGGGATTCTCATATATTGCTAATAAAAGTGTAAAATGGTAAAGTCGTTTTGGAAAACTGCCCATTCCTTATAAAGTGAAAGTAAAAGTTGCTCAGTTGTGTCCAACTCTTTGTGACCCACGGATGAGCCATGGAATTCTCTAGGCAAGAATAATTGGAGTGGGTAGCCTTTCCCTTCTCCAGGGGATGTTCCCAACACAAATCTCCAGTCTTACAGGTGGATTCTTTACCAGCTGAACCACAAGGGAAGTCCCATATATATCTATCCTATGACACAATTCTCCTTAGTATCTCTTAAAAAAAAATGGAACCATATCTACAATAAAAAATTGTACAAGGATGTTTACATCATCTATGTTCACAACAGTAAAAAACTGGAATAGCTTAAATATTCTTCAATAGGAGAAGGTATAAATTAATTTTGGTACATTCATACAGTAGAATGCTGTTTAGTAATAAAAATAACAATGGGGCTTCACTGGTGGTCCAGGGTAAGAACGTTGGAAGGTACTTCCTTCATATCGGGTTTCCCGTGCCCAAAGATCTGAAACCTTCCTTTTGCCTTCTATCTTTCCCAACATCAGGGTCTTTTTCAATGAATCAGCTTTTCATATCAGGTGGTCAAAGATCTGAAACTTCAGCTTCAGCATCAGGCTTTCCATTGAATAAATATTCAGGGTTGATTTCCTTTAGGACTGACTGGTTTGATCTCCTTGCTGTCCAAGGGACTTTCAAGAGTCTTTTCCAGCACCACAATTCGAAAGCATCAATTCTTTGGCACTCAACTTTTTTTATGGCCCAACTCTCACATCCATACATGACTACTGGAAAAACAATAGCTTTGACTATAAGGACTTTTACCACTAGCATTACCTGGGATGCCAGAAACAATTAATAGTTTCCCATTTAACAGAAAAATATACTTAGTGAATACAAACGCCTTAAAAATTTTGTTATTTTCCTTGGTCAAACTCTTAAAATTTTCATAGGAAGAATTTATTCATATATCCACACACCCCCACATACTTACAAATGCAAATTAATACAACAATTTACATGCCATTTCACATTTGCTAAAATGGCAGCAATGAAAAAACCTAACACCCATTAACGGTGAGGATGTGGAACACCTGGGATTCTCATATATTGCTAATAAAAGTGTAAAATGGTAAAGTCGTTTTGGAAAACTGCCCATTCCTTATAAAGTGAAAGTAAAAGTTGCTCAGTTGTGTCCAACTCTTTGTGACCCACGGATGAGCCATGGAATTCTCTAGGCAAGAATAATTGGAGTGGGTAGCCTTTCCCTTCTCCAGGGGATGTTCCCAACACAAATCTCCAGTCTTACAGGTGGATTCTTTACCAGCTGAACCACAAGGGAAGTCCCATATATATCTATCCTATGACACAATTCTCCTTAGTATCTCTTAAAAAAAAATGGAACCATATCTACAATAAAAAATTGTACAAGGATGTTTACATCATCTATGTTCACAACAGTAAAAAACTGGAATAGCTTAAATATTCTTCAATAGGAGAAGGTATAAATTAATTTTGGTACATTCATACAGTAGAATGCTGTTTAGTAATAAAAATAACAATGGGGCTTCACTGGTGGTCCAGTGGGTAAGGACACCGCCTTGCAGTGCAAGGGACACCAATTTGATCCCTGACCTGGGAAGACCCCACATACTGCGGAACGGTTGGACCGATGTGTTCAACTACCAAGCCTGAGCCCCGGAGTGCATGTGCCCAGAACTGGTGCTCAGCAGCTAGAGGGACCACTGTGATGGGAGGCCCACACAGGCCAAAAGACCAAAGATGGATGAAAACAGATAAATGAAAGACCAATAGAAGTGGCCCAAAAAAAAAACAAAACAAAAAAAAGTAAGAATGTAGAAATTATCATTGCAACAAAATGGATGACTTTCAAAACATTTTGAATGAAAGAAGCCAGAAACAAAAGCGAATGTACTGCATGATTCCTTTTATATGAAGTTCAAAGTAAGGCAAAATAACTCATAAATAGAAACCAGAATTGTTGTTGCCTATGAAGAGTGGGGAGAGGGTCTCAGGGAATTTTTAGGGTGATAGAGATGTTTCATATCTTTATTGAGGTTTTGATTACTTGGGTGAATACATTTATCAAAAATCATCAAATTGTATTGCTTGAAATTGATACATTTTATTCATTTTACCTCAGATAAAAATTACTCTAGGGCTTCCCTGGTGGTCCAGTGGGTAAGCACACCATCTTACAGTGCAAGGGGTGCTGTTCCATCCCTGGCCTGGGAAGACCCCATGTGCCGCGGAGCGGCTGGACCGATGTGTCTCTAACTACCAAGCTGGAGCTCTGGAGCGCATGCGCCCAAAGATGGTGCTCTGCAGCAAGAGGGGCCACTGCGATGGGAGGCCCACACAAGCCAAAGAACAAAGATGGAAGGAAATAAATAAATGAAAGATCAATAGAAGTGGCGAAAAAAAGAAAATTACTCCAGTCTGCCCCATCATCTTTTTTTTTTTTGGCATCTTTTTTTTATTGGTCCTTTATTGAGACCCCATGGACTGCAACATGCCAGCACTTTCCCTGTCCTTCACCATCTCCCAGAGTTTGCTCAAGCTCATGCCCACTGGTCGGTGATGCTATCTATCTCATCCTCTGTCATCCCCTTCTTTTCTTGCCTTCGATCTTTTCCATCATCAGGGAAACGATTTTTCCCATCATCAGGGAAACGATTTTTCCCAGCATCAGGGTCTTTTCCCATGAGTCGATCTTTGCATCAAATGGCCAAAGCATTGGAACTTGAGCTTCAGCTTCAGCTAAAGCATCAGTCCTTCCAATGAATGTTCTGGAAATGTGTTAAAGATTGCTGAGGCTGGGTGTTGAGTACATGGCAGTTTAGTGTACTCCTCTCTCTACCATTATGCATGCTGAAAATTTCCAGAATTTTTTTTTAAGAATTAAATGCAAAAGCCAAAACATCCTCAATGTGGAAGAATCCAAAAAATTCTTTTTCAGAATGAAAGCAGATAGAGATGTCTCTTGTTACGACTGTGATTTAACAGAAATTAGCAACATTGGCAAGAACTATTAAAGGAGGGAGAGAGACAAGAGATAATGGTATAACAGAAAATACAAAATGAAAAAGGTTTTAAAAGACATTTCATCAAAGAAGATGCATAAGATAATGAAATAAATTCAAATGTCACCTATTTGTACTAATAGATTATAGAATTATATATCTTGCTGATCTCAGGAAAGCACCTGAGGATGATTAATGAAAATGAGAAAATGAGTATAGCAGCTGAAGAAAATTCACTAGAATGGATTTTATTTGAGCACTGCATCTGAAATATAACTTTAATATAACAAATCCTCTTCAATATTGCACTTTAATACCAAATACATACAGATGTCTTAACACAAAAATATTGATATTTTTGTCTGATTCTCTTGCCATTCTTTTTTTTTTTTAATTTTTGCCTCTTTTATTGATTTTTTATTTACTTATTTTCATCCATCTTTATTCTTTGGCCTGTGTGGGCTTTCCATTGCAGTGACCTCTCTCATTGCAGAGCACCAGCTCTTGGGTGGATGCGCTCCAGAGCACCAGCTCCTGATTGGACACACAGGTCCAGCCGCTCTGTGGCACCTGGGATCCTTCCGGGTTGGAGTTTGATCTGGTGCCCCTTGCACTGCCAGGCGAACTCTTTACCCATAGGACCACCAGGGAAGTCCTCTTGCCATTCTTTTTTTTTTTTTGATTGATTGATTGATTGATTGATTTTGGGTGGGGGTCGGGTTGGGAAGGGAGGGGAGCAGGCGGGCCACTTCTATTGGTCTTTCATTTCTCTATTTTCATCTGTCTTTGTTCTTTGGCTCCTGTGGGCCTCCCATCGCAGTGGCGTCTGTCGTTGCAGAGCGCCGGCTCTGGGTGCATGCGCTCCAGAGCTCCGGCTAGGAGATTGGACACATCAGTCCAGCCGCTCCGCTGCACGTGGGATCTTCCCAGGCCAGGGATCGAACCGGCGCCCTTTGCACTGCAAAGTGGTGTCCTTACCCACTGGACCACCAGGGGAAGCCCCAGGAAGCCCCTCTCTTGCCATTCTTATACTTAAGTATAACAAGTCCGTTAGTGTGGGAATTAAGGAAGCTTTTACCCTCCAAAGAAACAATGTCATTATCCCAAACACTTTGGGGAGTACCTTTGTTGTGGTTGAGACTGGATATCTCAGACTCCCCTGGATTCAGGTCACACAATTCCTAATCCTTGTCTCCACTCACCAAAGCCTGTATACCTCCCAATCTATTTCACTTGACTGGATTTTGCATTTCTTTAATTCTTAAGATATTTAAATGTCTCTGGTCTAGTTTTAAAGACCTCTCAACTTGGTAGAATCCTGCATTCTTTTAATATTTTTCCAGTGTTGGAGTCCAACAACACATACAAGGTATGGAAACAGCATCCCCCGGTCTGGATATTTCCCATCATTGTCTGACCTGGGGCTCATGACTACCTATAGCAGCTGAAGAAAATTCACTAGAATGGATTTTATTTGAGCACTGCATCTGAAATATAACTTTAATATAACAAATCCTCTTCAATATTGCACTTTAATACCAAATACATACAGATGTCTTAACACAAAAATATTGATATTTTTGTCTGATTCTCTTGCCATTCTTTTTTTTTTTTAATTTTTGCCTCTTTTATTGATTTTTTATTTACTTATTTTCATCCATCTTTATTCTTTGGCCTGTGTGGGCTTTCCATTGCAGTGACCTCTCTCATTGCAGAGCACCAGCTCTTGGGTGGATGCGCTCCAGAGCACCAGCTCCTGATTGGACACACAGGTCCAGCCGCTCTGTGGCACCTGGGATCCTTCCGGGTTGGAGTTTGATCTGGTGCCCCTTGCACTGCCAGGCGAACTCTTTACCCATAGGACCACCAGGGAAGTCCTCTTGCCATTCTTTTTTTTTTTTTGATTGATTGATTGATTGATTGATTTTGGGTGGGGGTCGGGTTGGGAAGGGAGGGGAGCAGGCGGGCCACTTCTATTGGTCTTTCATTTCTCTATTTTCATCTGTCTTTGTTCTTTGGCTCCTGTGGGCCTCCCATCGCAGTGGCGTCTGTCGTTGCAGAGCGCCGGCTCTGGGTGCATGCGCTCCAGAGCTCCGGCTAGGAGATTGGACACATCAGTCCAGCCGCTCCGCTGCACGTGGGATCTTCCCAGGCCAGGGATCGAACCGGCGCCCTTTGCACTGCAAAGTGGTGTCCTTACCCACTGGACCACCAGGGGAAGCCCCAGGAAGCCCCTCTCTTGCCATTCTTATACTTAAGTATAACAAGTCCGTTAGTGTGGGAATTAAGGAAGCTTTTACCCTCCAAAGAAACAATGTCATTATCCCAAACACTTTGGGGAGTACCTTTGTTGTGGTTGAGACTGGATATCTCAGGACTCCCTGGATTCAGGTCACACAATTCCTAATCCTTGTCTCCACTCACCAAAGCCTGTATACCTCCCAATCTATTTCACTTGACTGGATTTTGCATTTCTTTAATTCTTAAGATATTTAAATGTCTCTGGTCTAGTTTTAAAGACCTCTCAACTTGGTAGAATCCTGCATTCTTTTAATATTTTTCCAGTGTTGGAGTCCAACAACACATACAAGGTATGGAAACAGCATCCAACCCAACTGGATTCTGGATATTTCCCATTGCATTGTCTGACCTGGGGCTCATGACTACCAAGTTATTCTATTGATGATGAAGACAGGACAGGAATTCGAAATGCTGTAACTCTTTAGAGGTAAATGTTCCTTGACTTTCATTTTTCTTTTATGAAGTTGTTATGTTCATGATGATAATATTTAAAGGAAATAGATTACGTCTGGTGCCTCATATATCAAAACTTTCCCTTGTAGCAAATGGTACTTTTGACCAGGAAAATTAATTCCTCTCTCTGAGGGCCAAGTACTAATTAATTCCTCTCTCTGAGGGTAAAATATTCATGTTAAAACCCTAGCAGAATTTGTCCCGTCTTCATAGAAGTACTTGTGTGCCCAGATGTGTAGACAGAGAACTCTCTTTGATGACAATACAAGATTGAAATCAGAGTGAGGAAAAGAAACAACTCATTCCTTTTGTCACTGCTGTTGTTGATATTGCTGAGAAAGGGCTGCCCCCACCTCCGAAGCCCACCCAGTTTCCCATCAAAACAAACTAGCCTGGATTTAATCCTAGCCATCGACCCCCAAGTTTCCCTTCTGGCTCCTCCAGGGGATACTTGCAAATTCCTGAAAGTGCATTCGCAGTAGTTTTCTTTTCTCTGTATTTGGTTAATGCTAATTGATGCCTCCACTTCAGCAAACGGCCATCCTTTCTCTGTTAATCCAAGGGACCTAGAATAAGAGTATGGACATGGGTACAGCTCTGGGATCACCCTTTTCCTTGCTCTCATATTATTTGTCTTCTTTTTGTTCCCCTCTCCTGGCCCTCGAATGTCTATCATAGCACGGTTTATTGACACATAGCCAGACCTGAATCCAAAACTAAATAATAATAAGACCACCTCATATTCATTAGGCACTTAATTATGTGCCAGCCCCTGGACTAACTGCTTTCTATGGATCCTTTAATCCCTGCAACCCAAGGACACAGCTGCTTCCCAGGCATCTCCACTTGAGTCTCCCACAGGTATCAGGAAATCCACATGTTCATAATGGAACCCATCACCTGCTTGCCCAAGCCGCCACCTCTTCCTCCTTAGGGGCTCTATTTCATTGATGAAAAAAACCAGGACTCTCAACTTGGTAGAATCCTGCATTCAATATTTTTCCAGTGTTGGAGTCCAACAACACATACAAGGTATGGAAACAGCATCCAACCCAACTGGATTCTGGATATTTCCCATTGCATTGTCTGACCTGGGGCTCATGACTACCAAGTTATTCTATTGATGATGAAGACAGGACAGGAATTCGAAATGCTGTAACTCTTTAGAGGTAAATGTTCCTTGACTTTCATTTTTCTTTTATGAAGTTGTTATGTTCATGATGATAATATTTAAAGGAAATAGATTACGTCTGGTGCCTCATATATCAAAACTTTCCCTTGTAGCAAATGGTACTTTTGACCAGGAAAATTAATTCCTCTCTCTGAGGGCCAAGTACTAATTAATTCCTCTCTCTGAGGGTAAAATATTCATGTTAAAACCCTAGCAGAATTTGTCCCGTCTTCATAGAAGTACTTGTGTGCCCAGATGTGTAGACAGAGAACTCTCTTTGATGACAATACAAGATTGAAATCAGAGTGAGGAAAAGAAACAACTCATTCCTTTTGTCACTGCTGTTGTTGATATTGCTGAGAAAGGGCTGCCCCCACCTCCGAAGCCCACCCAGTTTCCCATCAAAAACAAACTAGCCTGGATTTAATCCTAGCCATCGACCCCCAAGTTTCCCTTCTGGCTCCTCCAGGGGATACTTGCAAATTCCTGAAAGTGCATTCGCAGTAGTTTTCTTTTCTCTGTATTTGGTTAATGCTAATTGATGCCTCCACTTCAGCAAACGGCCATCCTTTCTCTGTTAATCCAAGGGACCTAGAATAAGAGTATGGACATGGGTACAGCTCTGGGATCACCCTTTTCCTTGCTCTCATATTATTTGTCTTCTTTTTGTTCCCCTCTCCTGGCCCTCGAATGTCTATCATAGCACGGTTTATTGACACATAGCCAGACCTGAATCCAAAACTAAATAATAATAAGACCACCTCATATTCATTAGGCACTTAATTATGTGCCAGCCCCTGGACTAACTGCTTTCTATGGATCCTTTAATCCCTGCAACCCAAGGACACAGCTGCTTCCCAGGCATCTCCACTTGAGTCTCCCACAGGTATCAGGAAATCCACATGTTCATAATGGAACCCATCACCTGCTTGCCCAAGCCGCCACCTCTTCCTCCTTAGGGGCTCCAACCAGAAACCTGGGTATCATTCTGGACTCCTCTTTCCTTATGCCCCCACCCAGGATGCAATCAATCGTTGAGCCCTAAATCTAAGTCTAAACTTTTCTCTAACACCTCCACTTCTCTCCAGCCACCACCTGCCCGACCATGGTCTGTCTCAGGATTATCATTACAACCCGATAAAATGCCCAGTCTTGCCCTTCTACAATCTGAATTGGCTCAACAACCAAGAGGAACTTGTATGAAAGGCAAGTCATCTCACCTCATAGCCTGTTTCCCTTAGGCTGTAACCTAAACTTCCCAAGAATTCACAAGACTTTCAAACACCTGACCCTTTATCACCTTAGAGCTTTTGTTCTAAATGTTGTCTGAATTCCTCCCTCTATTGCTTCCTCTTCCCATTTCTCTCAAACCCCATAACTCTTATTCATCCTCCAAGTCTCAGCCTAAACAGAGAGGCACTTTCTGATCTCCAGCCTGCTATGCCCATGACCCCTCACACAATACCACATTTCTCCTATTACTGCATCTACCATAATGCTCTAGCCTTTAAACTCCCTATGGTAGTAAGAATAATGTTTCCCCAAAGATGCCTCAATCCCCAGAACCTGTGAATATCTTACTTTACGGGGCAAAAAGGGGCTTTGCTGATGTGATTAAGAGAAGGATTTTTAAATGGAGAGATTATTTTGGATTATCTTCCCTGGTGACTCAGATGGTAAAGAGTCAGCCTGCAATGCATGAAACTCGGGTTCCATCCCTGGGTCGGGAAGATCCCCTGGAGAAGGAAATGACAACCCACTCCAGTATTCTTGCCTGGAAAATCCCATGGATGGACGAGCTTGGCAGGCCACAGGGTCATAGAGTTGGACATAACTGAGTGGTTAGCACTTTCTTCTTCCTATTTTGGGTTATTAGGGTAGACCCTATATAGAAACAGGAAAAGAGATGGGAAAGTGTGACTCAGAGAAGGAGATGAAGTAAAATAGAAACAGGAAAACCTGCAACCCAAGGACACAGCTGCTTCCCAGGCATCTCCACTTGAGTCTCCCACAGGTATCAGGAAATCCACATGTTCATAATGGAACCCATCACCTGCTTGCCCAAGCCGCCACCTCTTCCTCCTTAGGGGCTCCAACCAGAAACCTGGGTATCATTCTGGACTCCTCTTTCCTTATGCCCCCACCCAGGATGCAATCAATCGTTGAGCCCTAAATCTAAGTCTAAACTTTTCTCTAACACCTCCACTTCTCTCCAGCCACCACCTGCCCGACCATGGTCTGTCTCAGGATTATCATTACAACCCGATAAAATGCCCAGTCTTGCCCTTCTACAATCTGAATTGGCTCAACAACCAAGAGGAACTTGTATGAAAGGCAAGTCATCTCACCTCATAGCCTGTTTCCCTTAGGCTGTAACCTAAACTTCCCAAGAATTCACAAGACTTTCAAACACCTGACCCTTTATCACCTTAGAGCTTTTGTTCTAAATGTTGTCTGAATTCCTCCCTCTATTGCTTCCTCTTCCCATTTCTCTCAAACCCCATAACTCTTATTCATCCTCCAAGTCTCAGCCTAAACAGAGAGGCACTTTCTGATCTCCAGCCTGCTATGCCCATGACCCCTCACACAATACCACATTTCTCCTATTACTGCATCTACCATAATGCTCTAGCCTTTAAACTCCCTATGGTAGTAAGAATAATGTTTCCCCAAAGATGCCTCAATCCCCAGAACCTGTGAATATCTTACTTTACGGGGCAAAAGGGACTTTGCTGATGTGATTAAGTGAAGGATTTTTAAATGGAGAGATTATTTTGGATTATCTTCCCTGGTGACTCAGATGGTAAAGAGTCAGCCTGCAATGCATGAAACTCGGGTTCCATCCCTGGGTCGGGAAGATCCCCTGGAGAAGGAAATGACAACCCACTCCAGTATTCTTGCCTGGAAAATCCCATGGATGGACGAGCTTGGCAGGCCACAGGGTCATAGAGTTGGACATAACTGAGTGGTTAGCACTTTCTTCTTCCTATTTTGGGTTATTAGGGTAGACCCTATATAGAAACAGGAAAAGAGATGGGAAAGTGTGACTCAGAGAAGGAGATGAAGTAAAGGAAGCTCAGAGTGATGTGGAGCCATGAGCCAAGAAATGTGAGCAGCCTCTTCCTTCCTTCAGTTACTCAGTCGTGTTGACTCTTTGCGACTCCATGGATGGTAGCCTGCTGGCTCCTCTGTCTATGGGGTTTTCCAGGCAAGAATACTGGAGTGGGTTGTTATTTCCTCCTCCAGGAGATCTTCTCAATCCAGAGATCAAACCTGCATCTCCTGCATCTCCAGTATTGCAGGTAGATTCTTCACCTCCTGAGCCACTGGGGAAGCCCATGTGGGCAGCCTCGAGGAGCTGGAAAAGACATGAAAACAGATTTCCCTCAGAGCTCCCAGAAGGAATGCAGTCTGGATGATACCTTTATTTTAGCTTAGTGAGAACCGTTTTGGATTGCTGATCTTCAGAAGTATAATATAAAATAAATGTTTTAATGTTGCTTTAAGTCACTAAATTTGTGGTCATTTGCTCTAGCAGCAATAGAGAATGAACACACTCTTGGTGTAGATTTTCTTCCCTTCTATATCACTGGCACCCAGGACAGTGCCTGGCTTGTAGCATGGATTCAATAACATGTGGCAGGATGCTGCTTGGGGAATATTATCCTCTTCAGGTTTCTCCTAGCCTTCTGCTCTCCCTCTTTCTATGCCTGCAGCCAGTCCTTGAGTTTGTTTCTTCAGGAAAGAGGTATGACTGTGATAGGAAAGAACTTTTTGGGTTCTATGACAACTTAATCACTAAAGGGATGTTGCCTACAAGCTTCAATTACACCTGATTGAAGGCCCATCACTGGGAACCCTGCTTCTCCGGTAGTGAGCATTAAGCTAAAATGCTTTTAAAAATATATACTTAATTATTTATTTTTGACTGTACTGAGTCTTTGGGCTTTTCTCTAGTTGTGGAGAGTGGGGGTTACTCTCTGGTTGCAGTGTGTGGGCTTCTCCTTGTGGTGGCTTCTCTTGTTGCGGAGCCCGGCTCTGGGGCATGCAGGCTAACAGCAGTCGTTGTTGCATGTGGGCTCATAGTTACAGCTCACGGACTCCAGAGCACAGGCTCAGCAGATGAACTAAACCCAAGGGCTTAGTTGCCCTGTGGATGTGGGATCTTCCCAGATCAGGGGTCAGAGCCATATCACCTACATGGCAAGGTGGATTCCTAACCACTGGACCACCAGGGAAGCACCACAAAATCCTTTTGTTTATTTCACAGGGGAAAATCCTGACCAGTCCCAGCTGTGAATGACGGTAGGGAAGAAGGAATGAATACAACCCCTCTGGAGGCTGATGGGAACCAGGAAGTGTTTGACTTTACTCTCTCCCCTTTTAGTATAAAAGGAGCCTGAGTTCTAACTCAGGCAAGATGGTTCTTTGGGATATGAGCCTTCCATCTTTAGTTTGATGGCTTTTCTGAATAAAGTTATTATTCCTTGTCCAAACAACTCATCTCTTGATTATTGGCCTGTTGTGCAGCGAGCAATATGAGCTTAGACTCAGTAACATGATAAGAGGAAATAGCCAGCTGATCTTTCTTTGAAATTTTTATGTTTGTATTTGCCAAAAATAATTCATGAAGGAAATGACTCTAAGAAGAAATTACAAGATGTAAAAGAAGAAGGGATTTCTCTTGAAGACTAGCAAAACATTCCTTCAGGTAAGAGGGAGTAGAAAGAGAAAATGGGACTTGAGAAGAGAGAAGGCAAGGCCCCAGAAGGCTCCTCTTCAGGTTTCTCCTAGCCTTCTGCTCTCCCTCTTTCTATGCCTGCAGCCAGTCCTTGAGTTTGTTTCTTCAGGAAAGAGGTATGACTGTGATAGGAAAGAACTTTTTGGGTTCTATGACAACTTAATCACTAAAGGGATGTTGCCTACAAGCTTCAATTACACCTGATTGAAGGCCCATCACTGGGGACCCTGCTTCTCGGTAGTGAGCATTAAGCTAAAATGCTTTTAAAAATATATACTTAATTATTTATTTTTGACTGTACTGAGTCTTTGGGCTTTTCTCTAGTTGTGGAGAGTGGGGGTTACTCTCTGGTTGCAGTGTGTGGGCTTCTCCTTGTGGTGGCTTCTCTTGTTGCGGAGCCCGGCTCTGGGGCATGCAGGCTAACAGCAGTCGTTGTTGCATGTGGGCTCATAGTTACAGCTCACGGACTCCAGAGCACAGGCTCAGCAGATGAACTAAACCCAAGGGCTTAGTTGCCCTGTGGATGTGGGATCTTCCCAGATCAGGGGTCAGAGCCATATCACCTACATGGCAAGGTGGATTCCTAACCACTGGACCACCAGGGAAGCACCACAAAATCCTTTTGTTTATTTCACAGGGAACATCCTGACCAGTCCCACCTGTGAATGACTGTAGGGAAGAAGGAATGAATACAACCCCTCTGGAGGCTGATGGGAACCAGGAAGTGTTTGACTTTACTCTCTCCCCTTTTAGTATAAAAGGAGCCTGAGTTCTAACTCAGGCAAGATGGTTCTTTGGGATATGAGCCTTCCATCTTTAGTTTGATGGCTTTTCTGAATAAAGTTATTATTCCTTGTCCAAACAACTCATCTCTTGATTATTGGCCTGTTGTGCAGCGAGCAATATGAGCTTAGACTCAGTAACATGATAAGAGGAAATAGCCAGCTGATCTTTCTTTGAAATTTTTATGTTTGTATTTGCCAAAAATAATTCATGAAGGAAATGACTCTAAGAAGAAATTACAAGATGTAAAAGAAGAAGGGATTTCTCTTGAAGACTAGCAAAACATTCCTTCAGGTAAGAGGGAGTAGAAAGAGAAAATGGGACTTGAGAAGAGAGAAGGCAAGGCCCCCAGAAGGCGGAATGATGTGTCTTGGGTAGTCAGAGTGGTGGAGCACCCTATGTATTCCAGCTGAGCATCTGGAGGAGTCTGGTCTGGAGGGGCCAGGCAGAAAGGGGAGGTGTCTCAGTTGATATCTATTATAAATGCACAGATCCCTGGAACACCAGAAAGATCACCTTCTAGGCTATGGAAGTGAGTCTCCTGTAAGAAGGATCACAAGGCTAGAATCTTTCACATTGATCAAGATTAGACCTCAGTGACATGGGAGTTTGATACAGGAATGAAGTTCCATTCTAGGAAAATAAAGTTATATTTCTTGTGCTCTTGTATTTGTGGGGTGGAATTCAAACCCACCACATGCATCCGTCAAAAGAATAAACCACCCCATGCCTTACTGTCTGTGATTATTGCTTTCACATATCTGCAAAAGTCAACTTTGTTATGACTTTAGTAACTACCCTGCTACAATGCAGAACTCTTTCTTATCTGTTGAATATGTTTTAATATCCCTTATGACAGCAAGTGTTTTAAGCCTATTTTCTTGACTTTTGAAATGAAAATTTGGATCTCACAAAAGCCCAGTACTTCTGTGTGTTCCTTCATTCGCTCAGTGCATTCAACTATCAAGGTTGTATATTGACAGTATAGAGTTTAAGAGCAAGTATTCTGTTAGGTATAAATCCTTGCTCTGTATCTTGCTCACTGTGTGACCCTGGGCAAGTCACTTAACCCCTTTACAAAAAGTCCATGAGTTAGGCTAACACATAGGTTTCTTGTCAAGATAATTTGAGTTAACATATGTAGATGACTTTGGGTATGATGCCTAATTTACTTTGTGTTGAATTTCTTAAAAAAATCTACATGCCTATTGAACTAATGCCCCATACTATAACTGGAGATAAAAGAGATGATAGCTTGTTATGAAAAGCACCCTGCTGGTGAGTTTGGCTAGTTATTTTTAGACTGTGTGGGCTCTGTTGTAAAGTAGGTACTGGAATGTCGTGAACAAAACAAAAAATCCTGCTTTTATGGAGCTTACATTCCATTGGGGGAAATAGAAAAAAAATTAACAAATAAAATAAATGAATATTTATTAAGTCAGGTGGAGAACAACGCATCAGGGTAAAGGGGCTATGTGTTCCATTTTAAATAAGGTTGTTATTTAGACAGAGGCCAGAGGGAAGTAAAGGAGGAAGAGACTTCCAGGCAGAACAGCCCAGAGCAGAGGCCTGGAATGGGGCATCATTGTGTACCTGAGGACCAGTAAGAAGGCCTGTTTGTTGGGGCCAAATGGGCAAGTAATAGATGAGAAGTTGCAGGGAATTATAACGGTTGCAAATCAGAGAGGGACCTTGCAGGGGATTATAAAGGTTTTTGCTTTCATTCTGCCTGGGAACCACTAGAGAAGTTTGAGCAGAAGAGTAACATGATCTGACTCAGACATTAAAAGGATCCTGACTCAGCAATGCCAGTTCTAGGTATACATCAAATATATTGGAAATGGGTTTTCAAACAAATACTTGTATGAGAACACTCATAGCAGGATTGTTCACAGTAGTTAAAAGGTGTAAACAACCAACTGTCCATCAACTAATGGATGGATAAACAGAATGTAGTCTATCCAGGAAATGGAATATTCTTCAGCTATAAAACAGGATGAAGTGCTGATACGTGCTGTAACATGGGTGAGGCGTGAAAACATGCTACGTGAAAGAAGTTGGGCAAGAAGAGTCACATATTTATGATTCCATTTAAATGAAATGTCCAGTAGGGGCAAATCCATAGAGAAAGAAAGCAAAGGAGTGACTGCCAGAGGTGGGGGCAGGGAATTTGAAAGAGCAGTGACTAGGGACTCGTCTCCTTTGGGGTTGATGGAGGGGACAGCTGCTCAGTGTGGTGAAGGCACTGAAAGCCGCTGCATTGTGCATTTTAAATGCTTAATCCTCTTATGTGAATTAATGCCCCATACTATAACTGGAGATAAAAGAGATGATAGCTTGTTATGAAAAGCACCCTGCTGGTGAGTTTGGCTAGTTATTTTTAGACTGTGTGGGCTCTGTTGTAAAGTAGGTACTGGAATGTCGTGAACAAAACAAAAAATCCTGCTTTTATGGAGCTTACATTCCATTGGGGGAAATAGAAAAAAAATTAACAAATAAAATAAATGAATATTTATTAAGTCAGGTGGAGAACAACGCATCAGGGTAAAGGGCTATGTGTTCCATTTTAAATAAGGTTGTTATTTAGACAGAGGCCAGAGGGAAGTAAAGGAGGAAGAGACTTCCAGGCAGAACAGCCCAGAGCAGAGGCCTGGAATGGGGCATCATTGTGTACCTGAGGACCAGTAAGAAGGCCTGTTTGTTGGGGCCAAATGGGCAAGTAATAGATGAGAAGTTGCAGGGAATTATAACGGTTGCAAATCAGAGAGGGACCTTGCAGGGGATTATAAAGGTTTTTGCTTTCATTCTGCCTGGGAACCACTAGAGAAGTTTGAGCAGAAGAGTAACATGATCTGACTCAGACATTAAAAGGATCCTGACTCAGCAATGCCAGTTCTAGGTATACATCAAATATATTGGAAATGGGTTTTCAAACAAATACTTGTATGAGAACACTCATAGCAGGATTGTTCACAGTAGTTAAAAGGTGTAAACAACCAACTGTCCATCAACTAATGGATGGATAAACAGAATGTAGTCTATCCAGGAAATGGAATATTCTTCAGCTATAAAACAGGATGAAGTGCTGATACGTGCTGTAACATGGGTGAGGCGTGAAAACATGCTACGTGAAAGAAGTTGGGCAAGAAGAGTCACATATTTATGATTCCATTTAAATGAAATGTCCAGTAGGGGCAAATCCATAGAGAAAGAAAGCAAAGGAGTGACTGCCAGAGGTGGGGGCAGGGAATTTGAAAGAGCAGTGACTAGGGACTCGTCTCCTTTGGGGTTGATGGAGGGGACAGCTGCTCAGTGTGGTGAAGGCACTGAAAGCCGCTGCATTGTGCATTTTAAATGCTTAATCCCCTCTTATGTGAATTTTAACTCTTAAACAACAGTGTAAAAGATCCCTTCAGCTTCTGTGTGAGGAACAGACTGAAGTGGAGTAAGGACAGAGGTCAGTGAGGAAGCTCCTGAGGGATCCAAGGGAGGTGGTTTGAGGGGCTGGTGGGCTGGTGGTGGCGGAGGCAGTGAGCAGTAGGCAGATTCAGATATAGAATCTCAAAGGAAACTTCCTCGGTGTTGTCGCTGAGGCTCTCTCTGTGAGAGCCCTGGTGGTTACTCAGCACAGAGCAGGACTAGGAGGCTTGGGAGGTGGACCCATCAAGGCAAGAACCAGGCTCAAGGATGGCCACAGGGACCTCTTGCCTGGGACAAGATGCTGGAGTCCCATTACCCTTGATCAAGGATTACACTCCACTTAAGAATGGATATCACAGTAAATCTCTGTATAAACTGTTTTCTTCTGACCCATCAAAAAGCATTACTTTGAGAGAAAGATCTCCAAATGCACTACTGGG
The DNA here is from genome assembly GCA_022376925.1 of Tragulus kanchil. Classification (NCBI taxonomy): domain Eukaryota; kingdom Metazoa; phylum Chordata; class Mammalia; order Artiodactyla; family Tragulidae; genus Tragulus; species Tragulus kanchil. Next base: position 24,748,098 of record JAIOJX010000006.1, on the reverse strand, counting down.
TCTTAATTGTCCAGAAACAGTGACTAAGCCCCACTTGGTCAAGATTTTCTTGACTTAGCAGCTGTCCGGAAAGTGACAAATTTATGATTTGAGAGCAGTTTCATTTTTCTGCCTGAATCACACAATAATTTGTGGGAATTAGCTCCCTGATAAGATAAGGGGTGGGGGTGGGGAGCTGGGGAGAGGAGGGCAGAGGGCATTCAATGCCCCTCAGTGTTCCAGGGAGAGCTGTGGAATCTTTGGCGCAGCCCTGGACGCACTGCAGGGACCATTAAAGGATTAACTGGCTCTGGTGGGGCAGCCGCGCAGCGGTGAGGTTAGTAAATCATGGGAAGCCAGGTCGTTATCCTGGGAGTTCATTCAAGTTGTATCCGCTGAGACATTGGCTATCATCTGGAGTCGCCAGGGAGAGCACGGAAACCCCAAGCTGAACTCCGGGACTGAAGGGTTGAGACTCCCAGGTCACAAGCACTCGATTGCTTTCTCTTCTTGGCGCAAACCTTCTCCTGAACCTTCCATTCCGCCTTAATTATCAGAACATTTTTGTGGGGGCAATCCATTGCAAGTTGATTTCTCTCTACCAAAATTGTATCAACTTTATATTGAGCTCCTTTTCTCAAACACAAGGACAAACTTATTGGACAAAACAAAGTTTTCTTTCATGGCATTTGTCAATAAAGGCTTGGATGGTTGCCTTTCTTCTTTCTTTGTATGTGGTTTTTCATTTTATCAAGAGGAGGTAGGAGGGGGTGTCTTATTTCACTTCAACATGTAACTATTAAAAAAAAGAAACCTAATTCATCTGGCATTATGGAGTATGGAGGTTCTTGACAAAGGCAATAAGTGGAAATAAAAAATGTATTTGAGTTGCTTGTGTTTCACTCCCCAGATGCCCAGCAAAGCGGCAGCAAATCTTTCCCCTTGACCCTTTTCAGGACATTTATTAATTATGTTGCCGAGTGAGACTCTGTTTGAGGAATCTGTCTCTGTGTCCTCGTGGACTTGGACCGTCATCTGAAAGATCAGTTTTACAGAAGGAGGGGATTTTGCGTTGCTGGTTTAAGGGCTCTCCGGGCCCTAATGCGCCACAGTAAATCTCTGTATAAACTGTTTTCTTCTGACCCATCAAAAAGCATTACTTTGAGAGAAAGATCTCCAAATGCACTACTGGGTCTTAATTGTCCAGAAACAGTGACTAAGCCCCACTTGGTCAAGATTTTCTTGACTTAGCAGCTGTCCGGAAAGTGACAAATTTATGATTTGAGAGCAGTTTCATTTTTCTGCCTGAATCACACAATAATTTGTGGGAATTAGCTCCCTGATAAGATAAGGGGTGGGGGTGGGGAGCTGGGGAGAGGAGGGCAGAGGGCATTCAATGCCCCTCAGTGTTCCAGGGAGAGCTGTGGAATCTTTGGCGCAGCCCTGGACGCACTGCAGGGACCATTAAAGGATTAACTGGCTCTGGTGGGGCAGCCGCGCAGCGGTGAGGTTAGTAAATCATGGGAAGCCAGGTCGTTATCCTGGGAGTTCATTCAAGTTGTATCCGCTGAGACATTGGCTATCATCTGGAGTCGCCAGGGAGAGCACGGAAACCCCAAGCTGAACTCCGGGACTGAAGGGTTGAGACTCCCAGGTCACAAGCACTCGATTGCTTTCTCTTCTTGGCGCAAACCTTCTCCTGAACCTTCCATTCCGCCTTAATTATCAGAACATTTTTGTGGGGGCAATCCATTGCAAGTTGATTTCTCTCTACCAAAATTGTATCAACTTTATATTGAGCTCCTTTTCTCAAACACAAGGACAAACTTATTGGACAAAACAAAGTTTTCTTTCATGGCATTTGTCAATAAAGGCTTGGATGGTTGCCTTTCTTCTTTCTTTGTATGTGGTTTTTCATTTTATCAAGAGGAGGTAGGAGGGGGTGTCTTATTTCACTTCAACATGTAACTATTAAAAAAAAGAAACCTAATTCATCTGGCATTATGGAGTATGGAGGTTCTTGACAAAGGCAATAAGTGGAAATAAAAAATGTATTTGAGTTGCTTGTGTTTCACTCCCCAGATGCCCAGCAAAGCGGCAGCAAATCTTTCCCCTTGACCCTTTTCAGGACATTTATTAATTATGTTGCCGAGTGAGACTCTGTTTGAGGAATCTGTCTCTGTGTCCTCGTGGACTTGGACCGTCATCTGAAAGATCAGTTTTACAGAAGGAGGGGATTTTGCGTTGCTGGTTTAAGGGCTCTCCGGGCCCTAATGCGCCACTGCTGAAGGGGTGTTAACAGATGAGGAGGAAGTATTCTGCTCGATTCAATCAAATAACCTGCTACCAAACAAAGGTCCTGAGGGTATCGGGCCTGGGGTGGGTAGCCTGACAAATGGACTGAGGAACAAGCACCCTGGGAGTGAGAGGCAAGTGTGTGGTTGAGAGTCCCATAACCTGGATGAAATCCTCACAATGCCACTTTTTGTCTGTGGCTATGGATGTGTCAGGCTACCCAAGTAGCTCAGTCAGTAAAGAATCTCCCTGCAGTGTAGGAGACCCCGGTTCAATTCCTTGGTCCCCTGGAGAAGGAATAGGCTACCCGGTACAGTATTCTTGGGCTTCCCTAGTGGGTCAGATGGTAAAGAATCTGCCTGCATTGTGGGAGACCTGGGTTTGATCCCTGGGTCGGGAAGATGCCCTGGTAGAGGACTTGGCTACCCACTCCAGTATTCTTACCTGGAGAATCCCCATGGACAGAGGAGCCTGGCGGTCTGCAGTCTATGGAGTTGCAAAGAGCTGGACATGACTGCCTGACTAAGCACAGCACATGGGCAAGTCATTTGATGTCTCTGAGCCTCGTCTCTCTTTTAATAAGGTGAGTAACAGGACTTTCTATTTAGGGTAGTTTGAGGATCTGTGTTTAACATAGAGTGAGAGCTATGGTAGCTAGCTATAACTATCTTTGAGGGGCGAAGGATTGTTTCCTTTGCTGTGTCCAGAACAAACTCAGACCACTTCCCAGGGATGTTCTCTGGTGAGTGCTGGACTGTGCTTTGTGATCTCCTGCCTAATGACATCTAGTCGAAGAGAAAGAACACTGGGCTTGGAGGTCGCAAAACTTGATTCCAGGTGTCTTCTCTTTCACTAAGGAGGTGATCACCCTTGGGAAATATCCTTATTCTTTCCAAGTCTCACTTTCCTAATTTGTCAAGTGGGACGCTCACCTGGGGACTCAATGATATATTGTGAGGCTCAAGTTAGATAACTATTTCCTGAGGCTGTGCTGTGCAAGCTGGAACACACTCTATGGATGGGAGATGGTGGCAGTAATGAATGAGCTATTGGATAGCAGGCTGTTGATGTCATGGGCCATCCCAGTACCCTCTGATGGCCTCGGTCTGGGGAGGGACTGGGAATTGAAGACAGGAGGAGCCAGAATCATCCTACCTCCATAAATGTTTTCACTTCCCAGAGGTGGCACAGAAGTGTCATTCTTGCCTGAGGTGCCAGGTAGACCTTTGCAGGGCTGGGCACCATCTTGCCACCGCTGTGCTCGTATCACTAAAATCATGTGGATAATAGCTAACTCAGTCACCTCGTTCTCCCGCCTCCTCTGGAAGAGCCATTCTGAAGAGCGGTGATTAACCCTGTCCAACTTAAGCTCAAGAGGCCCCGGCTATGTGCACGGCAGATGGAGCGACTCCAATAAATGTAACTGGATTCCTTTCCCTAAGGCCAGAGGAAACAGAGCAGGGGCTGACCCACTCTTGGTCTCAGCAGCTCGTGGTTTCACGGTGGAAGGAAAGCAGAAAAGACAGACCAGGACTTCATTCAAAGGAGGGCCCCGTGTCTTTCTTCCTGGCGTGGCTGAGCTCCCTTTTATATGCTGTCTGATATGCTAAGCTGTATGGTTTTGCACAAATCCACCCTCAATGCAGTAAATGATTCCTGAACGCAACGTGTCTTGTTTAGTGATTTTTTTGTTTGTTTGTTTTAGCCTTGCTGTGCAGCATGTGGGATCTTAGTTCCCTGATCAGGGATCCACCCGTGTCCCCTGCATTGGGAGCACAGAGGCTTTACCACTGGATCACCAGGGAAGTCCCCTTAATACTTTTATCTGTTCTGCTCACCACCTTCGCAGGAAGCAGCTCTAGGTCAGATGGGGGCAGGTCATGATTTAAAACACCCAATTTCTCTACATCATCAAATTCTGCCCCCCATCCCAGATGTGAATCTTCCCTGGGAACTGTGCCCAGATTTGGAATTATGGAAGCTGGGTTCATCACCTCCTCTGCTGCTTTCTGACAAGAGGACTCATCCTGGGCTACTACTGGCCCCAGTCTCTAAGAACAGAGATCTTTGATCAAAATGCTTTGTGTTACAGACGTCTGTCATGTAACCTAAAATGATCTAAGGACACCATTCTACATGCTTAAATTGCTCTTTCCTCAATTTAGACAAGTGCATTTAGGAATGTATTTCCAAGTTATTCTGTGGCTTTCCAAATGAACTCTTAAATATAGAAACCCTATATCTAAAGCACCCCAAGACAGACCTTCCACGTGACCTCACATTCCTCCTCTTCTATTCAGGTCCACACCACAGCCTCTTGTAGGTATTGGTTCTCAGTCAAGATCAGTTGTCCAGAAACGGTAAGTGTGCATTCTCTGATTCAGTCATGGGCATGTTTCCTATTTTTGAAGGCTTAATTTTCAAGAAAATTGTTACTACAAAACTAATCTTTTAGCTATCTGAAACAATCCAAAATAAAGTATTTAGAATGAAGAGTAAAAGTAATCCCTTCCCTTTATCCCACTTCTATCAGGTACAAAATGTTCATGAATATGTAGCATTTAAGAGAAAAATGGGACCGTGCTATATATACTGTCTGCAATTTGCTTTTTCATTTAAAATACCTTGGATATCTTTCCATGAATATAAACTTTAGAGCAGGAAGTGGCGGGGTGTGTGTGTGTGTGTGTCTGTGGATTCCCAAGGGAATCCATGGATGGACTTTAGGAGTTCATGCACCCTGAAATTTTATGTGAATGCATGTGCATATTCCAGGGTTCATGACATCTCATAGGTCTCAGAGGGTTCAGCCACCACCCCCAAAACATATAAACAGAAATGCCCCAACCCTGTATTTGAGGGCTTTTTTGTACTGGCTGCTCTAAAATCACAGTTAATACTTAGACATCATTGTTCAATTGCTGTTGTGATATATTCGTCTAATGATGACTTTTATGAAATTGCTTTTAAATCCTAAGTAGCTTCAAGCATAGAAGCTCGCTCTAACTTGGGAATTTGCTCCGTAGACCACACTGTACCTCTCTTGGCTCTAAATTTTGTAGCAGCCTTGGGCCAAAAGCAATAAAACCTGACCTGGACAAATCTGTGTCGTAACAACTGTGCTATTAATGGGGTCTCTGTGCTGCGAGGCTGTGTGACGTTCCGTCCAAACAAAAAGGAAAGTGAAAAGCCAGTGAAAGATAGTCCTGAAGTCAGGTAACCATTTCAGAAAAGGAATGGTGAAGGAGTTTGAAGTCTAGGTGGCAAATCGGTTTCTAAGTCTTTGTTTTCTCCAACTGTAGCACAGGTTAATGCTTGTTTAAAAAATCTCCTAGCAACTGTCCAGTCCTGCTTTATCGCAACTGGAAATTATCTTATTAATTTATGTTTCTTTGTGTATTAGTTCTGTCCACGGGCACCTCTCCAGAATGTAAGCTCTGTTATTGGTCTTGGTGATTGCTGTTTCCTCAGTTGCCTTGGAAAGTGCCTGGCAAACAGAACTTAATCACAATCTGTTGAATGAATGAACAATTCAGTGAATGAATACAACCCTGGTATGATCAGTGAGAACAGAAAACCTGGGAGGTGAGGTTGGAGCTGTCCATCCTTCCTGTCAGGACCCCCATCCCCAAAGGAATAAAAAAGAGAAAGATGCCCATTTGCAAGTCACAACTGCAGCAGGTCGGCCCTCAGGAAGCCATCAACTCCAGCTTTGAGAGGGTAGCAAGGACAAATATCTTTTCCATTCCCTGACTATGGAATGGGGAAAGGATGCTTTTTGCGTTTTAACCTCATCTTGGTTCTCAGATGACAAGATGCACCAGCATGTCCCATGTAATGATGGCTCCCTCTGACACAAGTGGAGACACGAAGCAGCTGGTTTTGCTCTTCCCTGGCACTTTGACCCTGTTCAGACCCAAAACAGCCAGCAGCCTGTCCTCGGGGCCTGCTGGGCAGCCTGAAGCTAGGTGAGGAGCCAAGGCTCTGAGTGAGGCGGGGGAGAGAAGAGGCTGCCCACCCCACCCCACCCCCTCGCTAGCACAGCCATGTCGTTTCTTGGACTCATAAATTCCAAGCCAGTATTTGATCCCACAAAGCAAGATTGTGGTTATCTGCATGGATGGGCCTGTCATGTGGCCTGTAGACAAACCGCAGCCAGGCTGGGCCTCGGTGGATCATCAGTCACCAGGACAGAAGTCCTGTACCAGGTCTACTCCAGGGCATCTGTCGTAACAACTGTGCTATTAATGGGGTCTCTGTGCTGCGAGGCTGTGTGACGTTCCGTCCAAACAAAAGGAAAGTGAAAAGCCAGTGAAAGATAGTCCTGAAGTCAGGTAACCATTTCAGAAAAGGAATGGTGAAGGAGTTTGAAGTCTAGGTGGCAAATCGGTTTCTAAGTCTTTGTTTTCTCCAACTGTAGCACAGGTTAATGCTTGTTTAAAAAATCTCCTAGCAACTGTCCAGTCCTGCTTTATCGCAACTGGAAATTATCTTATTAATTTATGTTTCTTTGTGTATTAGTTCTGTCCACGGGCACCTCTCCAGAATGTAAGCTCTGTTATTGGTCTTGGTGATTGCTGTTTCCTCAGTTGCCTTGGAAAGTGCCTGGCAAACAGAACTTAATCACAATCTGTTGAATGAATGAACAATTCAGTGAATGAATACAACCCTGGTATGATCAGTGAGAACAGAAAACCTGGGAGGTGAGGTTGGAGCTGTCCATCCTTCCTGTCAGGACCCCCATCCCCAAAGGAATAAAAAAGAGAAAGATGCCCATTTGCAAGTCACAACTGCAGCAGGTCGGCCCTCAGGAAGCCATCAACTCCAGCTTTGAGAGGGTAGCAAGGACAAATATCTTTTCCATTCCCTGACTATGGAATGGGGAAAGGATGCTTTTTGCGTTTTAACCTCATCTTGGTTCTCAGATGACAAGATGCACCAGCATGTCCCATGTAATGATGGCTCCCTCTGACACAAGTGGAGACACGAAGCAGCTGGTTTTGCTCTTCCCTGGCACTTTGACCCTGTTCAGACCCAAAACAGCCAGCAGCCTGTCCTCGGGGCCTGCTGGGCAGCCTGAAGCTAGGTGAGGAGCCAAGGCTCTGAGTGAGGCGGGGGAGAGAAGAGGCTGCCCCCCCCCCCCCACCCCCTCGCTTGCACAGCCATGTCGTTTCTTGGACTCATAAATTCCAAGCCAGTATTTGATCCCACAAAGCAAGATTGTGGTTATCTGCATGGATGGGCCTGTCATGTGGCCTGTAGACAAACCGCAGCCAGGCTGGGCCGCGGTGGATCATCAGTCACCAGGACAGAAGTTCTGTACCAGGTCAACCCCAGGGCCAGTGCAGCTCGGGCCTCCGATGGGGCCCCGGAGGACAGCACATTATTGTTCTCAGGAACTCAGAGTCAAGCCTTCCTGTTCTCTGGGAGGTGAGGGGGGAGGTAGGAGGTAAATGAATCTCCTGCCTCTATCGGCGGAGCTTTTCCAAGGCTGGGGTGCATAGGCATTGTCCTAGAGAGTGTGTTACACATGCAGATTATCTGATTTCATCTCCAGAGAGTCTGCTTCACTGGGTCTTGTTCCAAGATGATCCTTCACATCTGCCATCGCCACCTCAAGGCCATCTATGCTGCATCCCAAATACTGGCTTCATGTCTAGGCCTTGCTCCTCTCCCGCCGCTCACCCTTCCACCCAACAGCCTGCGTGGGAGATTGCAGGACAGAGCAGGAGAGTGAGAAGGAAGGGCTCTCTGGACTTCCAGAGAAGTGCAATCCACACCTTCTGCTTTAGCTCTTCTGCACTGGTCCAGACTGGGACCAAGGACCAAAGAGGGCCAAGCCCAGAACCGCCAGGGTCAGCTTCTCAAACAAGAGCATTATGAGCAATTATAACACTGGTAACCCACTGGGTCTGGAAGATCCCCTGGAGAAGGAAATGGCAACTCACTCCTGTACTCTTGCCTGGAGAACCCCATGGACAGAGGCGCCTGGTGGACTACAGTCCATAGGGTTGTAGAGTCAGACATGACTTAGCGACTAAACAACGACATTGGTTACCATTAGCTGAGTGCTTCTACATGCCAGGTACTGTGCTGAATGGTTTCTGTAAATTATAAGGCAACAACTCTATGTGATAGGAGCCACTGTTAGGCCCATTTATCAGATGAGATACAGATGAGTCACTTAAGTGACTTTCCAACCTCAGCACTATGACTACAGACAGTGTTCTAAACACTGTCTCTCCCGGCATGTGGCAAGTGCCTCATGGCAGAAAAATCTCAGTAACCCTTTGCAGGACATCCCCCAAGGGAGTGCTTCAAGTGGGAACCCCAAGAGAATCACAGGAGTCACATAAACAAAACGAATTGGGAAAAGTATCTGAGGGATGTGATACCATAACGTCAATGTGTGAACTTGATTCATTTCTTTGATATGGGGCCAGCTTGTCTCCAAGGGTCTCCTCCCTTTGGGGAGTTTTTAGTGACTTCAAAGGCCAGAACCGCATTCTGGAGAGGGAGTAGAAAGAGGGTGGAAGGGGGTGTTTTGATGTCAAATTGTGAACAGAGGGTCACCAAGAGAACCCGGATTTCGATGTTCCTTCATTGTGTCACGGCTGACCATGAGTGCCTACTCTGGATGTGTGGCAGAGACTTTCTGAGGGACTGAAACTAGCCAGGTCAGGCCTTCAGACTGGGTCGCAGTGAGGGCAGCCTCACTGGCAATGGGAATTGAGGAAGGAGCCCCGGCTGCTCCTCAGTTCAGGAGGGTGGCCCACGTGACCAAGTACAGTTACTATTGCAATCAAGTCTTTCATTCTTGTGGACATATGGACATTGTGGGGAAGGAACAGTGGGTGAGAGGCGAAGGAAGTAGCAGGAAGGCCTCTACTATCATAAGTGAAGAAAATAGCTCTAGTCAGTCCTCTGCGAGAAGCGGGGATCCTTCAGGGTGCTGTGTGATGGTCGGGAGGGAGGGAAGGGGGATATACATGTGACTAATCTGAGAACATGCATGTCTGTGAACAACAAAACTCTGTAAAAGTTAAAAGTAAAATAAAGGTTTAAAAAAAAAAAAGTCTTTCATTCTTGGGCCACATGCTGGTATTCCTGGAGTGCAGTGGCCAGTTTAGGAGCCCTACAGACTAGCTGGCGCAGGTGGGTAATACTGCAGACCCTGGCAGCCTTTTTGGCTGTGTTTCTGGCTAGTCTCCATTGTGCACTTTTTAAGAAATTGAAGTACAGTTGTTTTACAATGTTGCATTAAATTCTGCTGTATGGCAAAGTGATTCAGTTATATATTCCTTTTACATCATTTTCCATTATGATTTATCATAGGATACAGAATATAGTTCCCTGTGCTATACAGTAGGACCTTGTTTATCCATCCTTTATAGAATAGTTTACATCTGCTAACCCCAACCTTTCACTCCATGCCTTCCTGCTGTTTTTTTTTTCAATTTTACTTTTTATTTTTACAGAGTTTTGTTGTTTACAGATATGTATAATTCCAGATGAGTCATGTGTATATCCATGGCTCCCTCCCTCCTCCACCCCCTTGCCAGTCCCCATTGTCCCATCGTTTCTGCTCAACCACAAGTCTGTTCTCCATGTCTATGAGTCTATTTCTGTTCCATAGGTAAGTTCATTTGTGTCCTATTTTAGATTCCACCTAAGTGAATTCTTATTCTTCTCTTCTGATTATAAAATTATTACCTATTTATTGTAAAAACTCCTAATTTCGGGAGAGATGTGTCAAGAATAAAGTCCACCTTACAAAACTCCCTACACTGTTTTAACTCTGTAGTTGTAGGTTTACCTCTCTTCCCTCCTCGACTGGAAGCTTTGTGAGGGGCCGTGTCTCAGCCACAGTTTCAGGTAAAGAACCCGCCCGCTAATGCAGGAGACATGAGACATGGGTTTGATCCCTGGGTTGGGAAGATCTCCCAGAGGAGGGCACGACAGCCCACTCCAGAATACTCTCCTGGAGGATCCCATGGACAGAGGAGCCTGATGGGGTTCAGTCCGTGGAGTTGCAAAGAGTCAGACACAATGGAGGCAGCTGAGCATGCACGCACAAGTGGCACGGTCAGAGCCCAATATTCATTTGTTGAACAAATACATGAATGAAGAGTCTCTGTGGCTAGATCAGTTCCTAGCTCCTGGTACACGTTCCATAAAGGTTTATGGAATGAACTGGTGCCTGCCGATGATTCGTCTGGAGTGGTGGAGCTCTTGAAAGAAGACCCCAGGAGCTCCAGCAAGCCCCTGGGTCCCTTGGTTTCACACAGGACTGCAGACCCTGGCAGCCTTTTGGCTGTGTTTCTGGCTATCTCCATTGTGCACTTTAAGAAATTGAAGTACAGTTGTTTTACAATGTTGCATTAAATTCTGCTGTATGGCAAAGTGATTCAGTTATATATTCCTTTTACATCATTTTCCATTATGATTTATCATAGGATACAGAATATAGTTCCCTGTGCTATACAGTAGGACCTTGTTTATCCATCCTTTATAGAATAGTTTACATCTGCTAACCCCAACCTTTCACTCCATGCCTTCCTGCTGTTTTTTTTTTCAATTTTACTTTTTATTTTTACAGAGTTTTGTTGTTTACAGATATGTATAATTCCAGATGAGTCATGTGTATATCCATGGCTCCCTCCCTCCTCCACCCCCTTGCCAGTCCCCATTGTCCCATCGTTTCTGCTCAACCACAAGTCTGTTCTCCATGTCTATGAGTCTATTTCTGTTCCATAGGTAAGTTCATTTGTGTCCTATTTTAGATTCCACCTAAGTGAATTCTTATTCTTCTCTTCTGATTATAAAATTATTACCTATTTATTGTAAAAACTCCTAATTTCGGGAGAGATGTGTCAAGAATAAAGTCCACCTTACAAAACTCCCTACACTGTTTTAACTCTGTAGTTGTAGGTTTACCTCTCTTCCCTCCTCGACTGGAAGCTTTGTGAGGGGCCGTGTCTCAGCCACAGTTTCAGGTAAAGAACCCGCCCGCTAATGCAGGAGACATGAGACATGGGTTTGATCCCTGGGTTGGGAAGATCTCCCAGAGGAGGGCACGACAGCCCACTCCAGAATACTCTCCTGGAGGATCCCATGGACAGAGGAGCCTGATGGGGTTCAGTCCGTGGAGTTGCAAAGAGTCAGACACAATGGAGGCAGCTGAGCATGCACGCACGCACAGTGGCACGGTCAGAGCCCAATATTCATTTGTTGAACAAATACATGAATGAAGAGTCTCTGTGGCTAGATCAGTTCCTAGCTCCTGGTACACGTTCCATAAAGGTTTATGGAATGAACTGGTGCCTGCCGATGATTCGTCTGGAGTGGTGGAGCTCTTGAAAGAAGACCCCAGGAGCTCCAGCAAGCCCCTGGGTCCCTTGGTTTCACACTGGAGTGACGGAAGGCTGAGCTAGTGCCCTGCTTTCACCCTGCTTCTTGCTTCCCTCATTTCTCTCGACTTGATAAATAGAGCTGAACTCTCTGGTCTGAGAGGTGCTGCGTTATTGATTCAAAAGCTGGCAACAGTGACCCGAGCACAGAAACATTTCCTGGGGATCAAATAACCGGCTCCTCTTAGCCCTCATCAATCTGCAGCCTGGCTACATGTCCACTCACTCTAGGACTTACTACCTGAACCCTAACCCTAAGTCCCCCAGGCCAGGGGATGGCCCGAATAATTTACTAGCATCTCGATTTCCCAGGGCTGTAATTTAGAAGGGCTTGCTGTTGGAGGCAAAACAAAGCAATGCTTTGGTTCAACCAAGGTTCTGAGTGGAGCTGTGTTCATGGAATGAAAATAATAGTCCCATATCAAAAATGCCTTTTACATTTTTCTTATCTGGCTTGCATACAAAGGTAAAGATAACCATTAATATCTCCAGTTTGTAAATAAGGAAATAAACTGATGGAACTTGAACAGACAGTCCTCAAGCCACAGATGCAATGCTACTCTACTGTAGGTGATAATAATAAATAAAATAGTAGTAACAGTTTTGTGTGTGTGTGTTTATTGTGTGTCAGGCACTGCACTTAGTACTTTTTATAGTAATCTGATTAAATGGTTGCACCATTCTTATAGATTATGCATGACTGCTATGATCATTTGATACTTGAAGGTACTGAACCTTAGAAAAGTTAGTAAAGTTGCCCAGGATATTGAAGCAGGTCTGGTTCTCCTAGTTGCTGTTCTGTAAACTCCATTAGGACGGGGACCACGTCTACCTAGCCCTCTACTGAGCCCTCATCGCCAGCACAGAGCTAGTGGGCAGTAGGGAATAAGTACCTAGTTCTTGTGCTTTCAGATACGGCGTTCTTCCTGATTTTCCATTCTGCCTCAAACGTGAAGAAGGCAGGTCAGTGCCTGGGTCCGGAGGCCATTATTTAGACATTGCCAAGACTTTTTATCTTCTGAGCCTCAGTTAGCTCACCATCAGCACGCTCACAGTCCACATACAGTACTGTCAAGGCACTCTATGGGCCTTGACGGGGTCTCCCACACCAGCCTGCAAGGGAGGCATTCCTACTGCTGAGGTAGGTCAGCTGTGGTTCGTAAAGCTGGGATAAGGGGCTAAGGTTACATAGGACCTAAGTGACAAACTTGAGATGGAAGCCACATTGATGCCAAAAGCAGACTCCACAGTGCCATCTCTCTCTCTCTTTTCAAACCCACTTTATTGCAATACAAGAAACCTCACATTCATCTATTCAGTGTTGTAAATTCACTGGCTTTAGTTTAGTCACAAAGATGTTCGACAGTCTTCAGAATCAGTTTTAGAACACTACTTTTCTACTTTGTTTCACACTACTTTTAGAGCGCTGATTTTCACTACTCCCTCAAAAGATCCCTTACCCTTTGGCTACCTCCTACTTCAACCCGACTAGGCTTACTCAGCCCGAGGCAATCACCAATCTACTTTCTATGTCTGTAGATTTGCCTATTCAGGACATTTTGTGTAAGTGGAATCATATAATACATGGTCCATTGTATCTGGCTTCTCCTAGTTAGTCTAATGTCAAGATTCATCTCGGGTATGCACGTAGCAATACTTCATTCCTTTTTATTGTCCAATAATATTCCATTATATGGATATACCACAGTTTATTTATATATCTGTTCATCAGCTGGTGGACATTTGGGTTGTTTCTGATGTTACCTCTCTTACCCACCCTATTTGCCTCCCGGGGATGTTCTGAAGACCAAATAAGAAACACACAGAAAAACATTTTCTGTTTGGAAGTGCTGTCCAAGTAGGAGGCGGCAATTCTGATTGAGCCGTTGGAAACAAACGAGGGCAAGTTGGCTATGTTTGTTAATTTGTTTCCAACGAAGCACAATGAATCCTACAGCAGTAGTGGGAAATTTAGTGAAGAACAGAAAACTGTGTTCTTATCGCTGCTAGTGCCTCTTCAGCCTGCTATTCTGTGATAATAGTTTCTATCTTGACTTTTATTTTTTGCTATAAAACAAATTATAGCAAGTGACTCTTTAAGGGAATGTTTTTTATTTGGAGTGATTCAAAAGTCTGGCATTTCACTTTTATGGAAAACAGATCTATCTTCTGTCACCAAACTAGGATATTGTTGACTGGAAATAATCTTACTAAACCAATTAAAAAAAAAAAAAAAAACTGTTCATGAATCTTTCTCATCAGCAGCTCAGCAATTCATACATCTTTCAGATATCAGAAGGGGCTAATCATGTGTGTGTTACTAAGGAATCCACTGTGTATATTTTGTAAACACACTTAGATGAATCTAAGAAGAAAACCAGGACCGTCAGGAAGCTTACTTTCTCTTTTCTTCCTTATCCTGGGATGAAATGAAACAGAAGTGGGAGATTCTGTTCTTTTCCTCTTCTTCATTTAGCAAACTAGGAATGGTTTCAGCTGAGTCCTATAAAGATGGCACATGCTGCACCAATATTCCTTGTGTATAACACACGTTCGGGTTAGGTGGTTTTTTTTTCCCCCTCGGCAGCCAGTCTGAAGGCAAAAGTTTAAAGCACAGGACTTTTAGAGGCAATCACCAATCTACTTTCTATGTCTGTAGATTTGCCTATTCAGGACATTTTGTGTAAGTGGAATCATATAATACATGGTCCATTGTATCTGGCTTCTCCTAGTTAGTCTAATGTCAAGATTCATCTCGGGTATGCACGTAGCAATACTTCATTCCTTTTATTGTCCAATAATATTCCATTATATGGATATACCACAGTTTATTTATATATCTGTTCATCAGCTGGTGGACATTTGGGTTGTTTCTGATGTTACCTCTCTTACCCACCCTATTTGCCCCCCGGGGGATGTTCTGAAGACCAAATAAGAAACACACAGAAAAACATTTTCTGTTTGGAAGTGCTGTCCAAGTAGGAGGCGGCAATTCTGATTGAGCCGTTGGAAACAAACGAGGGCAAGTTGGCTATGTTTGTTAATTTGTTTCCAACGAAGCACAATGAATCCTACAGCAGTAGTGGGAAATTTAGTGAAGAACAGAAAACTGTGTTCTTATCGCTGCTAGTGCCTCTTCAGCCTGCTATTCTGTGATAATAGTTTCTATCTTGACTTTTATTTTTTGCTATAAAACAAATTATAGCAAGTGACTCTTTAAGGGAATGTTTTTTATTTGGAGTGATTCAAAAGTCTGGCATTTCACTTTTATGGAAAACAGATCTATCTTCTGTCACCAAACTAGGATATTGTTGACTGGAAATAATCTTACTAAACCAATTAAAAAAAAAAAAAAAAACTGTTCATGAATCTTTCTCATCAGCAGCTCAGCAATTCATACATCTTTCAGATATCAGAAGGGGCTAATCATGTGTGTGTTACTAAGGAATCCACTGTGTATATTTTGTAAACACACTTAGATGAATCTAAGAAGAAAACCAGGACCGTCAGGAAGCTTACTTTCTCTTTTCTTCCTTATCCTGGGATGAAATGAAACAGAAGTGGGAGATTCTGTTCTTTTCCTCTTCTTCATTTAGCAAACTAGGAATGGTTTCAGCTGAGTCCTATAAAGATGGCACATGCTGCACCAATATTCCTTGTGTATAACACACGTTCGGGTTAGGTGGTTTTTTTTTCCCCCTCGGCAGCCAGTCTGAAGGCAGTATAAAAATGTTCCTATAAAATCCTTCCTGTTTTCAGCTGGAGGCTGCTTCCACTATTTTCCAAGCGGCCTCTACGCAATTCAGCTGATTTATTGGGTGCTGATTGTGTCTGGCAGAGGACATGGAGACAGACATATAGAGAGGTACCAGCCGGAGTGTGAAGAAGGTGATGATCAAGACGGGAAGAAAGGGCTAGCGCAGGGCCGAGGGAGAGAGAGAGAGAGGAAAGAGGAACGAGTCTGTGTCGCGATGGGAAGTAGAAGGGTCACCGAGACGTACAGGAAACACTAACAGCTAATACTGTGGTGGATACATTTGGTGTTTGCTAGATACTGTGCCAAACACTATCCACATACTTCCTCATACAACCACTGCAGTTTAATAATGGTACCCACGGAAAGCGGGTATCACAACATCACTAACCCCTCTCCCTTTAAGATGGAGACTTACTTGTCTGAGTTGTGCCCTTAGTAAGTGATGGAATTCAGGCAAGTTCCTAACCACAGCTCGCAACCGTCTCTCAAATCAGACGGAAATAAGCCTACACAGGATGCTCCATATAAGAGAATAGATACTTTCTTTTTAAAGGAAGATGAAGTCCAATTTTCTCACTGTAAATTAGAAGATTTAGTTCTGAAATCTAGGTGTTGGAAGTGAAGAGGTCAGTGCTTTACACTTTCACCATTTGAGCATTCTTGGTGGCCCCAAATGAGGCTGGGAAGATGGCGACTTTCATCTGTGGTGTTTCTACACACCTCCCTTCTCAGTGTTCAGGACTGCTGACTCATTCCCTACTCATTCACCTCCTTTCAAATGACCATTTGGTGACCCATTACATCAAGGCTGTCCTATGTCTCAGAACTGATACTTGTTTCCCGAGTTTATAGAGGAAGGAAGATCTAGAGCTGGAAAAGACACATTATCTGGCCCAATGCTTCCATTTTGCAGATGAGGAAAACTGAGGCTCAGGTAAGTGAATCACCCAAACTCACAGTTGGATAATAGGTCTTCAATGGCTGTTCCTTCTTATGTACAACTGTTGTTGCTTTCTGTAGAAACATGGAAGGGGCCCTCAGCAACCCCTAATGTCTGGGCTGAAGACCTCTGGTCGTTCTCAACATGATTAAGGTGATGTTCAACACCATTTAACTTCCTGTCAATCCTTCTGGTTCAGGTCAAGGAGATAATTTCCATTTGCCCCAGTGTTTAGCATCTAACACTTGGTGATCTCTCTTCATAACTGAGAGAACAAAGCTCAGGCTCAGAACCCCTAACAGGCAACTAGCCAGCAAGAGTCTAATAACTTTGTTTTGTTTTCATTGTGGTTATTATTATGCTGCTATTTATGGCCAATGAAACTGACCTGTCTGTGATAATGATACAAAGCTTCCCCTAAAATGTATCTATGTGTGTTTTTAAACATTGATCTAAACTTTTAGCAAATAATATTGCAGATGATTCACAAAGATGACAAAAATCTTCTCTGTTTTGTTCGTCACTCAGTCACGTCCCACTTTCAACTCTGTGAGCTATAATGCACCAGGCTCGGATGTCCCTTCTCCAGGCAAGAATACTGGAGTGTGTTGCCATTTCCTTCTTCAAGGGATCTTCCCGACCTAGGGATCAAACCTGAATCTCCTGCACTGGAGGCAGATAGATTCTTTACTGTTCGAGTCACCAGGGAAGCCCCCAAATCTTTATAATGGTAAACAAATGACTTAAAATCAGGAAACATCTCTGTGAACCATTGGAGGGGCAAAGAACTATACACGGGGCCCTGTATGGACCTCTGAGGCAGGCATTTATCAGATCTCACTGCCTAACTCCTGCCTACTATGAGAAGGGTCATCTTTGCATGAGGATTTGGGATAGATTCATTTTGACAACTCAACCCCGGGATCTAACATTCCCGTGGTCTGGCTTCTCGCTGGTGTGCCCATTTGTTCCTCTGCCCTCTCACGCCCCACTTCCCTCCAGTCCTGCAGTGACCTGCCAGGTCCCCTTTCTCCCTCTGTGGACCCTGACACTAAAGACGCCGGCTATCTCACAGAGAATTACTTCGCACAAAAGAATGGTGAGTCACTGTGACCTCCAGGACCAGACTTCAGCGAATGAGAAAGTGCTGTGCGGGGCAGTGGAATGATGCTGGCCTGGGGTGGGTGGGTGGCTTCTGGCCCTGTCTCTAGGGAGCTTGGGGGCCCTCCGTCTCCAGGCCTCAGTTTCCTCAGCAACTACAGCAACTGCCCCACCATCCAGGAGAACTGTGAGCTCAGGTGACTCTGCCCGCCATGTATCTCACCTCTTGGCTCAGAGAGAGGGTGGGCTGGAGACGAGAGGAGGGAAGAGAGGGGAAACGCGAGGGGAGAGAGGTCTTCCTGATCTGTGAAATGAGAGAGATCCATGTAGTCAGTCAGAGGTCCAAACTCAGGGAGTTGTTCGGAAGAGTTGTTAATGAACACAATGTTTGAACATGTCATACCACAGTGCCCAGCACACAGCAGGTGCCCAAAGGTGGTGGCTCGTCTCATGGTCATGGGACTGCTGAAGAAACGAGCCCACGTCTAGGCACGGTGGAGGATGCTAAGAGGCCAAAGGCTTTACCCAGGGTCCTCAAGAGGTGGAGGGGCCCCTCAGCCTGGAGAGTCTGGATGGAGAATGGGCTCATCCCCTCACCCCAGGGACTGACCCGGGACAGAGAGTGCAGTCAGAAAATTAACACCAGGAAGACAGTGAGGGGCTTGGGGGCTCTGCTATGTGGAGAAAAAAAAATGACAAGAAGCCAGACAAAGGTCAGGAAATCAATTTTTTTTCCTCCTAACAGATCTATAAGTTGAGAGGCTTTGTAAAGGTCAGTGTTGTTTTTCTTAAGTACCTCCAGGATTTACATCCTGAGTAACACTTGGTTTCCTCTGTGGTAAACATGAAGATCCAATTAGTTTTCCCTATAATTCAAAGAGATCCGAGAAACAGGGACCTTTCCGGTTGGAGTCAGTTTGGCTATAAAGTTTCTTGCTACATTATTCTGAGGATGAACTTTAATCCATATCTTATCTCCTGTTTGAAAATGAACATCCCTTCTCTTCTTATCATAATGTTTCTGCTTTCTTTTTCACTTTTTTCCCCCTTTCCTTAGGAGCCTTGGCCGTATTCCCTTTTGGCAATTAGAGTGAATTCTTCATACTTAGTTACGTGCTGCACTCAGTTACCTTAAGAATTTTTCTCCCTGACTTGACTCCAGAAGGCATTTTAAAGTCCTGTCAAAGCAGAATGTTGCTAGAAGCTGAGCTTTCTGGGCCCCAATTCTCAGTTTTTTACAGCGATGTGAAATGGGGATCACCGAATATTTTTCTTTGTTTTAATGGCATCTTTGGCCAGGGATGAAATCACTGAAGCAGCCCTTCCATGAACCCTGATTACAAAGGCTGCTTCTCAATCTCTGGGTTTCTCCTTGTCCCTCTGGGTTTACTAACCAACTCTGGTCTGTCCCGGGGGACTGTGGGGTGAGGTGGGAAATTGCCAAGGACAGAGATGGGCTTCCGAGATGGGCTTTCTCCTCATGCTGGGATAGTGTGTTGGTGTGCTGCCGTGCCCAGGGCTAGTTCTGGATTCCTGGGGTAATAGGATTGGGGGGGAGGGAGCTTCCTTCACCTCCTTTCATGCAGGGGTGAGAGTCAGTGCTCCAGGCCCTTCTGAAAGGCAGGACTAAGCTTTGAGTGAGAGATCTGTGTGTGAGCTAAGAACTTGTAGGGCTTGGAGGTCAGCAGCAATCTTATTTTGTTCTCTTTTGTGTGAAAGAGACATGAGTTCTTCAACAATAAGACCGTGTCTCGTACAGAGATCTTTTGAAAGATTTGACAGGAGACATTGGTCCTCTCTAGCATAATCCCTAACTGGCCGAAGGTCCTGATAAGCATAATAATTAGTGTCTCAGTGAATAGTTAGTGTCTTCAGTTCAGTCACTCAGTTGTGTCTGGCTCGTTGCGACCCCATAGACTGCAGTATGCCAGGCTTCCCCGTCCTTCACCATCTCCTGAAGCTTGCTCAAACTCACATCCGTTGAGTTGGTGATGCCTCAACAGTTAGCGACTGCTGAGTGTTGACTATGAACAGGCCCCATAGAGGCACTTATCATATATTATCTCATGTAATCTTAGAGCAGATAGATACTATTATGGTTTCCATTTTACATCTACAGAAACCAAGGCACAGGCTGGTCAAGCAACTTGCCTAGAGCCCTCAAGAGTAAGTGACAGGGCTTCCCTGGTGGCCCAGTGGGTAAGGACACCGCCTTGCTGTGCAAGGGACGCCAGTTCGATCCCTGGCCTGGGAAGATCCCATGTGCTGCAGAGCAGCTGGACCGATGTGTCCAATGACCGAGCCAGAGCTCTGGAGCACATGTGCCCAGAGCCAGTGCTCTGTGACAACAGAGGCCACTACAATGGGAGGCCCACACGGGCCAAAGAACAAAAAGATGGATGAAAATAGATAAATGAAAGACCAATAGAAGTGGCCCGCCCACTCCCTCCCTCTCCCCTACCTCCCCTCAAAAAAGAGTAAGTGACAGAGCACGGTACACATGGCAGTTCAATATCTGATTTTTTTTTTCTTTTTATCTTTGATGAGGGAAAAAAAAGGATGGATGACTATGCATCTAACTAATATGGTTCTTTTATGAAGAAGTGTTTTTACTTTTTGCCTCTAAAAAGATTTCCATTTGGTTTTCCTCTTTGCCTTTCACCTAACAGTCTAGAGAAGAAGTATATCAAATCAGAATGCATTTTGAAGTGGCAAAGAAAAAGAACCCAACTCATACTGACTTTAATAAAGGAGATTTATGATCTTGTGGAATAGCGAGTCCAAAACCACAGTGATCCAGCACCTCAGTGATGGGTTAGTTTCTTTCTGTTCTGTCTTCTGAGGCGTGCACTTCTTCCAAACGCTGATTTACATCATGGTGGCAAAATGGCTGTAGCATTCTAGGCTTCATATGTGAGTCGTTGAGAAGGTAAGAGAGCCCTTCTTTGCCAGCGTTCCAAGCAAGAATATGAAGATTCTCTCTCGTTGGACATCGTAAGTGGCAGTGAATCCTTGAATCAATCTCCATTCAATGCCAGGGGAGTGATATTTATTGACTAACTTGAGCTAACCCATGATCACCCCTGTAAACTGGGACAGAATTTCTTTCCATTTTCACCACATGGGACACATAGAAAGGCTGGATTCCCAAATAAAACATCTGGGTACAGTCGAGAAGGAGATAGCACAGGATGAGCACTGGGTAAATAATTCATATCTTTGATCATTTAAATATAAAGCATACCTCAGTTAAAAGTGACCAGTACCCAATGGCTGAAATGCAGGAGATGATTAATCTCACTTTGCATGAAAAGGAGAAGCAGGCCATTCCAGTGGGTGTAGCGGCTCAATGATATCTCCTGTGACTTGGGCTTCTTCTCGCTTTCAATTCAGCAGTGATTACAAATGCTCCTGATATTGCCTTCTCAAGTGTGACTCAAACAGGAAGGAAGAAGGAAGAATGGAAATAAAAAGTCTCTCTACCTATGCATCTTGTCTTCCGCTGAGCTAAGAAAATCGTTCTTCCAAAACCCTCAGCCATCTCTCTTTTCATTCCAACGGACCTGACCTGGATCATAGGGCCATCACTGGCTGTAGAGGAGACTGGGAAAGGGAACACCTGCAGTTTTCAGTCTGTCACGGGTAGATGGCAAGAAACAAAGTGGGTCAAGAATGGCCTTAGGTAATCATCTAGTAATGTCTTGGTTTGGTAATTTTATGGAAATGAAGTAAAGGCCTATCCTAAGCTTTTACTAGGGTCCATTAGAGAGAATAATACTGAGATCAAGCTTAAGGTCTTTTTAGTAAAACTCAGACTCGCAGTAGTCAGCAGTCATCCATACTATCTTCAAATACAAAGTTCAATGTAGCATTAGGTATTCAAGTGTTGACATCAATGAATGCTTTATCGGAAGCACACTTAGGCATCGGCCTACTTCATACTGTCAACAATCAAGGAGCACCTCACAACTAATTAAAAATCAGACGTCTAAAGTAGGCCTATAAAAATTGAAAATTCCAATACAGACCATTAATTAATCTGAAGTTTGCTTTTTCACAATGGCAAGATGATTTCTGTACTAATTAATTACCTCGTCTTCAGGGCTATACTCTCAGTCTCAAAGTACACTACAAATATCCTATCACTCAATAAATTGCAGCTAGTATCAGCAAAATATTTTTGGCCTATTTCAGGACTGGCGCAACAAGGCCAAGAAAATGACTCAATAGATTAGAGAAACAGTAGAGTGAAGGATGCTGAGAACAATCTGATTACACAAACATACATTCATTATGTTTTCAGTTTCGAACTATTCCAACTGTGGACATTTTTTCCCCTCCTGACTTCTTTTGAAAAATGACATGAACAAATTTTTCACTGCAGTTGGAAGCAGACTCTGTTAGAAGAAAGAGGCCAATACCCGGGAAAACTGTGACAAATGAATCTGCTAGGAGGAAAGAAAACTTAAAACACTCAGAGCGGAGGATCCAGGAGTAATTGCACTTTGGCTGGGCAGAGCCATTGTAGACTTACATTTAGTACTGACTCACAACCAACATTTCATGGTGCTTTAGCATTTATGAGGCATTTTTACTTACACTGCCAATTGGCCCAGGTTCTGATCAATTCCAAAACCCTCAGCCATCTCTCTTTTCATTCCAACGGACCTGACCTGGATCATAGGGCCATCACTGGCTGTAGAGGAGACTGGGAAAGGGAACACCTGCAGTTTTCAGTCTGTCACGGGTAGATGGCAAGAAACAAAGTGGGTCAAGAATGGCCTTAGGTAATCATCTAGTAATGTCTTGGTTTGGTAATTTTATGGAAATGAAGTAAAGGCCTATCCTAAGCTTTTACTAGGGTCCATTAGAGAGAATAATACTGAGATCAAGCTTAAGGTCTTTTTAGTAAAACTCAGACTCGCAGTAGTCAGCAGTCATCCATACTATCTTCAAATACAAAGTTCAATGTAGCATTAGGTATTCAAGTGTTGACATCAATGAATGCTTTATCGGAAGCACACTTAGGCATCGGCCTACTTCATACTGTCAACAATCAAGGAGCACCTCACAACTAATTAAAAATCAGACGTCTAAAGTAGGCCTATAAAAATTGAAAATTCCAATACAGACCATTAATTAATCTGAAGTTTGCTTTTTCACAATGGCAAGATGATTTCTGTACTAATTAATTACCTCGTCTTCAGGGCTATACTCTCAGTCTCAAAGTACACTACAAATATCCTATCACTCAATAAATTGCAGCTAGTATCAGCAAAATATTTTTGGCCTATTTCAGGACTGGCGCAACAAGGCCAAGAAAATGACTCAATAGATTAGAGAAACAGTAGAGTGAAGGATGCTGAGAACAATCTGATTACACAAACATACATTCATTATGTTTTCAGTTTCGAACTATTCCAACTGTGGACATTTTTTTCCCCTCCTGACTTCTTTTGAAAAATGACATGAACAAATTTTTCACTGCAGTTGGAAGCAGACTCTGTTAGAAGAAAGAGGCCAATACCCGGGAAAACTGTGACAAATGAATCTGCTAGGAGGAAAGAAAAACTTAAAACACTCAGAAAGCGGAGGATCCAGGAGTAATTGCACTTTGGCTGGGCAGAGCCATTGTAGACTTACATTTAGTACTGACTCACAACCAACATTTCATGGTGCTTTAGCATTTATGAGGCATTTTTACTTACACTGCCAATTGGCCCAGGTTCTGATCAATCTCCTCTAGAACATATTTGGTGCTTACAATTATACTGGATGTAATAGGTATTATTTTTGGCAGCCCAGCAGTTTATTCCCCATCTTCCCTTTTCTGGCAGCTGACTCAGGCCTGGCCAATTATCGTGTCCATTCACCTGAACCCACAGAGGGCCGACCAGTGTGCTCCTCTGAGATTTTGATAAATAGCCAATAGAGTTACCTGCGTACCTCATGAGCACCCCATGCTGCAAAGCTGGAAGGTAAGACTGGTGCTGTAGAGGGGAAAACAGGAGATGAAGAGAGTCTAGCAATCCTTTTCGACCTACAATCAATCTTTGCCTGATGCCAGACCCCTTGGGATGTCCTAGTTAAGAGAGCTGAAAAATTCCATTTCTGGCTTAGCCAGTTTAGTTGACTATCTGTCACTTGCAGAGAAAGTCCTGACTGATACCACATTTAAACCGTCTACAATCCATCTTTGCAGGTTCAGCTTGAATTGAGACTCTTTGACAAAGTCTCCCCTCATGACTCTTCCCGACCCTTCTTCTCTTCAGTAGCCACACTCACTCACTGATGGTACCAGCTGGCGGAGCATCAGAAGCAATCGCAACATTCTATGATTTTTCAGATGTCTTTTCAGCTGTGTTGTATGTATGGGATTGGATAATATAGTCCCCAGTTAGCAAACAGGAGAAGTTCGGAAAGGATTTTTGGAAGTTGTTTGGTTAGAACTTGGAATATGTGTCTCCAGAGGAGTAATATAAACAGTGGTTAAGTTCGTAGGCTAGCTCACAAAAGCCTCTCTTATGAAAATGTGTGTACAATGGCAGAGAATCACAGAGGAGGCGTGCAGAAAACTACTGCTTGGAAAAAAGGAAGTTTGATTGGAAAAAACCAGGAGGTTGAAAAGTCCAGACTTCTCTGGACTATCTGGAGAAGAGAAGTTTTAGAGTTGTGTTGGTCTTCTTTTTTTTTTGGCCACTTCTACTGGTCTTTCATTTATCTGTTTTCATCCATCTTTGTCTTCTCCTTTGGCCTTGTTTGGGCTCCACTTGACTACACAACCAACATTTCAGTGTTTCATTGACTCACATCTTCCCTCAAAAGAACATATTTGGTGCTTACAATTATACTGGATGTAATAGGTATTATTTTGGCAGCCCAGCAGTTTATTCCCCATCTTCCCTTTTCTGGCAGCTGACTCAGGCCTGGCCAATTATCGTGTCCATTCACCTGAACCCACAGAGGGCCGACCAGTGTGCTCCTCTGAGATTTTGATAAATAGCCAATAGAGTTACCTGCGTACCTCATGAGCACCCCATGCTGCAAAGCTGGAAGGTAAGACTGGTGCTGTAGAGGGGAAAACAGGAGATGAAGAGAGTCTAGCAATCCTTTTCGACCTACAATCAATCTTTGCCTGATGCCAGACCCCTTGGGATGTCCTAGTTAAGAGAGCTGAAAAATTCCATTTCTGGCTTAGCCAGTTTAGTTGACTATCTGTCACTTGCAGAGAAAGTCCTGACTGATACCACATTTAAACCGTCTACAATCCATCTTTGCAGGTTCAGCTTGAATTGAGACTCTTTGACAAAGTCTCCCCTCATGACTCTTCCCCGACCCTTCTTCTCTTCAGTAGCCACACTCACTCACTGATGGTACCAGCTGGCGGAGCATCAGAAGCAATCGCAACATTCTATGATTTTTCAGATGTCTTTTCAGCTGTGTTGTATGTATGGGATTGGATAATATAGTCCCCAGTTAGCAAACAGGAGAAGTTCGGAAAGGATTTTTGGAAGTTGTTTGGTTAGAACTTGGAATATGTGTCTCCAGAGGAGTAATATAAACAGTGGTTAAGTTCGTAGGCTAGCTCACAAAAGCCTCTCTTATGAAAATGTGTGTACAATGGCAGAGAATCACAGAGGAGGCGTGCAGAAAACTACTGCTTGGAAAAAAGGAAGTTTGATTGGAAAAAACCAGGAGGTTGAAAAGTCCAGACTTCTCTGGACTATCTGGAGAAGAGAAGTTTTAGAGTTGTGTTGGTCTTCTTTTTTTTTTGGCCACTTCTACTGGTCTTTCATTTATCTGTTTTCATCCATCTTTGTTCCTTTGGCCTGTGTGGGCCTCCCATCGTACTGGCCTCTGTTGCTGCAGAGCACCGGCTCTGGGCACATGAGCTCCAGAGCTCCGGTTGGTAGTTGGACACATCGGTCCAGCCACTCTGCGGCACGTGGGATCCTCCCAGGTCAGGGATTGAACTGGCGCCCCTTGCACTGCAAGGCGGTGTCCTTACCCACTGGACCACCAGGGAAGCCCTGGTCTTCCTTTTAAAAAATTAGTTTTAATTTTTATCAAATTATATATCCACATGGTTCTCCAAGGCTTACCACAAAAATGAGCAGTTTCCAAATCACTCCATCGATTCAATTTGCTGTGTTTTTTTTGGAGGGAGCTGCTTTTTAATCTTATAGTTGTTTATTTTGGTATTTAACATGTATGTCTAAACTGCTTCTTGAGTTTTCTTATTTAAGCACCATCTGTTGATTTTCATGAAGGCATATAAGCTTTCAGCTTCTACTTTCACCTTCCCACTCTGGTTTACAATACACACACCCTCATCTTCCTGATGCAAGTCTAGCATAAAACTTTGGTTAAATCAATATTTAGTGTTCACATTATCATGACTAGATAACATGCAATTCACTGCTGAGCTATACAGTATAAAAAAGTATGAAGATTACTTTTTCTCTGAATCACAACTCTAGGTTTTCCTAGAAATAATAATTACCGTACATTTTGTTTGTTTGCTTAAGTTTTTATGTAATTATTAAGGTAGCCTCAAATTTTCTCCCAGTTGGCTGTGTATCCTCTCAACAACAATACTCTCAATTTGTGCAAATTACTTAGCTTCTTTGTATTTCAGACTCCTCACCTGTGAAATGGACATAATAACAGTACCTATTTCACAGGGTTGTTGTGAAGATGAATTATAAAGCACTTAATATGATACAATATGGGCTTCCCCGTGACTCAGTGATAAAGAATCTGCCTGCAATGCAGGAGACATAAGAGACATTGATCCCTGCATCAGGAAGATCCCCTGGAGGAGGGCATGGAAACCTACCTCTAGTATTCTTGCCTGGAGAATCTCGTAGACAGAGGAGTCTGGTGGGCTGCAGTCCATGGGGTCACAAAGAGTTGGACATGATTGAAGTGACTTAGCACATACACACTCATAGGACAATATAGTTAACATCTACCTGAAATATTAGCTACTGTTGCCTTGCAGCCTCTAGTGCTACTGTCAATAAGCCTGTAGCTGTTGAGATTCTTGATACTTTCTAGGTCACTCATTTCTTTTTCTTGAGCAGTGGCTAAAATCTGTCTATACCAATATTCTGAAATTTTATACTGATGTTCATGTACGTTTATTTTTTACCCATTCTGGGCACTCAGGAGGGCCTTTCAATCATGAGACTCATGTCCTTCAATTTGGGGTAATCCTATTTATTAATTAATTAACTTGTTTGTTTAATGATAGCTTTCCCTCTGTTTTTTCTGTCCTTTTTTCCAGGAATTCCTATCATTTAGTTGATCTGGTGTGTGTTTTATTTTCACCTTTATCTCTTATCTCTTCGTCCCTTTTTATCATACAGCTAATGTTTAAGAGCTCTGCCTCTTTTTATTTCTTTTTTTTAAAAAACAGCATGTTCTCGTTTCATGGATGCATATATTCTTTTATTGTTCTGAGAATTTTAATGAAGAAAAAAATGATTTTTTTCTCTTAGTAGCCTTTGTCTTTGCTGTTTGTTCTTATCACCTCTTTAACATGAAAATCTTTCTCCTAGGACAGCAAGTAATTCTTGGTATTCAACTGGGGCAAAAAAGAAAAGTTAACTGGGAGGTCTGTGTGTGTGTGTGTGTGTGTATCTGGGTGTGTGTGAATGGGATTTGTTACCTACGGGCTTCACCACAGGGTAATTTTTTTTTTTTTTTTTTTGCTTTTTAAAAAAATATTAAAAATATTTATTTTAAATTTATTTGTTTGGCTGCCCTGTGTTATAGCTGTGGCATGTGCGATTGAGCTCTCTGACCAGGGACGGAACCCAGGCCCCCTGCATTAAGGGCTCAGAATCTTAGCCACTGGACCACCTGGGAAGTATCCCATTGGGCGATATTGCATCTGATCAGGAAGCCTGTCATGTCAGTATATTTTCTCTTTGTTGTTTTGCTATGGACCAGGTATTTTTTTTTTAAGTCTTTACTGTACTTGTTACAGTATTACTTCTGTTTTATGTTTTGGCTACCAGGCATATGGGGTCTTAACTCCCTGACAGGGACTGAACCCACATGCCGAACCCACACACCCTGCATTGGAAGGCGAAATCTTAACCATGGGATCATTAGGGAAGTCCCTCTTTTCTCTCTGGCTGACCTGATTCATCAGAGAACTCTGCAACCTCCTTTCTGGAGGATATATGTCCGGCCTACTAGAGAGCCTGGCTTGGGCAGTATTTAAAGTTGTATTTAATCCTCTTGTTATTAATGAACTTAGCCTATCTGGAGAATAAACCTCCACTGTTTTGCTGGGGTGGGGCACAGTCACCCAGCTGTAATGACTCAGGAGAGGTTATCAAATTGCTTCTTCATTCTTCAACAGACTTCCCAATATAGCTCTAAGTTCTGATTCTCACTTCTGCAATGCAAATTAGGATTCTCCTTAGTGCTCACTACCATTAACATAGGAGCCTGATTTCTTGGGTCTTCTGTCAGTTACCACTAGACTTTTTACTCTTTTAACAAGAGGGGAACAATTGGTTCATGCTGCACTTTTCACTTTACTCATCAAGAACATCATTCCAAGCCAATAAATATTCTCTAAACTAGGTTCATAGTTGCTTTGTATTGCTTCATATAAATGTGTCATCATTTATTTAACCCATTTTCTATTGCTGGATAAATTTGGGTTATTTCCACTATCTTTATATTACGAACAACTGAGTTTTGAATATTTTTGTTGCAATTTTCTGTTGACGTCTTTAATTATTTCCTCAAATTCAGTTCAGAGCTACTTTTGACAGTACTACTGTTGACAGCTCAGTAATCCCACAAGATGATTTGTGAAATAGGTTCTGCAAATAAATGTTTGGAGCTGCCGAGATTCTGTGTGGATCAGTATTTTTAAAGCCCCATAGATGTTTTTGTTATGCAGTTCAGTTTGGAAACCATTTGATCACAGACTGCTGCCATTTTACCCCAAAAAAGCTGCATTTATGGAGGCCCAAGTGAAGCAGCAGAAGAAAAATTGCCAGGTGTCTTAGTCCCTTTGGGCTGCTATAATACAACACCACAGACTGGGGGGCTGATAAAGAAAAGAAATCTCTCACAGTTTGGGGGGCTGAGAAATTCCAGATTAAGGCACAGGCAGATTCCACGTCTTGTGAGAGCCCAGTTCCTGCCTATGGTTCATAGGCAGCTATCTACTAGCTGTATTCTCACACAGTGGGATGGATGAAGAAGCTTTCTGGAGACTTCTCTTAAAAAGGCACTCTGCTTTCATGACCTAATCATCTCTAAAGGTCCTACCTCCAAATACCACTACATTGGGCATTGTTGTTGTTGTTCAATTGCTAAGCTGTGTTCACCTCTTTGGGAACCCTATGGACGGTGGCCTGCCAGGCTCTTCTGGGGATTCTTCAGGCAAGAATATTGGAATAGGTTGCCATGGCCTCCTCCAGGGGATCCTCTCAACCCAGGGGTCGAACCCAGGTCTCTTGCATTGCATGTGGATTCTTTACCACTGAGCCACGGGGGATCCCCCTACATGGAGGATTAGCTCTCAACAAATGAATTTGGGGCAGGTGGGAGACAAATCACAAAGCATTTAGTCTCCAGCAGTGGGGCTAAGAATGTCAACAGGCCAACATTATAGCTGTTGGTGTTCAGCCGCTCAGTCGCGTCCAACTCTTGGCAACCTTGTGGACTTTAGCACACCAGGCTTCCCCGTCCTTCGCTCTATCTCCTGGAGTTTGCTGGGGCTTATGTCCATTAAGTTGGTGATGCCATTCAACCATCTCACATAGTATCACCCACCTACTTTATCCTCAGGATGTGCTCAGAGCTCTAAACAGTGGGAAGTTATGCTTTCGGAATAATTTCATTAAAAAAATCATGAAATAAAGAAATAAGGCACAGTTTGTTTGGAACACAAACTTCATAGTATACACTTGAGGGGAACAAAAAGAGAATGTTTAATACTGTTAATAATTTTGAGGGAGGGTTCCAGATGGAAAAACAAGCAGCATTTTAGCAATGTCAAGTAAGGGCCAAATCTAGTAATTCTCAAATTATACTGAGCAGATATTTCACAGGGCAAGGTTGTTAAAAATGCAGATTTTCTGGCCTCATTGCTCTTAATCTAACTTGTCAGCTATAGTGTTGGCCCTAAACCCTGAACCTACAACAAAGATTCTCCCAGGAATCTGACGTAGGTGGTCTGTGGACCTAAATCTGAGAAACTGGTGTAGGCAGTGTTTTGCCAGAAATCATCAGAGTCGCTTGAATCTGGAAACTTCTCTGGCGTTTTCTTGTTAATTGTCACAGGATCTTGGGGTTAAGGCTGAGAACACTTTTCCCCCATCAAACAGGGCACCAAGCCCAGAAGATGCTGGAGTGACCCCTTAGGAAGGGTTGTTAACTGAGCCCAGTGTGTCAGGCAAATATCTGCAATGGTCGGGCTTTCTAACCTTGTCTGTTTGGCTGTTTGCTGGGATCACTTAAAATTCACACAGCCCCACTGGAAAGCAAGGCTTTCAGGCTGAAAGGCTACACATACCCTGGTAAAGGGCTTTAACAAACAACAATTAGAGAAAATGAGAAAACAGGTCCAAGGAATAGGAAATAACCACTCAAAATTTGGAAGCACATTTTTGGGGGTCCTTTTTCCTCTCTGTAGCTTAACTTTTTGTGACCTGACAATGCTCTTCTCTTTCTTGAGGCCTGTCTCCTAGTCCGAACCTGCAAGAATTGGATCAAAGCGCCAGCTCTCCAATCTTTGACCCAAATAAGTCTGCAACACCCGCTCAGAAGCTGGGCCGGACTCCGGGTCGAAGCTGCGGGGTGAGGCTCTCAAGCTCTAGCACGAATTTTTATTGCAGCTGGAAGACGGGGCGTCGCCTTCGCAGCCCAACCCCGCTGCCTCCCCGAAGGCTGCGGCCTTGCTGGACTCCCAGTCTCTCGGGTCAAGGGTCGCGGGCGGAGAGGGCCACAGCGACCCCGCGCGGGGCAGCCCCGCGTTCCCGGAAGCTCAGGCTCCCGGGCGCCAGGCTGCAGCGTCCTGGGTGCGCGCTAAGCGCTCCGCGTCCCGGGTCACCGTGTTACTCAAGACCGGTCCTCACAAGGGCCGTCTCGGTCCCAGGACACTCGAGCGACACCAAGGGTAAGCGCTGCGCATCCCGTGGACATTCTGGAAGCCCGGGAGAGAGTCGGGGGTCTCGGTGCTCCTCCGAGCGCTCCGGGCGCAGGCGCCGTCTGACCCGAGCTTGCTGCCTGCCCGGGTGTCCAGTTCAAATACGTGGTGTGAGTGGGCTTCCCTCCACTCCCCTGTCGCCTGCAGAGCACGACAGGCCTGGGGGCCGCGGAGCACGCTCCCGCGTGGCCCGGGGTGAAATGACCCGGGTCATCCGCTATTTACCGCTCCCTCCCCCCGCCAGCCTCACTTTCTGCTCTTGTGCACCTTGCCCTGCCCCAGCCAAGCCCGTTTCAGCAAGGTTTGCCTGCTTGCTCCGGCAGGACCTGCTTCCTCTTTGCTCAGCTTAGGAGTTCCCTTTAGAAAACACACCGGAAGGGGGAGCGTTGGGCCGGCTTTACAGAAAGGCCCGCCTCCCGTTGGTTTTAACCGGGGGATCACTTAAAATTCACACAGCCCCACTGGAAAGCAAGGCTTTCAGGCTGAAAGGCTACACATACCCTGGTAAAGGGCTTTAACAAACAACAATTAGAGAAAATGAGAAAACAGGTCCAAGGAATAGGAAATAACCACTCAAAATTTGGAAGCACATTTTTGGGGGTCCTTTTTCCTCTCTGTAGCTTAACTTTTTGTGACCTGACAATGCTCTTCTCTTTCTTGAGGCCTGTCTCCTAGTCCGAACCTGCAAGAATTGGATCAAAGCGCCAGCTCTCCAATCTTTGACCCAAATAAGTCTGCAACACCCGCTCAGAAGCTGGGCCGGACTCCGGGTCGAAGCTGCGGGGTGAGGCTCTCAAGCTCTAGCACGAATTTTTATTGCAGCTGGAAGACGGGGCGTCGCCTTCGCAGCCCAACCCCGCTGCCTCCCCGAAGGCTGCGGCCTTGCTGGACTCCCAGTCTCTCGGGTCAAGGGTCGCGGGCGGAGAGGGCCACAGCGACCCCGCGCGGGGCAGCCCCGCGTTCCCGGAAGCTCAGGCTCCCGGGCGCCAGGCTGCAGCGTCCTGGGTGCGCGCTAAGCGCTCCGCGTCCCGGGTCACCGTGTTACTCAAGACCGGTCCTCACAAGGGCCGTCTCGGTCCCAGGACACTCGAGCGACACCAAGGGTAAGCGCTGCGCATCCCGTGGACATTCTGGAAGCCCGGGAGAGAGTCGGGGGTCTCGGTGCTCCTCCGAGCGCTCCGGGCGCAGGCGCCGTCTGACCCGAGCTTGCTGCCTGCCCGGGTGTCCAGTTCAAATACGTGGTGTGAGTGGGCTTCCCTCCACTCCCCTGTCGCCTGCAGAGCACGACAGGCCTGGGGGCCCGCGGAGCACGCTCCCGCGTGGCCCGGGGTGAAATGACCCGGGTCATCCGCTATTTACCGCTCCCTCCCCCCGCCAGCCTCACTTTCTGCTCTTGTGCACCTTGCCCTGCCCCAGCCAAGCCCGTTTCAGCAAGGTTTGCCTGCTTGCTCCGGCAGGACCTGCTTCCTCTTTGCTCAGCTTAGGAGTTCCCTTTAGAAAACACACCGGAAGGGGGAGCGTTGGGCCGAGAAAGGACTTTTCTACAGAAAAGGCCCGCCTCCCGCGCACCTGGTTTTAATAAGAGTCTAGGGAGAAATATGGCCGGGGGCCCGAAGGCGCCCCGAGAAATGCCGGCTAGGGAGAAACAGAAGGGTGCGCATGGATCCTACGTAAGCAGTCGCACTCGTGGTACAAGGGTTTGCAAAGACCTCGTGCACTTTTCAGCTTTCAGTGGCTTGGAGCAGATGGATGTAAGATGGTAGTATGCTAGAAATGGGATATAAATAGCAGTTAAAGATACATTTATTAACTTCGAGGACGGGAAGATTGCATAGTGGTGCACAATGTAGTCTTTTTTTCCCAGCTTTAGTAACAAAAGGAATATTGAAAACAACTCTGCCCCTGCCCTAGATTGCCCACTGCCTAGTCCGTGTGCACATATTTTTTTACATAGTTACATTTAGAGGTACACGGCATTCTTATTTCAAATCCGGAACAGGGAGGCGAATTACATCCTAAGAGAACGGAAGTCTTCTTCATTACTTTTGAGAAAAGCATCTCTCAATACATGAACTGGAAGTTAAAGATTGTATCACACTTTCAACCTATAAAAGTTTAAAGGATAAAGGACATAAAAGGCTTTTTTTTTTAAAAAAGACCTTTGTGAGACATGTAAATATATATTCATGTACGTTCTTTTTGCATCTTAAAGCCAAGAACAAATATAACTCTTTGATCTTTGCACTCTAAAGAACTCAACTTTGCCTTGTGCTAGAATTTTGAGAACATTTAACTTCGTTTCTTAAGCCCCTAGTCAGTATTAAATCAGCGACCTCAGGATTGTACTGCCGGACCCTCTGCTTGGAATGATGATCTCTTGCCTTTGCTTTGCTAGTGCATCCTTATTCAGATCTCTAGTATCCATTTCCCTGCCCACCCTCATGCAACAAGGATATTTCTTCAAAGCACTTATCATGATCTGAAATTACTAATTTGATTATTGCTTGCCCCCACTGCAATAATTCAAGGGACTTTGCTGTTTTACTTGCTCTTATAATATCCTAAAACCATACTAGCCAACTCCCAGGGTCTACCAGGACTCATATTTAGTAAATACTTTAAAAAAAAAAAAAAGACAAGGAAAAAGAGATCACAGTATAGAGTGTAGCCTTGGGAGTATTTGCTAAGTGAATGTGCCCGCCCCACACTTCCCCTGGGTAGCTTGGGTGCAGCTGCTGTGTGTGACCCCCTTGCCCTTCTAAAGACTCACCCATGGTGACCCCCCCCCCCACCTCCCAACCCATAGTGACCCCCCTGCCTCCAGCCCCGGCAGCAGGCCCTGAAGGCAGCCCAGGCTCAGGCAGATTTTTGGGGCCCAGATCTTGGACTAGAGACCAAGTGGGATTCTCCCCAAGGCCTGGGACTGCTGGCCGCACCACCCCTCTGACCCTTTAGCACTTCCTAGTGCTTGGCTGCATGCATGAGGTTCCATAGTTCACAGTGGGAGGTACTCGTGAAAGATGTGCTGTTATTGTTGGACTCCCAGCGCAGGGAGTAATTAGGGAAATGACATGCACTAAAGTCGAGGTCTTTCCTTGTGGGCTGAGTCCCACAAGAAGCCGCGCCTGGCCTCTTGCTGGCGAAAGCGATGGATTCCTGAGGATTCTTACGTGGCTCACTTCTCAAGAGGAAGGCTTGATGAGGAAGAGGCTGGGAGTGGGGGCAGAGAAGCTTGGAATTGCCCGTGGTTCCTTGGGGATTAGTTGTTGTTGAACCACCCTGGGCAACACCAAGGTGGCGTGGCTGGGCCTGCTTGCCTTTCCTCAAGGCCACTCTGGGCTCCCAGGGCTTGACGGTGGCCCAGCACATCAAGGGGCGGGCTTAGAGACTGCAGCAGCGGGAGGGACTGAGGCAGCTGCCCATTGCCAGCAGAGAAACAGCTTCCCTTAAGCTCCGGAAGTGCCCAGCGTGGTGTTCGGCACATGGTGTGTGTTTAATAAATGCTCACTCAAGTAGGAAGAGGGAGAGCGTGCTTCCAGCTGTGTTTCAAGCCTCGCTGTGTTGGTGGACGGGGACTCTGGAGGCTTACTGCCTGGGTTCAAATCCTGGTGCTTCCACTTGCAGACTGTCCCTCGGCATCTATCTGTGGTCCACAGTCCTCACGTTTATGAAGGAAAATGTTACCCACTTCATGGGGTGCTGATGAGGGTTAGATTGGAGTAAATTTTAAAAAGCACTCAACGCCTGGCATATACTAATAGGGTGAGTGGTAAAAATGAAACAAACAAGCAAACACCAATGTGGGAAAGGTAGCAGTTACCTCATGGGGAGGAAAGCTGTGGGAATGGCACACGAGAGATTTCAGAAGTAGCTGTCGTCTTTCTGTTTCTTAACCTGGGTGGGTTTGTGGGTTTTGTGATATTGCTATTTTTTATACATCTTGTAAATACTTTAGTAACTGCTCTATATATGATAAAACATTAAGACTACACTCTGATTCTCTTATACTATATTTCAGCACGCAGGACCATTGAAGTGTTAATTGATGTGATCTATCTTCCTCTTGCACAGCCTTCTGAGGGAAGAATTACTATTTCCATTTTACAGATGTGGGAACTGAGGCCAAATAAATTGCTTAAGGTCTGCACAGTTAAATAGGGGATCTGGGTTTTAAATCAGAGTCTGTGGTCTTAACTAGTATGTATGGCTTTTTTCATGGGTTGCTGATATAGCAAGTTGTATTTGTGCTTTAAAAATGAAATTCTTGGGCTTCCCTGGTGGTCCAGTGGGTAAAGACACTGCCTTGCAGTGTGGGGGGCGTCGGTTTGATCCCTGACCTGGGAGGATCCCATGTGCCGCCAAGTGGCTGGACGGATATGTCCAACTACCAAGTGCGCCCAGAGCCAGTGCTCTGCAATGACAGAGGCCACTGCAATGGGAGGCCCACATAAGCCAAAGAACAAAGATGGATGAAAATAAATAAAGACCAATAGAAGTGGCCAAAAAAAAAAAAGAAAAATTCTTTCTCATATCAGTGATATCAGTGATCTACTAATGTAAAACTGCACCCTATGACCTATGTGTGTGACTCAGGATATTCCGAATTGTGTGATACCACGTCTAAATACAGAAATGAGCTAGACCCCGAAATGATTGATTGCAAATTGCGGTCTGTAGCCCTCGACTCCAAGTTTTGTGTTTGTCGAAACTGCCTACTATTCTCAGTTGTTGTTCAGTCACTCAGTCGTGTCCAACTCTTTGTGACCCCATGGACTGCAGCACACCAGGCTTCTCTGTCCATCAGCCTCTCCCTGAGTTTGCTCAAACTCATGTTCATTGAGTCAGTGATGCCATCCAACCATTTTTTCCTCTGTTGCCCGCTTCTCCTCTTGTCCTCAGTCATTCCCAGCATCAGGCTCTTTTCCAATGAGTTGGCTCTTTGCCAGCTTAATAATGCAAAATGCTAAAATGCTATACACTTATTTAAATTAAGTGCATATAAAATGGGATGTCACTTATATGTGTCTGTTGACTCTTTCTCTGAAACACATGCGAAATCTTTCTATGAAACATAGATTGGAAACTATGAACCTGGAGGTCAGCTCAGCTTCCCACGCTATCCTTTACTCCTTCCCAGAAGACTTGGGTTCAGAGAAAACTGAACTCTTAAGAGGTAGGAATAATTTCAAGGATATTTTTTTAAAACTTTCATTTATTTGTTTTGGCTATTCTGGGTTTTCACTGCTGCCACAGGTTCTTCTCTAGTTGCAGGGAGTGGGGGCTACTCTCTAGTTGAGGTGAGCAGGCTTCTTGTTGCGGTGACTTTTCTTGTTGTGGAACTCGGGCTCTAGGGCACACGGGCTTCAATAGTTGCAGCACATTGGCTCCATAGTTGTGGCTCCGAGACTCTAGCACACAGGTTCAATAGTTGTGGCTCACGGGCTTAGTTGCTCTGCAGCATGTGGGATTCTCCCCACTCGGGCTCAGGGATCGAACCAGTGTCTCCTGCATTGGCAGGCGAGCTCTTTACCACTGAACTACCAGGGAAGCCCCTCAAGGATAATTTAATGAGGTTTCTTCCCTCTTTGGCAAACTCACAGAGGGCAACCAGCTTTATCATGTGACTCTACCGAGACTCAAATTGTGCCCTGAGGTGCCTTGGGGCACTGCTGTGAACTCACAGGGTGCTGTGGGATATTTAAAAATTTGAAGGGAAACAGAGCTCTTGTGTGGGATGCTCGTGAACCAGTAGCTCACGGTGTTGATAATTTCAACATTAGATCATGCTGCGTTCCTTTAGTGGTGTCATATCTTGATGGAGCTGGCTTTTTGGTGGCTGCTGTGGTCAAGTCAGGTATGAGATGGAACCAGTGTGGAGTAAGAAGTAAGGGGCGCAGTGTCTGACCTGGTTCCAAAGTTGAAGAAGTTGGAGAGTGTGCGGTCAGTGTAGACAGTCCATGCATAAGTGATTGTGATCATTTCAGGATGAAGTTAGTGTTTCTAGGTTTGTCTGTATTACTCTTTCAGATGGCTATTCAATTACTAGGACATAAATAGTAAGTTGTTTGACCTTAACGACTTAACAGGTATAACCCTTAAGTATGTCTTTCATCCCATGACATGAAAAATTACTGAGACACCTCTGGCACCGTGTACCAAGAGATTTTGAAAATCTTTGCTTTAGTCGATCAGAAAATTCTCAAAATTGTGTATTTACTGGAGAGGAGATGAAAAAGAGAGAAAAGCTTTGGAAACTTTTCTAAAGTAAATAGCTTTATTTTTCGATTATAAAATTAGTATGTATTGATTATTTTAAAAATCCAGAAAGGGGGTACTAAGTAGTAAACAAAAACCTCTATATTATTACTCTCTTCCCCCTTTCCCCTGTTGGAAATAACAGCTAATGATATTTTGGTGGATATTCTTCCAGATTTTTATTTTCCTCATGTATGTTTAAGAATGTGTTATGTGCATGTTAAGTTGATTCAGTTGTGTGCAACTCTGGACCGTAGCTCACCAGGCCACACTGTCCATGAGATTCTCTAGACGAAAATACGGGAGTGGGTTGCCATTCCCTTCTCCAGAGGATTTTCCCAACCCAGGGCCTGAACCT
This sequence comes from Tragulus kanchil, assembly GCA_022376925.1. NCBI lineage: Eukaryota > Metazoa > Chordata > Mammalia > Artiodactyla > Tragulidae > Tragulus > Tragulus kanchil. The sequence goes on along the minus strand of JAIOJX010000006.1, from coordinate 24,710,820 downwards.
GTTCCATCTCCTGCATCCGCTAGTGAGTTCTTTTTTTTTTTTTTTTTCTTGGTAGGGGGTGGGGTGGAGTGGGGGAGGGGCGGGCGGGCCACTTTTCTATTGGTCTTTCATTTATCTGTTTTCATCCATCTTTGTTCTTTGGCCCGTGTGGGCCTCCCATCGCGATGGCCTCTGTTGTCGCAGAGCATCGGCTCTGGGCGCATGCGCTCCAGAGCTCCCGCTCAGTAATTGGACACATTGGTCCAGCCGCTCCGTGGCACATGGGACCTTCCCAGGCCAGGGATCGAACCAGCACCCCTTGCACTGAAAGGCGGTGTCCTTACCCACTGGACCACCAGGGAAGCCCAAGGCTAGTGAGTTCTTTACTGCTAGTCCCATCTAGGAAGCCTAAATAGATATTTATATAAATTGGACCCTATAATTCTATTTTGCTTATTCCTTTTTAAAATTCACTATATTGCAGCTGTCTTTCCATGCCAACATGAATAGAGTTCTAATCACACGTAATGTATATATATATTTATTTTAAACAGATTCACAAATATATCTTCAAGGGAGAATGTTTGACCTTAACGACTCTTAAGTATGTCTTTCATCCCATGACATGAAAATTACTGAGACACCTCTGGCACCGTGTACCAAGAGATTTTGAAAATCTTTGCTTTAGTCGATCAGAAAATTCTCAAAATTGTGTATTTACTGGAGAGGAGATGAAAAAGAGAGAAAAGCTTTGGAAACTTTTCTAAAGTAAATAGCTTTATTTTTCGATTATAAAATTAGTATGTATTGATTATTTTAAAAATCCAGAAAGGGGGTACTAAGTAGTAAACAAAAACCTCTATATTATTACTCTCTTCCCCCTTTCCCCTGTTGGAAATAACAGCTAATGATATTTTGGTGGATATTCTTCCAGATTTTTATTTTCCTCATGTATGTTTAAGAATGTGTTATGTGCATGTTAAGTTGATTCAGTTGTGTGCAACTCTGGACCGTAGCTCACCAGGCCACACTGTCCATGAGATTCTCTAGACGAAAATACGGGAGTGGGTTGCCATTCCCTTCTCCAGAGGATTTTCCCAACCCAGGGCCTGAACCTGTTCCATCTCCTGCATCCGCTAGTGAGTTCTTTTTTTTTTTTTTTTCTTGGTAGGGGGGGGGGGGGAGTGGGGGAGGGGCGGGCGGGCCACTTTTCTATTGGTCTTTCATTTATCTGTTTTCATCCATCTTTGTTCTTTGGCCCGTGTGGGCCTCCCATCGCGATGGCCTCTGTTGTCGCAGAGCATCGGCTCTGGGCGCATGCGCTCCAGAGCTCCCGCTCAGTAATTGGACACATTGGTCCAGCCGCTCCGTGGCACATGGGACCTTCCCAGGCCAGGGATCGAACCAGCACCCCTTGCACTGAAAGGCGGTGTCCTTACCCACTGGACCACCAGGGAAGCCCAAGGCTAGTGAGTTCTTTACTGCTAGTCCCATCTAGGAAGCCTAAATAGATATTTATATAAATTGGACCCTATAATTCTATTTTGCTTATTCCTTTTTAAAATTCACTATATTGCAGCTGTCTTTCCATGCCAACATGAATAGAGTTCTAATCACACGTAATGTATATATATATTTATTTTAAACAGATTCACAAATATATCTTCAAGGGAGAAAAAGCCTTTCAATTCTAAAGGCAGTATTCCTAACTGTAGGATGATTCCACTATTAAGAGTAGCTCAACCATGCCCCCTTGTGCTATAGTGCAATATTTGACACTTTTCTTCAAATCCTTGTGTAAGGCCTCCTATTCTGACCTGGAGGATCCACAAGTGAATGAAATAAGATCTTTTTAAGGAGCTTACAGTCTGATAAGAGGAGATGAAATGTATAGTTAAATAAAATAACACGTAATTAGGTATATCTTAAAGGCTTCCCTGGTGGCTCAGTGGTAAAGAATCTGCCTGCAATGCAGGAGATCCAGGTTCCATCCCTGGGTTGGGAAGATCCCCTGGAGGAGAGGATGGCTACCCACTCCAGTATTCTTGCCTGGAGAATCCCATGGACAGACTGTAGCCAGGCGGGCTACAGTCCATGGGGTCACCAAGAGTCAGACATGACTGAAGTGACTAAGCAGCAGCAGCTGCAGGTATATCTTAAGAGAGCCAAAATTGAAACTCCCATGTGAGGAAGGGGTTAGTGCATCTTTGAAGATTAAAGACTTCATGGCAGTAACAACAGTGACAACAGATAACATTTATTGAGTGCTTATGAACCAGGAACTGCTCTTTGCACTTTCTTTTTTTTTTTAAAGATTTATTTATTTATTTATTTATTTTGGTGGGGGTGGGGTGGGGAGGGAGGGGAGCAGGCGGGCCACTTCTGTTGGCCTTTCATTTGTCCATTTTCATCCATCTTTGTTCTTTGGCCCGTGTGGGCCTCCCATCGCGGTGGCCTCTGTTGTCGCAGAGCACCGGCTCTGGGCGCATGCGCTCCAGAGCTCCGGCTCAGTAATTGGACACATAGGTCCAGCCGCTCGGCGGCACGCAGGATCTTCCCAGGCCAGGGATCGAACCGGCGCCCCTTGCAGTGCAAGGCGGTGTCCTTACCCACTGGACCACCAGGGAAGCCCCTCTTTGCACTTTTTATAGGAAAGATGGAATTTCTCCACTAGGGCTTTAAACATGGATAGAATCTTGTCTTAGAGGGGTGAAGAGATGATGGAATGTATGATATATATTTATTTTAACAGCTATTCTCAGGAGAAAGCCTTTCAATTCTAAAGGCAGTATTCCTAACTGTAGGATGATTCCACTATTAAGAGTAGCTCAACCATGCCCCCTTGTGCTATAGTGCAATATTTGACACTTTTCTTCAAATCCTTGTGTAAGGCCTCCTATTCTGACCTGGAGGATCCACAAGTGAATGAAATAAGATCTTTTTAAGGAGCTTACAGTCTGATAAGAGGAGATGAAATGTATAGTTAAATAAAATAACACGTAATTAGGTATATCTTAAAGGCTTCCCTGGTGGCTCAGTGGTAAAGAATCTGCCTGCAATGCAGGAGATCCAGGTTCCATCCCTGGGTTGGGAAGATCCCCTGGAGGAGAGGATGGCTACCCACTCCAGTATTCTTGCCTGGAGAATCCCATGGACAGACTGTAGCCAGGCGGGCTACAGTCCATGGGGTCACCAAGAGTCAGACATGACTGAAGTGACTAAGCAGCAGCAGCTGCAGGTATATCTTAAGAGAGCCAAAATTGAAACTCCCATGTGAGGAAGGGGTTAGTGCATCTTTGAAGATTAAAGACTTCATGGCAGTAACAACAGTGACAACAGATAACATTTATTGAGTGCTTATGAACCAGGAACTGCTCTTTGCACTTTCTTTTTTTTTTTAAAGATTTATTTATTTATTTATTTATTTTGGTGGGGGTGGGGTGGGGAGGGAGGGGAGCAGGCGGGCCACTTCTGTTGGCCTTTCATTTGTCCATTTTCATCCATCTTTGTTCTTTGGCCCGTGTGGGCCTCCCATCGCGGTGGCCTCTGTTGTCGCAGAGCACCGGCTCTGGGCGCATGCGCTCCAGAGCTCCGGCTCAGTAATTGGACACATAGGTCCAGCCGCTCGGCGGCACGCAGGATCTTCCCAGGCCAGGGATCGAACCGGCGCCCCTTGCAGTGCAAGGCGGTGTCCTTACCCACTGGACCACCAGGGAAGCCCCTCTTTGCACTTTTTATAGGAAAGATGGAATTTCTCCACTAGGGCTTTAAACATGGATAGAATCTTGTCTTAGAGGGGTGAAGAGATGATGGAATGAGAAAGGCAAGGGACAGTCCTCCAGGTAGGGGAACTGCAGGCTCAGAAGCGTGGAGGCTGTATAAAGAGGAATGAGCCTAGGTTGCTTGGAGTGGTGTGGGAAACGACATTGGAAAGGGACAAATGCCTTGAGTCCTAGCCTAAGGAATGTGATCTTAATTCTGTTGACAGGCAAGGGGAAGCAACAATTCAAGTTTTTTGATCAAGGGATCAATCTTATCAGAGCTGGACTTTGGGAAAATGAACTTTTAAGCAGTGTGAAAAATGAGAGACTCAGGGCAGAGGGGCCCGTTAAGAGGTTACTGCAGTGGTCCAGGCAAGATTCAATGCCACGCTAAAGAGGTGCAGCAGAAAATGGAAAGCAGGGAATGACGCTGGGCTTGGTTAGAATGCCAGCAATGATAGGATCTCTTTTTTGAGTTTGACATTTTTAATGTAAAACAGCACAGTAACTTTTCATGAAACTTTGAATGGAGGTCTTCATACCCAGTGGGTTTACTCTCCAAGAACTGAACAGCTTGATTCACCCAATTTCACATGCCAGTTTCCTCCCTTTCCTCCAAGGAATTTGTTCTCTTAGGCACACCACCTAGACCACGTTATTTGGCCTCTGATCTGGTAGTTTTGCCAGGGCCCAGGTCCTCTGGGGAACCCGACGGACAGAGGAGCCTGGTAGGCTGCAGTCCATAAGGTCTCAAAGAATCAGACATGACTGAGTGAAGCGATTGAGCTCGCAGGTCCTCTGGTAGGGCACACGACCCCTAGTCATTCTCCACGTTTTCCATGGTGGCACAGTATTCGGAGAATGGTGTCACAAGATGTCTTTTTTTCCTCCAATGAATATAAAACCAGAGGGAACCTGCTGTACCTAAGCAAATGAGATTTGGATTAAACCTGAGATGCTGATTCGAAGGATGGGAGCTACCTACAATGACATGATCTAGGAGGCTTCAGCACATTGTTCTGTGGCCACTTAAAAAGATGCGACAGGGGAGCTTCCCTGGTGGTCCAGTGGGTAAGGACACCGCCTTGCGGTGCAGGGGGTGCCGGTTTGATCCCTGGCCTGGGAAGATCCTGCGTGCCATGGAGCGGCTGGACTGATGTGTCCAACTACCGAGCCGGAGCTCTGGAGTGCATGCGCCCGGAGCCAGTGCTCTGCAGCAATGGAGGCCATCGCGATGGGAGGCCCACACGGGCCGGGGAACAAAGATGAATGAAAATAGATAAATGAAAGACCAATAGAACTGCCCCCCCCTACAAAAAAAAGATGAGACAGGTGATCGAGACAATTGGAATTTAGTTGGTCTTCTAAAATAATTCATTTAAGTTACATTTATAAATACTTACAAAATAAATCTTACCTTTAATATTATATGCACCTAGAGTGGTGAGTCTCAAAATGAGGTCACTAATTCACTGACAAATCATCAGGATCTTCTTAACGGGTTCAAGCTGATCGCATAAATGTTGTCATTATGCTCAGTCATGTCCGACTCTTTGTGACCCCATGGACTGTAGCCCGCCAGGCTCCTCTGTCCATGGGATTCTCCAGGCAAGAATACTGGAGTGGGTTGCCATTTCCTTCTCCGGGAGATCTTCCCAACCCAGGGATCGAACCCTCATGACTTGGGTCTCCTGCATTGGCAGGTGGATTCTTTACCACTGCGCCACCTGGGAAACTCCATCCCATACAGGTAGAGGGTATTATTTTATAATAAAGAGGAAGACGCATACGCTTATATTTATCACTTATACAGCTAATGATGAATGGAGCAGACATTTTCCTCTCCACTCTTCCTTCTCACTGACTTGCCTGTGCCCATGTGGGCATGTCCCGATGGAGGCTGAGGGTCACCAATGTGGAGAGAAGTGATTATTTTATTAGTTTATTTATTTGTTTACTTTGTTTTTGGCTGTGCTGGGTCTTTGTTGCTCTTCAGGCTTTACTCTCATTGCTGTGTGTAGGCTTCTCCTTGTGGTTGCTTCTTTTGTTTCTGAGCACCTGCTTTAGGGTATGTAGCCTTCAGTAGTTGCCATTCCAGGGCTCTAGAGCACAGGTTCAATAGTGTGGCATAAGAGCTTAGTTGTTCCATGGCATGTGGGATCTTCCCAGATCAGGGATCGAACCTATGTCTCCTGTGTTGGCAGGTAGATTCTTTACCACTGAGCCACCAGGGAAGCCCTGGAGAGACGTGGGTATTTTGATGCTCCTTGTACATCTCCCCAGTAACCAGAGAACATCTCTGTACTTCGTGGGCCCTCTTACTTTCTTTATTAACTGTCTTGAGTCATAGCACATTTTAAAGATAAGTAAGGTAAGAACAGGGAAAACTCGTTCAGGGATTGCTAGGGCATTCAGGACCTAGAATTTTAAAAGATTCGCATGGCCTTTTTCTCTGCATGTTAGAGAATATGCTTCTACTCACGGGCAAAGAGGTGTGACTGAGTATAATATATAACATAACATCGTGCAGTTCTTGAATTTGTGGATCACTAATTATCATGCTTGAGCTATTTTGAACTTTGCTGGAGTCATAATTCAAAACTGATTTGTCATTGGTATATAGCGGTAATATTCCAGGCCCTATCAGATTATAGTTATGCACTTTATCACTTTTTAACCGTTTGGATTACAGTCCTGTTAATAGGATCTGTGTTTTAACGTCAACGGGTGAATTGGTGGATTGCATGGTTCATGTCTAGTTGAGTTTTCATGGCTAATTGGGCACATATGTACTAAGCTAACCCCTCTATTTAGAAATGAAGGATTTTACTAAAAATGAGCATATTTTTACTCCAGGCAGCTTAGTTTCATCTGCTTAAGTAGTTTTTTAAACATGAACCATTTTTTTCGGTACAACTGTATCTTAATGTGTTAACTGTTTTTTTTTTTAAATGCAGATTTTTTTCTCACTATCTTAATGGGAATTCACAGAAATCATAGCCTTTTAATTAAAGCCAATATGTTTTGGTGCCAGACATTCTGAAGGATTCCAATGAACCAAAAAAGAACACATTTCTGCACTGAAAGTGTGCATATGGCACCCTTCAGAAGCCTGACAGAAATGCCTTATGGAAGGATTCGAAACAGGAAAGAGATTAATAAAAAAAACATCAGAGTAGGTTTCAAAATAGCTTAAATAATGTGTGTAGTGAAATAATTTTCTACACCAAAGGATGGTTTGATTGAAAAATTGTGACTCTAGTTTAGTCTTAATATTATAAAGTCTAAATCTAACTTCAATCTTCAAAAAAGAGCTGTATTTTTCAAACTGAACGCTGGTACAAGTGACTATATTTTCAGTGGTCTAACAAGCCAAATTTGGAAGACAAGGAAATGCAATACTTAAAAGGCCCTTGTAAGTCTGGGGTCTACATTGTAATGGCAACTGTCAGGAAATCACAGCATATGTTTGGTTGCAGTCTGATCAGATAGAAGGATCCTGGGATCCGAAGCCAGATGACTTAAAGTTTAATCCCTGCCCTGCACTTCAACTATCTGTGGTCCTAGACAAGTCATTTAACCTTGCCATGTTTCTGTTTTTTCAGTTGTAAAATTGTGATTATATCTGCCATCGTCATCTTGGGATTGTGAGGATCCTCATGAACTACTGTGTACCAAAGCTCCTTGAAAAGCCAAGCTAACGTGTTATCCAAATGAAATTCTTTCTGTGGTTTTGAAGAACCATGGCCAGACAGAGAACATGTTTTATTTGTCACTGCCTTGCTCAAGGGCCTGGTGTTAAGGAAAAGTTTCATAAACAGCACTGAATGCATGTGTGAATGAATGAATGATTCTTTTCGCTCAGGTTTTATTGTCTCCGTCAGAGACTTGAGTCAAAAACAAAAATCCCCGAAATGTGTGCTTTAGAATTCTTTAGAGTTTTAGATTTGTACATGTGCTGCTATGCATCCAAGTCTGAGCCACATGCATAGAACACAAGTCTGGTAGACATCTTAGTATTACATGTGAGCAGGGGGTCTGGTAGAATGTTTTTTTTTCCTACAGTATTGGACTTGGCAATTAGAGCCCTAGCTGCAAATGCAGATTTTAAATAAAGCCAGTGAGAGCTGTGGCCCCTGCCTTTCCCATCTCCACCCCCTGCTACCCCTTCACCCTCTGTCTTGGGGCACCCTACCTGGTCCCCTGCCTCCACTCACTGTCCCAGTCCCTGTCTCATCTTCGAGGCCTTTATGGAGGTTGTGGGGGAAAGGCGAGAGTGAGAGTGTCTTTTTGACCGTAGCCTTTCGGAAGAACAGGTTCATGATTTTCTCCTCTGACTGCAAGAGAGAGACTGAGACCTTCAACAAATTAAATGCGGGGGGAAATTCCTTCTTGCTTGTAAGAAGAGAAAAACTGACTTTAGGTGGACATCTGCTTGATCTTGCTCGATCTGTCCCCCTGCCTGCTGGAGCAGAGAAGAGGACTGGATGCTGACGGGGGCTGGGTGAAGCGGCGGCCATGCCTGAGCTTGTCTTGGGCAGGTGTGCACTATGCTGAGGGCTGTCGCGTTAGACTCTCTTGCTGGGCTTCCCACCTGTGAGGGGGGCTCACTGGGTGAGGACGCGTGCTGAAGAGCCACGCTTCCAGCCTCAGCCTGCCCTGCAGGGAAGGGAGGTGATAAGACTTCCACTGAGTCGATTTGACATCTCAAACTGAACTGACTAGCACTCAGTGACAGGAATGCAGAGGTGATGGAACTTGCTTGAGACCCACCGTACTCTGGTTGGGAAGGGAGATTTGGCAGCAGAGATGAGAAGACAGAAAACAAAGCAAACCCCAAACTGTTTCATGTTTGGCACTGAGCAGAGCGCCTTCTATAAAGTTATTACGCTAATTAGAAACGGTCCTCATGGGGCCCGACTTCAGTTACTTAATCACAGAATCCAGAGTCAGAGCAGAAAAGATAAGTCTCCTAGGCCTGTACGTTTCAAATGATGTTCCAGGAAGTCCTGAGTGGTGGGGTGGTAACCCACAGAGGTTTCAAGGACCCCTGGGGTGGGGAGGGTGATTTTAGGTGTGTGGGGGGGTATGCAGGAGGGTAAAGATGCTGCAAAACCTCTTCTGATCTCTCTCCTCACCTCCAGCTAGAGAACCATTACTTTTGCTTTAACGATCAGTTTTCGTCATGAGATTAGTTTTATCCAAAGAATTTCCCAGTTAAGAAAAAAAGGGCTTCCTGAAAATCCATGTCTGAGATAAGTAGATGGGAGCTCAGACTGCAGAAGGGACGAGCTCCGGGAAGGCCCCAGAGCTCTGAGTGGAAGACCCGGGACCCAGGTCATCCTGTTGGACACCCTGTCCCAAACTGAAGAGTACAGTTAGCCTCGCGAATTCGAGGTGCATTGATAAAGGAGCTACTAGACAGAGTCATGCTGTATGGGTTTCTTCCTCTTCCTCAAAGATTAATGCAGTTTCTGCATCCATTTGGTGCCTTTACTGCCAGAAAATAACAGCCAGCAAGGCCTTTCTTGGGTTACCTGCCAGAAAATTTACTTGCTCGATCTGTCCCCCTGCCTGCTGGAGCAGAGAAGAGGACTGGATGCTGACGGGGGCTGGGTGAAGCGGCGGCCATGCCTGAGCTTGTCTTGGGCAGGTGTGCACTATGCTGAGGGCTGTCGCGTTAGACTCTCTTGCTGGGCTTCCCACCTGTGAGGGGGGCTCACTGGGTGAGGACGCGTGCTGAAGAGCCACGCTTCCAGCCTCAGCCTGCCCTGCAGGGAAGGGAGGTGATAAGACTTCCACTGAGTCGATTTGACATCTCAAACTGAACTGACTAGCACTCAGTGACAGGAATGCAGAGGTGATGGAACTTGCTTGAGACCCACCGTACTCTGGTTGGGAAGGGAGATTTGGCAGCAGAGATGAGAAGACAGAAAACAAAGCAAACCCCAAACTGTTTCATGTTTGGCACTGAGCAGAGCGCCTTCTATAAAGTTATTACGCTAATTAGAAACGGTCCTCATGGGGCCCGACTTCAGTTACTTAATCACAGAATCCAGAGTCAGAGCAGAAAAGATAAGTCTCCTAGGCCTGTACGTTTCAAATGATGTTCCAGGAAGTCCTGAGTGGTGGGGTGGTAACCCACAGAGGTTTCAAGGACCCCCTGGGGGTGGGGGGAGGGTGATTTTAGGTGTGTGGGGGGGTATGCAGGAGGGTAAAGATGCTGCAAAACCTCTTCTGATCTCTCTCCTCACCTCCAGCTAGAGAACCATTACTTTTGCTTTAACGATCAGTTTTCGTCATGAGATTAGTTTTATCCAAAGAATTTCCCAGTTAAGAAAAAAAGGGCTTCCTGAAAATCCATGTCTGAGATAAGTAGATGGGAGCTCAGACTGCAGAAGGGACGAGCTCCGGGAAGGCCCCAGAGCTCTGAGTGGAAGACCCGGGACCCAGGTCATCCTGTTGGACACCCTGTCCCAAACTGAAGAGTACAGTTAGCCTCGCGAATTCGAGGTGCATTGATAAAGGAGCTACTAGACAGAGTCATGCTGTATGGGTTTCTTCCTCTTCCTCAAAGATTAATGCAGTTTCTGCATCCATTTGGTGCCTTTACTGCCAGAAAAATAACAGCCAGCAAGGCCTTTCTTGGGTTACCTCAGTAAGAGATCTCTGCAAGTCAAACACTATTAACTTTAATGAAGCGGCTTTGATGGTGGGGACGAGACAGCCGACACCACATTTCCCTAACAATAAACCACTCTGACAGATAAAAACAAACAGGCTCAAGATAACATATAGCTTTCTGAGAACGAGGCCAATAATGAAGGCAGACGGATGTGAGCTGGGGTTTCCTCTAGGCTGCGTCCCTCCATCTGTTGTGGAAACTTCTAAAAGGCAGGGCAGGACGATCTAATCTAGCTTTTACAGAAACCACTGCCTGGGTTATTATAAGGATGGCCCTGGGAGGAAATTTTAAATAAACCGAGGCTTCCCCTGGGCTCTTTCTGAAGACTCTTGTTGCTCTGACTTAGCCATCGGATCTGCGCGCAGAGGGTATGTTGATCCAGGTCTAGTCACCTGGGTCTCTCTTCCACCGTCCCTGTTGGGGAGGGAACCAGCCTGTTGCCATCCTCGACGCAGGACGAGCTCTGAGCCACCAGAACCGACCCTGTGCCCGGTGAGCACTACCCGTGGAGCTGGCACAGCTCTGTCCCTCTCGGCTGGTCCCCATGGAGAACTCCCTAAAACAAAAACAGTAATAACGACAGCACCCAAAACGATCAGGGTGAGGTGAGGTTTGGCGCTCAAGCCTGTTGGAAGTGGCAGAGAGGAAAATGGGGTGTATTTTGAGTTCTGACATGATTTGTCCATTAGTCATTAAGTCTAGATTTCATGGTGAGTGACACGTTCCCCCCCCTCCCACCCCATCATGCCTCTTTTATTTTTATATTTATTTTCATCCATGTTTTATTCTTTGGCCTGTGTGGGCCACCCATTGCAGTGGCCTCTCTCATTGCAGAGCACCGGTTCTGGGCACATGTGCTGTGGGGCGCTGGCTCGTGATTGGGCACACGGGTCCAGCCGCTCCGCGGCATGTGGGATCTTCCCGGCCAGGGATCCAACGGTGTCCCTTGCACTGCAAGGTGGACTCTCTACTGCCAGAAAAATAACAGCCAGCAAGGCCTTTCTTGGGTTACCTCAGTAAGAGATCTCTGCAAGTCAAACACTATTAACTTTAATGAAGCGGCTTTGATGGTGGGGACGAGACAGCCGACACCACATTTCCCTAACAATAAACCACTCTGACAGATAAAAACAAACAGGCTCAAGATAACATATAGCTTTCTGAGAACGAGGCCAATAATGAAGGCAGACGGATGTGAGCTGGGGTTTCCTCTAGGCTGCGTCCCTCCATCTGTTGTGGAAACTTCTAAAAGGCAGGGCAGGACGATCTAATCTAGCTTTTACAGAAACCACTGCCTGGGTTATTATAAGGATGGCCCTGGGAGGAAATTTTAAATAAACCGAGGCTTCCCCTGGGCTCTTTCTGAAGACTCTTGTTGCTCTGACTTAGCCATCGGATCTGCGCGCAGAGGGTATGTTGATCCAGGTCTAGTCACCTGGGTCTCTCTTCCACCGTCCCTGTTGGGGAGGGAACCAGCCTGTTGCCATCCTCGACGCAGGACGAGCTCTGAGCCACCAGAACCGACCCTGTGCCCGGTGAGCACTACCCGTGGAGCTGGCACAGCTCTGTCCCTCTCGGCTGGTCCCCATGGAGAACTCCCTAAAACAAAAACAGTAATAACGACAGCACCCAAAACGATCAGGGTGAGGTGAGGTTTGGCGCTCAAGCCTGTTGGAAGTGGCAGAGAGGAAAATGGGGTGTATTTTGAGTTCTGACATGATTTGTCCATTAGTCATTAAGTCTAGATTTCATGGTGAGTGACACGTTCCCCCCCCTCCCACCCCATCATGCCTCTTTTATTTTTATATTTATTTTCATCCATGTTTTATTCTTTGGCCTGTGTGGGCCACCCATTGCAGTGGCCTCTCTCATTGCAGAGCACCGGTTCTGGGCACATGTGCTGTGGGGCGCTGGCTCGTGATTGGGCACACGGGTCCAGCCGCTCCGCGGCATGTGGGATCTTCCCGGGCCAGGGATCCAACCGGTGTCCCTTGCACTGCAAGGTGGACTCTCTACCCACTGGACCACCAGGGAAGCCCGACACATCAGTTTTTAAAAAAGATTTATTTCAGTTCCCTCACCAGACAGTGTCCCTTAGCAAAACATCCTATATTAAGGACTTAAGGACTATATTAGCCCCATCATAATAAAGTCCTATATTAAGGATTATATTGAGTCTTTCATTGGGAGCTGCTTTTATATGTGCAGTGGAGGAGGGATCATTATAATTATACTTTTGTAAGTCATTTTGTACGTGTATTTTCTCATTGGATCTTTGCGACTTCTCTACGGAAGTAGATTTTTGATAGTTTTGTTGATTTGTTTGTCCAGGTAGGCATACAGCCAGCACTAGATGGATTTGAAGGTTTATTCCAGTCTGATGGAAAGCATTTAGAGTTTTCCCTGTGTGTGTGTGTGAGAGAGAGAGAGAGAGAGAAAGAGAGAGAAAGAGTGGCTAGAAAGCAGAAGAGCCTCTCTGGATTGCTTATTGAAATCCAGTGAGAATTCCAAAACCCCGGCGTAGCCTTACACATGGTGCTATTTTCTCTGAAGTATCTTTCCTCTACTAAGACAGTTAACAAGTTACCCAAGTACCTGCTTTTGTCACAGTGACAGCTGTTACTTAGCAAGTGTCCATTTTGTTAGATGCTTCAGCAACGACATGAGCATGTCTCTACTATTCATACCGCTTCTACAGCTGCTTTCACTACCTGCATGTTCTCCATGAGGAAACTGAGGTGGAGAGACAGTTAGCTACTGGCCCAAGGTTGTGCAACTTCTGAACCTGTGTCTATCTCACTGTAGCTCACCTTGCTTGGGTTTGGGTGTGAACATGTGGTCAAAACTGAACAACAGGAGAGGACAAAGCCCTAAATTGATCAAACTGTACATTAATAATAATAAAAACAACGATAGCAGTAGTTACCATACGTCCCAGCCCCTGTGCTGATATCTCACCCATGTAATCGCCTTCACCTTGACAGAGACCCTGCAGGTAGAGACTCCCATCGCCCTTCAATGCCCTCTCTGCCTTGGTGCTTAGCTTTAGATATAAAAATCCCTCTTTAATTGGTGCAACTACTATGGAGAACTGTATAGAGGTTCCTTAAAAAACGAAACATAGAGCTACTATACAACCCTGCAATCCCACTCCTGGGCGTGTATCCAGAGGATAACATGGCCCGAAGAGATACATGCTCCCTAATGTTCATTGCAGCACTATTTACAATAGCTAAGACCTGGAAACAACCTAAATGCTCATCGACAGAGGAATGGATAAAGAAGATGTGCTATACATATATATATATATATGAATATAACTATATAGGAATATATATATATATATAGGAATATATATAGGAATATTACTCGGCCATTAAAAAGAATGAAATAAGGCCATTTGCAGCAGTATGGATGGACCTAGAGAGTGTCACACTGAGTGAAGTAAGTCAGACAGAGAAGGAGAAATATCATATGACATCCCCTTTATGTGGATTCTAAAAAGAAATGATACAATTGAACTTATTTACTAAACAGAAAGAGACTCATAGACTTAGAAAACAAACTTATGGTTACAGCAGGGAGGGTATGGTTGGAGACTCTGGGAAACTCAAATACACACCGCCATGTTTGAAATGGATAACCACCAAACATCTGTTGTACCACACTTGGAACTCTGCTTAATGTTATATACCAGTCTGGATGGGAGGGGAGTTTGGGGGAGAATGGATTATGTGTATGTGTGGCCAAGCCCTTCACTGTTCACCTGAAACTATCACAAAATTATTAATTGACTATACCCCGTTCTCCATGAGGAAACTGAGTAGAGACAGTTAGCTACTGGCCCAAGGTTGTGCAACTTCTGAACCTGTGTCTATCTCACTGTAGCTCACCTTGCTTGGGTTTGGGTGTGAACATGTGGTCAAAACTGAACAACAGGAGAGGACAAAGCCCTAAATTGATCAAACTGTACATTAATAATAATAAAAACAACGATAGCAGTAGTTACCATACGTCCCAGCCCCTGTGCTGATATCTCACCCATGTAATCGCCTTCACCTTGACAGAGACCCTGCAGGTAGAGACTCCCATCGCCCTTCAATGCCCTCTCTGCCTTGGTGCTTAGCTTTAGATATAAAAATCCCTCTTTAATTGGTGCAACTACTATGGAGAACTGTATAGAGGTTCCTTAAAAAACGAAACATAGAGCTACTATACAACCCTGCAATCCCACTCCTGGGCGTGTATCCAGAGGATAACATGGCCCGAAGAGATACATGCTCCCTAATGTTCATTGCAGCACTATTTACAATAGCTAAGACCTGGAAACAACCTAAATGCTCATCGACAGAGGAATGGATAAAGAAGATGTGCTATACATATATATATATATATGAATATAACTATATAGGAATATATATATATATATAGGAATATATATAGGAATATTACTCGGCCATTAAAAAGAATGAAATAAGGCCATTTGCAGCAGTATGGATGGACCTAGAGAGTGTCACACTGAGTGAAGTAAGTCAGACAGAGAAGGAGAAATATCATATGACATCCCCTTTATGTGGATTCTAAAAAGAAATGATACAATTGAACTTATTTACTAAACAGAAAGAGACTCATAGACTTAGAAAACAAACTTATGGTTACAGCAGGGAGGGTATGGTTGGAGACTCTGGGAAACTCAAATACACACCGCCATGTTTGAAATGGATAACCACCAAACATCTGTTGTACCACACTTGGAACTCTGCTTAATGTTATATACCAGTCTGGATGGGAGGGGAGTTTGGGGGAGAATGGATATATGTGTATGTGTGGCCAAGCCCCTTCACTGTTCACCTGAAACTATCACAAAATTATTAATTGACTATACCCCAGTAAAAATGTTTTTGGTGTTAAAAAAAAGAGAAGAAAATAATGCTACAGTGAAAAAAAAATCCCTCTTTCCCTTTGTGGTTTGACCATGAAAAGAAATTGTATATTAACTGCATATAGTTTACCCTGGATATCATCCTCCCTCTGCAGTCTAGAGATCTGAGTTAAAACTGGGAGATGCGGCTTCCCTGGTGGTCCAGTGGGTAAGAACACCACCTTGCAGTGCAAGGAGCGCCGGTTCGATCCCTGGCCTGGGAAGATCCCATGTGCCACGGAGCAGCTGGACCGATGTGTCCAATTACCGAGCCCAAGCTCTGGAGCGCATGCGCCCAGAGCCGGTGCTCTGCGACAACCGAGGCCACCACGATGGGAGGCCCACAAGAGCCAAAGAACAAAGATGGATGAAAATAGATAAATGAAAGACCAATAGAAGTGGCCCAGCCACCCCCTTCCCTCCCCAACCCACCTGCCCACCGCAAAAAAAAAAAAAAAGGTCAACTGACTTTGGATTTTAAAAAAAAAAACAAAACTGGGAGAGACTCAAGTTTTAGTGGAGATTCATGAGTAATAGGCTGAAACATGCACCAAAACCTGGTGGAAGAAATATATCCAGGTTTATACTGTATTAAGGAAAAATGTTCAGTTGGAGGTGATGAAGGCCTACTTCAGGGATAGCCCTTGTGAAAAAGATGCAGGACTCCTAAGTGTCTGCAAGCTTAAGATGAACCAGCTGTGTACGGGGCATGGCTGGTGAAGAAGCAGATGTAATCCTGGAAATAGTTTTGAACCATGGATTGTCCTCGGATCCCTGAAGAAACTAAGATAAAAATTTTGTATTATTTTACCGATGAAGCCAGGTATCTGTGAGGTCACAAGATTAATTTGATATCCTTTCCAGGTGATGGGAAGAAATAGACAAGGTTAAGGTCACCTTCCTTGACCTCACAGTTTCTGGTGGAAGAACAGACCATCCCATGAGATGGTGGGCAGACAGAGGTCTGCAATTACAGGCTGACCAAAAAGTAAGTGGCAGGGGCTTCCCTGGTGGTCCCGTGGATAAGGACACCGCCTTGCAGTGCAAGGGACGCCAGTTCGAGCCCTGGCCTGGGAAGATCCCACGTGCCACGGAGTGGCTGGACTGATGTGTCCAATTACCGAGCTGTAGCTCTGGAGCGCATGCGCCCAGAGCCGGTTCTCTGCGACAACAGAGGCCACCACGATGGGAGGCCCACAGAGGCCAAAGAAAAAAAAAAGATGGATGAAAATGGACAAATGAAAGACCAATAGAAGTGGCCTGCCTGCTCCCCTCCCTCCCCACTCCACCCCCACCAAAATAAATAAATAAATAAATCTTAAAAAAAAAAAAAGTAAGTGGCATTTAGGGCTTTGCAGGGATTACCGCATGACCACATTCCAACCTCTTGGTGATCCCACGACATAGTTAATCTTATTCTTACCTTTTAATACATTGGGAAACTGAGGCTTAGGGCAGTTGGACAGAGGCTGCCTGTATGAAGATTTTAATCATACCTGGTATGGGACGCTCACAGAGAGTTTGAAAGAGAAAATTCCCATTGCCCCTTCGCACACCCTTAGCTGAGATCAGATTTCTGTCAGATAGACACACTAGGAGGGCATGGGTTAATGAGGACGGCAGGGCTGGGTGATGACCGCTGGGAATTAGTGCTCACCCTTGTGTTCAGGTTCGCGGGAACATATTTCCTTGTCGTCCAGCATGAGAATGTCTCTTAGAGGCCTGCTGGAGCCATCCGTGGGAACCGAGGACTGATACAGAGCTGCCTACTCAGACTTCTCCCAGGATTCGTTTTCTCTGCATCACAACCGACCTCGGGATACTGCCTCCAGGCTTGACTCTGGCCGCCCCAGGCTTACAGCCCCACAGAGGACAGTGAGCGTTTGTGATGAGCGCTGAAAAGTGTGGGAGGCATTAGGTCGGGAGGGGGTTTTCCTTATCTGGCTTTTCTCACCCAGTATTTTTATATGCAGATGAAATGACAGTAAAGTGAACAGCCAGGCCTTGCTCAAGGTGCAGAAGGACTGCAGTGAAAAGTAGTCCCAGGTGTGTGAGTGGAAGGCTCGGTGAGGGAGCTCTTGACCACCCGGGTTTGTGTTCCAGGCAACAGAGGATGCTGGGGCGCCTTCAGTGTCTGAGCCTCTGCCTGTCTTGATCCCGCTCCGGCTTCGAGCGCCTCCTTCTGGCCTGCCCTGTGTTAGGCAGCCATTGATCTCCTTGCCACTGCCCTGGTTTCCTTCTACTGGGAGGGCTACAGGGCCCTCTTCCTGCCTGTTTTGTCTCATGGGGCGTTTGGCCCAGGGGAGACGGTCACAAGCTTTGCAAACATGTGGTCACAGCTATTCTTGTGATTACCCCTTGTCATAGCCAAGAAGCTGGGCTGGTTGCGTAATGACTGATTCCAGAACATCACACAGCTCTGCCCTCTAGTGGGTCTTTGGGAACTATTCCCATTCTCTGGGGATCCCACGACATAGTTAATCTTATTCTTACCTTTTAATACATTGGGAAACTGAGGCTTAGGGCAGTTGGACAGAGGCTGCCTGTATGAAGATTTTAATCATACCTGGTATGGGACGCTCACAGAGAGTTTGAAAGAGAAAATTCCCATTGCCCCTTCGCACACCCTTAGCTGAGATCAGATTTCTGTCAGATAGACACACTAGGAGGGCATGGGTTAATGAGGACGGCAGGGCTGGGTGATGACCGCTGGGAATTAGTGCTCACCCTTGTGTTCAGGTTCGCGGGAACATATTTCCTTGTCGTCCAGCATGAGAATGTCTCTTAGAGGCCTGCTGGAGCCATCCGTGGGAACCGAGGACTGATACAGAGCTGCCTACTCAGACTTCTCCCAGGATTCGTTTTCTCTGCATCACAACCGACCTCGGGATACTGCCTCCAGGCTTGACTCTGGCCGCCCCAGGCTTACAGCCCCACAGAGGACAGTGAGCGTTTGTGATGAGCGCTGAAAAGTGTGGGAGGCATTAGGTCGGGAGGGGGTTTTCCTTATCTGGCTTTTCTCACCCAGTATTTTTATATGCAGATGAAATGACAGTAAAGTGAACAGCCAGGCCTTGCTCAAGGTGCAGAAGGACTGCAGTGAAAAGTAGTCCCAGGTGTGTGAGTGGAAGGCTCGGTGAGGGAGCTCTTGACCACCCGGGTTTGTGTTCCAGGCAACAGAGGATGCTGGGGCGCCTTCAGTGTCTGAGCCTCTGCCTGTCTTGATCCCGCTCCGGCTTCGAGCGCCTCCTTCTGGCCTGCCCTGTGTTAGGCAGCCATTGATCTCCTTGCCACTGCCCTGGTTTCCTTCTACTGGGAGGGCTACAGGGCCCTCTTCCTGCCTGTTTTGTCTCATGGGGCGTTTGGCCCAGGGGAGACGGTCACAAGCTTTGCAAACATGTGGTCACAGCTATTCTTGTGATTACCCCTTGTCATAGCCAAGAAGCTGGGCTGGTTGCGTAATGACTGATTCCAGAACATCACACAGCTCTGCCCTCTAGTGGGTCTTTGGGAACTATTCCCATTCTCTGGGGAAAAAGAGAGGAAGAAAGGCAACATTGAATGCTAACGTGCTGACAGTATTTTAAATACAATGGCCAGAGAGCCAAGTGCCTGGAAATTTGACAGCTGAACACCTCCTTCTGCTTGTTCAATCACCTTTTCCAGGCCCTTAACAAGGTAGGGAACTGCCCAAACCAGTTTAGACTATTTTAGTAAAGAATGAAATGACACTCCCAAAAAACAAAACTCGGTTTGGATTCCCCATTCCTGCTCAGGACGGTGCCTCTGCAGCTGGTTAACTCCTAACCATGGTTCGTTTACATTACTGACTGATAACACAGTTGATTCTTGGATTGCATCAACCTCCTCTCTGTTTTCTTTATGAACCATCCCAAAGGCATGTTTCATCCTATAACAAATTTTCTGTTTTCTCATGTATAGGAAAGAATGTACCTTAATATTTATTTTTTTTCCATTTTTTCAAAGTGAGGACAGATCTTAATTTATATGGCAAACGGAACCGTGTGCTCCCCTTTTTAAAGTTTTTAACTTTACCCTTAAGTTGACTCTTGCCTACTCGGTGACCTCGCACCCTAATTTTTCCGTTCACTTCCTGTACTGCATTTGAAGTGCCTATAAATCACATCTTAGGTCAGCCCTTTCCTTAACATGAATAATATTTGTATTCTCGCTGTGCAACACAATTTTACAACAATGCTAATTTATTTTTTGGCAGTCTAGACTTATATTCTTTTTTCTTTTTCAAAACCCTATTAAATTTCAATCTCCTTTTTATTTATTTTTCTGGGGGAGTGAAAATGGTAATTTATTGAAACTCATCTCAAAAACTATAAGATGCTGTAGTGTGCAATATATTACACAAAGCACCCTCGGGTGAATGCTCAAGTCAAGTAAGAACTCCATATCCCTTTCCCTAGCCCTCTCACCCTGGGATAAGTCTCTGTTCCATTATATAATCTGGCACACTTCGTTTGAAAAGGAAGCCCCAGTATATTTTGATGTATTAATTAGCACCAAACAAGGATACAGTTCCATTTTTTTAAATAAAGAAAACACAACCAAAACCTAGTCAACAAACCAACTGGAGAACTAATGGACTCAGCCAATACTGCTGACATGGATACTATATGCTCTTGTAAATCCACAGCCTATTCTACCCTAAACAATCATGTAGACCTCTCTTTTAGCACTCGCTGTGATTGGTGCTTTAACACATCAACTGCTCACTGCTCAAGGCATATCTGGAAAATGCCACTTGTCTAGGTAGGTTGACCAGCTTGTTCAATCACCTTTTCCAGGCCCTTAACAAGGTAGGAACTGCCCAAACCAGTTTAGACTATTTTAGTAAAGAATGAAATGACACTCCCAAAAAACAAAACTCGGTTTGGATTCCCCATTCCTGCTCAGGACGGTGCCTCTGCAGCTGGTTAACTCCTAACCATGGTTCGTTTACATTACTGACTGATAACACAGTTGATTCTTGGATTGCATCAACCTCCTCTCTGTTTTCTTTATGAACCATCCCAAAGGCATGTTTCATCCTATAACAAATTTTCTGTTTTCTCATGTATAGGAAAGAATGTACCTTAATATTTATTTTTTTTCCATTTTTTCAAAGTGAGGACAGATCTTAATTTATATGGCAAACGGAACCGTGTGCTCCCTTTCTAAAGTTTTTAACTTTACCCTTAAGTTGACTCTTGCCTACTCGGTGACCTCGCACCCTAATTTTTCCGTTCACTTCCTGTACTGCATTTGAAGTGCCTATAAATCACATCTTAGGTCAGCCCTTTCCTTAACATGAATAATATTTGTATTCTCGCTGTGCAACACAATTTTACAACAATGCTAATTTATTTTTTGGCAGTCTAGACTTATATTCTTTTTTCTTTTTCAAAACCCTATTAAATTTCAATCTCCTTTTTATTTATTTTTTTGGGGGAGTGAAAATGGTAATTTATTGAAACTCATCTCAAAAACTATAAGATGCTGTAGTGTGCAATATATTACACAAAGCACCCTCGGGTGAATGCTCAAGTCAAGTAAGAACTCCATATCCCTTTCCCTAGCCCTCTCACCCTGGGATAAGTCTCTGTTCCATTATATAATCTGGCACACTTCGTTTGAAAAGGAAGCCCCAGTATATTTTGATGTATTAATTAGCACCAAACAAGGATACAGTTCCATTTTTTTAAATAAAGAAAACACAACCAAAACCTAGTCAACAAACCAACTGGAGAACTAATGGACTCAGCCAATACTGCTGACATGGATACTATATGCTCTTGTAAATCCACAGCCTATTCTACCCTAAACAATCATGTAGACTCTCTTTTAGCACTCGCTGTGATTGGTGCTTTAACACATCAACTGCTCACTGCTCAAGGCATATCTGGAAAATGCCACTTGTGAAGTCCTAGGTAGGTTGACCAGAGCAGAACTGGGCCCCATCAGGCTGTGACGTGGAGGCAGACCTATGAGAAGTGTTTGCTGAGCCTGCATGGAGTGTGGATTCTCACCTGGTAGTTGGGTTGGCTGCTAACAGGGTTGGTGCCCCTCCCCGCTCCACATAGGACCCTCCTTTAATTAAAACAACATACTTTAATGATCTGGTAATCATGGGTTTGTTTCCAGAAGCTATCAGCTTGCATGTGGAAAACTCAGTGGAGCAGAAACAAGATCTACTGACCTCATCTCCCCAGCATGGAGGAGGGAAAATCAGCAGTTGGCATAGGGAGAATAAATGCAGATAGAAGTTTTATTTCAGTTGTATCTTCTAAGAGCTTAACTTTTCATGATAAACTCTAGCCAGTTCCTTTCTTACTCTTCTTTTCCCTTGTGAAAAGAAATCATTCAATTGTACCCATTTTTACTTGTGTCCTTATGACCTATGTGTGTGTTGAATGTTCTCTGTTGAAGGCTTAGTGTTCTAATTATTTGTGCCCTTGGATGGTGTGAAATCAGTGTGTGCCTGCCCAGCCGTCAGCAGTATTTACAGATCCCTGGGAACTCAGGACTTCAGAGTTCTTGCACCTTCTATAAAATCATGAATGTGGCCCAATTTTAAAAAAATTGAAGTCTAGGAACTTCCCTGGTGGATGCATCAAAGGATACAGTTCCAAGTAAGAACTCCATATCCCTTTCCCTAGCCCTCTCACCCTGGGATAAGTCTCTGTTCCATTATATAATCTGGCACACTTCGTTTGAAAAGGAAGCCCCAGTATATTTTGATGTATTAATTAGCACCAAACAAGGATACAGTTCCATTTTTTTAAATAAAGAAAACACAACCAAAACCTAGTCAACAAACCAACTGGAGAACTAATGGACTCAGCCAATACTGCTGACATGGATACTATATGCTCTTGTAAATCCACAGCCTATTCTACCCTAAACAATCATGTAGACCTCTCTTTTAGCACTCGCTGTGATTGGTGCTTTAACACATCAACTGCTCACTGCTCAAGGCATATCTGGAAAATGCCACTTGTGAAGTCCTAGGTAGGTTGACCAGAGCAGAACTGGGCCCCATCAGGCTGTGACGTGGAGGCAGACCTATGAGAAGTGTTTGCTGAGCCTGCATGGAGTGTGGATTCTCACCTGGTAGTTGGGTTGGCTGCTAACAGGGTTGGTGCCCCTCCCCGCTCCACATAGGACCCTCCTTTAATTAAAACAACATACTTTAATGATCTGGTAATCATGGGTTTGTTTCCAGAAGCTATCAGCTTGCATGTGGAAAACTCAGTGGAGCAGAAACAAGATCTACTGACCTCATCTCCCCAGCATGGAGGAGGGAAAATCAGCAGTTGGCATAGGGAGAATAAATGCAGATAGAAGTTTTATTTCAGTTGTATCTTCTAAGAGCTTAACTTTTCATGATAAACTCTAGCCAGTTCCTTTCTTACTCTTCTTTTCCCTTGTGAAAAGAAATCATTCAATTGTACCCATTTTTACTTGTGTCCTTATGACCTATGTGTGTGTTGAATGTTCTCTGTTGAAGGCTTAGTGTTCTAATTATTTGTGCCCTTGGATGGTGTGAAATCAGTGTGTGCCTGCCCAGCCGTCAGCAGTATTTACAGATCCCTGGGAACTCAGGACTTCAGAGTTCTTGCACCTTCTATAAAATCATGAATGTGGCCCAATTTTAAAAAAATTGAAGTCTAGGAACTTCCCTGGTGGTCCAGTGGTGAAGACTCTGCATTTCCATTGCAGAGGGCACAGGTATGATCCTTGATTAAGGAACTAAAATCCTGCATACTATGTGACACAGGCCAAGGAAAAGAAAAAAAAAAGAAATACAGTGGATTTGCAATATTATATTATGACTGTGGCCCAGTTTGCCTCTTAGGGAGATGGAACAGAGTGTTAAGGGCCCCTCAGTCAGATGAATATTCTTTGTGTCAGTGGGTATATCACTTTCCTTTCTAAGCCTTATTTTCTGAATCAGTAAAATGGAACAAGGACAACACTGGATAAAGACTAAATGAGGCACATATAAAGCTCTTGGTCCAGAGTGCTCAATAAATATTAGTTACTGTATTTGAGAATGGAAGATCCGTTGTAGAATCAGCTTGTGTGGGGTGGGTCTGGACCGAGGGATCAGACAGGCCTGAATCTGGACTCCTAACTCATGCGGCTTAGCTCCATGACTCTGGACGCCCCTATTGTCATCTGAGCCTTGATATTCTCATTCTCAAGTTAATGACCATATCCCTTCACCCCAGGGGTATTGTTAGGCTTCTGTGAGCTGGAGGATGTCCCAGGCTTGGCATGCAGAACTTAACAAATGTTAGTTGGCCTCCAAATCCTCAAGTCTCCTAAGGTCATACGTATTGCCTCCAATAAGCATCTCAACTTCGTTTTACTTGCTGTGAGTCACAGATAAAGAAACGATGACCCGTTAGAATGACAATTCCCTCCAAGTTGGAAATAATTATTTATCACTTCCTTTCAGACATCTTCAAAAGCCCGGGAGTCTTTGGCTCCACAATTTAGAATACTAACTGAACTGAAACAAGTATTACTAGTCTGTTAAAATTCGAGGAATGCATATCTTGTTACAAAATAATAGACTGAGGTCTTCCCTGGTGGTCCAGTGGGTAAGGACACTGCCTTGCAGTGCAAGGTGCGCCGGTTCGATCCCTGGCCTGGGAAGGTCCCACGTGCCGCGGAGCAGCTGGACGGATGTGTCCAATGACCCCGCCAGAGCTCTTGAGCGCATGCGCCAAGAGCCGGCGCTCTGCGACAACAGAGGGCCACATGGGCCAAAGAACAAAGATGGATGAAACATAGGTACATGAAAGGCCAATAGAAATGGCCCGCCCGCCACCTCCCTCCCCAACCCCCCTCCCAAAAAAGAAAAAAAAAATAGACTGAAAGTTTTCCTAATCATTCTGCTGTGAAATGAAACTCCCTGGTTAGAAAGTGGTACACGTTTTAAGGGCCCCAAGGTCTCTGGACGTTAGCAGTCTGGCTGGAAAGATGCCATCACTAAGTACCTGGCTTGAACCTTGCTAGCGAAGCTCTGGGCAGAATTTTTGCTTGAGTACCCAAAAGGACTTTTTTTTTAATATGATAAAGAAAGCATTCAGCGGATAATCAGTACTTTCTAGGGGTTGCAGAGGTGAGAGGAGGGAGTTCAATGGCATGGGAGCTACATGAAAGCTGCTTTCTGTCTGCTCCACAGGCAGGTCTGTGAGAACGGGACCTGCCAGCACACCCGCCCGTGGTGTGAGCAGTCTGTTTTCTGCTTACATACACAGACTTGATTTATAATCCCAGTCCGGACAGCATCTGAGTCTAATTACCTGGGGATATGAAAGTTCAGGAGATCTCAACTAAGTTAGCAATTCAGGGATGCGCTTTACCAGAAGCAGATGGAAAAAATAAAACACTTTAGTTTATGACTATTTTTCTATTTGGGGGAAGGAGAAAGAACAAAAAGAGTTGGCAAATTGATCCTTGTCAAGCACTAATTAAATATTATTCATGATTAATTCTGATGTTGATGTATCCAGTGTTTTAGCTGTGTCATAAATATCTGAAAGAATGGAATAACTCACTTGGTGTAGCTATAATAAATCACGCATACCACAGTCCCCACGTGGCCTCCTGAGCCAGCCTCTTATTATTATGTTTTTAAATACATACACTTTTAGTGACTCTTATGGTATGTTATTAGAGATGTGAGGAAATAATTTCCTAATTATGCCTCGCTGCCATTACATGTAATTAAAAACAGGTATTTTTTTTTAAATGACAAAGGATGAATAGTTTCTGTTGTTTGGAGATAGATGCAGAAATATTTACAGATGAAATGATATGGAGCTGGGAATCTGCTTTAAAAAAAATTCAGGGGTCTGGAAGAGGAAGGAGTGGTTGGGGATATAAATGAAACAAGTGAAAGAGAAAGTCACTCAGTTGTGTCCAACTCTTTGCAACCCGTTGCATGAGCCATGGAATTCTCCAGGCAAGAACACTGGAGTGGGTAGCCCTTCCCTTCTCCAGGGGATCTTCCCAACCCAGAGACTGAACCCAGGTCTCCTGCACTGCAGGCAGATTCTTTACCAGCTGAGCTACTAGGGAAGGCCAGTGTAACAAGAGTAGCCATGAATAGATAATTCATGAACCTCAGTCATGGGTCCGTGGAAGTTCATTACAATATCCTCTTTTGTTTTGGTAGTTTTCTATAGTGAAAATCTAAGGTATATTTCCTTGGGAAGGGCTCAAGTCTATTCCTCAAGAACAATCTAGTTGGTCTTCACTGTAAGCATATATTCTTTCAGTTACAAATCATGGCTCAGAAAATCTTGTAAATCGAGTTTGAGATTGATAGACTAATAGTGATGAGAGTGATGAAAATACTGCTACCAGCTTCTGTTTAATTGAGCATCATCATGATGCCAGGTACCTTGCTATTTGCTTTACGCATTTATTTATTATGTGGGTCAAGTGTTCTTATCCTTACTTTATAGATGAATAAACTGAGACTTAAAGAGACTCACCTACTTGTCAAAGACTACATACTCTGTAACAGAAATGAGGTATCCCATTGAATTGTTCTCTATTTCTTTTAATGGCAAATTGTTCCTTGTCAAGCACTAATTAAATATTATTCATGATTAATTCTGATGTTGATGTATCCAGTGTTTTAGCTGTGTCATAAATATCTGAAAGAATGGAATAACTCACTTGGTGTAGCTATAATAAATCACGCATACCACAGTCCCCACGTGGCCTCCTGAGCCAGCCTCTTATTATTATGTTTTTAAATACATACACTTTTAGTGACTCTTATGGTATGTTATTAGAGATGTGAGGAAATAATTTCCTAATTATGCCTCGCTGCCATTACATGTAATTAAAAACAGGTATTTTTTTTTAAATGACAAAGGATGAATAGTTTCTGTTGTTTGGAGATAGATGCAGAAATATTTACAGATGAAATGATATGGAGCTGGGAATCTGCTTTAAAAAAAATTCAGGGGTCTGGAAGAGGAAGGAGTGGTTGGGGATATAAATGAAACAAGTGAAAGAGAAAGTCACTCAGTTGTGTCCAACTCTTTGCAACCCGTTGCATGAGCCATGGAATTCTCCAGGCAAGAACACTGGAGTGGGTAGCCCTTCCCTTCTCCAGGGGATCTTCCCAACCCAGAGACTGAACCCAGGTCTCCTGCACTGCAGGCAGATTCTTTACCAGCTGAGCTACTAGGGAAGGCCAGTGTAACAAGAGTAGCCATGAATAGATAATTCATGAACCTCAGTCATGGGTCCGTGGAAGTTCATTACAATATCCTCTTTTGTTTTGGTAGTTTTCTATAGTGAAAATCTAAGGTATATTTCCTTGGGAAGGGCTCAAGTCTATTCCTCAAGAACAATCTAGTTGGTCTTCACTGTAAGCATATATTCTTTCAGTTACAAATCATGGCTCAGAAAATCTTGTAAATCGAGTTTGAGATTGATAGACTAATAGTGATGAGAGTGATGAAAATACTGCTACCAGCTTCTGTTTAATTGAGCATCATCATGATGCCAGGTACCTTGCTATTTGCTTTACGCATTTATTTATTATGTGGGTCAAGTGTTCTTATCCTTACTTTATAGATGAATAAACTGAGACTTAAAGAGACTCACCTACTTGTCAAAGACTACATACTCTGTAACAGAAATGAGGTATCCCAGATTTCAAAGCTAATTCTTATTCTAGTTCTCTTTTTTAAATTTATAGAGAGACTATGCTTAGTGAAGCAGTTTGGCTGAAACCATGAATTCAAATCATCTGAGCAGGAAGGGACCTTTGCTCACCTGCTCAGTTGCTTTGGTCATGTCAGACTCTTTTGTGACGCCATGGACTGGGGCCCGCCAGGCTCCTCTGTCCATGGGATTCTCCAGACAAGAATTCTGGAGTGGGTTGCCACTCCCTTCTCCAGGAGATCTTCCTGATCAGGGATCAAACCGCTGTCTCCTGCCTCCCCTCCACTGGCAGGCAGATTCTTAACCACTAGTGCCACTCTAGGTCTCCTGCATTGGCAGGTGGATTCTTTACCACCGAGCCACCTGGAAAACCCACAGAAGGGACCTTAAAGATGGCCGGTGGGTGACATGCTTACTCCCTGCTCTGAGCCTATAGTGGCAGACATTGCTATCAGATTAGGGCATGGAATCCCATTCCACACTGTGTCCCAGACAGCTCAGAGTTGGCATTCAGTTAGAGGTCTGTTCATCCTCTCATTCTCTCACCACCTTTCTAGATGAGAAAACTGGGACCCATGGAAAGGCAGGACTCACTCAAGATCTCCCAACGAATAGAGGGAAGGGTACAGGGTGCCTGCCACCGTAATAGCTGAGGCTCCTTACAGATCAAACTTTCGATGCTACTACATATGTTCATACCTGAAACTGTTCAGAACAGTGCCTGGTCCATGCTAAGTGTGTGAATGCTCAGACGTGTCTGACTCAGCCACCCCATGGACTGAAGGCTGCCAGGCTCCTCTGTCCATGGAAATTTTAAGGCAAGAATATTGGAGTAGGTTGCTGTTACCTCCTGCAGGGGATCTTCTCAACCCAGGGATTGAACCCATGTCTCCTGCACTTCCTGCATCGGCAGGCAGATTCTTTACCACTGAGCCACCTGGGAAACATGCTAATAAGTACTGGGCCAGTATTGGCTCTTATTCCTGTAAGGAGGGAACATGTAAAACATACCAACTCTAAGATGTAAGGACTGTGAATAAAGCCAGATGTGCCTGCAAAAGCATCTGCCGGTGTCCTAAACCCTAACAGAGCCCAGGACTGAAGCTGGCCCCAGTGCTGCAGCCTTTCCCCAGGGCTCCTGGCACCATAGGCTCCTTCCTCAGCCTTCATCTCCCAGACAGTCTTCTCAGGAATGTGCACAGAAGGCACCCTTCTGAGGGCTCTGTCTAGTCTAGATGGATGATGTAAAGCAGCCGGCCTTTTAGGATCGCCCTTGTATGGCGCCAGGAGTGCCCGCCAGCCTCCCCAGCCCAGCCTGGGCAGACCCGTCAGCCGTGGAGCTCCTTCTCTGATGTGGCATCCAGGCTTGGGCTCCTTTCATCATCTCAGGTCTCCCTCTTCTCTTCTGAAGACTTCTGAATCCCTGGACAACGCTGACTAACACAGAGTTTAGTGTTGCCTACATCTACGCATGGCAGAATTTCACCCGCACAGAAAATGCTCTTCCCGGAGTCTTTATTCTTTGGTGGCTCTGTGGGTTGGTTCTGCCTTCCGCAGAAATCTTTGGTTTGCTCTGTGCCGTCAAACTAGCCCCTCAGAGTTGGCATTCAGTTAGAGGTCTGTTCATCCTCTCATTCTCTCACCACCTTTCTAGATGAGAAAACTGGGACCCATGGAAAGGCAGGACTCACTCAAGATCTCCCAACGAATAGAGGGAAGGGTACAGGGTGCCTGCCACCGTAATAGCTGAGGCTCCTTACAGATCAAACTTTCGATGCTACTACATATGTTCATACCTGAAACTGTTCAGAACAGTGCCTGGTCCATGCTAAGTGTGTGAATGCTCAGACGTGTCTGACTCAGCCACCCCATGGACTGAAGGCTGCCAGGCTCCTCTGTCCATGGAAATTTTAAGGCAAGAATATTGGAGTAGGTTGCTGTTACCTCCTGCAGGGGATCTTCTCAACCCAGGGATTGAACCCATGTCTCCTGCACTTCCTGCATCGGCAGGCAGATTCTTTACCACTGAGCCACCTGGGAAACATGCTAATAAGTACTGGGCCAGTATTGGCTCTTATTCCTGTAAGGAGGGAACATGTAAAACATACCAACTCTAAGATGTAAGGACTGTGAATAAAGCCAGATGTGCCTGCAAAAGCATCTGCCGGTGTCCTAAACCCTAACAGAGCCCAGGACTGAAGCTGGCCCCAGTGCTGCAGCCTTTCCCCAGGGCTCCTGGCACCATAGGCTCCTTCCTCAGCCTTCATCTCCCAGACAGTCTTCTCAGGAATGTGCACAGAAGGCACCCTTCTGAGGGCTCTGTCTAGTCTAGATGGATGATGTAAAGCAGCCGGCCTTTTAGGATCGCCCTTGTATGGCGCCAGGAGTGCCCGCCAGCCTCCCCAGCCCAGCCTGGGCAGACCCGTCAGCCGTGGAGCTCCTTCTCTGATGTGGCATCCAGGCTTGGGCTCCTTTCATCATCTCAGGTCTCCCTCTTCTCTTCTGAAGACTTCTGAATCCCTGGACAACGCTGACTAACACAGAGTTTAGTGTTGCCTACATCTACGCATGGCAGAATTTCACCCGCACAGAAAATGCTCTTCCCGGAGTCTTTATTCTTTGGTGGCTCTGTGGGTTGGTTCTGCCTTCCCGCAGAAATCTGGGCATGATGCAGGTATTGTGACTGGAATGTGTTGTTGTTATTTTTTAATCTGTGAATTGAACAGCTAATAGGAGCCCGTGTAATTTGTGTGACAAGTGACAGCTTGTGTGAAAATAACTTACCCAGATCCTGTTACACATTTGCATCCATTATGCCGGGGAAAGCTGTATGTCACTGGTGGACCATTAAGTCGTAGTCACCAGTGTTTTCCTAGGTGAAAGGGTAATTATTTTTGCTGTTTGTTTGTAATTTATTAATCGTCAGTGGAGACCATTAGGGTAACGGATTTTTTTACAAACAAAGTGACAGATCAGATGTGTGGAAGGCACAGTGATCCAGGGGTTGATAAGAGAAGCTATTAGGGCAGAGGTAATCTCTAGCTGGGGACCTACTTGTGCTACCACTGACGGGGATTTCAGATAGATTAGGTGCAGATAGAAGATCGAACAGAAACTATGGAGAATAGTTCTGCTTTGAATATAATCAGCTTTGCTCTAGAGTAAAAGCACAATTTCCTATAATGTTTCATGTGTGCTACAGGTAGTATGCCACCTAAATGTATTTTAATAATTAGGTATTCATCCTAAATGTGCTAAAAAGACATAAAAACATACCAAACCTGTGATTTCTTTGATTATTTGTTATTTAAATTTACTTGATCTTAGGTTAAGCTATTTATGTGTTAAAATGTGAGTGAAGGCAAAGAGAGTTAAAGTACATTAATAAGTAATAATAGAGATGGTATTCAAGTATGACACAACTGAGGTCGTGATATATGAAGCACTGACGTTTAAAGAACATGGAACATGGGATTCAAAGGTTTTTTTGAATCCCTGGAGCAACCCGGGCTCGATCTAGATGGATGATGTAAAGCAGCCGGCCTTTTAGGATCGCCCTTGTATGGCGCCAGGAGTGCCCGCCAGCCTCCCCAGCCCAGCCTGGGCAGACCCGTCAGCCGTGGAGCTCCTTCTCTGATGTGGCATCCAGGCTTGGGCTCCTTTCATCATCTCAGGTCTCCCTCTTCTCTTCTGAAGACTTCTGAATCCCTGGACAACGCTGACTAACACAGAGTTTAGTGTTGCCTACATCTACGCATGGCAGAATTTCACCCGCACAGAAAATGCTCTTCCCGGAGTCTTTATTCTTTGGTGGCTCTGTGGGTTGGTTCTGCCTTCCCGCAGAAATCTGGGCATGATGCAGGTATTGTGACTGGAATGTGTTGTTGTTATTTTTTAATCTGTGAATTGAACAGCTAATAGGAGCCCGTGTAATTTGTGTGACAAGTGACAGCTTGTGTGAAAATAACTTACCCAGATCCTGTTACACATTTGCATCCATTATGCCGGGGAAAGCTGTATGTCACTGGTGGACCATTAAGTCGTAGTCACCAGTGTTTTCCTAGGTGAAAGGGTAATTATTTTTGCTGTTTGTTTGTAATTTATTAATCGTCAGTGGAGACCATTAGGGTAACGGATTTTTTTACAAACAAAGTGACAGATCAGATGTGTGGAAGGCACAGTGATCCAGGGGTTGATAAGAGAAGCTATTAGGGCAGAGGTAATCTCTAGCTGGGGACCTACTTGTGCTACCACTGACGGGGATTTCAGATAGATTAGGTGCAGATAGAAGATCGAACAGAAACTATGGAGAATAGTTCTGCTTTGAATATAATCAGCTTTGCTCTAGAGTAAAAGCACAATTTCCTATAATGTTTCATGTGTGCTACAGGTAGTATGCCACCTAAATGTATTTTAATAATTAGGTATTCATCCTAAATGTGCTAAAAAGACATAAAAACATACCAAACCTGTGATTTCTTTGATTATTTGTTATTTAAATTTACTTGATCTTAGGTTAAGCTATTTATGTGTTAAAATGTGAGTGAAGGCAAAGAGAGTTAAAGTACATTAATAAGTAATAATAGAGATGGTATTCAAGTATGACACAACTGAGGTCGTGATATATGAAGCACTGACGTTTAAAGAACATGGAACATGGGATTCAAAGCATGTAGTGGGACATATTTAATGGCTTTTTAAAATTTAGCGTGGGACGCAAAGATTCAAGTCTTAAAGGTATGTGATTGGCTTAAAGCGAGCTGAGGTCTTGTCTGAATGCTGCCCATTGCTGCCTTAGTTGAGCTCTGCCATGGCCTTAGGCTGGACCTCAGTTTCCATGTCTGTAAATTGGGGGGTTGAGAGGATCTTCAAATTAACTTCTGGCCCTGCCTTTGGGGTCCAGTCGGAATTTTGGGAGACAGAAAGAGTGATACCACTGTAAGTGATATGATGTTCTGGAAAGTTTAATGTATTTAAAGCCTTCTAAGAGGGTTACCAATACCATAAACCCAGCTGAGCTCTTGAAATGGACTAATGACCTCTTTAAAGGGGACACTGCTTATTTGGGGTGTAAATTTCTCTGTGCTTGTAAAGTAAAACCAGGGGCCACTTCTCCATCCCACTCAGGATCTTCTTGGTAGTTGGTGTCCCTCACTTAGCTCAGAGAGAGGCTTAAAGATGACTTCCCAAGTGAGGAGAACTCTAAGACCGATGCTTACAAAAAGAGTAAGAGTGAGAGAAATGGGAAAGACAGTTCAGAGAGGTTAGCTTAAACCGACACCTGGAGATGAAAAAGAACACGCCTCATTTAGGGAGATGGAAAAAGAACACACCTCATTTAGGGAGATGCAACTATTCCCCTATACAGCAGGTGACGGTCACATTGCCCCTCCGTGTGGGCACTCTGACTTCGAGTGGAGGTCAGGGTGGACAGTGGTTCGGTCAGGCTTGCAGTCCTGGTGGCGGGGAGGGAGTGGACGGGTGACCTGGGTTACTCATCAAGGGCCTCACCAAGGGGCCTCAGAGGTCTTGCTGAGGGCTGGAACTCAGCAAGCCCCTGCCCTAGGAGGTGGCAGGGGTTAGGAAAGCTGTGTGATCAGGAGAAGGGTGGGAAGATGGAGGTTGCAGTGCGCTTGCGCTTGTTTAAAGGTGGGTGTCTAGATCTCCTCCAATAGCTCAGTGCCTGTGAGGGCCTTTCCTGATTTATTGATCTTAAAGCGAAGGGCTAAAAAAGGTTTCTATGTCTGAATGCACTGACGTTTAAAGAACATGGAACATGGGATTCAAAGCATGTAGTGGGACATATTTAATGGCTTTTTAAAATTTAGCGTGGGACGCAAAGATTCAAGTCTTAAAGGTATGTGATTGGCTTAAAGCGAGCTGAGGTCTTGTCTGAATGCTGCCCATTGCTGCCTTAGTTGAGCTCTGCCATGGCCTTAGGCTGGACCTCAGTTTCCATGTCTGTAAATTGGGGGGTTGAGAGGATCTTCAAATTAACTTCTGGCCCTGCCTTTGGGGTCCAGTCGGAATTTTGGGAGACAGAAAGAGTGATACCACTGTAAGTGATATGATGTTCTGGAAAGTTTAATGTATTTAAAGCCTTCTAAGAGGGTTACCAATACCATAAACCCAGCTGAGCTCTTGAAATGGACTAATGACCTCTTTAAAGGGGACACTGCTTATTTGGGGTGTAAATTTCTCTGTGCTTGTAAAGTAAAACCAGGGGCCACTTCTCCATCCCACTCAGGATCTTCTTGGTAGTTGGTGTCCCTCACTTAGCTCAGAGAGAGGCTTAAAGATGACTTCCCAAGTGAGGAGAACTCTAAGACCGATGCTTACAAAAAGAGTAAGAGTGAGAGAAATGGGAAAGACAGTTCAGAGAGGTTAGCTTAAACCGACACCTGGAGATGAAAAAGAACACGCCTCATTTAGGGAGATGGAAAAAGAACACACCTCATTTAGGGAGATGCAACTATTCCCCTATACAGCAGGTGACGGTCACATTGCCCCTCCGTGTGGGCACTCTGACTTCGAGTGGAGGTCAGGGTGGACAGTGGTTCGGTCAGGCTTGCAGTCCTGGTGGCGGGGAGGGAGTGGACGGGTGACCTGGGTTACTCATCAAGGGCCTCACCAAGGGGCCTCAGAGGTCTTGCTGAGGGCTGGAACTTCAGCAAGCCCCTGCCCTAGGAGGTGGCAGGGGTTAGGAAAGCTGTGTGATCAGGAGAAGGGTGGGGAAGATGGAGGCTTTGCAGTGCGCTTGCGCTTGTTTAAAGGTGGGTGTCTAGATCTCCTCCAATAGCTCAGTGCCCGTGAGGGCCTTTCCTGTGAGGGAATCTTTCTAACTCTGGTGACAGGCAGGCCCACCTCAGCCTCCAGAGATAAACACCCGTGTTCCCTTGGCTGGGGGCAGGAGGGAGCAGTAATGCCGCTGTTCCATTGTGGCCTCAGATGCTGATTCACAAGTCACTTTAAAAAGAATTTCTGTGTGTGTGTGTGTGCGAAGGCTGACACTTTCCTTTAAGTTTCTCTGCTTGGAGATAGTTCTGTGGATTAAAAAAACATGGACATGTTTCCTCTTGCCATAGTTCTTCACCTTATGGCTAATTTGCACAGACCACATAAGGTATTGCTCTAGTGATTTGTGGCTGATTCCGTCTGATGATCTTAGACACAAGCAACCCATTCCTTCCCATCAGGCAGATCTGGATAAGCCACTGCCAGTTTGATGAAAGTAAAGTATTGGGGCACAGGAGACCACTGCTGAGCAGGCGGCCAGAGGTGGCCGGGGCTTTCCAGAAAGACTAGCTGCCTTAGGGAGAGGGGATCAGAGAACCTGGAAACACAGCCTTGTCCATGATTCACACAGCTGTTTAAAACTGCAGTAAAAAGGAACGCCCCCGCCTCCCGCCGCCCAAGACCAAAATAAAAAGAATGCCCCACCCCCAAGACCAAAATAAAAAGAGTTGTACCATCATGACTCATTTTAAGCTTTGCATTTTATGTCCATGATGTGAAGCGTTAAAAAGGATGACTGCTTGTCTGATTCACTTGATGGATGCCCAAGTTCAAATCAAACTCTGCCGCTTACTAGCTGTGGGGCTCTGGGCAGATGCTCACGTGTTTCTTTGTTTCCTTCCCCCTCTGAAGTTGCAATGATAATATATCTTCCTTACAGAATGTAGGGGAGGAGTAAATTTAAAGAACTTGGGAAAGCTCTTGGTATGTGTTCAATCAATAGTAGCTCTTGTTATTTTCTGGTGGACTTTTTTTTGGGGGGGGTTGGGGAGGGAGGGGGCGGGCGGGCCACTTCTATTGGTCTTTCATTCATCTGTTTTCATCCATCTTTGTTCTTTGGCCCATGTGGGCCTTCCATCGCAGTGGCCTCTGTTGCACCGGCTCTGGGCGCATGCGCTCCAGAGCTCCAGCTCAGTAATTGGACACATCGGTCCAGCCGTTCCGCGGCACGTGGGATCTTCCCAGGCCGGGGATCGAACCGGCACCCCTTGCACTGCAAGGCAGTGTCCTTACCCACTGGACCACCAGGGAAGCCCCTCTGGTGGACTTTTTAAAGTAACTATCACCCTGCTGGTAACCCTACCCAGTGTAGAACAGTAACAATTTATCTTGGTAGACTATAGAGTTTAGCAAAGTTCTTTTCTGTTTGTTTGTTTTTAACAGAGGTGAGCTCAACTAAGCTGGAAGGTAAGACATCTTTACTGTTCCTTTCATTTTACAGAGAGTAAACCCTAGAGAATCCCCATGGACAGAGGAGCCTGGTGAGCTATGGTCCATGGGGTCGCAAAGGGTCAGACACAACTCGCCGGAGCGACTAAACACAGCACCAGTGGGAATCAGAGCATGTAACTGATGTGACCACCTTCCCAGGGAGAGAACAGAGGAGAATTAGCAGCCAGACACCAGTTATTTCTTTTTTTTGCAGGGGGTGCAGTTTGGGGAGGGAGGGGGCCGGGCAGGCCACTTCTATTGGTCTTCCGTTTATCTATTTTCATCCATCCTTGTGCTTTGGCCCAGGTGGGGCTCCCATCGCAGTGGCCTCTGTTGTCGCAGAGCACCGGCTCTGGGCGCACATGCTCCAGAGCTTCGGCTCGGTAACTGGACACATCGGTCCAGCTGCTCCGCGGCACGTGGGATCTTCCCAGGCCAGGGATCGAACCGGCACCCCTTGCACTGCAAGGCGGTGTCCTTACCCACTGGACCACCAGAGAAGCCCCCAGACACCTGTTATTTGATGGGAGCCTTGTCCACTCTTACACCAGCAAGGCCTTCAAGTGACATTTCCATATAAACTCTACCTACTTCCTGTAGGTAAACTGTCATTCCTGGGAATCAAAATACCACCAGCCACCTATGTCCTGACACTAGCACTTGCTGAGGCACATGTGGTTTCCTGGTTTCGGGGTTGGTTGGGCAGGCAGAGGAATTACTAGGGGGCATAGTCAGGAAGCAACTGGCAGGACTTGCTCCCAGTCATGCTTGTGTGTGCTCAGTTTCTTCAGTCGTGTCTGACTCTTTGCAACCCTATGTCAGCCAGGCTCCTTTGTCCATGGGATTCTCCGAGCAAGGATCCTGGAGTGGGTAGCCGTGCCCTCCTCCAGGGAGTCGTTCTGACCCAGGGGGGTCAAACCTGCATCTTCTGCATTGCAAGCAGATTCTTTACCACTAAGCCACTGCCCTGGGGGATCATGCTTGTGACAAAGTCAAAGCTCACAAGCCTGATGTTCCTTTCCATGCAAGTTCAGGGAAAAGCTCCTTGATGTTGCCAGACTGCCTTGGGAAGGCTGTGTACAGGGTGACCAGCGAGTACAAGCTTGGAGAAGGAAGGTCATTATAACATCTTTGCAGGGGCAGTGACAGTGGTCGTGATGCCCCCTAAGTGCCTCCTGGATAACTCACAGGGGATGGAAGACTGGGGCCTGGGAAGGTTAATAAGTCATCTTTCTCAGAGACTTCCTTTCAAGCCCTGTCTTTCCGTATTGTTTTTTGTTGGCTCATCATGGTTTATGGAACCAGGTTACCTGTTCTTTGTAGATTTTGGTCTTGCCATCTGTGTATTCCTTCTTGTTCAAATGGGCCTCACAGTGTATAGTTTGAGGTATAACTTAAATGCTGTCCCTTTGGATCTGCAGAGATGAACATCGCTACAACTGCAGCTTCAGTGTAAACTATTCTTACAGAATGTCCTGGATGTAGCAGAGTGAGGCCTGGGCTGTGAGCGGACTCTTCTGGTTCTGAACCGGGTGGGCCCACTGGGTGGGCAAGACCCTTCATATGTGGCTAACAATTGATCTTATCGACAACAAGATTGCTGAAGGAGTGGCTAAGGCTCTTCAACTTTTAAATTCTATGATATTTTAGCAGTGGTTTAGGAACAGTTTCGAAGAATTGATTGGGGTACCTGACTAAAACTGCAAATCGGTACGTTCTGGAGACATGAATATTTTTATTCTTCTAAAAGTTAGTTTTGCAGCTATACCAGGGATTGCAAAGGCATATTATTAAGCAGTTTATATATATTCTCTGTGCATGAAAGCTAAAGAGTTTTTTAAAGAATTAAAAATGTGCTTATTCTTATTTCCTTTAAAACACCTTTTAAGAGGGGTTGTCATTCATTTCAGAAGTTCCCATGCCTGATTTATAGACAAAAACACGGAGGAAACCTCTAAAAGATACAGGATTCCTAGCTGTCTCCCAGACCTGTGGAATCAGAATACCTGGGTTGTGGGGCCCAACAGTCTATGGTTCAAAACTGGTGGAGTCCAACACACCCCTTGGGCAATCCCAATGATCAGAAAGCGCTGGACAATCACTGCTGAGTTAGCCCGAGGTATGTTATTGTGGTCCAATCAGTTCCTGATTCCTGGCTCTGCCTTTCACACTCTAGTATTTTCCCAGTGCCTAAGGTGAGCCACGGGGATGATTTTTTTTTTTTTTTTTGCCACTTATATTGGTCTTTCATCTTTCATCATCCATCTTTGTTCTTTGGCCCATGTGGGCCTCCCATCGCGGTGGCCTCTGTTGTCGCAGAGCACCGGCTCTGGGTGCATGCGCTTCAGAGCGCTGGCTCAGTAATTAGACACATTGGTCCAGCCGCTCCGTGGCACGTGGGATCTTCCCAGGCCAGGGATCCAACAGCGCCCGTTGCACTGCAAGGCGGTGTCCTTACCCACTGGACCACCAGGGAAGCTCGATAATGGGGTTTTGATTCATTCATTGTGAAGATGCCTGGACGTGTGTAGGCCAGGAAGTGCAGGCCTGAGCCGAGAACCAGGGATGACTTTTCCGATCTGTGCCGGTTGCTCCTTGGCTGCTCATCACAGCCTGCCTTTGGTGCCTCTTTGCTGTCCGCTTCCTCTCCAGAGACTTCCAGAGTTGCTCCCTCCTCATACAAGTCAGCAGTCCCACCCTACGCAGACTGCTTTCTTCCCATGTTGTGAGGGGAACAGCTTTGTCGTTCAGTCAGTGAGCCATGTCCGACTCTTTGTCACCCCATGGACTGTAGCAGGCTAGGCCCCTCTGTCGGCCACTCTCTCCTGGAGTTTGCTCAAATTCATGTCCATTGAGTCAGTGATGCTATCTCACCATCTCATCCTCTGTTGCCCCTTTCTCCTCCTGACCCCAGTCTCTTCCAGCATCAGGCTCTTTTCCAATGAGTCATCTCTTCGCGTCAGGCGGCCAAAGTATTGGAGCTTCAGCTTCAGCTTCAGTCCTTCCAATGAATATTCAGGGTTGATTTCCTTTAGGAAATGACTACAGGAAAGGAACAGCTCTATTGTGATATAATTGATATACCCTATGTTCACCCATTTAAAGGGAGTAATTAAGATGTTTTGAAGTGTATTCACGTATAAGTACAGTCATCTCCACAGGTTGAGAACATTTTCATCTCCCCACAGAGAAACCCTGTGCCCTTAAGCTGCCGTCCCCCATCTCAGCACCAACTCCAGGTGACCGCTCATCTCCTTGTGTCTCTGTATGTAGATCTGTCTATTTGAGACATCTCATAGAACTGAAATCACATGGCACGTGGCTTTTGTGACTGCTTCTTTCAACATTTTAGCATAATATTGCCAAGGTTTATACGTGTTGTATTGTGTAGCAGTACTTCATTGCTTTTTTTGGTCAAGTAATATTCCATTATATAGATAACCTACATCTTAATGATCTCTTTATCCATTGATGGACATTTGGGTTATTTCTTCTCTGGCTATTATGCTGTGTAAACACTTGCGTACAAATTTTGTGTGGCTGTATGTTTTCGTTTCTCTTAAATATATACATAGATGGGGAATTATGGGTCATATGGTAACTGTGGGTCAAACATTTTGAGGAACTGCCCGACAGTTTCCCCTGTTTTACATTCCTGCCAGCAGTGTTGGAGGGTTCCAGTTTCTCCATGTCCTTGTCAACGCTCCAGTTATTTTTCCTTAAAAAAAAAAAAAAAGAAGGATAGCCACACGAGTATATATGGAGTGATATCTCATTGTTATTTACCTTCTTCCATTTTTCTTCCAGGCAAGAATACTGAAGTGGGTAGCCTTTTCCTTCATCAGGGGATCTTCCCAACCCAGGGATCAAATCTAGGTCTCCACATTATAGGTGGATTCTTTACCATCTGAACCCCAGGAAGCCCATTTGTGAGCTTATTCCTACCAAATATAATGTATTTAATCCTTCCAGGAAAGGACTCCTCCTGACCCCAGTCTCTTCCAGCATCAGGCTCTTTTCCAATG
This sequence comes from Tragulus kanchil, assembly GCA_022376925.1. Taxonomy (NCBI): domain Eukaryota; kingdom Metazoa; phylum Chordata; class Mammalia; order Artiodactyla; family Tragulidae; genus Tragulus; species Tragulus kanchil. The sequence continues at coordinate 24,671,508 of JAIOJX010000006.1, read as the reverse complement.
AGTCATCTCTTCGCGTCAGGCGGCCAAAGTATTGGAGCTTCAGCTTCAGCTTCAGTCCTTCCAATGAATATTCAGGGTTGATTTCCTTTAGGAAATGACTACAGGAAAGGAACAGCTCTATTGTGATATAATTGATATACCCTATGTTCACCCATTTAAAGGGAGTAATTAAGATGTTTTGAAGTGTATTCACGTATAAGTACAGTCATCTCCACAGGTTGAGAACATTTTCATCTCCCCACAGAGAAACCCTGTGCCCTTAAGCTGCCGTCCCCCATCTCAGCACCAACTCCAGGTGACCGCTCATCTCCTTGTGTCTCTGTATGTAGATCTGTCTATTTGAGACATCTCATAGAACTGAAATCACATGGCACGTGGCTTTTGTGACTGCTTCTTTCAACATTTTAGCATAATATTGCCAAGGTTTATACGTGTTGTATTGTGTAGCAGTACTTCATTGCTTTTTATGGTCAAGTAATATTCCATTATATAGATAACCTACATCTTAATGATCTCTTTATCCATTGATGGACATTTGGGTTATTTCTTCTCTGGCTATTATGCTGTGTAAACACTTGCGTACAAATTTTGTGTGGCTGTATGTTTTCGTTTCTCTTAAATATATACATAGATGGGGAATTATGGGTCATATGGTAACTGTGGGTCAAACATTTTGAGGAACTGCCCGACAGTTTCCCCTGTTTTACATTCCTGCCAGCAGTGTTGGAGGGTTCCAGTTTCTCCATGTCCTTGTCAACGCTCCAGTTATTTTTCCTTAAAAAAAAAAAAAAAGAAGGATAGCCACACGAGTATATATGGAGTGATATCTCATTGTTATTTACCTTCTTCCATTTTTCTTCCAGGCAAGAATACTGAAGTGGGTAGCCTTTTCCTTCATCAGGGGATCTTCCCAACCCAGGGATCAAATCTAGGTCTCCACATTATAGGTGGATTCTTTACCATCTGAACCCCCAGGGAAGCCCATTTGTGAGCTTATTCCTACCAAATATAATGTATTTAATCCTTCCAGGAAAGGACTTTTCAAAATCAAGTGATTTTGTTGCTAAGTCGTGTCCAGCTCTTGCAACCTCATGCATTGTAGCCAGCCATGCTGCTCTGTCCATGGGATTCTCCTGGCAAGAATACTGGAGTAGGTTGCCATTGCCTTCTCCAAGGTCAAAATCAAGGTTAACTTTTAATTTTCCACTGTAAAAAGAGTAAAAAATACAGATTAAAAATAACAGAAACCCCAAATACCCACAGTCCCACCACCTAGAGAAAACCAGCGTCAAACCAGAGTATCTTTTTTTTTTTTTTGATAGGTAAGAAATGGATTTATTCAGATTCAGAGAAAGCACACTCCACAGACAGAGTGTGGGCCACGGCAGAGTAAATCCAATGGCCCGGAGCATCTTTCTAGAATCCTTTTCTGTGTAATATTCAGTTGTAAAGGGAGAACTTTGTCGAGTCAGTGAAACCAATTGGTGGGATTAGGGGGAAGCTATTTTTTTGAGCAAGAAGAATCCTGACCTTTCTCCTTCCCACTTTAGATAAGAACAGGACTGGGCCTCCTGCTCCACCCCTACAAAGGTTTTGACCTGCAGAGTAGGTGGAAGGAATGCACTTCTCTTTGGCCCCAACGGTCCACTGAAAAATGTGTTTGATTTGTAGCGATGTAGCTGTTCGCTGTCACTGAATGAACCCTGATGCCACTTAGGCTTTGAGGATGGCCTTGGGTGGGGGTTGAGGGTGCTAAGTTCTGTCACACCCTGAACTGAAGAAACTTTTGACATGATGCTATGAGAGGAGGCATACATTCAAAACAAAACAAAACTAGAAACATTGATCACACTAGACTCATTGGGTGGAGAGAAGGATGTTGCTTGTTGCAGCATCATCTTTGGTAATCCGTGCCACATTTTTGCACTGATTTTGAAAAGGCAGTCTTATTCTAACATAGCTAGCTGATGAAAAGTTGAATGGGGGCTTCCCTGATGGTTTAGTGGTAAAGAGTCTGCCTGCCAATGCAGAAGACACAGGAAGATCTCACATGTCTGTGAGACTCACAAACTAAGCCCATGCTCTAGAGCCCGAAAGCTGTGACTCTTGAGCTCACTTGCCGTGAAGTCCATGCTCCGCAGCAAGAGAAGCCCGAGCACTGCAGCGAGAGAGTAGCCCCAGTAGACCCAGCACAGTCAAAAAAAAAAAAAAAAGGTTGAATGTTAACTTTTAACTTCTATTTTTTCATAACAACTCAAATTATCAAAAGTTAGTTGTAAACCTGTGTTTTGCATCTTACTGTTAGAATGTTTTCTCTCTTCCTAATGGTGGTATTCTAACCGGCTGCCAGGCTCTGAGCCTAGCACAAGTGTTATTATAGCTCCAATAATCAAAACAAAATATTAATATTATGGAGCACTTATTGTATGCCAACCTTGCACATGGATTGTTTCACTCATGCTCACGACCACCTTACGAGATGCCATTTACCCCCATCCCAGCGTAATGGATGAGAAAACTTACACAGCGTGGTCTGGCTGAGGAACCTGGAGTGCCAGCATTTTCGAAAATGGTACTCATCTGAACCTTGTAACTAAACACAACAGGGAAACAACACGATTAAAGAAGAAAGACGGTTTGCTTCTCTGGACGGCCTGCGCCAGTCAGCCACTCTCTGTAGATGTCACACCCTATGCTGTGTGCTGTGCTTAGTCGCTCAGTCCTGTCTGACTCTTTGCAGTCCCATAGACTGTAGCCTGCCAGGCTCCTCTGTCCATGGGATTCTCCAGGTAAGAACAGTGGAGTGGGTAGCCCTTCTCCAGGGAATCTTTCCCACCCAGGGATCAAAGCGGGGTCTCCTGCATTGTAGGCAGATTCTTTACTGTCTGAGCTTCAAGGGAAGCCCAAGGGCTACCTCCAGCGGGGCCTCCCTCTGTCCTACGTAGTATATGCTTAGTCGTTTCAGTTGTGTCTGACTCTTTGAAATCTCCTGGACTGTAGCCCACCAGGCTCCTCTGTCCATGGGGCTTCTCCAGGTAAGAATACTGGAGTGGGCTGCCATGCCCTCCTCCAGGGGATCTTCCTGATTCAGGAGTCGAACCTGCATCTTTTATGTCTCCTGCGTTTGCTTGCAGGTTCCTTACCACTAGCGCCACCTGGAAAGCCCTCCGTCCTCCATTTGGTAGAGCCCAGCTGTGACTCTTGAGCTCACTTGCCGTGAAGTCCATGCTCCGCAGCAAGAGAAGCCCGAGCACTGCAGCGAGAGTAGCCCCAGTAGACCCAGCACAGTCAAAAAAAAAAAAAAAAGGTTGAATGTTAACTTTTAACTTCTATTTTTTCATAACAACTCAAATTATCAAAAGTTAGTTGTAAACCTGTGTTTTGCATTTTACTGTTAGAATGTTTCTCTCTTCCTAATGGTGGTATTCTAACCGGCTGCCAGGCTCTGAGCCTAGCACAAGTGTTATTATAGCTCCAATAATCAAAACAAAATATTAATATTATGGAGCACTTATTGTATGCCAACCTTGCACATGGATTGTTTCACTCATGCTCACGACCACCTTACGAGATGCCATTTACCCCCATCCCAGCGTAATGGATGAGAAAACTTACACAGCGTGGTCTGGCTGAGGAACCTGGAGTGCCAGCATTTTCGAAAATGGTACTCATCTGAACCTTGTAACTAAACACAACAGGGAAACAACACGATTAAAGAAGAAAGACGGTTTGCTTCTCTGGACGGCCTGCGCCAGTCAGCCACTCTCTGTAGATGTCACACCCTATGCTGTGTGCTGTGCTTAGTCGCTCAGTCCTGTCTGACTCTTTGCAGTCCCATAGACTGTAGCCTGCCAGGCTCCTCTGTCCATGGGATTCTCCAGGTAAGAACAGTGGAGTGGGTAGCCCTTCTCCAGGGAATCTTTCCCACCCAGGGATCAAAGCGGGGTCTCCTGCATTGTAGGCAGATTCTTTACTGTCTGAGCTTCAAGGGAAGCCCAAGGGCTACCTCCAGCGGGGCCTCCCTCTGTCCTACGTAGTATATGCTTAGTCGTTTCAGTTGTGTCTGACTCTTTGAAATCTCCTGGACTGTAGCCCACCAGGCTCCTCTGTCCATGGGGCTTCTCCAGGTAAGAATACTGGAGTGGGCTGCCATGCCCTCCTCCAGGGGATCTTCCTGATTCAGGAGTCGAACCTGCATCTTTTATGTCTCCTGCGTTTGCTTGCAGGTTCCTTACCACTAGCGCCACCTGGAAAGCCCTCCGTCCTCCTGGCCTTACTATTAATATGTGGGAACAAGCTTGGAATTAAGTGAGGTCAGCCTCTCGGGTGATGCTAGTGGTAAAGAAGCCTCCTGCCAAATCAGAAGACAGAAGAGATGTGGGTTCAATCCCTGGATCGGAAAGATCCCCTGGAGGAGGAAATGGCTACCCACGCCAGTATCCTTGCCTGGAGAATCCCGTGAACAGAGGAGCCTGGCAGGCTACGTGGAGTCCATGGGGTCACAGAGTCGAACATGACTGAAGTGACTTAGCAGCAGCAGCAGCCTCTCCTGCAGGGAGCATCGCAGGAGATTTTGGCCAGTTAAGCCCTTGTGAATTCACTTGAGAAGCAGAGTGGAGCCAGGATGGTTTCAGCTCCTTTTTCTTGATCACCATACCAAGGTCATGAGAGGAATGAAGACCTGGGGAGAGGCAGGCCCAACCGTGCTCTGAGGCCCGAGGTGGCTCTGGTCTGGGATTCCTTGGACGGCGTCTTGGGAGGGCTGGGAGCATTGTGAGTGGTCCAGGGCAGGAGGGCAAGGACACATTAATGGCCAGCCCGTCGTGAGCTGGGCTGTTTATGGAGAGTCTCTCAAAACAAGCCCTGGTGTCATAAATAGGTAGTAAAATCACGATTTCTTCTGACCACCTCTGAGTGAAGTAGGTGTTTCTTTGCCACCTTAAATCTTTTGGAACGAGGCTGGGGGTGAAGAGTGAAGGCTCTCATCACCGTGTGATGGATGAGCTTGCAGGCTCAGAGAGGTAAGATGACCAATTTAGTCACACAGCCCCCCAGGGACAGGACCAGGCTGCAGTTCTGCCTGGATTCCAGAGGTGTGGAAGTATATATTTAGTGTATTTTCTGGAGTTTAAGATGCTGGGTCCTGTGCTCTCTTGTGAGGCTGTGGGATGGGGTCAGCGTGAGCAGCCTGCTGGACTGGTGAGAAGGAGGCCGGGACTCCAGCCAGGGTCCGTGGCCCCAGGGCCACGTGAAGGCCGTGATTGCTGACCGCATGTCCCACCCTTTGCCAAAAAATAACTGGAGTGAATTAAGCGTTGTAAGCAGTGTTTCTCATGCTTTTAATCAGTCCTTTAGTGCTTAGGGACGTGGGTTTAGGGTCAGACCTAAACTGGGTTGGAATTGTGTTGGAATTCAGATCTTGGGCTGCTAATTTCAATTATGTGAGGCTTCATTTGTCAGGAGCGGGTAATACTGCCTTTTTGGTGGGTTTGCTGGGAAGGGAAGGCTGGGTACGTGGTAAACGCTCTAGATACTGATACTCTGGTCACCACCTATGCGCAGTCCTCCTCCCCCCACTTCCTTATACGGCCCCGGAAGTGCCTCCCGGCACCTCTCTGCCATCCACCCCCTTGGAGACCCATTAGGTTCAACCGTTTTATGGAAAACTATTCGTGAATGCTGCCCTCGTTTGGAGTTTGTTGGTGGATGGGGCCCTTCCCCTCTAACTGGGAGACTCACTCACTGCACTGGGTCTCCCAAGACTGAGTAGCCTCCCCATTGACACCTGTCTGGGGCCAGAGCCGCTCTATCAATTCTTTATTAAGAGCGGTTATTTTTTATTTATGATGCTTGCGGGTTCATTAAAAATGGCACTCCCTGTAGGGGATACTGCAAGGCTTTTAGCCAGTTTTTATCAGGTTGTTAGAGTAGATATGAATATTTTAATAGAGAGAAAGAGCAAAGCCTTCAACAAACTTAATTTGTTCTGGAATCTAAGTGACAGGCTTAATGGGGGTGCCAAGTAATTCGGTCTAATCAGCCCAGCTAGTGGAATAAGGAGCACAACTGAGTGGAGGGGCAGCTTTCCCAGAGGGGCAGCAGGGGCATTCTCCACCCCTGAGCAGCTGTAAATCCCTGTGTCCCAGGATCCTTCGAGTCCAGGTAAGGTCTAGCGTAGCCATCAGCCATTCTAGGCCCAAATAAACTCCCCGGAACCCAGGAGGGGGGAGTGTTTTGGGAAGAATCTCTGTTAGCATTTATAGAATTCTTTCCCCAAGATGCAAATCTTGTTAAATTATGTAACAAAATAATGGATAAGCCAGGTCACGGCTGCTCATCATTTGGGACCTCAGTATTGACGCCAATTCCAGCCAGCGGCTGGTTTTTTGATGTAGTTTTAAAAACATCCACTTGGGGGAGCTTTATGATTGATTTTTATCTCCGCTTTGAGAGGCAATGGGAGCTCCACCTGCATCCCTCCCCCCAACCAGGGACAAGCTAGTGAAGCAAGCAATGGTTGCAGAAATACAATGATAAATCAGCGTGAATGGTTTTACTTTATTGGCAATTCCTCCCTCTGGATTTTGAAGTTATCCTTGATTTTTTAAAAGCTTCCCCTTCAAACCAAAATAGTTGAAAGGTAAAGAATAGCAGTATTTAACGGCTGTTTCTTGGATGAGGGTTCTGCACGTGCACACAGACATCAATGCGCACTTAAATAAAGGCATGTCCCAGCTAAGGTTAAATAGCCGAGGCCCCAACACACTCTCCTTTTAAATTTTGACGTGCTCACTTGCAAAGAAGGCCCTTCCTCTAACTGGGAGACTCACTCACTGCACTGGGTCTCCCAAGACTGAGTAGCCTCCCATTGACACCTGTCTGGGGCCAGAGCCGCTCTATCAATTCTTTATTAAGAGCGGTTATTTTTATTTATGATGTTTTGGGTTCATTAACAATGGCACTCCCTGTAGGGGATACTGCAAGGCTTTTAGCCAGTTTTTATCAGGTTGTTAGAGTAGATATGAATATTTTAATAGAGAGAAAGAGCAAAGCCTTCAACAAACTTAATTTGTTCTGGAATCTAAGTGACAGGCTTAATGGGGGTGCCAAGTAATTCGGTCTAATCAGCCCAGCTAGTGGAATAAGGAGCACAACTGAGTGGAGGGGCAGCTTTCCCAGAGGGGCAGCAGGGGCATTCTCCACCCCTGAGCAGCTGTAAATCCCTGTGTCCCAGGATCCTTCGAGTCCAGGTAAGGTCTAGCGTAGCCATCAGCCATTCTAGGCCCAAATAAACTCCCCGGAAGCCAGGAGGGGAGAGTGTTTTGGGAAGAATCTCTGTTAGCATTTATAGAATTCTTTCCCCAAGATGCAAATCTTGTTAAATTATGTAACAAAATAATGGATAAGCCAGGTCACGGCTGCTCATCATTTGGGACCTCAGTATTGACGCCAATTCCAGCCAGCGGCTGGTTTTTTGATGTAGTTTTAAAAACATCCACTTGGGGGAGCTTTATGATTGATTTTTATCTCCGCTTTGAGAGGCAATGGGAGCTCCACCTGCATCCCTCCCCCCAACCAGGGACAAGCTAGTGAAGCAAGCAATGGTTGCAGAAATACAATGATAAATCAGCGTGAATGGTTTTACTTTATTGGCAATTCCTCCCTCTGGATTTTGAAGTTATCCTTGATTTTTTAAAAGCTTCCCCTTCAAACCAAAATAGTTGAAAGGTAAAGAATAGCAGTATTTAACGGCTGTTTCTTGGATGAGGGTTCTGCACGTGCACACAGACATCAATGCGCACTTAAATAAAGGCATGTCCCAGCTAAGGTTAAATAGCCGAGGCCCCAACACACTCTCCTTTGAAATTTTACGAACGTGCTCACTTGCAAAGAAGATAAAAATCCCTAAAGCCCATATCTGAGCAGAAAATGCTCTTCCCAGCATGTTCACCATGGTAACTCTGCATCATCGTTTCTCTCTCAGGTGGGGCCTGGAGAGGTCTCATGAAGGACAGTCCCTTGCTGCCCTGGACAGAAGTCCAGCTTCCAGCTTTGGACGTTTTTGAACGAATGGAAAGCTAGTTAGGGTTCCTGATGAGGACACTGGCTAGAGAACGTTGTCACGCTGTGGATGTACCATTAACCCATTCTCCTGTGGAACGGAATGGAACCCGTTATAAACCTATGTCTACAAGTGTGACTCTGTGTGTCCGCGTGGCCCCACAGAAGGAACTGGGCTGTTTCTTAGAGGGGGATGTCTCGGTTATTGTCTGAACAATATTGTCAGCCTTACTCCATTGTCTTCTCATTCGTCCCCTTCCTTCCGTTGCCGGGCATTATGAATCCTCATCTTACTTCCTTGGTGTCCGCTTATTGGATTAGTCAGACTTTGCTCTTGACCAAGCCTCTTTTTTATTTTGTCCGGCTCTTTTTCCAGAAGAGGAAAGGAAGAGTTCTTGTTAGCCTTGTGTCCCCTTGGCGGGGGTGTCCCTGCACCTGAGCAGCTCTGCCTCCATCTGCATCTGCTCCCTTGGGTGACCTCCGTTCCCCTGCCCGCGGGCTCCTCCCCCTGCCCCACCTCTCTCTTACCTGACAGCCTGGCCTGTCCGCACGCGAGCATCACACTCTCGTTGTCATTGTCCTTGAGGACAAGCCTCAGGTACCTTGTCTTCCCAGGGCAGCCCAGCCTTCCCCTCCCCGCGTCCCTTGGTCGCCATCTTCGTTGGTCACATCAATATGACTGTCATTGTCTGCTCAGTGGAGGGGAAATCTCGCTTCCTCAGGAACCCTGTTGCTCCTGCCAGGAAGACGTTTCTTCAGAAAAAAAAATAAAAGTGCTCCTCACTCCTATGTTCATAGGGTTTTCTGGACTGTTTGGGACAATGGAGTGGTTTCCAAATGATTTTTTTTAAGCCCTGGATTTTTTTTTCCCTTAACTAACAAACCATATTCAGATGCCCAGCCCAGTCCGCGCCTGATTCCCAAGGGCCGTGTGGCAGGGGGTCTCTTCAGACAGTCCCTGCAGACCATCTGCAAGAGGACTTCACTGCTTCTCTGGGTGGAATCTGTTTCTCCTCCCCTGTGTCTGGTGGCTTTTTGACTTGCTTTTGACCAGCAGAGTGTGCGTGCAAGCCCAGCCCCAGCCCTATCTACATATCCTCACGTCTCCTCTTGAGTCCCTGCCCTGAAACTGACAATACCAAGTGAAGAAGCTGCTCTAGTCACCAAGGGGTGGGAGAAGATGCTGGGGAAACACGGAGACATGAGGCCATCGGACCAGCATCAGGATGAGATGGTTGGATGGCGTCACTAACTCAATGTTCATGAGTTTGAGCACACTCAGGAGGATAGTGAAGGACAGAGGAGTCTGGCATGCTACAGTTTGGGGGGTTGCAAAGAGATGGACACAACTTAGTGATTGAACAACGCACAATCAAATGGTATCTCTCTTTCCCTGAGAATCATTGCGTTGTTATATAGGTTGTTCAGGTTTCTTCTTCTGTGAAATGCTTGTTCATAATTAATATCCTTTGCCTATTTTTTTTACTGGGTAGTCTCTGATTTTCTTATTGATTCATAGGAGGGTTTTTGTTTCTTCTTTTTAAAAAATCTTTTCTGGAAACATATCCTTTGTTAGTTCATTGCATTGCAAGTACCTTTTCCTGAAAATAGAAGTGTTCGTTACTCAGTCATGTCTAGCTCTTTAGGACCCCATGGACTGGAGTCCACCAGGCTCCTCTATCTATTGAATTCTCCAGGCAGGAATGCTGGAGTTGGTAGCCATTTCCTACTCCAGGGAATCTTCCCGACATAGGGATTGAATTGGGGTCTCTCCTACATTGCAGGAAGATTCTTTACCATCTGAGCCACTAGAGAAACCCACCTTTTCATAGTACTTGCTTTGCTTTTAACTTGGTTTTGCCTGTTTTTATAGGTCTTGCCCCTTAATTTTATCTGTGAACATTTTAAAAGAGATGAATCATTTAAATATAGTATCCTTTTGCAATATAATGGAGGGGTAGACAGGTAAGTTTCCCCTACCTTTCTATAAAAGAGCTTTTTAGAAGAATATGTATTGAACTCTTACTATGAGCAATGCACTCTTCTAAGACTTTGCATGTATTGAGCAGTCCTTTTAATAACACAAGGAGATAGACATAGATGTTGTCCCCATTTTAAAGATGAGCAAACTGATGCCCAGGAATATTAAGTTATTGCCCCAAATTATGCAGAGATTAAGAGAGATGAACCTGGAATTCAAATCCAGGAGTTAGTTGCAGGGCTTGTATAACCACCTTTTAACTTGAGTCCCTGCCAAACTGACAATACCAAGTGAAGAAGCTGCTCTAGTCACCAAGGGGTGGGAGAAGATGCTGGGGAAACACGGAGACATGAGGCCATCGGACCAGCATCAGGATGAGATGGTTGGATGGCGTCACTAACTCAATGTTCATGAGTTTGAGCACACTCAGGAGGATAGTGAAGGACAGAGGAGTCTGGCATGCTACAGTTTGGGGGGTTGCAAAGAGATGGACACAACTTAGTGATTGAACAACGCACAATCAAATGGTATCTCTCTTTCCCTGAGAATCATTGCGTTGTTATATAGGTTGTTCAGGTTTCTTCTTCTGTGAAATGCTTGTTCATAATTAATATCCTTTGCCTATTTTTTTTACTGGGTAGTCTCTGATTTTCTTATTGATTCATAGGAGGGTTTTTGTTTCTTCTTTTTAAAAAATCTTTTCTGGAAACATATCCTTTGTTAGTTCATTGCATTGCAAGTACCTTTTCCTGAAAATAGAAGTGTTCGTTACTCAGTCATGTCTAGCTCTTTAGGACCCCATGGACTGGAGTCCACCAGGCTCCTCTATCTATTGAATTCTCCAGGCAGGAATGCTGGAGTTGGTAGCCATTTCCTACTCCAGGGAATCTTCCCGACATAGGGATTGAATTGGGGTCTCTCCTACATTGCAGGAAGATTCTTTACCATCTGAGCCACTAGAGAAACCCACCTTTTCATAGTACTTGCTTTGCTTTTAACTTGGTTTTGCCTGTTTTTATAGGTCTTGCCCCTTAATTTTATCTGTGAACATTTTAAAAGAGATGAATCATTTAAATATAGTATCCTTTTGCAATATAATGGAGGGGTAGACAGGTAAGTTTCCCCTACCTTTCTATAAAAGAGCTTTTTAGAAGAATATGTATTGAACTCTTACTATGAGCAATGCACTCTTCTAAGACTTTGCATGTATTGAGCAGTCCTTTTAATAACACAAGGAGATAGACATAGATGTTGTCCCCATTTTAAAGATGAGCAAACTGATGCCCAGGAATATTAAGTTATTGCCCCAAATTATGCAGAGATTAAGAGAGATGAACCTGGAATTCAAATCCAGGGAGTTAGTTGCAGGGCTTGTATAACCACTAAAAGTAACTGCTTCTCAGTGCCAAGTTTCACCCTCCAGAACTCACTGGAAGAGAGACACATATAAACAGGTTCCATTTTGCAGTGAGACAAACTTAGGGCAGCACAGACTGTTATAGGAGGTGGAGGAGGACTTCTTAGAAGGACCTTTCAGCTCAGTGAATGAGAATGGAATATTTGTGCTGAAGGCTGATGAAGGCGCTGGCGTGTGTGTGTGTGTGTGTGTGTGTGTGTGTGTGTGTGTGTGTGTGTGTGTACGGTCCCTATGGAGGGTGGGGAAAAGTATTCCAGTCAGAGGGAACAGTATGTGTAGAGGCCTAGAGAGAGCAAAGCATATTCTGGGCATTGTGAGCAACTCAGTGTATTTGGAAGGTGGAATTTAAGGATGGGTAATTAGAAAAGAAGCCAAGACAGTGACTGGTATTTGACTGCCATTATTATTTAATATGGGGACTTAACCTGGTGGCTCAGTGGTAAAGAATCTGCCTGCAACGCGGGAGACCCAGGTTCAATCCCTGGGTCAGGAAGGTTCTCTGGAGAAGGAAATGACACCACATTCCAGTATTCTTGTCTGGGAAGTCCCCTGGACAGAGGAGCCTGGCAGGCTACAGTCTGTGGAGTCTCTAAGCGTCAGACACAACTTCGAGAATAAACAACAACAACAACATTATTTGATATATGGATGAATAAAAGGTTTTAGTGTTACAAGTGTGATCATAAGGCAATCTCTTAATTAACTAGAATGCTCAAGGCATTGTCCTTTATAATTAGGAGGACTGTTCCTAAACCTCTTTGGTTTGAAACATTGTTCCAGAGTGTATGAGGAAATGTGTGAGTCTTAACTTCCCTATATCAATAAAGATAGTTTAGCAAGCCCAGTTCAGTCTTTTGCAACTGAGGTTTCTTCAGGTCTCCTAGGTAAGCCTGCAAATGTTATAGATCATTACCAACTACTGGTCATTACCTATTACTTAGTCATTACCGATAGATCATTATTGGAGCTGTTGGTGTGGCTGGTTGAGAAATTTTTTTATATATATATTTACTTTATTTATTTATCTTTTTGGGGGGTGGGGTGGGGAGGGAGGGAGACAGGCGGGCCACTTCTATTGGTCTTTCATTTCTCTATTTTCATCCGTTTTTGTTCTTTGGCTCCTGTGGGCCTCCCATCGTGGTGGCTTCTGTCATTGCAGAGCGCCGGCTCTGCGCGCATGCACCCCAGAGCTCTGGCTCGGTAATTGAACACATCAGTCCAGCCGCTCCGCGGCACGTGGGATCTTCTCAGGCCAGGGATCGAACCGGCGCCCCTTGCACTGCAAGGCGGTGTCCTTACCCACTGGACCACCAGGGAAGCCCTGGTTGAGAAATTTGAGTTACATAAATATATTCCCTCCATAAGACACCTGTGGTGGGATGTGGGTTATGCGTGTTTAGGATTGGTTTGTTTTCAGGTGTGAATTAATTTTTTTCATTGGTTCATCTCGTTAGTTAACACCAGAAATAGATAGAACTTTCGGCTCCTAGTACTGACGTTGCAGTTGCTAGGGTGTGATTTTGTTCGGCAGAGGTTAAGGAGAAGAGAAACACAAGTCTGGCAAATGAGGTTATTTGCAATGCCTCAGTTCTTACCATGGTGGCTTTTTGGCTGTGTCTGGTTGGAACATTGTCATCATGAGGTTGCCACATGGATCTGCTTTAATCTGTGTCCAGGGCTAATGCCACATGCTGCCTTTCCCTAAGGAACATGCAGATGATCACAGCTAAAGTCTCAAAGCAATTCAAAGCACATAAGCAGTGGGACCGTAGCTTCCTTTTGTGTCTGGAATATTTATTGGGGCGCTTAATGTAATAGCCAGGGGGCTTGTGAGGGCAGTTTCTTGAGCCCCAGGAAATCGATGTGCCTGGTCTGGTGCACCTCTGCTGTCCTGGGGAATCTCCAGCCGTGTGGCCACTGCAGGGGGTGGATAAGGGGAGAAGGGAAGGACTAGGAATTCCCTCCTGGATTCAGGGGAAGTTTCCTTTATTCCAAGTCAGCCATCTCTTTAGTCTTCGGGATGGGTGTGAAGGTATTCTAGGAGGCCATAGCAGATCATTATTGGAGCTGTTGGTGTGGCTGGTTGAGAAATTTTTTTATATATATATTTACTTTATTTATTTATCTTTTTGGGGGGTGGGGTGGGGAGGGAGGGAGACAGGCGGGCCACTTCTATTGGTCTTTCATTTCTCTATTTTCATCCGTTTTTGTTCTTTGGCTCCTGTGGGCCTCCCATCGTGGTGGCTTCTGTCATTGCAGAGCGCCGGCTCTGCGCGCATGCACCCCAGAGCTCTGGCTCGGTAATTGAACACATCAGTCCAGCCGCTCCGCGGCACGTGGGATCTTCTCAGGCCAGGGATCGAACCGGCGCCCCTTGCACTGCAAGGCGGTGTCCTTACCCACTGGACCACCAGGGAAGCCCTGGTTGAGAAATTTGAGTTACATAAATATATTCCCTCCATAAGACACCTGTGGTGGGATGTGGGTTATGCGTGTTTAGGATTGGTTTGTTTTCAGGTGTGAATTAATTTTTTTCATTGGTTCATCTCGTTAGTTAACACCAGAAATAGATAGAACTTTCGGCTCCTAGTACTGACGTTGCAGTTGCTAGGGTGTGATTTTGTTCGGCAGAGGTTAAGGAGAAGAGAAACACAAGTCTGGCAAATGAGGTTATTTGCAATGCCTCAGTTCTTACCATGGTGGCTTTTTGGCTGTGTCTGGTTGGAACATTGTCATCATGAGGTTGCCACATGGATCTGCTTTAATCTGTGTCCAGGGCTAATGCCACATGCTGCCTTTCCCTAAGGAACATGCAGATGATCACAGCTAAAGTCTCAAAGCAATTCAAAGCACATAAGCAGTGGGACCGTAGCTTCCTTTTGTGTCTGGAATATTTATTGGGGCGCTTAATGTAATAGCCAGGGGGCTTGTGAGGGCAGTTTCTTGAGCCCCAGGAAATCGATGTGCCTGGTCTGGTGCACCTCTGCTGTCCTGGGGAATCTCCAGCCGTGTGGCCACTGCAGGGGGTGGATAAGGGGAGAAGGGAAGGACTAGGAATTCCCTCCTGGATTCAGGGGAAGTTTCCTTTATTCCAAGTCAGCCATCTCTTTAGTCTTCGGGATGGGTGTGAAGGTATTCTAGGAGGCCATAGCAGATCCCATCTTGCTCCTCAACCAGTGGGAAGGTGGGGAGGGAGATGTGTTTTTGCCATCTTGAATGCAGATTTTTCCACAGGCTCCGTGTTATAAATGATATTTAGATTTTCAGGGTAGCTCCCACAAATCTGTTTGCCTAGAATGGAACTCAAGAGGAAATGTTAAAAAAAAAAAAAAAAAAGAGCAAATGTGTGTTTTGGTTATGTTATAGTTCTATTCAAAAGCATTGTATTTTTGAACTGTTTTCCTCCTGCAATGCAACCTTTCCTTCAGACGAATGGACAAGGTGTATACAACAGACAAATGCAGAATGACTCTGGCTGCAGCGGGAGTCAGCCTCACCGAGGCTGAGACTTGGTCCCTGAAATCTCGGTCCCTTTCCTTTTGGGTTGACTTCACGAATTACTGCTGCTTCACCCATTCTCGCTTGAGGCGGCGCTGTCCACCCCTACTGCTGCATTGCGAGGAGGAGAGGTGGATACACAACTCTGTGGTCAAGTCCCTAAGGCCAGAAGGGATAACAGATGGGAATAAACAGAAACAGGAGAAAAAGAGCAACAGGAAGAAAAAGAGGAAAACTAGTGGTTCTAAAAACTCGTCTGTGGATCATGTTGGCCGGTTGCATAAGAATAACCTGGGAAATGTAAAACAGATGGATTAAAACAGTAACAAACATCTGGGAACATTCCTCAAAATTCCAATTCAGGTGCCCTCGAATAGGTCATGGAATGTGTACATTAAAAAGCTGTTACAGGGCTTCCCTGTGGTCCAGTGGGTAAGAGCATCGCCTTGTGGTGCAAGGGGCACCGGTTTGATCCCTGGCCTGGGAAGATCCCATGTTCTGCGGAGCAGCTGGACCAATGTGTCCAACTACCGAGCCAGAGCTCTGGACTGCGTGCGCCCAGGGCCGGCGCTCTATGACAAGAGAGGCCACTGCATTGGGAGACCCACACAAGCCAAAGAACGAAGGTGGATGAGAATAAATAAATGAAAGACCAATAGAAGTGGCCAAACCACCCCCCACCCGAAAACAAAAGCTGCTACAGGGCTTCTCTGGTGGTCCAGTGGGTGGAGAGTCCACCTGGCAGTGCAAGGGGCGCCGGTTTGGTCCCTGGCCCTGGATCCCACGTGCTGAGAAGCAGCTGGCCCGCTGTGTCGGGTTGTGAGCCAGCGCTCTGGAGTGCATACGCACGGAGCTGGTGCTCTGCGGCGAGGGAGACTGCTGCGATGGGAGGCCCACACACGTCAAGGAGTGAAGATGGATGAAAATAAATAAATCAAAAACCATTAAAAAAAAGAGAGACTAAAAAAAAAAAAGCTGCCACAGAGGAGGAGGATAGTTGGAAACCTGGCCACCACTCTGCCTTCAGAAGTTCCTGACTTCCTCCTGGGGTAGAGACTGTCCCCGCCAAACACAGCGAAGGCAGATCTGGATATGGGAATAGGATCCCAGGGAGGGACAGGGGTTTCTTCCCTCCCTAAGGCCTGTCCCCTACAGACTGACTTCTTACTGAACAATCAGTCTCATTCCCATTAATTGCCGTTAGGTGTCTTCCCAGCCCTCTCCATGCAGGGCTGTGGCTTCACCCTCTGGCTTTAATGGAACAAGCACAATAGAATAGAAGTTATTTAACCTCCCTCAAAGTGAAGCCACAAATGGGAGCTGTTAAGATTGTTTTCTTATTGTTAATCCTAATCTGAACAAGCTCCAGGAGATGGTGAAGGACAGGGAAGCCTGACGTGCTGCAGTCCATAGGATCCGACATGACTGAGTGACTGAACTGAACTGAATCTGGGAACCGTTTCCCTGGTGTGTAAGGTTTTTTTCCCCCCCTTTAGAAATGTGCTATAACTTTAATGATCCATTTAAAGGAACAGTTGTAGCCACTCAACCTCTTGGAAAGAATCTTAAAGTCTGTGTGTGACTTTTTGACTCTGTGTTTTGTTAATGTTGTGAGAATGATCCTCCCAATCCTGGGCTGTTCCAAAGTCAGGCCAAAGGAAGCCTGAGGGTGGGTCTGAAGGAGAACTGAGTGCCCCTGATGCCTGTACCTCTGCGTGACTTCTGGAGTGATTGTGAGGAACATGGGTAGATCAACCATTTTCTGTGCTGCCTAAGCTAAGAGAGCATTATGTTGAAATACAGTTTTTGAAGTTCATTTTAACAAAGTGACGGGATCATCTTAATACTTGACTGCTTTAGTTTTCCAAGGAACACAGGATCCTGCAGAGAGTTGGGTAGTTTCTAAGGGTAAGCAATTCTGGCCTTTCCTTTCTGTGTATCCGGTCTCCCAAAGGGATGATGGGTGCCTGCACTCTTTCCGTGTTCTACTCAGACAGTCTTGTGATATAGAGCCTGGCATAGGCTCTAGAATAGACTCCTTCTGGGGTAGCCTTCACTCTCAGCCTAAACCTGTGACCTTGCCTGGCTAATCTGTCACGATAGGCAGATATGGCCTATCCTGATAGATGAGAATTTCCTTGTTCCCTGGCTTACTTGGCTTTCTTTTTATTCTTCTTTATCCCATTCTCTGCCTTTCCCTTTGAATTCTTTCCATATTCTTAAATGGGGAGAGCTTGTGTTCAGATCCGATCACTGTGTCTTTGGGTTCATCCTTTAACCTCATAAAGCCTCAGCTTTCTCATCTTTAAATTGGAATTGGAAGAGTGCCCATCTCATAAGGTAGAGTGAGGACTGATTACATAATTTATGGAGCATGGTGCAAAATGAAAATGTGGGGCCCCTTGTTTAAAAATTAGTCATTCTTATTGTATTTGAACTATTTATCTTAATTATTATTAAGAATTTCAAAATGGTGATAGCAGGTTATTAAACCAAGTGGAGGGCCCTGCGCAGCACATGGCCCTGTGTGGCTGCACAGGTCTCACAGCCATGACACCATGGAATCAATGAGGTAAGAAGTATCACTGTTACTCTTGTTACTCCCTGTCTTCCACTTCTTCTTTATACTCGAGACTTGCCAGTAACAGCCAAACATGCCCTCGTCCATCAAATCACACACACACACACCATTTATCATTCTTAGAGTCTCCTAGCTCTGTGGAGTTCACTTTTTAAAAAAAATTTCTTGTCTGAACCTAATGACAGAAATCACTGGGTATAATGAAAATCATTCAGAATTCAGAATGTCACAATTTATATATTCTATGTTTCCTTTGATCTTTTTTCATGTTTATGCCTGGGTGTAATTATACCAGTTAATTTTGTAGTCTCCTGTTTTCCATGTTGTTCCATAGTTATCCTAAGGTTTTAAAAAAGAAAACCACTTTAAAAATTAATGAAATGTTAGTTCATTATTAACAATCAAAGCATAGGTTCTAGATCCTGAAGAAGGAAATGAGCTAGGGAGGGAGGAAATAAGAAGGAACCCGTAGAGAAAGACAGAGGACACATTTCAAGGGATAAAGTGTTTTTGGTGAGTGGGGCTTGGGGTCTTATGAGTGAAGAGTATATTGATTAATAATGATGGTAATAATTGTGAACATGTGCTGAGGTCTGTACGGAGCTCCTCTCATATGATCTTCATGGTGGTGGTTGTTCAGTCGCTAAGTTGTGTCTGACTCTCTGAGACCCCATGGACTGTAGCACACCAGGCTTCCCTGTCCTTTGCTATCTCCTGGAGTTTGCTCAAATTAAAGTCCATTGAGTTGGCTGAGTTGGTGATGCTATCTAACCATCTCATCCGCTGCCGCCCTCTTCTCCTTTTGCCTTCAGTCTTTCTCAGTATCAAGGCCTTTTTCAACGAATCAGCTCTTCACAATAGCTTAAGACAAGAGATGTAATTGTTATCACATCAGAAGAGAAACCCAAGGCATTAGGAAGCTAAGTAACTTAGGTCATATACCTAGGAAAGTGTTGGATCAAAATTGAAAGTCCTCAGGCAGGCCGTTGCAGAACCTGTACTCCCGTGTGCCTTGTGTTTTGTTCTTATGGCTGTTATTGAGACTGAAGTATTTTAAAGATTTATTTATTTATTTTATTTTGTGCGGGGGTCGGGTTGGGGGGGGGGGGGAGCGGGCGGGCCACTTCTATTGGTCTTTCATTTCTCTGTTTTCATCTGTCTTTGTTCTTTGGCTCCTGTGGGCCTCCCATCACGGTGGCGTCTGTCGTTGCAGAGCACTGGCTCTGTGTGCATGCGCTCCAGAGCTCCAGTTCGGTAATTGGACACATCAGTCCAGCCGCTCCGCGGCACGTGGGATCTTCCCAGGCCAGGGATCGAACTGGCGCCCCTTGCACTGCAAGGCAGTGTCCTTATCCACTGGACCACCAGGGGAAGCCCAAAAGTTATGATAATTTTAGTGGATCTTTAACTATATGAAAACTACTTTCCACAAAATGCTTTTTTTAACATTAAAAAAAATTAAAATTTAAGATTTCTCAGTTTCAGTTGAAAGATCCCAGTTGAGTCCTTTGGGTAACCAGAGGTGGGTGTATAATTGAAGGCTGGCCCCTACAATATTTCCCACTATCCTTCAAAGAGATCACAAAGAGGGTTGTACTGTATGACTCAGAACAGCAGTCTAAGAGAGCCAACAGACATATTGATTAATAATGATGGTAATAATTGTGAACATGTGCTGAGGTCTGTACGGAGCTCCTCTCATATGATCTTCATGGTGGTGGTTGTTCAGTCGCTAAGTTGTGTCTGACTCTCTGAGACCCCATGGACTGTAGCACACCAGGCTTCCCTGTCCTTTGCTATCTCCTGGAGTTTGCTCAAATTAAAGTCCATTGAGTTGGCTGAGTTGGTGATGCTATCTAACCATCTCATCCGCTGCCGCCCTCTTCTCCTTTTGCCTTCAGTCTTTCTCAGTATCAAGGCCTTTTTCAACGAATCAGCTCTTCACAATAGCTTAAGACAAGAGATGTAATTGTTATCACATCAGAAGAGAAACCCAAGGCATTAGGAAGCTAAGTAACTTAGGTCATATACCTAGGAAAGTGTTGGATCAAAATTGAAAGTCCTCAGGCAGGCCGTTGCAGAACCTGTACTCCCGTGTGCCTTGTGTTTTGTTCTTATGGCTGTTATTGAGACTGAAGTATTTTAAAGATTTATTTATTTATTTTATTTTGTGCGGGGGTCGGGTTGGGGAGGGAGGGGAGCGGGCGGGCCACTTCTATTGGTCTTTCATTTCTCTGTTTTCATCTGTCTTTGTTCTTTGGCTCCTGTGGGCCTCCCATCACGGTGGCGTCTGTCGTTGCAGAGCACTGGCTCTGTGTGCATGCGCTCCAGAGCTCCAGTTCGGTAATTGGACACATCAGTCCAGCCGCTCCGCGGCACGTGGGATCTTCCCAGGCCAGGGATCGAACTGGCGCCCCTTGCACTGCAAGGCAGTGTCCTTATCCACTGGACCACCAGGGGAAGCCCAAAAGTTATGATAATTTTAGTGGATCTTTAACTATATGAAAACTACTTTCCACAAAATGCTTTTTTTAACATTAAAAAAAATTAAAATTTAAGATTTCTCAGTTTCAGTTGAAAGATCCCAGTTGAGTCCTTTGGGTAACCAGAGGTGGGTGTATAATTGAAGGCTGGCCCCTACAATATTTCCCACTATCCTTCAAAGAGATCACAAAGAGGGTTGTACTGTATGACTCAGAACAGCAGTCTAAGAGAGCCAACAGACAGTGTAGAGATGAAATGAAGGTGACTGAAGTGATGTCCAGATACACTGACTTTGTACGTCACAATATTATGATTTGGGCTTGTTTCAGTACACCTGTTGTAAAGGGAATTTTGATCTCTTATATTCTAATGGACTTTAGCTTCTTGGTTCTAATGAATTCTGGCCCATGCTATTTTGAGGTCCAGTTCATGAGAGAGAAAAAGAGGAGGGATCATGGCGTTCCTTTGGACTGAGCAGCTGCACGTGTCAATTTCACTCATGTTCCTTTGGTAAGAACTTAGTCACATGGCCATACCTAACTGCAAAGAAAGTTAGAAGTGTAGTTTTTGGTTAAGCAGACTCGTGGAAGAAGAGAATAAATTTCAATGACCAAGTAGCAGTCCATGGGATATTATCTATCAGGGAGGCCTCTAGAGTCAGACAGATATAAGTTCCAGCCTTGTCTCTGCCACTGAGGAGCCATGTGACCTCAATCAGTGGTTTATCTTCTTGATTTTCTCATTAGAAAAATGGAAATAATATTTTCACTTTATTGGGATTGTTATGAGATTCAAATGAGTGAGTTCATGCACTGTGCTGAAGAAAGAAAAGCCGTAGTGGTTAAACGCACAGAATTGGGAATCAGACTGGCAGGGTTAAAATCCTGGCTCTGCACTTTCTAGCTGTGTGAGTTTACAAAATCCTCAAGAGACTGACTTTCTTCTATAAAATGGAGATGCTATTAGTGCCTACCTATAGAAAGAACTCGATGAGGTCCTCCAGTGGTAGATTTATTAAATGATTTATTCATCCTCAATAAATCATGATGCTCTTTCGGTAGTTATTATTATGTCTATTCATTTTATAAACTCCTGAGTTTATCTCTAAAAGAGAAGTAGTAAATTTAACTATGTAGGCATGTCCCTGTCCTGAGTTGCTGCATTCTCTTATACCTCTTGTTACTGCGTTGCTCCTTCTTCCTGTTAACATATTTATGAATCCAGCTTGTATACTAGTTCCTACTTGATTTCTTAGGTAAGCACCTACTGATGACTTTATATTCTAAGCCACATAGGCTAGGCTATTTAGTGTGAATTCTACAGCTTGTCTCAGAAGCTGAGTACATTTTTTTGTAATATTCTCAATCTCATGAAACCATTTTGAATAGATTAAGCTGGCCCCAAAACATCTCTATGGATAGCTAAGCAGTGTAATAAAAATGGAAAACAGGTTTTTGTGATCCACGGCTATTTTAACCTCAGGATCTCTCTTCTCTCTCTCTCTCGTATCATCCCCATGACCCTGGATTATATTTGTGAGGTCTAATTTTGGGATTTATTTGCAGAATTCTACTCCTCTGATTTTATGCAGATCACCTAGAGCCCCGTGATTGCTCCCCTTCCCTTTCAGGGACCTTTCCATGATTCCCACATGACTTCAGGGCCTCTTTCCTCCTCCCCATTTTGCCACCCACTGCTCAACAGAACTGACGTGCTGCTCTGTGGTACCATAGTGCTATTCTGAATACTGTGGCATTCAGCCTGGCTCCAGTGATATAAAATGAGGGGGTATGGATACCTTTTTCAAACTTGAGCCTAGCAAAAGACAAAACTCCCTTTTGTTTGAAACGAGTGGAAGTGTACTCCTGAGTGTTTTTAGAGAAACTACGGGGAGGGTTCTTTTCTTCTCCATACCCATACTTTCTGGCTGCTAGTTTTTGCATGGAGTAATTGAGCAAATGCAATTCCAAACCTATAAAAAGTAGCATTATCAAAGTG
Organism: Tragulus kanchil; assembly: GCA_022376925.1. Lineage (NCBI taxonomy): Eukaryota > Metazoa > Chordata > Mammalia > Artiodactyla > Tragulidae > Tragulus > Tragulus kanchil. The sequence goes on along the minus strand of JAIOJX010000006.1, from coordinate 24,649,488 downwards.
AATGAACACTTACCTAGCAGAACTGTAAGACATAGAAAAGTAGGAGGACAAGTTAATGATCTAGAAATTGTATATCTTTGCTATCTTAGAATCATAGGAAATGGAACATATGGCATTGGGCCATTTTTTACATTGATATGAAAAGAAAATGAGTTTATTTTACAAATAAATGGAGTTTGTGTTTGTTTGTTATTCATGACTATCATGATTACTTCACTTGAAATAGAAATATGTCACCTAAATGTTAAATATAAATATTTTTTCAAGTATTAATGAATAATTTTTCTTTATATGCCATGCCTTCATCCACTTCAATAAACATTTTATGCTTTTCTCTTCATGTGCTATTACTTTGCCTGATAAGGCTGTCTGTGAACAGAGGCATCTTAAGAAAAAAAAGAGGGAATTGGGAAAAAGACAGACATGTCAAAATTATTATTTGACCAAGTATCAGAATTTTAGATCAAGGCCTAGAATCAAATTCCCTTCATATTTTCATGTGTTTTGGGACTTCCTGGTGGTTTGGGCTTCGCAGGTGGCACTAGTGGTAAAGAACACACCTGCCAATGCGGGAGACATAAGAGGCATGGGCTGGGCTCGATCTCTGGATCAGGAAGATCCCCTGGAGGAGGGCATGACAACCCACTCCAATATTCTTGCCTGGAGAATCCCATGGACGAAGAAGCCTAGTGGGCTACAGTCCATAGCGTCGCAGAGTCGACTTAGCACAAGTACAAGCAGTGGTGGGTTCAGTGGTTACGACCCTGGGTTTCCACTGCAGGTTCAGTGCCTAGTTGAGGCACTAAGATCCAGCATGTTGCACGGTGCAACAAAAATAAAACAAACAAACAACAGCAAAAAAAAAAACAAGCAAAAAGGTACAACAGTGTTTCTGTTTCCTTTTTTGAGATTCACAATAGGCCCAGAATTCCACTGAAGTTGCCATTTAAAAAAATTGCCACATTCATTGTAGTCACTGTGCGTGTTAAGTCGCTTAAGTCATGTCTGACTCTAAGCGACTCTGTGGGTTTTATGTGTTCTAATTTCCTCTAGGCTTTTGTGGAAAGGTTAAAATGCATTTTTTTTTTCATTTTTCTTCTCCCTCCCCTTTTCTTTGCTTGCACTTAGTACTAATCTTCTGACCTTGCAGTAGCAAAGATGAAAATTGTTGGAGCCTAATGATGTTTGTATTAAATTGAACTCCTTTAATACAATAAGATTGAGGTCTACTCTTTCTTTAATAACAACTGTGGCAATAATTTAACTCAACAGCATCTTTTATAAAGTTTACTTTGCATAGTTCTATATGCACAAATTTCGGTTACTACAATTTAAATAATTGTGGTACCAGTCTCCCAACAAATGTGAAACCAGTCTCCCAACAAATGGTTCAAATTTCAGTTAGCAAATATATTTACTAAGAAGTTGTGTAAAGTCCAAACTTTGCTGCTAACTCTTTGGTCCACAAGTCAGTACGTAAGTGACAGATACACATCGTGATCATTGACCAATCTGGTCACTTGTTTCAGTGTGTCTGTTATTCAGTTCACAAATGGACAGCAAAGTGTGTATCTTTGTTGTCTCTTTGTTTCCCAGTGATAAACTCGTGTGACATGTGAATAGTTAAAAGAAAGAATAGCCCAACAAAAATGAAAGTCCAACAAAAGAAACAAAAGTAATAATGGTGAAAGTGAAATTTGAATCAAACATGAATGGAGTAGAAGAAATAGCTGATTGTGGTAATGTTGATTCTATTGCCTCTCAAAATATATGCATCCAGAGGAACGTAATGAAGGCAAATTCACTGACTTAAATGAGGAAAGTGGTTGTAGGAACAGATCAAAATTTCCTAGAGGTAGTGACACCAGCAAAAATATTCACATCAAAGAGGGTCTTGGAGATATTTCATGACACTGAAAATGCAAGGGATGAAATGTTGGAAGCGGATGTGCTTAAAAAGCAGTGGGACAATTTCCCAAGGCATAGAAAAGATGATCGCTTTACATTGTCATACTACGCAAAAACAGTTTTGTTCTTCTTTTCATTTCCTTACACATTTCTGACCAATAGTGAAAGCAGTTTTGATGTTTTGACAAAGATGTTTAGAGGTCATGGAGCAATTGTATGTTTCCCATTAAGACAGTTTTTAAAAATTTTTATTTTACTTTTTACTTTTACAGAGTTTTGTTGTTTACAGATATGTATGATCCCAGATTAGTCATATGTATATGCCCCCCATCCCACCCCTCCAGGCCGTCGCACAGCACCCCTGCAGGATCCCCTTTTCTCACAGCGCAATGACAATAGCTATTTTTTTCACATATGACAGTATAGGTTTTCATGCTACTTCCTTTATGCCTCCCACCCACTGTTCATTGCCCACAATGTCCATATGTAAGCCAGTTTTGCAGTCTCAACTTGTATGATCGTTTTATGGTCCTATACTATGGAACAAAATGCAAATTGCCTATAGTTCACACAGTTACACTATTTCATATCCACCACAATATTTGCAATTCTGGCAAGTCTTATCACCCCATTTCATCCACCCATCCATTCATTCATACATGTAAATGAAGTCACAGATGTTATGTAGGTTTAAAACTACATAGCCAAATATTAATGACTGGCAGGACTTGAACCATGATAATTTCACTTTAAATTCATTCTTCTTATCATCCCACTACCATGATACCACATTCTTTGCAAACAATCTCATTAATACGTGAGGTAGAAACAGAGAAAATGTCTTAAATGTTGAGGCCTTCCAAATCTAATGTGTTCCATGTCCCATTCCACTGACTGGTAGATTAGTTATCATTCTTAGGTTGCAAGCAATAGAAAATAATTCTACCATGACTGACTCATACTGTTGGTCCCCATTGAATCATGTCTCTCTGTAGCCCCTTTACCTGGGAAGGTTTCTTTGTCATCCCTCCCATTAATAGATGAAGTCTCTTCTCCCACCTCTTAAATCTGAGGTGGTTTTAAACTATCCGATCAATAGCATGTGATGTAAGGGAAGTTTCATGACACTGAAAATGCAAGGGATGAAATGTTGGAAGCGGATGTGCTTAAAAGCAGTGGGACAATTTCCCAAGGCATAGAAAAGATGATCGCTTTACATTGTCATACTACGCAAAAACAGTTTTGTTCTTCTTTTCATTTCCTTACACATTTCTGACCAATAGTGAAAGCAGTTTTGATGTTTTGACAAAGATGTTTAGAGGTCATGGAGCAATTGTATGTTTCCCATTAAGACAGTTTTTAAAAATTTTTATTTTACTTTTTACTTTTACAGAGTTTTGTTGTTTACAGATATGTATGATCCCAGATTAGTCATATGTATATGCCCCCCATCCCACCCCTCCAGGCCGTCGCACAGCACCCCTGCAGGATCCCCTTTTCTCACAGCGCAATGACAATAGCTATTTTTTTCACATATGACAGTATAGGTTTTCATGCTACTTCCTTTATGCCTCCCACCCACTGTTCATTGCCCACAATGTCCATATGTAAGCCAGTTTTGCAGTCTCAACTTGTATGATCGTTTTATGGTCCTATACTATGGAACAAAATGCAAATTGCCTATAGTTCACACAGTTACACTATTTCATATCCACCACAATATTTGCAATTCTGGCAAGTCTTATCACCCCATTTCATCCACCCATCCATTCATTCATACATGTAAATGAAGTCACAGATGTTATGTAGGTTTAAAACTACATAGCCAAATATTAATGACTGGCAGGACTTGAACCATGATAATTTCACTTTAAATTCATTCTTCTTATCATCCCACTACCATGATACCACATTCTTTGCAAACAATCTCATTAATACGTGAGGTAGAAACAGAGAAAATGTCTTAAATGTTGAGGCCTTCCAAATCTAATGTGTTCCATGTCCCATTCCACTGACTGGTAGATTAGTTATCATTCTTAGGTTGCAAGCAATAGAAAATAATTCTACCATGACTGACTCATACTGTTGGTCCCCATTGAATCATGTCTCTCTGTAGCCCCTTTACCTGGGAAGGTTTCTTTGTCATCCCTCCCATTAATAGATGAAGTCTCTTCTCCCACCTCTTAAATCTGAGGTGGTTTTAAACTATCCGATCAATAGCATGTGATGTAAGGGAAGTGGCAGCTTCTGCTCTTGTTCTGTCTGAACATTTCTCCAGTATAGCTTACTGGAGGATGAGGTGCCATGTGGAGAACTGAGATGTTCCAGCTGATAGCTCCAGCCAGCTTCAGAATAAGTGAGTGAGCAAGGCAATCCAGGGCCAGTCAGCCTCCAGCAGATATTCCCGCTGGCTGCAGATGTTGCAATGAACCCAGTTGGTTCCACGTGGAGCAGAGACACTCCATCCCAGCTGAGCCCAACCCAAATGGCCAGTCTATAGAACGATGAGTAAATACATGGTTATTATTTTAAGCCATAAAGTTTGGAAGTGGATCTGTATACAGCAAACCACTAACTTGAAAAGAGAATTTATTGGGAGGCTACTGGGTTGTTTGTAAGATTTAAGGGAAAACTTCAGAATGAAAGAATAGAAAGCCTTATAGCAGGAGTTACTCCACAGTCTTGCCTTGGTATCACTTCTGGAGTGAATGAACTCCTACTCTTTCTCTTGTTCTTGTGTTGTTCTATTAAAAATTCAGGGTCCTGAGGGAGACAATCTGATGGGTCACACATCCATCCTATGGATGTGTTGATTTATGAGAGAAAAATCTGGCAGAAGTAACTATAATTTCCTCTTAAGCTTTTATAATGGGGAGACAAACACCTGGACTTATTTTCAACCCGGGTGTACACAGATAATTCCCCCTAAAGCAATCCAGGTATTGCCAAAGAGGAGGGATGGATGATGGACATCTTCAAAGTGACAGCTGTCCAATAGAGTCATTTCTCCTCCTTGCTGAGGATTTTAAAATATTTATACAAGATTTGCCATTTCATGGTGAATAAATTTGTGGGAAGTAAAAAAAAATGTACACCCGTATAACAGACGTGTATGCTTAGTCGTTCAATTGCGCCTGACTCTTTGCAACATTCTTTAGACAAGAATACTGGAATGAGTTGCCGTGCCCTCCTCCAGGGGATCTTCTCAACCCAGGGATCAAACCTGGCTCTCCCACATTGCAGGTGGATTCTTTACCATCTGAGCCACCAAGAAAGCCCATATAAGAGACACGTAAGTCACTATATGGAGAGAAATTGCATCTTGGATTGAGAAGATTTAAAGCTACAAAGAGCTTCACGGCTCGTCATGGCCAAGACCCTCATTTTGTAAATGAGGAGAGTGAATGGAAAGTGATTAAGTCAAGAGTCCATTGAATTCCTAACAAAACCAGAGCTAAACTTAGGTCATTTTTTCCTCCCTATTTGTAGCCTTGATTGGATTTGGGAAGGAAAAAAAAAATACGCGATCTGGAGTGTTTGAAATGTGTTTGTATGTTACCTTCCTTTCAGGTGTTCTCATAGCAGGGATGCTTTGGAAGGCTTCTCTGCCTGCAGGAGGGCACCCTGCTTGTCTTCCCTCCCATCAGCCATTATCTCTTCCACACTCCCAAACACTCAGGCCAGAACAAGTTTCCTCTGCTATCAGAAACAGAGTGTTTCTAAGAAACCTTTCCTGAGCCTGAGTGTTTAAAGAAAAAACAATGAACAATTGTTAATTGTTGAAACAATTAACTTAGGATACATGTTGCTACTGGATGCACAGAATACACTGAGATAAAGCACAGACACAGTTCAAAGCTGTTGCCACTTGATGCTGAGACACCCAGCATAGTTCCTGGAAGGAGCTTGTTGGTGCCACTCGCCCTGCTCAGGGTTCAGGTTGCCTCTGCCACAGCTACCTGCAGGACAAACAAACACTGAATGCTAGATTCTCTTTCTGTCTTTTTAAAATCTTATTTATTTATTTATTTTTGGCCATTCTGGGTTTTCAGCTACTGCAGGCTCTTCTCTAGTTGCAGGGAGTGTGTGGAGGTGAGCAGGCTTCTTGTTGCCGTGAATTTCTTGTAGAACTTGGGCTCTAGGTCACACAGGCTTCAGTAGTCGCAGCACATGGGCTTAATAGTCGCGTCTCTGAGGCTCTAGAGCACAGGCTCCATAGTTGTGGTTCACGGGCTTAGCTGCTCCACAGCATGTGGGATCTTCCCGGATCAGGGATTGAACCTGTGTCTCCTGCATTGGCAGGCGAACTCTTCACCACTGAGCTACCAGGGAAGCCCTTGTCTTTTTCATAAAAGTGAAAATTCTCTTCAAATTATTTTTGGTTAGCACAAATAGGTATTCATGTAGGTCTTTCATAAAAGCAAAGTGGCGTAAAGCGAACACTTTAAAAATGGAACTATATTGTTTTGGACCGATCTAAACCTGAAAAATCGGATGAGGTCGATGTTTCAGTATCCAAGCCAACTGGCATTTGAATCAGGACAACACTGTCCTGTCTAGACTCAGACCCACTTACAGCTTCGGTTTGGTGGCTCCACATTAGATTTTCCATTTGTTTGAAATCTCATTTTTTGAAGAATATTTGCATAAAAATAGTATCTTTGCATTCTTGTCAGATCCTGATGCGTACTGTTTTTCTAAAGTCCTAATCCTGTTAGTGAGACATGTCGATTAGACCGTATCAAGGGGGATTATGACAGCTGAGAAGAAACAGCCAGTTGGAGAATCTCAAAGACTGTGAACATAGACCTACTAAGGAGAAAAGACCTTGATGATCATTAATGAAAACTGTTTCAAGAAATAAAAACAAGGTAGTAAATAAGCAAGAAAATATTGAAGGAAAATTATCAAATAGAGAATAAAAGATATTTAGATCTGTGTTCTGGAAGGAAAAAAGAAATGGTGGTTGCCTCTGTGAAGAGAGATGGATGTCTGGAAATTGAGGTAGAGGGAGAATTCTCAATTTTGAACCATGTCTTTGAAGCTTACATGTTGAGAAGTAACTTAATGAAAACCATAAAACAAGTATAAACTGCTGTAAATAGTTCCTCTACAGAAGCAAGTATTTTGTTTTGAGAACCTCCATTGTGTTTTTTATTGCTTCAAGCAAGTTTGGGGAAAAGAATTATGCATGTATCTGTCTTGGTCTTATTCTCTTGACTGATTAAGTTTGGCTAAAAAGTTGGTTGTTTCTGTCCTTTAGATTTTTCTTCTTCTTCTTTTTGTTCATCTTATTTCACTATTTTTTAACCTGGTATGAATTGATTATCATCCTCGAGACTTTGACTAGTAAATACTATTCCATTTTCCATCTTTCTAGCCTTCTTTATTTTTTTTTAAACATTTTTTTATTTTTTTTTTTTTTTTTGGGGGGGGGGGGGGGGGGGGGAGGAAGGGGCCAGGTGGGCCGCTTCTATTGGTCTTCCATTTGTCTATTTTTCATCCATCTTTGTTCTTTGGCTCCTGTGGGCCTCCCATCGCGGTGGCCTCTGTTGTCGCAGAGCACCAGCTCTGGGCGCATGCGCTCCAGAGCTCCGGCTCGGTGATTGGACACATTGGTCCAGCCGCTCGGCAGCACGTGGGATCTTCCCAGGCCAGGGATCGAACTGGCGCCCCTTGCACTGCAAGGTGATGTCCTTACCTACTGGACCACCAGGGAAGCCCCTTTCTAGCCTTCTTGTACTGTATTTGGTGTTTTAAACAGTCTCCACCACTCCCTCTTATTTTCATCGCATTTCTCTTACCCTCTTAAAATGTGGTCATTATATTTAATGGACCAATTTTCCTCACCCTAAAAGTAGATTTAGGTTGCCATTTGTTGGCTGCTTCAGTGTGTAATGCACTAAATAAGGATTTGTGACTAAAGGTTTCTCATTGGCATATATGGAGATAGCAGTTCTCAGCAACAGCTTAATGGAGATTTTCCCATTTTGAAAGACATGATTTTTGATGTTTCTGCCATGGTTTTGCCTCCTCTGGCAGTAATACCAGGGTTGCCGTTATTTGTGATAGGAGAGAGACTGTATTAGAAAGAAAGGATGTTGGCTTAAATAAGTAGTAGGAATTCGGGGGCTCTAAAACAAGAGGGGGCAATTTTGAACCATGTCTTTGAAGCTTACATGTTGAGAAGTAACTTAATGAAAACCATAAAACAAGTATAAACTGCTGTAAATAGTTCCTCTACAGAAGCAAGTATTTTGTTTTGAGAACCTCCATTGTGTTTTTTATTGCTTCAAGCAAGTTTGGGGAAAAGAATTATGCATGTATCTGTCTTGGTCTTATTCTCTTGACTGATTAAGTTTGGCTAAAAAGTTGGTTGTTTCTGTCCTTTAGATTTTTCTTCTTCTTCTTTTTGTTCATCTTATTTCACTATTTTTTAACCTGGTATGAATTGATTATCATCCTCGAGACTTTGACTAGTAAATACTATTCCATTTTCCATCTTTCTAGCCTTCTTTATTTTTTTTTAAACATTTATTTATTTATTTATTTATTTTTTGGGGGGTGGGGTGGGGAGGGAGGAAGGGGCCAGGTGGGCCGCTTCTATTGGTCTTCCATTTGTCTATTTTTCATCCATCTTTGTTCTTTGGCTCCTGTGGGCCTCCCATCGCGGTGGCCTCTGTTGTCGCAGAGCACCAGCTCTGGGCGCATGCGCTCCAGAGCTCCGGCTCGGTGATTGGACACATTGGTCCAGCCGCTCGGCAGCACGTGGGATCTTCCCAGGCCAGGGATCGAACTGGCGCCCCTTGCACTGCAAGGTGATGTCCTTACCTACTGGACCACCAGGGAAGCCCCTTTCTAGCCTTCTTGTACTGTATTTGGTGTTTTAAACAGTCTCCACCACTCCCTCTTATTTTCATCGCATTTCTCTTACCCTCTTAAAATGTGGTCATTATATTTAATGGACCAATTTTCCTCACCCTAAAAGTAGATTTAGGTTGCCATTTGTTGGCTGCTTCAGTGTGTAATGCACTAAATAAGGATTTGTGACTAAAGGTTTCTCATTGGCATATATGGAGATAGCAGTTCTCAGCAACAGCTTAATGGAGATTTTCCCATTTTGAAAGACATGATTTTTGATGTTTCTGCCATGGTTTTGCCTCCTCTGGCAGTAATACCAGGGTTGCCGTTATTTGTGATAGGAGAGAGACTGTATTAGAAAGAAAGGATGTTGGCTTCAAGGTAAAGGTTTTGGCAGATCTAGCACCATCTCGTTGGTTACAAAGCCTTTCTGGAAAGCGTGCAATTATTCAGCTTGCACGGCACAATTAAGTAAACAATTCGTTTAGCCTCTCTATTGATGCTCCATTGCAGAGAGACTGGGGTGGCTCGGGAGATTGGAAATGGGAACTGTAGCTGTTTCCCTAGACATAGGTGCTTTGAATCAGTTTGTTAGGGTAGTGACCACACAGTGTTTCCATTTGATGGCCCTGCAGCAACCTAGGGGAGACAGATTGGTGGCTTCTGGTCACATCTCAACATCCAGGATCCCAGCTGGCAGAAATGTGTGAGGATTATACCAACATGATTCTATTCAATTTGTGCTTTAGTGAAATTCATATCCTGAAAATCCGGTTCACGCTAATGTGAAATTTAGAATATCTTCATAAAGCTCTGAATGGAGGGCTCAGCCTCCTCCATTTTCCTGGTGATTAGCACACTTAGCCTGTTTACTTTGGCTGAGAGGCTTTAAGAGTCTTTAGGGTCATAAGATTTCTCCCAGCTCTCTCTCACATTTGTGTATATCAGGGCTAAAAATCTACTCACACTTAGGACAAACTGTCTGAAGAAACACAGTACATGGGTATAGGATTCTGCTTTCAATTTGTGCTAAATCATGGTTCATTTCAGTAGTTTTATGTGGAATGAGGCTTTTTATAAAGAAACAAATGGGCTTATAAAGATGTACTTATAAAGTACCATTCAAATCTAAGATACTTCTTAAGGTAGGTCTGGGGGGCGGGGGGCTATGTGGATTGTTCCACTGGTCTTCCCCAGCATTTTTCTTTTCCATTCCTAACATCTAACAGCCTTCTCCTACACATACGCAGATTTACTAGTTGTTACTTTTTCTATCTGGAGGAGGAATCCAGATCTCTGGACCTCAAATAGATAACTTTTTTGAGATTGAATGTAATACATCTAAAAGGAATATAAATGTGCAGAATCCTAGGGTGCCACAGTTACCAAAGACATCTGCATAATCTTGTGATATTATGCAAAGTTACCATTTGCCTAAGGATTTTTTTTTAAGAGACAACATGTGTTACAGTGTTGGATGTGTAAATAAACATTAATAAAAATGAATAATAAAATCCTCTTTAGCACTTGGAAGGATGGAGTTGGCCCAAGCAAGGGAAAGTCTAGGGCCTTCTTTTTAACCAACTCATTCATCTCTAACACTTTTCTGTGATTTGAGGATTTTCTCCCAAAATTGGGTACCTCTCAGTATGGATGCCAACTGGGCCTCCATTGCCTGGAATTTGACTTGTGAACATGAGGCATCCTCTTTCAGGTGAAGTCCTCTATCCACGTGTGTGACAGGTGGGTAAACTGATGGGAGAGCCCCCAGGTGAATTCGTTAGTGGGGTGGCAGTTGGCAGGCGCCTGGGCCGTGTGCCTCTACTACTTACCCTGAGTTGTGTTTGAACTATGGGGGCATGATTCTATTCCATCTGTGCTTTAGTGAAATCCATATCCTGAAAATCCGGTTCACGCTAATGTGAAATTTAGAATATCTTCATAAAGCTCTGAATGGAGGGCTCAGCCTCCTCCATTTTCCTGGTGATTAGCACACTTAGCCTGTTTACTTTGGCTGAGAGGCTTTAAGAGTCTTTAGGGTCATAAGATTTCTCCCAGCTCTCTCTCACATTTGTGTATATCAGGGCTAAAAATCTACTCACACTTAGGACAAACTGTCTGAAGAAACACAGTACATGGGTATAGGATTCTGCTTTCAATTTGTGCTAAATCATGGTTCATTTCAGTAGTTTTATGTGGAATGAGGCTTTTTATAAAGAAACAAATGGGCTTATAAAGATGTACTTATAAAGTACCATTCAAATCTAAGATACTTCTTAAGGTAGGTCTGGGGGGCGGGGGGCTATGTGGATTGTTCCACTGGTCTTCCCCAGCATTTTTCTTTTCCATTCCTAACATCTAACAGCCTTCTCCTACACATACGCAGATTTACTAGTTGTTACTTTTTCTATCTGGAGGGAGGAATCCAGATCTCTGGACCTCAAATAGATAACTTTTTCGAGATTGAATGTAATACATCTAAAAGGAATATAAATGTGCAGAATCCTAGGGTGCCACAGTTACCAAAGACATCTGCATAATCTTGTGATATTATGCAAAGTTACCATTTGCCTAAGGATTTTTTTTTAAGAGACAACATGTGTTACAGTGTTGGATGTGTAAATAAACATTAATAAAAATGAATAATAAAATCCTCTTTAGCACTTGGAAGGATGGAGTTGGCCCAAGCAAGGGAAAGTCTAGGGCCTTCTTTTTAACCAACTCATTCATCTCTAACACTTTTCTGTGATTTGAGGATTTTCTCCCAAAATTGGGTACCTCTCAGTATGGATGCCAACTGGGCCTCCATTGCCTGGAATTTGACTTGTGAACATGAGGCATCCTCTTTCAGGTGAAGTCCTCTATCCACGTGTGTGACAGGTGGGTAAACTGATGGGAGAGCCCCCAGGTGAATTCGTTAGTGGGGTGGCAGTTGGCAGGCGCCTGGGCCGTGTGCCTCTACTACTTACCCTGAGTTGTGTTCTTCCGAGGAACCACTGTGGAGGTGCTGCTAGAGGGTGGTCCCTGACTGACCACCTGGTGGACAACTTTCTTAGAGTCACGTTAAAAGTCAGATCAGTGCACGCTGCCCTCTGTCCTAGCCACGGTCTGGGTGATGGAGGTGGGGTGAGGTGGGGTTCAGTTTAGAATCGAGGTAGAATGGAGGTGAGGGTGGGGATGATAGCCCTTGAGTGGAAAAGCAGCCAAGTAAATGATAAATGCTTGCGTATATGGGCAAGGCATGAGCCTTGGTAGTAACTTAACTGGTGGTGATATTTGCTTCTCTATATTAAGGGGAATGATGGACTCTTACTTTCTTTTGGGTACCTGTAAATAGATTACAATCTTGAAAATATTTTAAAAAGTTCTTTGCTTTCTTTGCAGAAAACTGGAACACCCTGGAGAAAGGCAGAGAAGCTCAAACCTTTCTTCATGCCCCTTTCTCTCTTCTCCTTGGCCAGATGGGATTGGAGAGCCCTGAATCCCTTGGCTGTGAACTCAGCCCTTATACCTGGTTCTGAGATAGTCTGGGTTCCTGGTGGGATTGAATTTGTTTATGACATAATAATAAAATGCCAAGGGTTGGCTTGTTTCATTACTTGATTCAGGTTTATTATTTAAACCTAACGGTATCACTTACATACAAAACTCAATTGGAGAAGAGTGAAGTTGAGTCTTCTGTTGACAAGAAAATGATCAACGCTCGTAAATTCATGAATTACAGAAACACAGTGGGATGTTTTTTCAACTTCTTTGGCGAGGGTGTGGTCATTCTTTTGCAAAGTATTTGAGAATAATCTTGTGGGAGGTTATAGAACTGATTCACTGGGTTGCGGAAAGACTGATTTGACGTATCTCCTGTGGTTGGCAGTAAATGATTTTATTTAGTTTAGAGGAGAAAGGCTTTATAACCTCCTCTTTTCCATGACTCATAACTTTCTGAACAGTCACGTGGTGCTTTACAATGAGGGGTGTTTGGAGGAAAGTGTTACCTAAATTGAGCCAGCCATTTTGAGTGCGAGAATGTGAAATATAGAAGGAGAAGCAATTGATCTTCTCAAGTTTCAAATCTGCCATTTGCCCAGACCCGAGAACTAACTTTCCTACTAAGAGGAAAGATAGTTGGTTGCTGTCTTAAAGCAAAATTAATTCTGGATTTAAAACTTTCAAACAGACATTTTCAACTTGCATAGGTTACCCATAATTTTAGGAAAAGTGAGCAGCTTTAGGCTAGATTGTTTTCTCTGTTGGTGGGTGTAAATGTGTATGAAAGCTATTTGTTTCTCATGTAAAATTGGATCTGTTGACATAGCATGTTTTTTTTGAAGCTTGGAGATGTAAGTCTGCCTAAAAGACTTCAAAGTTGTCTTTCCTGAGAGCTTGAATTTAGTCAAACATGTGACTGTGAGATGAGTAACAATTTGAAGTATTTTACATAGATTTTTCCTCTGAATTTGTATCAGAATGGGTTTGTAGAGAAGAGTTAAAAGTAAGTGTCGGTGGATTGGGGCGTGAGAAGAGAAACCTGTAGCGCTGAAATGTCATTTGGGAAGGGGATACGACAACTAAAATCACAAGGTCTTGCATTTATCCTCTTCTCTCTTTTCATTTGTTATCTATTTCTGAACTCATAATCTGTTCTTCTCTTCATATTGGAAAAATAACCAAGGGTTGGCTTGTTTCATTACTTGATTCAGGTTTATTATTTAAACCTAACGGTATCACTTACATACAAAACTCAATTGGAGAAGAGTGAAGTTGAGTCTTCTGTTGACAAGAAAATGATCAACGCTCGTAAATTCATGAATTACAGAAACACAGTGGGATGTTTTTTCAACTTCTTTGGCGAGGGTGTGGTCATTCTTTTGCAAAGTATTTGAGAATAATCTTGTGGGAGGTTATAGAACTGATTCACTGGGTTGCGGAAAGACTGATTTGACGTATCTCCTGTGGTTGGCAGTAAATGATTTTATTTAGTTTAGAGGAGAAAGGCTTTATAACCTCCTCTTTTCCATGACTCATAACTTTCTGAACAGTCACGTGGTGCTTTACAATGAGGGGTGTTTGGAGGAAAGTGTTACCTAAATTGAGCCAGCCATTTTGAGTGCGAGAATGTGAAATATAGAAGGAGAAGCAATTGATCTTCTCAAGTTTCAAATCTGCCATTTGCCCAGACCCGAGAACTAACTTTCCTACTAAGAGGAAAGATAGTTGGTTGCTGTCTTAAAGCAAAATTAATTCTGGATTTAAAACTTTCAAACAGACATTTTCAACTTGCATAGGTTACCCATAATTTTAGGAAAAGTGAGCAGCTTTAGGCTAGATTGTTTTCTCTGTTGGTGGGTGTAAATGTGTATGAAAGCTATTTGTTTCTCATGTAAAATTGGATCTGTTGACATAGCATGTTTTTTTTGAAGCTTGGAGATGTAAGTCTGCCTAAAAGACTTCAAAGTTGTCTTTCCTGAGAGCTTGAATTTAGTCAAACATGTGACTGTGAGATGAGTAACAATTTGAAGTATTTTACATAGATTTTTCCTCTGAATTTGTATCAGAATGGGTTTGTAGAGAAGAGTTAAAAGTAAGTGTCGGTGGATTGGGGCGTGAGAAGAGAAACCTGTAGCGCTGAAATGTCATTTGGGAAGGGGATACGACAACTAAAATCACAAGGTCTTGCATTTATCCTCTTCTCTCTTTTCATTTGTTATCTATTTCTGAACTCATAATCTGTTCTTCTCTTCATATTGGAAAAATAACTCAAATTGGAAGACTAGAAAAGTATAAAAAAGATTATAAAATTAGATTCTTAGACTTAAGAAATTGAAACAGTTAAAGTTTTCACACAAATTTCATATCATTTATAACCTAGTAAAGCAGAGAAGGCATTATATTAAGGTTCATATAGGGTCCAGATTTGTTCATTTCCAACAACTTAATTTGAGGTTAAAAATTTTGACTTTCTTTCCTCCCTTTCTGTTTCTGTCCTTTGTTTCTTTCTCTTGTTTTCACTTTCTCATTTTCTGTCTTCACCTCTTTCTCACCCTCCTGTCCAACCTTACTGGTTATTTTTACTTCCTAGATGTTTCTTGCCTGTAACTTCTGTTTCCATTAACTATACTCCAGACTGAGCCACCGTCATCTCTTACCTAAATGCCTACAGCAGCTTCAGAATAGATCTGCCAGTCCTGCCCTATCCATTTCCCTCACCGTAGCTGGTGTGGTCTCATTTTATTCCATTCTCTGCCTCATGCAGCGATGGCCTTCTTTTGATTTCTGTGGCGTGCCAGGCTCTTCTTCTTATTAGGTAACATGCAATCCTCTGGATGCTGAAAGCTTGGGCCTCTGGGCACTGGTGCTGAATCAAATCTTGGAGACAGAGTTTTAGGTGAGTCAAAAAGAATAGCTTTATTCCTTTGCTGGGCAAATGAGGGCACAGTGGGCTCATGCTTTGAAAAACTGTGCATCCCAATCTGGGAGGATTTACTGAGGAGTTTTACAGCAATAATCCAAGAGCGGAGTTGCTGACAAGATTAGGTTGTGTGTAGGATCTCAGGTGGTTGGTCTCCTAATCTTGATGTGTCTCTCTGGTCCCTTTAATCTTGCCTCAAGTGGTTTCTTGGCTGCTTCTCCCTTGATTAGCAACTGTTTGAATCTGTCCTTTGGAACTCAGGGAAGGTCATGGAAGCTGGAGTCTTGCCTACAAGAAATGAAGGACAAAAAGGCTTCCATGCCCAGGAGCCCCACAGGGCCCTGCTTGGTTTCGCTCTCAACCTGGAAACTCCTTGTCCTATTTTTTACATGCCTGGAATCTTCTCCTCCATTATGTCTCAGCTAAAATAACACCTCTTTAGAGAGATCTTTCTCAACTAAGCACTTCTCTATCATTCCCTCCCCTGTCATTTTCCCTCTTTCCTTCTTGGCACTTACTGCAGATTGTCAAGTATTTATTTTCTTGTTTAATAGGTCTTTAAAAAAAACTTAGGTGTGCAGAGTGGAATATTATTTCTCTATAGTTGAACCTAAGCCTGTTCGTGAGTCCCCTGTTTTGACTAGTAATGGAGGAGAGGAGGAGTGTTGCCAAGTCAAGATAAATTCAGGTAATTCTGTATTTTCTCAGTTTTTAAATTTTTAAAAAATTTTGTATTGGAGTATAGTTCCTTTACAGTGTGTTAGTTTCAGGTACACAGTGAAGTGATTCAGTTATACATCCATTCTTTTTCAGATTATTTTCCTGTATAGATAATTTCTGAGGTTTTTTTCTGGTAATTGCTCTTTCAATTAAGAATATATTCCTTGCCCAGTGGTTAGGAGTCCATGCTTTCATTGCAGGGGATACAGGTTTGATCCATTCCTCTTCCCTCACCGCCTCATTTTTTCCCAGCGATGGCCTTCTTTTGATTTCTGTGGCGTGCCAGGCTCTTCTTCTTATTAGGTAACATGCAATCCTCTGGATGCTGAAAGCTTGGGCCTCTGGGCACTGGTGCTGAATCAAATCTTGGAGACAGAGTTTTAGGTGAGTCAAAAAGAATAGCTTTATTCCTTTGCTGGGCAAATGAGGGCACAGTGGGCTCATGCTTTGAAAAACTGTGCATCCCAATCTGGGAGGATTTACTGAGGAGTTTTACAGCAATAATCCAAGAGCGGAGTTGCTGACAAGATTAGGTTGTGTGTAGGATCTCAGGTGGTTGGTCTCCTAATCTTGATGTGTCTCTCTGGTCCCTTTAATCTTGCCTCAAGTGGTTTCTTGGCTGCTTCTCCCTTGATTAGCAACTGTTTGAATCTGTCCTTTGGAACTCAGGGAAGGTCATGGAAGCTGGAGTCTTGCCTACAAGAAATGAAGGACAAAAAGGCTTCCATGCCCAGGAGCCCCACAGGGCCCTGCTTGGTTTCGCTCTCAACCTGGAAACTCCTTGTCCTATTTTTTACATGCCTGGAATCTTCTCCTCCATTATGTCTCAGCTAAAATAACACCTCTTTAGAGAGATCTTTCTCAACTAAGCACTTCTCTATCATTCCCTCCCCTGTCATTTTCCCTCTTTCCTTCTTGGCACTTACTGCAGATTGTCAAGTATTTATTTTCTTGTTTAATAGGTCTTTAAAAAAAACTTAGGTGTGCAGAGTGGAATATTATTTCTCTATAGTTGAACCTAAGCCTGTTCGTGAGTCCCCTGTTTTGACTAGTAATGGAGGGAGAGGAGGAGTGTTGCCAAGTCAAGATAAATTCAGGTAATTCTGTATTTTCTCAGTTTTTAAATTTTTAAAAAATTTTGTATTGGAGTATAGTTCCTTTACAGTGTGTTAGTTTCAGGTACACAGTGAAGTGATTCAGTTATACATCCATTCTTTTTCAGATTATTTTCCTGTATAGATAATTTCTGAGGTTTTTTTTTCTGGTAATTGCTCTTTCAATTAAGAATATATTCCTTGCCCAGTGGTTAGGAGTCCATGCTTTCATTGCAGGGGATACAGGTTTGATCCTTGGTTGGGAAACTAAGAACCTACATGCTGTGCGGCAAGGCCAGAAATAAATATATACACTTAAAAAAAAATGTGTTCCTTTCACCCTTCTCATTTTCTTCTCCTTGAGGCACTTAAAATTCTGGAGAAGCTTCAGGATTTTCTTATCATCAAGTACGGAGTGTCTAATTTGTACCATTTACTGTTGATGGCCCCTATTTAATGTATATTGAATTTTGAGTGAAATCAATAAATAATACCACTCTTCCTCTCCTGAATTCTGATCAGTTGAGCTATAAGATAGAAGAGGAAGAGATATGGGGGTGGAAATAGCACTATTCTCATTGTTAAAACTGGTGTTAGAGAATGTGTTTTATATCTGTGGGTAAGTAGATTTGCTTGTCACTGCTCTAGCTTCAGAAGACATTCTTAAAATAGTCTATAACAGTAAATGCTGAGGTGGTTTTGATTAGAAAAGGACAAAGGTTGTCTTCAGCCTTCCTCTCCCATGCCTCTGCCTGGAGCAGGTGAAAGAAGTGGTCTTGGTGTGTTTTTACAACACAGTTTTAGTTATTTCTTTCAAAAAATGTTCTATAACATTGTGTGGTCATATTAGGTACTCCACAAGTACTTGTTGAATGACTTTTCCTAAATGTGTTCATTTGCTTTTAAAACAGAAATGTTGGGAAAGAAAAATTTTTTTTATAGATTTTCATGTGTGTTTTATAGATTTTCCAGTGTTTCACACAACACTGGAAGTAGGTAGGCAACCTTTAAGATCCCTCCAATGATCCCTGTTTTAAACCCTTATGTAATCCCTTGTCCTTGAATGTAGGCTTGTCCTGCGCTCACTTATAAGACTTAGTGCTATAGTAGTGCTCAGTTGCTCAGTCATGTCTGACTCTTTTTGGATCACATGGACAGTAGCCTAACAGGCTCCTCTCTCGATGGGATTTTACAGTGTACACAGTGAAGTGATTCAGTTATACATCCATTCTTTTCAGATTATTTTCCTGTATAGATAATTTCTGAGGTTTTTTTCTGGTAATTGCTCTTTCAATTAAGAATATATTCCTTGCCCAGTGGTTAGGAGTCCATGCTTTCATTGCAGGGGATACAGGTTTGATCCTTGGTTGGGAAACTAAGAACCTACATGCTGTGCGGCAAGGCCAGAAATAAATATATACACTTAAAAAAAAATGTGTTCCTTTCACCCTTCTCATTTTCTTCTCCTTGAGGCACTTAAAATTCTGGAGAAGCTTCAGGATTTTCTTATCATCAAGTACGGAGTGTCTAATTTGTACCATTTACTGTTGATGGCCCCTATTTAATGTATATTGAATTTTGAGTGAAATCAATAAATAATACCACTCTTCCTCTCCTGAATTCTGATCAGTTGAGCTATAAGATAGAAGAGGAAGAGATATGGGGGTGGAAATAGCACTATTCTCATTGTTAAAACTGGTGTTAGAGAATGTGTTTTATATCTGTGGGTAAGTAGATTTGCTTGTCACTGCTCTAGCTTCAGAAGACATTCTTAAAATAGTCTATAACAGTAAATGCTGAGGTGGTTTTGATTAGAAAAGGACAAAGGTTGTCTTCAGCCTTCCTCTCCCATGCCTCTGCCTGGAGCAGGTGAAAGAAGTGGTCTTGGTGTGTTTTTACAACACAGTTTTAGTTATTTCTTTCAAAAAATGTTCTATAACATTGTGTGGTCATATTAGGTACTCCACAAGTACTTGTTGAATGACTTTTCCTAAATGTGTTCATTTGCTTTTAAAACAGAAATGTTGGGAAAGAAAAATTTTTTTTATAGATTTTCATGTGTGTTTTATAGATTTTCCAGTGTTTCACACAACACTGGAAGTAGGTAGGCAACCTTTAAGATCCCTCCAATGATCCCTGTTTTAAACCCTTATGTAATCCCTTGTCCTTGAATGTAGGCTTGTCCTGCGCTCACTTATAAGACTTAGTGCTATAGTAGTGCTCAGTTGCTCAGTCATGTCTGACTCTTTTTGGATCACATGGACAGTAGCCTAACAGGCTCCTCTCTCGATGGGATTTTACAGGCAAGAATACTGGAGTGGGTTGCCATTCCCTTCTCCAGGGGATCTTCCCAACCCCGGGATTGACCCCGAGTCTCTTGTGTCTCCTGCATTGGCAGGCAGATTCTATATCATGTCGGCTGTCCCTCACAACACATAGAATATGGCAAAAATGGTGTGATGTCACTTTGGAGATTAAGTGACATAAATACCATGGTTTCTATCTTGGTCTCCCTCTCTCTCTCTCTCTCTCTGAGGGAAGCCAGCTGCTACAATGGGAGCTGCCTTATAAAGAAGAGCCATGCAGCAAGGAACTGAGGTGAGTGCCAAAAAGGAATCAATGCCATCCATCTAACTGCTCTTGAAGAAATAGATATTGCTGACAACCTCATGAATGGGCTTGGAAGTAGATCCTTCCCCTCTTGGCTTGAGCCTTCAGATGAGGTTACATCCCCATCTGATATTTGGCTGTAGTTTCATGAGAGACCTTCAGCCAGAGACATCCAACTAAGCTGTGCCCAAATTCCTCACCACAGAAACAGTGAGAGAATGAATGCTTATTGTTTTAAGCTGCAAATTTGGGGGTTACTTGTTATAGTACAAATAAATGATAGATGATGATAGATAGCTTACTGTGAATGGTTGTTGGATTCTTTCTTTTTTTTTTTTTTTAAAGATTTATTTATTTTGGTGGGGGTGGGGTGGGGAGGGAGGGGAGCAGACGGGCCACTTCTATTGGTCTTTCATTTGTCCATTTTCATCCATCTTTGTTCTTTGACCCATGTGCGCCTCCCATCACGGTGGCCTCAGTTGTCGCAGAGCGCCGGCTCTGGGTGCATACGCTCCAGAGCTCCGGCTCGGTAATTGGACACATCAATCCAGCTGCTCAGCGGCACGTGGGATCTTCCCAGGCCAGGGATCGAACCGGCGCCCCTTGTACTGCAAGGCGGTATCCTTACCCACTGGACCACCAGGGAAGCCTGGTTGTTGGATTCTTAATCTCCAAAGGAGAAGATTTCACATTGAGATAAAAAAGACTTGGCTTTGATCACTCAGAGCTTTGTGCAGGAAAAGTTTTATTAAAGAAAAAAGGGATAGAGAAAGCTTTCAGCTAAAGAAACTGGAAGAGGGACATTCAAGAGTACCCCGTGAAGCCAGTTTAGACAAGGCATTATGTACATTCCAATTGGTTATTAACAATAGATCAGAAGAATATTTTAAGGCTGTAAAGGTCTTACTAGACCCACACCCACAACATTAACATAAGATTAGCCAGAGGATGGTCTCCGTGCTTCAGGATGAGATGAGACATTCCAGTGCAAAATAGTTTATTGCCTCCATAAGACATTAAAGTTAATTTCAGAGTAGATATGTATCATGGCAAAATTTTAGGCTAGAAAGTATTTGTCCCTCCACCTCTCGCCCACTACTTGGAAACCTCTGGCCTCCTTACCAAGTCTGCCTATTCATCCCTTTCATAAATAAATAATACAGTGTTGATGTGAAGGAGGGATAACAGAGTGTATCCTATCCAGCACCTGGGAGCAGAGAGGAGGCGCTCAGAAGGTGCCCAGTGCATGCTTATTAATATTTATAAGTGATGTGTGTGTGTGTGAGTGTGTTTGTGTGTGTTCTTAGTTGCGTCTGACTCTTTGCAACCCCATGGACTGTGGCCCATCAGGCTCCTCTTGTTCATGGAATTTTTCAGGCAAGAATATTGGAGTGGGGTGCCATTTCCTACTCCAGGGAATCTTCCTGACTCTGGGATCAAGCCTCGTCTCTTGCATGTCCTGCACTGGCAGGAAATTCTTTACCACTAGTGCCATCTGGCCGAAACCCTTTTAATTTTTATTTGCAATCCATCTTTGTTCTTTGACCCATGTGCGCCTCCCATCACGGTGGCCTCAGTTGTCATGAGCGCCGGCTCTGGGTGCATACGCCCAGAGCTCCGGCTCGGTAATTGGACACATCAATCCAGCTGCTCAGCGGCACGTGGGATCTTCCCAGGCCAGGATCGAACCGCGCCCTTGTACTGCAAGGCGGTATCCTTACCCACTGGACCACCAGGGAAGCCTGGTTGTTGGATTCTTAATCTCCAAAGGAGAAGATTTCACATTGAGATAAAAAAGACTTGGCTTTGATCACTCAGAGCTTTGTGCAGGAAAAGTTTTATTAAAGAAAAAAGGGATAGAGAAAGCTTTCAGCTAAAGAAACTGGAAGAGGGACATTCAAGAGTACCCCGTGAAGCCAGTTTAGACAAGGCATTATGTACATTCCAATTGGTTATTAACAATAGATCAGAAGAATATTTTAAGGCTGTAAAGGTCTTACTAGACCCACACCCACAACATTAACATAAGATTAGCCAGAGGATGGTCTCCGTGCTTCAGGATGAGATGAGACATTCCAGTGCAAAATAGTTTATTGCCTCCATAAGACATTAAAGTTAATTTCAGAGTAGATATGTATCATGGCAAAATTTTAGGCTAGAAAGTATTTGTCCCTCCACCTCTCGCCCACTACTTGGAAACCTCTGGCCTCCTTACCAAGTCTGCCTATTCATCCCTTTCATAAATAAATAATACAGTGTTGATGTGAAGGAGGGATAACAGAGTGTATCCTATCCAGCACCTGGGAGCAGAGAGGAGGCGCTCAGAAGGTGCCCAGTGCATGCTTATTAATATTTATAAGTGATGTGTGTGTGTGTGTGAGTGTGTTTGTGTGTGTTCTTAGTTGCGTCTGACTCTTTGCAACCCCATGGACTGTGGCCCATCAGGCTCCTCTTGTTCATGGAATTTTTCAGGCAAGAATATTGGAGTGGGGTGCCATTTCCTACTCCAGGGAATCTTCCTGACTCTGGGATCAAGCCTGCGTCTCTTGCATGTCCTGCACTGGCAGGGAAATTCTTTACCACTAGTGCCATCTGGGAAACCCTTATGAGTGTCAGACAACCAAAATGTTTGTTAAATTTTTCTGGGATTGACATATATACACTACTATATATAAAACAGATAAGTAATGAAGAGCTTAATACGTAGCACAGGGAACTCTATTCAATACTGTCTTATGGCTTATATAGGAAAAGAATCTAAAAGAGTGGATATATGTATATGTATAACTGATTCACTTTTCTGTACACGTGAAACTAACACAGCACTGTGAGTCAACTATACTCCAGTAAAAATAAAAAAGTAGCACGTGTGCACACACACACAGAGACACATACACACAACAGATTTCATGTTGCCTTAAAGGAAAATGAGGTCTTTGGGCGAGAAGGCAGACAACGGTAGAGAGGTACTTATTTGTCTTTTGTCTGTGTTTACGGTTGAATAGAGATGTCTGTTTTAATTGTAGCTACTAAAGTGATAAGAAGGTTGAGGGGGAGTATAAACAATTATAGCATATCACATTAGGTAGACTGTTGAAAATGATACCTGCAAGAGAAAATCACATTGAAATACAGGCTAGACAATATGGTAGAGGAAAAGAGAGCTAAGCGAGGGCAGAGGGACCCTTTTTGATGAGGTTGACAAATTTTGGTTCAGGGCTTGTCTTTATAAGCATCAGTTATGACAAATTTCTGCCATTACCATATATTTGGAGCTTTGTGTAAAATATATTCATGTCTTTTTCCACTCTGGAGGGGCAATATTTGTTGTATATTGCCTCTGAGATAAGGTTAGACACACAAGAAGTGGGAAAGCATAGTGTTTGGGAGCATAAACCCTGGAGTTAGATTGTCAGAGTTCAAAACTGGGCTCCCCTACTCTGCTTACTAGTCGTATGACCTATGGCACACTGCCTAGCATCTCTGAGCCCCACTTTCCTCGGCTTAAAGTTATAATAATAGTAACTATTGGCAGGATTAGGTATCCATATAAAGATTTAGCATAGTATCTGTCACATAACTAAATATTAGCTCTCTGATTATTTTTATTATTATTAAAGGTACTGGACCCTCTGGCCGGCATATAAGTAGGCGTATAGCTAATATCAAGTTTCCTGCCCTTTCTTTTTTCCCATGAATTCCTAAAATCTAGCCCATAAAGTTTTCTGAATTCTATCTGTGTGTGTGTCGGTGCTCGGCTGTAACTAACTCTTTGCAGCCCCGTCGACTGCAGCCGGTGAGGCTCCCCTGCCCATGGAATTCTCCAGGCAAGAATACTGGAGTGGGTTGCCATTTCCTATTCCAGGGAATCTTCCTGACCTGGTGGTTGAACGCTCATCTCTTACATCTGCATTGGCAGGCAGATTCTTTCCCTCTGAAGTGAAATGAAAGTCACTCAGTTGTGTCTGACTCTTTGTGACTCCATGGACTGTAGCCTGCCAGGCTCCTCTGTCCATGGAATTCTCCGTACAAGAATGCTGGATTGGGTAGCCGTTCCCTTCTCCAGGGAATCTTCCTAACCCAGGGATTAAACCCGGGTCTACTGCATTGCAGGTGGATTCTATTCCGTCCGAACCACGAGGGAATAGTGTTGTCTGTAACTGATCTATTCTTGCAATTCAAGAAACATTTTTGATGCAGAACATTTTACAAATGCTCTACTGATTTAAAGGTTCACTTCTCCTTTTACTCTTAAAGATTTTAATGTTAGTAAAATCTTCTAAGATTTTTCAACATGAAACTATCATCAGCTTGATATCATTAGGTAACAAGATTTTTTCTTTCCACTCTGGAGGGGCAATATTTGTTGTATATTGCCTCTGAGATAAGGTTAGACACACAAGAAGTGGGAAAGCATAGTGTTTGGGAGCATAAACCCTGGAGTTAGATTGTCAGAGTTCAAAACTGGGCTCCCCTACTCTGCTTACTAGTCGTATGACCTATGGCACACTGCCTAGCATCTCTGAGCCCCACTTTCCTCGGCTTAAAGTTATAATAATAGTAACTATTGGCAGGATTAGGTATCCATATAAAGATTTAGCATAGTATCTGTCACATAACTAAATATTAGCTCTCTGATTATTTTTATTATTATTAAAGGTACTGGACCCTCTGGCCGGCATATAAGTAGGCGTATAGCTAATATCAAGTTTCCTGCCCTTTCTTTTTTCCCATGAATTCCTAAAATCTAGCCCATAAAGTTTTCTGAATTCTATCTGTGTGTGTGTCGGTGCTCGGCTGTAACTAACTCTTTGCAGCCCCGTCGACTGCAGCCGGTGAGGCTCCCCTGCCCATGGAATTCTCCAGGCAAGAATACTGGAGTGGGTTGCCATTTCCTACTCCGGGGATCTTCCTGACCCGGTGGTTGAACGCTCATCTCTTACATCTGCATTGGCAGGCAGATTCTTTCCCTCTGAAGTGAAATGAAAGTCACTCAGTTGTGTCTGACTCTTTGTGACTCCATGGACTGTAGCCTGCCAGGCTCCTCTGTCCATGGAATTCTCCGTACAAGAATGCTGGATTGGGTAGCCGTTCCCTTCTCCAGGGAATCTTCCTAACCCAGGGATTAAACCCGGGTCTACTGCATTGCAGGTGGATTCTATTCCGTCCGAACCACGAGGGAATAGTGTTGTCTGTAACTGATCTATTCTTGCAATTCAAGAAACATTTTTGATGCAGAACATTTTACAAATGCTCTACTGATTTAAAGGTTCACTTCTCCTTTTACTCTTAAAGATTTTAATGTTAGTAAAATCTTCTAAGATTTTTCAACATGAAACTATCATCAGCTTGATATCATTAGGTAACAAGATTTTTTTTTCTTTCAATGTAGAAATTAGTAGTCAGCTGAGTTAAAGGAGAATTTCTGTCATCTGGATGCTCTGGATATTTAGGAGCCAGGGATAGTTCTCTGTATTCTCTGCATATCTAATTAGCAAGAAGAGCTGCAGTTGTCTGAAAATGTAGGAGAAAGTCAGTGAACTCAGTGATGTATCAACATGATGGAGTACTGCAGGAAAATTACAGAAGAAAATTAGCTACAGGGGATTGTTTTAGACAAAATGAATGAGTGGTGACCTACATTAGAATAACTTTTTTTTTCTATTAAATAAAACTTTAATTTCAATTTGGCAAGTTTAACATTGAAATTATTAATAGACTCTTAAAATAATTCTGCCTCTGTAAGGTTTTGCACTTAAAATAATACTGTTGAAAGGAATAATTTTTTATTTTTATAGATTATAATTATAATATTTTATGCTCAGTACCTACGATTGAACTGAACTCATTGCTTGGTTCTTAGGAAGAGATTAAACATATCAAACACAAATAAATTAGAGTATTGCCAAGGAGCTAGACGTTTACAAAATTCCACAAGATCAGGTTTTCCTGATCTGAAGGGAGAGGAGATTGTTTAGGATATTGAACAGCAGAGGAGTTTAAATGCAGAATAAACTTAATATGAGAGAATAGCATCTTGAAACAATATCTCCAAATTCAATATTTGGATCAAGAAGTCTTCCTTTGTGTTGGGGTGATTTTGTTCATTTGTTCTTTAGATCGTATCAGTGTCAGATTCAGGTGCCTAAGGGCTATCACGTGTGATTGGGTAGCCGTTCCTTCTCCAGGGAATCTTCCTAACCCAGGGATTAAACCCGGGTCTACTGCATTGCAGGTGGATTCTATTCCGTCCGAACCACGAGGGAATAGTGTTGTCTGTAACTGATCTATTCTTGCAATTCAAGAAACATTTTTGATGCAGAACATTTTACAAATGCTCTACTGATTTAAAGGTTCACTTCTCCTTTTACTCTTAAAGATTTTAATGTTAGTAAAATCTTCTAAGATTTTTCAACATGAAACTATCATCAGCTTGATATCATTAGGTAACAAGATTTTTTTTTCTTTCAATGTAGAAATTAGTAGTCAGCTGAGTTAAAGGAGAATTTCTGTCATCTGGATGCTCTGGATATTTAGGAGCCAGGGATAGTTCTCTGTATTCTCTGCATATCTAATTAGCAAGAAGAGCTGCAGTTGTCTGAAAATGTAGGAGAAAGTCAGTGAACTCAGTGATGTATCAACATGATGGAGTACTGCAGGAAAATTACAGAAGAAAATTAGCTACAGGGGATTGTTTTAGACAAAATGAATGAGTGGTGACCTACATTAGAATAACTTTTTTTTTCTATTAAATAAAACTTTAATTTCAATTTGGCAAGTTTAACATTGAAATTATTAATAGACTCTTAAAATAATTCTGCCTCTGTAAGGTTTTGCACTTAAAATAATACTGTTGAAAGGAATAATTTTTTATTTTTATAGATTATAATTATAATATTTTATGCTCAGTACCTACGATTGAACTGAACTCATTGCTTGGTTCTTAGGAAGAGATTAAACATATCAAACACAAATAAATTAGAGTATTGCCAAGGAGCTAGACGTTTACAAAATTCCACAAGATCAGGTTTTCCTGATCTGAAGGGAGAGGAGATTGTTTAGGATATTGAACAGCAGAGGAGTTTAAATGCAGAATAAACTTAATATGAGAGAATAGCATCTTGAAACAATATCTCCAAATTCAATATTTGGATCAAGAAGTCTTCCTTTGTGTTGGGGTGATTTTGTTCATTTGTTCTTTAGATCGTATCAGTGTCAGATTCAGGTGCCTAAGGGCTATCCCTGGGCACAACCACTGTGGATTTACTTTGCTCGTTCATTTACTTGCCCTTTTGATTGATTCATTCAACAAGTACTAAAGAGTACCTACTATCTGCCAAGCCCTATATTAAGCCCGAGGATATAGTGATGAACCAAACAGGCTGGATTTGGAGAAATGTTGCCTTTTACATCGAGCCCCATCCTCCTCTACAGAAATATTCACAATACTTGTGAGCACATTAAGGGCTCTGATAAGTCCTGCAGCTAAGAAGGCCATTTAACCTTCTTTGCATAATGTTTTCTAGACGTTTTTTTATCCTTAAAGGACTATTCTTTCTTGGATGACACTCTAGATTAAAGTGGAAGTCTAGATTAAGATGAAATACGCTATCAAGAAAGATAGGATGACATTGAATAACAAGGCAAGTAAAACACTGTTTTAATTCATGCTTGTTGATGGCAGGATCTCTGTCACCAAGCTGCTTGGCACTGCATTTAGTGAAGAGACAGCAGGTTACACCCTTGAGTTTGTTCAGGACCCTTTCTATTCTCCATTTTGCAGTGGCCGCATTTTCCAGCTTAGGAAATCATTCAAGTTCAATATGATCAAAGAAAATTTTCAGTTTTTTAACAAAGATTTTGGAGCTAGCTGTTTGCTAAAGGGAATCTCCATAATATTCATGACTCACTATTTGGGGGCAAGTAGATAAAAATGTTGACTATGTGGTTGAATTGGATTCTGTAAAAAACATTCCAACAGATATAACTGATCTGAGAGAAGAGATAATGTGCATTCTTTAAGAACTACATACTTTCATAAAGTTAAAATACCCATCAAAATTGTATTAGTGCGTTGCAAAAAATGAATACATGCAAAGAAATGTAAACACATGGTACTTTTAATTTTTCAGTGGCCCCATGGCACCGTTATCTGCTCTTTTTACAAAAAATTGTTCCAGGGCAAGTAAAATCAAGGTTTTCCTGATCTGAAGGAGAGGAGATTGTTTAGGATATTGAACAGCAGAGGAGTTTAAATGCAGAATAAACTTAATATGAGAGAATAGCATCTTGAAACAATATCTCCAAATTCAATATTTGGATCAAGAAGTCTTCCTTTGTGTTGGGGTGATTTTGTTCATTTGTTCTTTAGATCGTATCAGTGTCAGATTCAGGTGCCTAAGGGCTATCCCTGGGCACAACCACTGTGGATTTACTTTGCTCGTTCATTTACTTGCCCTTTTGATTGATTCATTCAACAAGTACTAAAGAGTACCTACTATCTGCCAAGCCCTATATTAAGCCCGAGGATATAGTGATGAACCAAACAGGCTGGATTTGGAGAAATGTTGCCTTTTACATCGAGCCCCATCCTCCTCTACAGAAATATTCACAATACTTGTGAGCACATTAAGGGCTCTGATAAGTCCTGCAGCTAAGAAGGCCATTTAACCTTCTTTGCATAATGTTTTCTAGACGTTTTTTTTTTTATCCTTAAAGGACTATTCTTTCTTGGATGACACTCTAGATTAAAGTGGAAGTCTAGATTAAGATGAAATACGCTATCAAGAAAGATAGGATGACATTGAATAACAAGGCAAGTAAAACACTGTTTTAATTCATGCTTGTTGATGGCAGGATCTCTGTCACCAAGCTGCTTGGCACTGCATTTAGTGAAGAGACAGCAGGTTACACCCTTGAGTTTGTTCAGGACCCTTTCTATTCTCCATTTTGCAGTGGCCGCATTTTCCAGCTTAGGAAATCATTCAAGTTCAATATGATCAAAGAAAATTTTCAGTTTTTTAACAAAGATTTTGGAGCTAGCTGTTTGCAAAAGGGGAATCTCCATAATATTCATGACTCACTATTTGGGGGCAAGTAGATAAAAATGTTGACTATGTGGTTGAATTGGATTCTGTAAAAAACATTCCAACAGATATAACTGATCTGAGAGAAGAGATAATGTGCATTCTTTAAGAACTACATACTTTCATAAAGTTAAAATACCCATCAAAATTGTATTAGTGCGTTGCAAAAAATGAATACATGCAAAGAAATGTAAACACATGGTACTTTTAATTTTTCAGTGGCCCCATGGCACCGTTATCTGCTCTTTTCTGGGAAGTCACTCATCATGTAGCTATTGGGAAAGGGAGCACTTTGGCCTCCTTTCTGGGAGAAATCCAATGCAGTATGGATATTAATTAAATTTATTAAACAAATAACACAGCGACTCGGGGAAGCAGGGGTCCATCTGCCAGTTCTGCAGACAGATCTCTGCGGAGACGCGAGCTGAATGGTAGTTAAAGCGAAGTTGCCGAGCTCAGCAGATGGGCTCTCATTTCCAGTGGGGGAGATTTGGTGGCGGTCCAGCAACTCTTTTCCCCTCCAGGTTTTTGTTCCTTGCAACTGTGACTGAAGAAGCCCTTCTCTGTCTTTTCCCAGCCTCGTGCCTCTCTCCCCCCACCCCACCCCCTTTGTTTATGTGAGCAATGTTTAAATCTGAGTGATTTGTTAGAGAGGCAAGTTCCGGCTGATCTCATTTTGTGCATGTGCTGTAAAGCTCAAGCAGAAAATAATTAGGAAAATGTAATCCCATTGACTTTACACCCCACTTGTGTACATTACAGCAGCTCAGCCTCATGCCCTGGAATAAAGTCTCTGGAACAGATTTGAATTTAGTCAACATCCCCATTCTCTGCATTTGGAAGTTCTCATTAGTCTGAGGTGTAGGTGCTTATTATTTTTGAACTACCTCCTTTGATTACTTTTAGATCTATATGCCTTTTAAACAATGCAATTGAAGGATTCTTGCTTAGTATTTTTGACCCTAATGTCTTCATATTCTGTTGGCAAGTGTCTAGGTGCCTTAAATCTCAGTGTCTCCTTCCCTTGCCATATGGGATGAGATGTCACTGACAGTGTTGGATCAGCACATTTGTGATCTGCTGTGTTTTTCAGAAACTCACTTCCCTACCTCCTGACCCACCTCTCCCATTAAAAAGATGGTGAACTTGAAACTTTTCTGTAAGGAAGGACCACTT
The DNA here is from genome assembly GCA_022376925.1 of Tragulus kanchil. Lineage (NCBI taxonomy): Eukaryota > Metazoa > Chordata > Mammalia > Artiodactyla > Tragulidae > Tragulus > Tragulus kanchil. The sequence goes on along the minus strand of JAIOJX010000006.1, from coordinate 24,619,627 downwards.
TGCTCTCAATTGCTTGTCATTGCTTGTCATTTCCCAGCAATAAAAACCCATGTGGACAGGATTTAGGATGTGAGATTATGCAAATCCTCTCCTATCTCCCATTCCTGATCACTACCTGAACCTTTGCAAAAATTATTTTGTAGAAAGTTCTCTCTCTCTCTCTCATCCCTGGCTGTGTCCCCTCACCTGGGATCAGTGCCTTTCACTGGGGAAGGAGTGGGTGGGGAGGGACCACACAAGCCCTGGGAGACAGATTATGAGCTCTACTGATGGCAAACTTTTGGACTAAATAGATGCCACCTTGGGTTGAGGCCTGAAATGCCCTTGCCTTGGGGAGATAGGTCTGGTTCCAGCCAACCTGCCAGTGGGCCATATTTGCAGAGATAATGGCACCTCTGTAGAGTAGAAATTCTTCCCATCAGAATGTGTTCCCTCCCTCCCCACTAAACCCTCAATTCTATGCCAACAAAGATCTCAGCTGGTTACAGAGCCCAAGGAGAAGAGCAGATGAATCTGAAAGTATGATTATCCCCAGGGGTACTAACTTTCTTGGGAATGTGGAGATGAAACTCTTAATCTGGTTTGTGAGAAGAACCAAGGAATGGATCTACTACTGGCAGCACGAAGAAATCTTAGCTGGCTAAGCCCCTGTCCAACCAGGATGATCAGGTCCTTCCTGCTACACATGAAGTTGTTTGGCCAAGTGCATCCTTGATATTGACATTGGTCCAGAATTTGTGTTTTCTGAACCCAACTTGAAGCTCAGATATCATTGGGCTCAATCAGTCGTTACAGTATTTTAGCTCTTCTTGTCAGCCAGACTGCCCCCCAATGCGGTTCTGACTCTACCTCAGGCCATGCTAATATCAATAATATAAAGGCTTCTGGGCTTCCCTGGTGGTCCAGTGGGTAAGGACACCGCCTTGCAGTGCAAGGGGTGCCGGTTCGATCCGTGGCCTGGGAAGATCCCACGTGCTGCGGAGCAGCTGGACTGATGTGTCCAATTACCGAGCCAGAGCTCTGGAGCGCATGCGCCCAGAGCCGGTGCTCTGACACAACAGAGGCCACCGCGATGGGAGGCCCACATGGGCGGAAGAACAAAACGGATGAAAATGCAATGAAAGTCCCATTAAAAGATGGTGAACTTGAAACTTTTCTGTAAGGAAGGACCACTTTGCTCTCAATTGCTTGTCATTGCAGGAATTTAGGATGTGAGATTATGCAAATCCTCTCCTATCTCCCATTCCTGATCACTACCTGAACCTTTGCAAAAATTATTTTGTAGAAAGTTCTCTCTCTCTCTCTCATCCCTGGCTGTGTCCCCTCACCTGGGATCAGTGCCTTTCACTGGGGAAGGAGTGGGTGGGGAGGGACCACACAAGCCCTGGGAGACAGATTATGAGCTCTACTGATGGCAAACTTTTGGACTAAATAGATGCCACCTTGGGTTGAGGCCTGAAATGCCCTTGCCTTGGGGAGATAGGTCTGGTTCCAGCCAACCTGCCAGTGGGCCATATTTGCAGAGATAATGGCACCTCTGTAGAGTAGAAATTCTTCCCATCAGAATGTGTTCCCTCCTCCCCACTAAACCCTCAATTCTATGCCAACAAAGATCTCAGCTGGTTACAGAGCCCAAGGAGAAGAGCAGATGAATCTGAAAGTATGATTATCCCCAGGGGTACTAACTTTCTTGGGAATGTGGAGATGAAACTCTTAATCTGGTTTGTGAGAAGAACCAAGGAATGGATCTACTACTGGCAGCACGAAGAAATCTTAGCTGGCTAAGCCCCTGTCCAACCAGGATGATCAGGTCCTTCCTGCTACACATGAAGTTGTTTGGCCAAGTGCATCCTTGATATTGACATTGGTCCAGAATTTGTGTTTTCTGAACCCAACTTGAAGCTCAGATATCATTGGGCTCAATCAGTCGTTACAGTATTTTAGCTCTTCTTGTCAGCCAGACTGCCCCCCAATGCGGTTCTGACTCTACCTCAGGCCATGCTAATATCAATAATATAAAGGCTTCTGGGCTTCCCTGGTGGTCCAGTGGGTAAGGACACCGCCTTGCAGTGCAAGGGGTGCCGGTTCGATCCGTGGCCTGGGAAGATCCCACGTGCTGCGGAGCAGCTGGACTGATGTGTCCAATTACCGAGCCAGAGCTCTGGAGCGCATGCGCCCAGAGCCGGTGCTCTGACACAACAGAGGCCACCGCGATGGGAGGCCCACATGGGCGGAAGAACAAAAACGGATGAAAATAGACAAATGAAAGACCAATAGAAGTAGCCCGCCTGCTCCCCTCCCTCCCCACTCCACCCACCCCGCAAATTAAATAAATAAATCTTTAAAAAATATATATATATATATATATATATATATATATAAAGGCTTCTGTCACTATGGCGAATTGTTGGAATTAGGTGGAGATTTTTGTTTTTCATTAGAGCCTTTCCAAGGGTTATTGTGAACTCCAAGAGTTACCGCTACAGCCTAGTCCTTTATGGAATATAAAAAGGCTCGGCTCAAAAGATGGTCATGAAGAAGCTGGTGAAATATGTTTGTTTACCAGTGAATCGTAGGTGAACTGCCAGTTTATTTCTCTAATTTGTTGAAAGTCAAAACCGACTCGGGGCAGGAAGAAGGCTCACATTTTGAATTCATAGGCTATTTACCAGTGTCTATTCTGCCTCTGCTTCCACCTTAGTGTACCTGGGCTAATTTTGTCCCCTGATTTACATCGCAATCTTGTTGCTCTGGCATCTCAATTTAAGGGAAGATTGGACGTTGTTTTTCAAAGGGAATTGCAAGTGGTTTACTCTTGTCTGAAAACAGATTGTGGCTTCTTTCCCAAAGATAAGCTTAGAAATTACATATAAATCTCAGGGTTTCATTCTTAGCAAAATGTTTTCAGCCCCCTTGTCCACACATTAGTATAAAAACAGAGAATAAGCCAGAAAACACCCTGATGGTGTGTGAGTATTTCTGATTTGCTTCCTAAGCCTGCCATCCTGCTAAACACATTTTGTTTACTCTGTGGTTTCTAATTGCTTTATTGAAAATTTTGTAGGCAGAAGGACAATTTGGGACTAAAACTTTGATTGGTAACCAAGTTAACATTCATCCGGAAGAAATTGGAAAATAGTTTTTAAAATAACTATTTATTTTTAAATTATCTGATAAGAACAGATATTTTTCAGATTAAAAAATATATATATTTGGCTTTGATGTACTTTTCTTCCAGGAGCTCAGACTTTAAAAATACTGAATTCAGAGGGTTCTCTGTGACTCCTTACTCTCACTCTTCTGATCAGTATTTTGCAAAGGAACCATGTTTTGGGAATGCCATGGCTAGTCTTACAGTAACTTTCTCCAGAATTAAATGCTGTGGCTCTTCAAGGCATGTGTCTTCCTTGTCTAGGAGATGAACTGAAGAGTGGTATCTCTGAGTGAATGTTAGTGAGCCTCAGGCCTCGGAGAGCATAGACCAGATCCTGAGATTAAAAACACAGGTTTACAGTCACTGTTGTCCTTGATGGTCTCATATTCTGTTTCCAGGATCACGTCTGGAGCTTTTCATAATTCTGGATATGATAAATATTGATTGTTGGTTAGATTTGCCTTTGGTTTCCAAAACATTTTGTTTTGGCCTCTGGCCACGTGAGCCTTCCCAGGCTCAGGATTCCCTCATCTTTGCAGTACTTCAGAAAACTGCCTTCCAGTCTCCTCATCTTGCCTTCTGAGGTTAAGCTAGCATGATTCTTTTGTTCTCACTCTACAGAAGATTTAATTCAAATTCAGTGTCTTACAGGAGGGGAGAAATTTATAAGACAGTGAGCCCTGCTCCCTCCCAATGACAATCATGGTGGAGGAGATGATGCCGCTTGTCCACTTGTAACAGTAGAGAGTTGACCTCCATATTGTAGCAGTTTTTTAAATGTCTTGGTGGTTAGAAACCTTTTCAGTATACTAATAAGTAAAAATGTCAATCTGAGGAAGCCCAGAATTCGTTTCTAGAGGTAACCCAGAATTTGTTTGTAGAGGTGATGGTGATAAAGTCACAATTCAGCTCGCTGGTGTCATGATTTCCTTTTCTACATAATATATCTTCAGATATGCTTCAAATAGCTAGATAACATTGCTTGAGCACTTACTATGTGCCAGTTCTTGGTGTGAGTGCTTCACAAACATCATGCCATTTTAATCTTCAAAATGTATTGATAGGAAATTGATGCTAGGGGATGTTAAATTCTTGTCCAGAGTTTAATCTTAGTTATCTAAATGGGTCTAATCTAAAGTTGGTAAATGCATACAGAAATAAATGAAAGAATGAACTTTCTAAGTAGTGTCCAGCTGTCCCCTATCTAGATTAAAAAATATATATGTTTTGCTTTGATGGACTTTTCTTCCAGGAGCTCAGACTTTAAAAATACTGAATTCAGAGGGTTCTCTGTGACTCCTTACTCTCACTCTTCTGATCAGTATTTTGCAAAGGAACCATGTTTTGGGAATGCCATGGCTAGTCTTACAGTAACTTTCTCCAGAATTAAATGCTGTGGCTCTTCAAGGCATGTGTCTTCCTTGTCTAGGAGATGAACTGAAGAGTGGTATCTCTGAGTGAATGTTAGTGAGCCTCAGGCCTCGGAGAGCATAGACCAGATCCTGAGATTAAAAACACAGGTTTACAGTCACTGTTGTCCTTGATGGTCTCATATTCTGTTTCCAGGATCACGTCTGGAGCTTTTCATAATTCTGGATATGATAAATATTGATTGTTGGTTAGATTTGCCTTTGGTTTCCAAAACATTTTGTTTTGGCCTCTGGCCACGTGAGCCTTCCCAGGCTCAGGATTCCCTCATCTTTGCAGTACTTCAGAAAACTGCCTTCCAGTCTCCTCATCTTGCCTTCTGAGGTTAAGCTAGCATGATTCTTTTGTTCTCACTCTACAGAAGATTTAATTCAAATTCAGTGTCTTACAGGAGGGGAGAAATTTATAAGACAGTGAGCCCTGCTCCCTCCCAATGACAATCATGGTGGAGGAGATGATGCCGCTTGTCCACTTGTAACAGTAGAGAGTTGACCTCCATATTGTAGCAGTTTTTTAAATGTCTTGGTGGTTAGAAACCTTTTCAGTATACTAATAAGTAAAAATGTCAATCTGAGGAAGCCCAGAATTCGTTTCTAGAGGTAACCCAGAATTTGTTTGTAGAGGTGATGGTGATAAAGTCACAATTCAGCTCGCTGGTGTCATGATTTCCTTTTCTACATAATATATCTTCAGATATGCTTCAAATAGCTAGATAACATTGCTTGAGCACTTACTATGTGCCAGTTCTTGGTGTGAGTGCTTCACAAACATCATGCCATTTTAATCTTCAAAATGTATTGATAGGAAATTGATGCTAGGGGATGTTAAATTCTTGTCCAGAGTTTAATCTTAGTTATCTAAATGGGTCTAATCTAAAGTTGGTAAATGCATACAGAAATAAATGAAAGAATGAACTTTCTAAGTAGTGTCCAGCTGTCCCCAAAGTAAAAGAATAACATTTAATGGGTGCCCAGTTCTGACCATTGGAATTAATTTTTATTGATGTGAATGGGCTTTGGATGTATTGATATTTGCTAATAATCTCTGTATCTTATTTCTGGTGTTGTAATTTTGTGATAAAAAATCATGAACTTTGGAGTCAGACCAACTTGAATCTGAATCCTGATTCCATCACTTACTATCTGCATGGCCTTAAATAAGTTGCTCAGCCTCTCTGAGTCTCCCTTTCCTAACGTAAGGATGTCAGTAGCTATTGTCTAGGATTGTTTGAGAATTAAATGAGATAGGCCATGAAAGAGTTTTACATTGTTTTTTGAATTTAGTAAGGATTCAATAATGGATGACTTTTTAAATTTCCGGAGAGGAATGAGGTACTTGGGTCAGAGCTGATTAGCATGTACCGGATTGGGAAATACTGATGGTTTCATTTGCTTTAGATAAAGTCAGAATAAAGTGACTATGACCCATTTCATTACTTAATAAGTTGGTAAACTTTTCTTTTGTGCCAAATAGTATTAATGGAAATAGAAATTCAAGAATAGAATTACAGGAAAGATGTGGTTTTCCAGTGACCCATAATAACCAAATGCACTGTGTACTGTATTTCTCTTAAATACTGGCACTTTGAAATGAGATCTAATAAAGAGAGCTGGTTATGCTGAGATGATAATAACAAGGTCAATGTTGTAGGTTTGAGGCCTGAAATCAGCCAGTTAGTGTGGGAAATGGTCTGCCTTTTTGTGCCAGACAATGCTGGAGTATTGAACATGACACATGGAGAAAAGGTGACTCCTCACCCCTGGAAAGGTCCCCAAGACCTAAGTCCTATTGGTGTTTTAGTAATCTCAGGTGAATTTTTGAATCCTGATGATGTGTTAGGCCCTGTGCTAAGTATTTTCCACCTACCATCTTATTGAATGTCATGTCATAATAGCTGTATAGGTATTCTTTTCCCAACATTTATTCATTTATGAATCTTAGAGAATTGAAGAATCTTGTCCAGGTTCCCTTGAAGAGCAAGTAGTAAAGCTGGGACTTAAATCTTGATTTTTCCATCTGAATTCTTGACCTCCGAGCTATGCATTTTTGCTTCCAGGTGGTTGTACTGTGTTTACAGCTTTGTTAATGAGGGATAATCATTTTCTTAACAAGGGTTAGAGCCATTTGATTTCTTGCTGGACATAAGAGGTGAGTTTTTATTAGTACCTCAAACGTCTGAGGACTATAAAGTGCTAGAAAAATCATGAAGATGACTCTGACAGTCATCCATTGAATGAGTTTACTACTGGATTGTTCTCTCATTACCCTGTTTGTTCTTTCAAATGAGCCTTTAACAAGTTGCATATATTCATTTAAATACTGACTTCATAGAGAGGGTAGGAAGAAGTACCATATTGAAGTAATTCTTTTTACTTCTCTTTGTGATGTTTTGCTTTAGAATTTGCATAAACATGCGTAATTTATGCATCATAGAGTTAAAATAATTTCTACACTTTCTACTTGAAGATATATCTTATAATAAAAAGTCAATTATAGAAAAAGTAATTAAATGATTATTTGAGTCATGTGAATAAAATTTGCTCAGTCATGTCCGACTCTTTGGGACCCATGGATAAGCCATGGAATTTTCTGGGCAAGAATACTGGAGTGGGTAGCCTTTCCCTTCTCCAGGGGTTCTTCCCAACCCAGGGATTGAACCTAAGTCTCCTGCACTGCAGGCAGGTTCTTTATCATTTGAGCCACTAGGAAAGCCCAAGAAGGACGGAGTGGGTAGCCTATCCCTTTTCTGGGGGATCTTCCTGACCAGATATGAAATACCTAAAGTGTCAGATTGCAGTAGTTAAAATACTTCCTGAAGCATAAATCAAGCATTTTAGGAAATGGTGTTAATTCTGTTAAGACTCATTCAAAATAATGTTTCAACAGATTGATACTCTGATCCAAAAAACCCAAAGCATCTGATATTTCTAAAAGTTCTGGGCAGGGCTTCCCTGGTGGTCTAGTGGGTAAGGACACCGCCTTGCAGTGCAAGGGGTGCCGGTTTGATCCCTGGCCTGGGAAGATCCCACGTGCCGCGGAGCGGCTGGACTGATGTGTCCAATTACCAAGCCGGCGCTCTGTGACAACAGAGGCCACCGTGATGGGAGGCCCACGTGGGCCAAAGAAAAAAGATGGATGAAAATGGACAAATGAAAGACCAGTAGAAGTGGCCCGCCTGCTCCTCTCCCTCCTCACCCCCACCAAAATAAATAAATACATAAATTTAAAAAAATAAAATAAAATAAAAGTCCTGGGCATAAATCTGGGCTTGATTCTTCTATGATCACTTCACTTCATTTTATTCCCTGGTCCTTGACAAGCTCCAAGCCTGACCAGGTATTAATCTACATGTTGGTTTTGGTCTCTTAAAGGACCAGATGAAATAGAATGAGTTGATTATACAGATTTCCCAGAAAGAGAGCACCCTTACCCCCTACACATACCCATTTGTTGATTATTTAGCAACTGTTCTTAGAAAGCAGTTGACAGAAAGTTTTGAAATTTATATGATGGGCTAAAATTTAGCCTTTTGTTTATTTAAACAATATTCAACCTTAGTATAAAAGACACTGCTGGGGCCCTTTAAATTTTTTTTTTTTTGGTTAGATTTTTAATTCAACTATAAAAACAATTCAAGTGAGAAACTTCAGTGCATTGATTTTGTTCTTTGAGTCATTGCACTGTAATTAGCTGAGTTGCGTTTTAAATGCAGCACAAGAACATCTTTCTTGTCTGTTTATGTCAGAAAAAAATGGCTAATGAGCACTTATCAAAAAGATGAACATTTTTTCATTAGATTAAGTAAAATCAAAACAGGTTTATAATGTACTATTATGTTTCAACTTGGAATAAATTGAGTCAAATAGCTAATATCTCCACAGTTTCCTAAGAATTTCTTTGCATGGTAGGATCCTCCTCCCCCACACATTTAGTCTTCAGCAAAGTGCCCATTTGCGATAACTTTCTTTGTTGAATCAAGGCACATTTCCAAGGGAATTTAGAATTCCATTAATATTATTTAGAATATCTGAATATTTGTGAGGCAGTTGTCAAAGCTGATTTTCTTTGGATTATACCAGTATGCTTTGCTACCTAATGATACAGTTCTTTAAAATGGTTTTAAGACATGATTTCCCTCTACTTTCCCTTAGTGGTCAGTCAGAATGTCAACTGGTACTCAGTACCACGCAGAACACTCTTCTGATTTTTCTGTTGCACTTTCAAGTGGATGAATTTTAGCCTGTGTGTTACCAAGAGCTACAGATGATGAAGACTGACTCCTTAGGAAAGTTCCATATAAAGATGTACAAGTAAAGAAACTTCTTTTTTTAAGTGTTATTTGGATGATAGTTTGTTTTCAGGTCATCAAAGATTCTAAGTAATCACTCATTCTTCTACTACATGAGAGTTAAAGTCCACCTTCATCATTTTCTGCTTGCAGCTGTGTAATTATGTACATATCCACAAAGCAACCAATATAGCAAGGCATTAAATGGATAAAGAAGAATCTTGATTGCAAGTTTTCTTGAGTTTACATGAAGGTGAATGGATAAGAGATAAATTACTTCTGTATATAAAAAGGAAAAATAAATTGTTCTGGACTCTAGAGCCTTAGTGTAATTATATCAGTTTTGTTCACATTACACTCTTTTGGGGAACAAATTTCGATAAGTGGAAGTGTTAGTTGCTCAGTCATGTCTGACTCTTTGTGACCCATGGACTGTAACCCACCAGGCTCCTCTGTCCATGGGATTTCCCAGGCAAGAATATTGGAGTGGGTAGCCATTCCTTTCTCCAGGGGATCGTCCCGACCCAGGGATTAAACCCAGGTTTCCTGCATTGCAGGCAGATTCTGAGGCACCAGCAGCTACGGTGCTGATGCCATTAGTATAACACATTTTTACATGAAAGAATAATATGCTCATGTAAATGCCGCCCAGACCAAGATGTGGAACATTACTAACCCTACCCAATCATTATCTCTCATGCCAAAGAAGTCATCATTCTGGTTTCTATCATCATAGCTTACTTCTGATGTTTTAGGACTTTACATACCTGGGATCACACAGAGGTTACTCTTTTCTGTTTGGCTTCTTTCACTCAATATTATGTCTGTGAGATTTATAGCGTGATTGTATATAGCAGAAACCCATTTTTCAAGACTGTGTTCTATTCTGTTGTATGAATATTTGCTTTTTGTTTATCCATTTTACTACTGATGAATACTTGTTTTCAGTTTGGGACTATTATGAGCAATGCCGCTAAGGATGTTCTTATATGTTTTTGGGGGGACGTATCTATGCATTTTTATGGACTATTTTTACCAAGGAGTAAAATTGCTCACTTATAGTATATGAAGTTGTACACTTTTAGTAGGTACTGTGAACAAGATTGCTAAATTCTGTTGGTATCTACCAGTTTAGATTTCCACCAGCAGAGCATTAAAATTCTAGTTGCTCCAGATCCTCATCAACAAAATAAAATTTTAGGCATTATGAGAGGTTTGAAAGGGAAATAATTGTGGTTTTAATTTACATTTTCTTAATAATTAATGATATTTAGTAGCTTTAATTACACTTACTGGCCAATTGAATATTCTCTTTCATCATGTGCCCATTTCACCTCTTAGTTACTTTTTTTTCAGTTGGGTTGTGTATTTTTTTCTCATTGATTTGTAAGGGTTCTCTGTATATTTGGGATATTAGTTTTTTTTTGGATATATGTATGCATAACTTACTGGTGTCCTTTGATAAACATAAATTCTTAATTTTAAAGAAGTGAAGTTTATTAATCTTTAATAATGTGATTTTTGTATCCTTGTGTATTAAGAGATTATTCTGCTCACTCCATTGTTAAAAATGTGGTCTATATTACTTTCTAGAAACTTTATTGTTTTTCATTGTACCTTTAAATCTATAAATCATATAGAATTGAGTTATGTGCATGTTTTGAGGTGGGAGAAAGTTTCACTATAAAATATAAATTATTAAAAATATTATCCTTTCACCCATTGCATTTCAGTGGTACCTTTTGCATAAATTATGTGGTCTTATAAGAATAGCCTGTTTCCTAGACCCTCTATTCTATTTCATTGATACATTTGTTCATCCTGCACCAGTACCACTGTTTTGATTATGTTATACTTTATAATAAATCTTGATATCTGATGATGTAAATCCTTCAACTTTATTCTTCTTCATGTTTGCTTTGACTACTCTCTTTTACAGTTCCATGTGAAATTTATGATCAGTTTATTAGTTTTTATAGAAAAGCCAATTGGGGTGGGGTTTTTGGCCGCTTCTATTGGTCTTTCATTTATTTCCGTCTTTGTTCTTTGGCCTGTGTGGGCCTCCAATCACAGTTGATGCAGAGCCCAACTGGCTCTGGGCATACCAAGGATGTTCTTATATGTTTGTGCGGGGTCGTTTCTATGCATTTTTATGGACTATTTTTACCAAGGAGTAAAATTGCTCACTTATAGTATATGAAGTTGTACACTTTTAGTAGGTACTGTGAACAAGATTGCTAAATTCTGTTGGTATCTACCAGTTTAGATTTCCACCAGCAGAGCATTAAAATTCTAGTTGCTCCAGATCCTCATCAACAAAATAAAATTTTAGGCATTATGAGAGGTTTGAAAGGGAAATAATTGTGGTTTTAATTTACATTTTCTTAATAATTAATGATATTTAGTAGCTTTAATTACACTTACTGGCCAATTGAATATTCTCTTTCATCATGTGCCCATTTCACCTCTTAGTTACTTTTTTTTCAGTTGGGTTGTGTATTTTTTTCTCATTGATTTGTAAGGGTTCTCTGTATATTTGGGATATTAGTGTTTTTTTGGATATATGTATGCATAACTTACTGGTGTCCTTTGATAAACATAAATTCTTAATTTTAAAGAAGTGAAGTTTATTAATCTTTAATAATGTGATTTTTGTATCCTTGTGTATTAAGAGATTATTCTGCTCACTCCATTGTTAAAAATGTGGTCTATATTACTTTCTAGAAACTTTATTGTTTTTCATTGTACCTTTAAATCTATAAATCATATAGAATTGAGTTATGTGCATGTTTTGAGGTGGGAGAAAGTTTCACTATAAAATATAAATTATTAAAAATATTATCCTTTCACCCATTGCATTTCAGTGGTACCTTTTGCATAAATTATGTGGTCTTATAAGAATAGCCTGTTTCCTAGACCCTCTATTCTATTTCATTGATACATTTGTTCATCCTGCACCAGTACCACTGTTTTGATTATGTTATACTTTATAATAAATCTTGATATCTGATGATGTAAATCCTTCAACTTTATTCTTCTTCATGTTTGCTTTGACTACTCTCTTTTACAGTTCCATGTGAAATTTATGATCAGTTTATTAGTTTTTATAGAAAAGCCAATTGGGGTGGGGTTTTTGGCCGCTTCTATTGGTCTTTCATTTATTTCCGTCTTTGTTCTTTGGCCTGTGTGGGCCTCCAATCACAGTTGTTGCAGAGCACTGGCTCTAGGCACATGCACTCCAAAGCTCTGGCTCGGTAGTTGGGCACATCGGTCCAGCCACTCCGTGGCATGTGGGATCTTCCCAGGCCAGGGATTGAACCAGCATCCCTTACACTGCAAGACAGTGCCCTTACCCACTGGACCACCAGGGGAACCCCCAATTGATTTTCCTTTTTTCTTTTTTTAATTCTTTATTTTAAAGGTTTTACAGAGTTTTGTTGTTCACTGACATGTATGTTCCCAGATCAGTCATATGCATATCCCTGGTCCCCCACCCACCCAGTTCCCCCCATCCCACCCCTGCAGACCATTGCCCCAAGCCATTGTAAGCACTCCTGTTCCCTTGGCACAATGACAATTGCTATCTTTTCCACACATAACAGTATAGGTTTCCATGTTACTCCCTCTATGCCTCCCCCTCACTGTTTCTTCCCCACAATGTCCATATGTCTGTTCTCTGTCTGTTTTTCCATGAGTCCACTGCATGTGTTATCCTGACCATCCTACTAGATTCCATATATATGTGTTAGTATACTGTACTTGTCTTTCTCTTTTTGACTTACTTTACTTTTTATGATAGGTTCTAGAGCTAGCCACCTCATTAGGACTGAGTCTTCTGCATTTCTCTTAACAGCTGAGTAGTATTCCATTGTATATATGTACCAGAGCTTCTGTATCCATTCATTCGTCGATGGGCATCTAGGTTGCTTCCATGTTCTGGCTATTGTATAGAGAGCTGCAATGAACATTGGGGTACAGGTGCTTCTTTCAGTTTTGATTTCATCAGGATATAAGCCTAATAGTGGGATTGCTGGGTCATAGTGTTCTTCTATTTTTAGTTTTTTATGGAATCTCCATACTGTCTTCCATAGAGGCTGTATCAATTTACATTCCCACCAGCAATGCAAGAGGGTTCCCTTTTCTCCGCACCCTCTCCAGCATTTATTGTCTGTTGATTTATTGATGATGGCCATTCTGACGGGTGTGAAGTGGTATCTCATTATAGTTTTAATTTGCATTTCTCTAATAATAAGCGAGGTCGAGCATTGTTTCATATGCTTTTGGGCCATCTCTATGTCCTCTTTGGAGAGGTGTCTCTTTAGATCTTTTCCCCATTTTTTGATTGGGTTGTTCGTTTTTCCAGTGCTGAGTTGTCTGAGTTGTTTGTAGATTTTGGAGATTAATTCTTTGTCTGTTGTTTCATTTGCTATGATTTTCTCCCACTCTGTGGGGTGTTTGTTGAGCTTTTTTGTAATTTCTTTAGCTGTACAAAAGCTTTTAAGTTTCATTAGGTCCCACATGTTCATTTTTGTTTTTAGTTCCGCTATTTTAGTAGGTGAGTCAGAGAAGATCTTGTTTTGATTTATGTCCTTGAAGGTTTTGCCTATATTCTCCTCTAAAAGTTTGATGGTTTCTGGTCTTACATTTAGGTCTTTAATCCATTTTGAGTTGATCTTTGTGTATGGTGTCAGGGAATGTTCCAACTTCATTGTTTTGCATGTAGCTACATGCAAAACATGTAGCTACATGCTACATGTCCAATTTTCCCAGCACCACTTGTTGAAGAGGCTGTCTTTGTCCCATTTTATAGTATCGCCTCCTTTACCAAAAATAAGGTACCCATAGGTGTGTGGGTTTGTCTCTGGGTTCTCAATCTTGTTCCATTGGTCTGTAGTTCTGTTTTTGTGCCAGTACCATACTGTCTTGATGACTGTTGCTTTGTAGTATAGTCTGAAGTTAGGAAGGCTGATCCCTCCAGCTCCGTTTTTCTTTCTAAGGATTGCTTTGGCTATTCGAGGTCTTTTGTATTTCCATATGAACTGTGTTATTCTTTGGTTTAGTTTTGTGAAAAATGTCAACGGTAGTTGGATAGGTATTGCACTGAATCTGTAGATGATATTTGGTAGTATGGTCATTTTCACAATATTGACTCTTCCGATCCAGGAACATGGAATATCTCTCTATCTATTTAAGTCTTCTTTAATTTCTTTCGTGAGTGTCTTGTAATTTTCAGTGTACAATTCTTTTGTTTCTTTGGGTAGGTTTATTCCTAGGTATTTTATTCTTTTGGTTGCAATGGTGAAGGGGATTGCCTCTTTGATTTCGTTTTCTGATTTTTTCAATTGGGGTTTTGATTAGAATTGATTTGAACTTAAATACATCAGTGGGGAGAACCTCCCAATACTTAGTCTTCCAGTCCACGGATATGATATACCCTTCCATTTATGTCATTTTTCATTTCTCCTGCTGGTATGTTATAGTTTTTCGTATACAGGTCTTGCACATTTTTGAATATGTTTGTTTCTAGATGTCTGGTGTTTTCCATGATAAATATTCTTAGGTAGCTTATGCTTTACTAACAAAAATTATATTGTTTACAATTTTAATTTTCCAATTGTTTAGTGTTAATATCTAGAAACAGTTGATTTTTAAGTATAATTTTAAAAGAACTTTGCTAAATTCACTTTTTAATCCTTAATGGTTTATGTGTAGATTATTTTGAATATTTTTATGTACTCATATCATCTATGAACAATGGTGATTCTTTTCTTAAAAAAATAATTTAAATTTCATTGGACCACAGTATAATGTTTAATAGAAATGATTACAGTCATCCTGCTTTCATTCCCAATTTCAGTATAAAAGCTTTCACTGTTACCATTAATACATTTAGTATAGACTTTTAAAAAAAGATATTCTTTGTTAGTTAAGACAGTTCCTTTTATTCCTACTTTGTTAGGATTTTAATATGAATGGGCATTGAATTTCAACAAGTGCTTTCTTCATATATTTAGTGACTGTGTACCTTTTGTTATTTATTTTGGTAATGGGAATAAATTATATTAATGGGTTTTCAAGTTTAAAATCAGTTTGGTATTACAAATTAAGTTGGATGAGATCTATTTTTTTATACATTCCCAGCCTTGGCCTGCCAGTATTTAATGTGATTTTGCCAAATTATTGCATCTATGTTCATAAGAGAAATTGGCTTATACTTTTCCTTTCTTGCAAGACTTTTTCTTTATTGGTATGTTTTGGTATCAAGGCTGTATAGGTCTCATAAAATGTCTTCAGAAATGACTTCATTTTATCTGCTCTTTGGAGTAATTTGTATAATACTACTGTTAGGTAATGAAAGATTTAAAGAACTTACTGATTAAGCCATTTGGTCCTAAAGTTTTCTTTGTGGAAAGGCTTTAATTACAGATGCGCATTTGAACAGATAAAGGGTTGTTTGAATTTCTATTTCTTCTTGTGTCAGTTTTAGTTAGCATATTAAAAAACGAGTTACCTATTTCATCTAAATTATCAAATTTATTGATCTAAAGTTATTTATAATATCTTGTCTTTTTAGTATCTGTGAGATCTGTAGTGATGTCCATTTTCATTTCTTATATTGATAATTTGTCCCCTCTTTTCTCTTTATAGTGTTACTGTTTTTTTTAATCAATTTTATTTGGTTTGTTTTATGTTCTCAAAGAACAAACTTTTGGCTCTATTATATTTTCTAATGCAGGGATTGACAGAATATGGCCCATGGGTCAAATATAACCCATTACCTGTTTTTATAAACATAGCTTTATTGAAACATAGCTGTGTCCATTCATTTTTGTATTGTCTATGCCTGATTGTGCATTACAATAGCAGAGTTGAGTCATTGTAAATATGGCCCACAAAATTTTAAATGTTTACCATTTGTCGCTTTATAGAAAAAGGCTTCTCTACTGTTTGTTTGTGTATTTCATTGCTTTTTGTTCTTATTTTCATTATTATACTTTGTTTGAGTTCAGTTAGCTGCTGTTTTTCAAGATTACTGAGATGGATCCTTAGATCCTTCTTTTTCATCCTCAGATTTTGATTTAAGTGCTGTATTTTCTCTAACTACAAGTTACGGTATATCCCATAAGTTTTTATATGTCACATTTTTACTACCATTTTGTTGAAAATGTTTTCTTATTTACCATTGTGATTCAATTTCATTAATTGATTATCAGGCCTTTGGGAATTTTTTAAATTGTGTTTTTGTTGTAGTTGCGATTTTTAGATTAGTCCCACCGTGGTCAGAGAACATACTCTGATTTTACTTCTTTAAATTTTGTTGAGACTTGTTCTATGGTCTGGTATATTTTATTTTGGTAACTTCTCTTTGTACCTGAAAATAATGTGCATCCTCCAGTCAGTGGGTTCTGTGTTAAGTTTTTAATCATGCTCAATTTTCTGTAGATTAATTTATTTTCTAATTCTTCTTTGAGATATTGAGAGAGATGTTAGAGATACACATTGCAAGTGGGAATTTGTTTATTAGTCCTTTAGATTTCTTAGTTTTTATTATATTTGAGGCAACATTATGAAATCTTCATGTTGAGTTGACCTTTTATCTTTGAAAAATTTCTCTTTGTAGAGAATTTGTTTTAAATAAACCGGTGAGATCTGTAGTGATGTCCATTTTCATTTCTTATATTGATAATTTGTCCCTCTTTTCTCTTTATAGTGTTACTGTTTTTTAATCAATTTTATTTGGTTTGTTTTATGTTCTCAAAGAACAAACTTTTGGCTCTATTATATTTTCTAATGCAGGGATTGACAGAATATGGCCCATGGGTCAAATATAACCCATTACCTGTTTTTATAAACATAGCTTTATTGAAACATAGCTGTGTCCATTCATTTTTGTATTGTCTATGCCTGATTGTGCATTACAATAGCAGAGTTGAGTCATTGTAAATATGGCCCACAAAATTTTAAATGTTTACCATTTGTCGCTTTATAGAAAAAGGCTTCTCTACTGTTTGTTTGTGTATTTCATTGCTTTTTGTTCTTATTTTCATTATTATACTTTGTTTGAGTTCAGTTAGCTGCTGTTTTTCAAGATTACTGAGATGGATCCTTAGATCCTTCTTTTTCATCCTCAGATTTTGATTTAAGTGCTGTATTTTCTCTAACTACAAGTTACGGTATATCCCATAAGTTTTTATATGTCACATTTTTACTACCATTTTGTTGAAAATGTTTTCTTATTTACCATTGTGATTCAATTTCATTAATTGATTATCAGGCCTTTGGGAATTTTTTAAATTGTGTTTTTGTTGTAGTTGCGATTTTTAGATTAGTCCCACCGTGGTCAGAGAACATACTCTGATTTTACTTCTTTAAATTTTGTTGAGACTTGTTCTATGGTCTGGTATATTTTATTTTGGTAACTTCTCTTTGTACCTGAAAATAATGTGCATCCTCCAGTCAGTGGGTTCTGTGTTAAGTTTTTAATCATGCTCAATTTTCTGTAGATTAATTTATTTTCTAATTCTTCTTTGAGATATTGAGAGAGATGTTAGAGATACACATTGCAAGTGGGAATTTGTTTATTAGTCCTTTAGATTTCTTAGTTTTTATTATATTTGAGGCAACATTATGAAATCTTCATGTTGAGTTGACCTTTTTATCTTTACGAAAAATTTCTCTTTTGTATGTAGTAATACCTCTTGCCTTAAAATCTGCCTTGTGTGCCATTAGCATATCTACATCAGACTTTTTTCTTGTTTATATGTGTATGTTTTCCATCATTTTACTACTGACTTTTCTGTGTCTTTGTATTTAGGGTATATTTGTTATAAATAGTTTGTGATTGGATTTTTAAAATATCCAGTCTTAGTGTCTGTGTCTATTGTTTGGAGTACTTCATTACAATTTGTGTAACTTTCTAATTTTTATTCTTATCTGCTATCGTAACTGTTTTGTTTTTGTTTCAGTCTGTTTTTTGGTCCTTTCACCTGACATATGGCTTTCTTTTGACTTTGAGAAATGTCTTTATTGTTTAGCTTTCTTTTTCTTAATTAAATATTCTTTTTCTATTATTTTTCTGATAATCTGAGAGGTTACAGCATGCTTCCATGACTTACAGGCAATCTTAAATTAGGATTACTTATGTCTTCTACTAGATTCACCCTCATTTACTTTATCATCTTCTTCTTTATGAACAGGTATTATCCGCCCTTGCTCTCACCTACCCAACACACACACAGTATTTCTTTCTGAGCCATCTAGCAAGATGTTGCAGATGTCATGCTTCTTTATTCCTAAATTCTTCAGTTTGTATCTACTAAGAACAAGGAATTTCCCTTATATAGATAAATTACAACTTCAAAATTAGGAAGTTTAGTGTTGGTGCAATAGTATTATTTGATCTACAACATAAATGAAAATTTTGTCACTTATTCCGATAATTTCCCTTATAGCAACATCTTTTTTTCCCAGTGAAGTATGCAATCAGTATCATGCATTGCATTTAGTTGTCATGGTTGTTTAGTCTCCGTTGATTGAAACAGTTCTTCTCCCTTTGTCTTTCACAATCTTGATATTTTTGATATATAAGATTGGAATAATACACATTAAAGTGTTAATAGCTGGTATTGTTGGGTTTGGGGGATTTATTCTCCCCTTTGTACATCAACTAAAAAATTTCCACAGGACTTTTGTTCTAAAAGAAAACTAATACACTTAAAAGGTAAAAAAACCCCAAAACCTGATATCACCGGAAATGATGTCCTCCTAGCTCACCTGCGGGTGCGATGCCATCTGTAGAGCACTGCCATCTTTGAGAGCTGCCCTGTAGAGTGAACAAGGGAAGAATCCCAGGTCTCACTGGGTGTCCAAGTGTGAGCTGATGTACCCTCCTTACCAGCCTTCCTGCCCACACTCCCACCTGCGGCCCCTGGCCCATGTAATCATGCCTTGTCTCCACAAGAGCCAGAGCCATGCCCATGTGGAATGCCAACAGGTCCTGGGGGACTCAGCATCCTGAGGAGGCCCAGGCCACTGCTACATCCACAGCCACAGGGGCAGCAGAAGCGGAGTCCCTCTTCTCCCCCTCTTATGTCTCTCAGGGTCCTCTCTCCAGCTCCCCTGCTGCTGGAACTCTCCAAGAGCTCCAGGGAGCCACGGCCCCTAGCTCTCCTGCTGCTGGGGCTTCCTGTGCATGATCTGATCAAGGCGCCCAGGGCCCACAGGAGGAAAGTGCAGGTGCCTCCCGGGCAGC
The DNA here is from genome assembly GCA_022376925.1 of Tragulus kanchil. Taxonomy (NCBI): domain Eukaryota; kingdom Metazoa; phylum Chordata; class Mammalia; order Artiodactyla; family Tragulidae; genus Tragulus; species Tragulus kanchil. The sequence continues at coordinate 24,600,505 of JAIOJX010000006.1, read as the reverse complement.
CCCAGCCACTCAGAGCAGTCACAAAGATCCTCTGGCCAAGAAGGTCGGCAAGCCATTCAACTTCCTGATGGACAAATACGGCCAGAAGGAGCCCATCATACAGACTGCCTTGCTGAATGTTATCAGCTGGAAGTACAAGGACCATTTCCCTGAGATCCTCAAGAGAAGCTCTGTGGGCTTAGAGGTGGTGTTTGGCCTTGAGGTGAAGAAAGTCGACCCCAAGAATTATGACCGCAGCAAATGCACCTTCACCCTGGTCAGTAATCCGGGCCCCAGGGCAAGAGATGCGAGTGGAATGAGGGGAGCTGCCCACGTGTTTTATTTGTCCCAGTGAAGTATGCAATCAGTATCATGCATTGCATTTAGTTGTCATGGTTGTTTAGTCTCCGTTGATTGAAACAGTTCTTCTCCCTTTGTCTTTCACAATCTTGATATTTTTGATATATAAGATTGGAATAATACACATTAAAGTGTTAATAGCTGGTATTGTTGGGTTTGGGGGATTTATTCTCCCCTTTGTACATCAACTAAAAAATTTCCACAGGACTTTTGTTCTAAAAGAAAACTAATACACTTAAAAGGTAAAAAAACCCCAAAACCTGATATCACCGGAAATGATGTCCTCCTAGCTCACCTGCGGGTGCGATGCCATCTGTAGAGCACTGCCATCTTTGAGAGCTGCCCTGTAGAGTGAACAAGGGAAGAATCCCAGGTCTCACTGGGTGTCCAAGTGTGAGCTGATGTACCCTCCTTACCAGCCTTCCTGCCCACACTCCCACCTGCGGCCCCTGGCCCATGTAATCATGCCTTGTCTCCACAAGAGCCAGAGCCATGCCCATGTGGAATGCCAACAGGTCCTGGGGGACTCAGCATCCTGAGGAGGCCCAGGCCACTGCTACATCCACAGCCACAGGGGCAGCAGAAGCGGAGTCCCTCTTCTCCCCCTCTTATGTCTCTCAGGGTCCTCTCTCCAGCTCCCCTGCTGCTGGAACTCTCCAAGAGCTCCAGGGAGCCACGGCCCCTAGCTCTCCTGCTGCTGGGGCTTCCTGTGCATGATCTGATCAAGGCGCCCAGGGCCCACAGGAGGAAAGTGCAGGTGCCTCCCGGGCAGCCCCAGCCACTCAGAGCAGTCACAAAGATCCTCTGGCCAAGAAGGTCGGCAAGCCATTCAACTTCCTGATGGACAAATACGGCCAGAAGGAGCCCATCATACAGACTGCCTTGCTGAATGTTATCAGCTGGAAGTACAAGGACCATTTCCCTGAGATCCTCAAGAGAAGCTCTGTGGGCTTAGAGGTGGTGTTTGGCCTTGAGGTGAAGAAAGTCGACCCCAAGAATTATGACCGCAGCAAATGCACCTTCACCCTGGTCAGTAATCCGGGCCCCCAGGGCAAAAGAGATGCGAGTGGAATGAGGGGGAGCTGCCCACGTGTAGTCTCTTTATGGTGCTCCTGATCGTCATCTTCTTGAAGAGTAACCATGCTACCGAGGAAGAAGTCTGGGATTTCCTCAAGAAGATGGCAGTCTATCCTGGGAAGAAGCTCCCTTTCTTCAGGGAGCCCAAAAGGCTCATCACCAAAGCTCTGGTGAAGCAGAAATTCCTGAAGTACCCAGCAAGATGCCCAATAGTATCTTCCATGCTCTGAGATCCTTTGGGGCCAGAGAGTTCATGCTGAGATGAGTAAGATGAAGGTGCTCAAGGTACTGGCCAAGATCACCAGTAGGGCCCCTAGTTCTTACCCAGCCCTCTATGATGAGGCTCTGAAAGATCAGGAGGAGAGAGCTGCAGTCAAGGCTGTAGCTATTGGTGAGGCCAAGGCCAAGCCTGGCAGTGCTTTCCACACCAGGGAGGGGATCCAGGGCAGTTCGTTCCCCTTACACTGGAAGAGAGCAGTCAGGCTCCTAAATAGGGCAGAGAAGTGGGGGTGGAGGGAACAAAACCCTTATGTTCTTACAGTTTTAAGTAGTAAGGGAGTTTAAGTACAGTTAGTTTTAACAAAATATATATCTTTTTTCACTTTTCTGTATGATTAATATCTATTGAATTATAGATTATTTAGGTAGATAATTACATCAACAGATGAGGGAGGTGTTTAGTGTTTTCAAATGTTATTTTCATAAGGTTTTTTGTGCTTCAGATCCAAAGGCGCCCAGGGCCCACAGGAGGAAAGTGCAGGTGCCTCCCGGGCAGCCCCAGCCACTCAGAGCAGTCACAAAGATCCTCTGGCCAAGAAGGTCGGCAAGCCATTCAACTTCCTGATGGACAAATACGGCCAGAAGGAGCCCATCATACAGACTGCCTTGCTGAATGTTATCAGCTGGAAGTACAAGGACCATTTCCCTGAGATCCTCAAGAGAAGCTCTGTGGGCTTAGAGGTGGTGTTTGGCCTTGAGGTGAAGAAAGTCGACCCCAAGAATTATGACCGCAGCAAATGCACCTTCACCCTGGTCAGTAATCCGGGCCCCCAGGGCAAAAGAGATGCGAGTGGAATGAGGGGGAGCTGCCCACGTGTAGTCTCTTTATGGTGCTCCTGATCGTCATCTTCTTGAAGAGTAACCATGCTACCGAGGAAGAAGTCTGGGATTTCCTCAAGAAGATGGCAGTCTATCCTGGGAAGAAGCTCCCTTTCTTCAGGGAGCCCAAAAGGCTCATCACCAAAGCTCTGGTGAAGCAGAAATTCCTGAAGTACCCAGCAAGATGCCCAATAGTATCTTCCATGCTCTGAGATCCTTTGGGGCCAGAGAGTTCATGCTGAGATGAGTAAGATGAAGGTGCTCAAGGTACTGGCCAAGATCACCAGTAGGGCCCCTAGTTCTTACCCAGCCCTCTATGATGAGGCTCTGAAAGATCAGGAGGAGAGAGCTGCAGTCAAGGCTGTAGCTATTGGTGAGGCCAAGGCCAAGCCTGGCAGTGCTTTCCACACCAGGGAGGGGATCCAGGGCAGTTCGTTCCCCTTACACTGGAAGAGAGCAGTCAGGCTCCTAAATAGGGCAGAGAAGTGGGGGTGGAGGGAACAAAACCCTTATGTTCTTACAGTTTTAAGTAGTAAGGGAGTTTAAGTACAGTTAGTTTTAACAAAATATATATCTTTTTTCACTTTTCTGTATGATTAATATCTATTGAATTATAGATTATTTAGGTAGATAATTACATCAACAGATGAGGGAGGTGTTTAGTGTTTTCAAATGTTATTTTCATAAGGTTTTTTGTGCTTCAGATCCAAATGTATGAATAATATAAACACATTTTTGCTCTTAAAATTTTGAAATTCACAGTTTGGGTATTTGTAAAACACATTGAAAAGACTACATACTTTGTTCACAGTCCATACAAGATAAGATGACGTTGGTACTGAATATAGTCAAGCTTCTTAATAGTGCAGAGGTAGTACAGTGGAGCAAAAACTGTTAAGATCTTATTTATCTTCCTGTTTTAAAGTAGTAATTCATATTATTGTTTTTTAAATGTTTTCTCTTATAATAGTTTTTTTTTTTACAGTATCACTTTGTGAATGACATTGCTGTTATATTTACTGCTGTTTTAAGAATTTCAACGTGTCAGTATTGCTATATACAAAATAAACTCACAAACCATCTAAAAAAAAAAAAGAAAAAACCTTTCAGTTGATGGATCCAATTGATAATATTTTCTAGTGAACATTTTACTTTATACTGGTTGTCTAAGCTCTGTCTTTATGCCCTTAGTAATGTTACAGATTTTATCAGAAGCGATAGCCACCTTGAAATACTTTGTGGAGCCGAGCACCTCGGTACAAGTGTATTCTAAATTCCTACGAGTCCATTTCAAACAAAGGTTTCATTTGTTTCTGTTGGTGTATGCCAAAACGTTTTAAATAAGGAGTCCTTTTAAAAAGTAAAAGGGACCTGGATTATCAGGGAAGATTTATTTCCTAGCTTGCTCCTCCCCAGAATCTTACTTCCTTTGAAACCGATGGTCAAGATTTAATGTGATTGTTACTGTAAAATAAAATCAAGATTCCTGAGGACCATTCTCATCCTCTGTTGCTTTTCCTCTTGAAGGTACCATCCAAGGCAGCAGTCTCAACTATGACCTCTTGGGTTCTGAGGCTGCTTCCTAAGAACGGCCGTTCCTTGGCTACATCATCAGAGAACCGGCGACTTGAGGATCACCATCGGCACCAGGAGGCTTATAGGTACTTCTTGCCCATCCAGACAAGGTGGCAGGACAACGACCAGTATGGCCACGTGAACAATGTTGTATACTACAGCTACTTTGACACGATTATCAACCAGTACCTGATCAGGTAGGCAGGGGCTCTGCAGCCTTCCCGCTCGGGTCACCTTCTCTGGCATGGGGGTGGGGGTTCATGCAGGGCATTCTGGGAGGAGATGCCCATTTTCCTCTAGTGTTCTTGCTCACATAGCTCCTTCGTGGAGTCAACTGAAAGTCAGATTATACTGGAGAACGGCTGGACCGATCGGTGAGTGCGAATACTGTAGCCCTCCTCTTCCTGCAGTCGCAGGTGTTTATCTATCTTGGTCCTTCGCACTGAATTGTCAGCAGATGTGCAAGCTTTGAATCCCAATTAAGCAACTACACAACAAGCCACATAATATTCAGACCCTGGCACTTGAACGGCGAGTAACATCAGCCCTCAAGGCCTTTTTGTGGGAAAAGCAGCTGCTGCCCTCACGGAGAGCACATAACCGGAAGGAGAGAGAGAGAAAGAGAGCGAAGAGTAAAGATGCTTATTGTCGCCTCTGAGCACCATGGTGACATGATTACCGCCTGAGGTGTGTTTTTGCAAGACTGGTTAGTGTAGGTTTGCCTAATATAATTCTCTATATGAAAAATTGGGCTGCGCAGACAGCTGGGTAAATCCCAACTCCACCTTGCTTTAACTGTGTAGTTTGGGTCTAATTATTTAACCCTCTTGAGTCTTTTGTAAAAATAACTCCCATGTATTGAGAGCTTTCTCTGTGTCTAGCCCAGTGGAAGCCTTTTGCATAGCCTTCCGTGTTTAATCCTAAGCAGTTCGATGAGAGAGTAGCCGATTGTTGGTCCACTGCCTGCACCCCCTTGCCTGTACCTTTCAGGGCACACTAGCCTGACGGTCAGCTGTCAGCACTAACATTTGTTTGCCTAAGGACTTTCCCTGGACACCAGAGCCCCTATTGCAGGCAGGCCAGAAGTACAAGGAATCAGTGCTCCCTAAAAGCAACCTTCAGTCACTGACTGATGGGAGTTAGTGTATAATATGGATACCCTAGCTTCCTTACTCTCTGGATGAGTTATCTGAAGGGCACACTGAACATAGGCTCCCAGGCTTGCTTAGTGGGATTAGGCTCCATTTCCCAGATAGGTAGTTTCAAAACAAATTGAGGCCACACAGGCCGAAAGAATAAAGATGGATGAAAATAAATAAATAACAAACCAATAAAAGAGGCAAAAAAAATTGAGATGAAATTTACATACCATAAACTGTACTATTTTAAACTACATAAGCATACAATTTGGTGGGTTTTAGTATATTCATGATATTGTGTAACCATCACCACCGTCTAGCTCCAGAACATTTCTGTCACCCCCTCAAAAGAAATGCCACGTTTCTTAGTAGTCATCCTTAATTCCTTTCTCCTCCCATCCTCTGTCTCCGTAGATTTGCCAGTTCTGGACATTTCACGTAAATGGAATCATATTGTATGTGATCTTTTGTGTCTGGTTTCTTTCACTTAGCATGATATTTTCAAAGTTGGTTCATATTGTATTAGTACTTTGCTTCTTTTTATGGCTGAATAACAATCCACTATATGGATATATTGTCTTTTCTTTGTTAATTTGTCATTTGATGGACATTTGGGTTGTGTCCACTTTTTGGCTATTATGAATAATGCTGTTGTGCATATTTGTGTACACGCTTTTGTGTGAACATGTTTCAGTTCTTCTGGGTACATACCTGCAATGGAATTGCTCAAGTCATATGGTAACTCATATATATAACTTTTTGAATAACCATCAAACCATTCTCCACAGTGACTATATCATTTTTATTCCCACCAGCAGTGTATGAGGATTTCAATTTCTCTACATCCTTGCCAACATTTGTTATTATCTATCTTTTTGCTTATAGTTATCATCCTGGTGTGTATGAAGTGGTATTGAATTTTGGTTTTGGTTTGCATTTCCCAGATAACTAATGATGATCAGGATCTTTTGATGTACTTGTTGGTCTTTTGTATATCTTCTTTGGAAACATACCTATTCAGATACCTTTTTTCATTTTTCAATTGGAGTATTTGTATTTCTCTTGTTGGGTTGTGAGAGTTCTTTATATATTCTGGATACTATACTCTTACTCTATATGATTTACAAATGCTTTCTCCTGGAGATTGAGATGTTGGAACAGAGGGATGTGGAGCTCATCCACTTCCACAAATACATCAAAATATATCTACATGGGGAATACTTCTCAAGAATACCTACTGAAAGCTTGCAGAAGATCTCATACCGCTAAAGCTGCAGGAAAGATCCCCAAGTGCCTGGGTAGGACTATGGAAAGAGGGAGAAGAAAACAAATACTTTCTCCCATTCTGTGGGTTTTTTTTCACTTTCTTGCTAGTGTCTGTTGATATACAGAAACTTTTAATTTTGATGACAGCGGAAACTTCTTAAACAGCAAATGCTTTATTGACAACTTTCTCCTCTTGTCCCTTCTTCACTTCTGCAAGAAGACAGTCTGTAAGATGTATCTTATAGTTTGCACTCACTCTGCAAATTTGCTGTGTTAGAGAAATTAAATTTTTCTTCTTTCCTCAAAAGAATGGGACAACTTTCACTTGAGACTGCCTGGTTCTCTCATACGCTTTGTGGTCCTGAATTGTCACACTGATTTTACTTTGTGTGCACCTGTCAGTGATTATTCTAGAATTGGCTTACACTTGCTTACTTACGAATAATAAGCTTTTTTTTTTCAGCACTCGTGTTAGCTTTTAGGAGAATGTGTGCTTTATACTTTGAAATCGCAGCAGGAGGTAAAAACAGTATTTGAGACATTTTGTAATTTCACATCATTTGTCACATAGGGAAACTTGACATTGAATTTTCCCAGCTCGCTCCAAGACTATTTACTCTTTTTAAAGGAAGGATCAGTCTTGCAATTTCTTTGGGTTGACTCAGTTTTATTGCAGTTGAGGCCTAGTGATGTGTCTGGAACAGTTTGGGTCGCTACATGCTTGTGTGCATGTGTGCTACTTCAGTCGTGTCTGACTCTTTGCAATGCTATGGACTGTAGACCACCAGGCTCCTCTGTCCTTGGAATTTCCCAGACAGAAATACTGCAGTAGGCTGCCCTGCGCTCCTTCAGGGGATCTTCCTGAGCTAGGGGTCAAACCCGTGTCTCTTATGTCTCCTGCATTGGCAGGTGGATTCTTTATCACTAGTGCCACCAGGGAAGCCCTGGGTTGCTGCAATAGAAGTATAAATTAGAGGCTTAAACAACAGAAATTTATTTCTCCCAGTTCTGGAAGCTGGAAAGCCCAGATCAGGGTGCCAGCATGGTCGAAGTCTGGGAAGGGCCCCCTTCTTGGTTTGTAGACAGGTACCTTCATGCTGTATGCTTATATGACCTCATGTCAACGTGATTACCTCCCGAAGACTTTGCCTCCTAACACCATTCCATCAAAGGGTAGGGTTTCAGCATATGAGTTTGAGGGGAGCACAGACATGCAGTTTACAATTTCACTTTTCTTACTTTGAAGTCTTCCATTTGTAAATAGGGCTTCTAGAAAGGCCATATGCAGATAATGGTTAAGCCCTTCATCCAGTGGCTATTGTGTCTGGTGTGGTCTCAGTTTGTTATAAACCATTTTATCCAACTGCTTCTGCCAGTTTTGTGGGTAGGGAAGGGGGTTGGCAGTGTGTAAGGACAAATGTCTGCCACAACAGTGTCCTGTTTCATGTCAAAGTCTCCAGGTATTATACATTGACTCCAAAGCTATGAAAATACCCTGGCCATTGTGACCAAGGACTTCCTGGTCATGACAAAAAGAAAAAAAATAGGTTTGCCTTTATACATTTTCTAAGAGATCTGAGGATTATTTTTTAATTTAATTTTGTTTATTTATTTATTTATTTTGACTATTCTGGGTTCTCACTGCTGCCACGGGCTTTTCTCTAGTTGCAGGGAGTGGGGGCTACTCTCTAGTTGAGGTGAGCAGGCTTCTTGTTGCAGTGACTTCTCTTGTTGTGGAACTCGGGCTCTAGGGCACACAGGCTTCAGAAGTTGCAGCACATGAGCTCAATAGTCATGGCTTGTGTGCATGTGTGCTACTTCAGTCGTGTCTGACTCTTTGCAATGCTATGGACTGTAGACCACCAGGCTCCTCTGTCCTTGGAATTTCCCAGACAGAAATACTGCAGTAGGCTGCCCTGCGCTCCTTCAGGGGATCTTCCTGAGCTAGGGGTCAAACCCGTGTCTCTTATGTCTCCTGCATTGGCAGGTGGATTCTTTATCACTAGTGCCACCAGGGAAGCCCTGGGTTGCTGCAATAGAAGTATAAATTAGAGGCTTAAACAACAGAAATTTATTTCTCCCAGTTCTGGAAGCTGGAAAGCCCAGATCAGGGTGCCAGCATGGTCGAAGTCTGGGAAGGGCCCCCTTCTTGGTTTGTAGACAGGTACCTTCATGCTGTATGCTTATATGACCTCATGTCAACGTGATTACCTCCCGAAGACTTTGCCTCCTAACACCATTCCATCAAAGGGTAGGGTTTCAGCATATGAGTTTGAGGGGAGCACAGACATGCAGTTTACAATTTCACTTTTCTTACTTTGAAGTCTTCCATTTGTAAATAGGGCTTCTAGAAAGGCCATATGCAGATAATGGTTAAGCCCTTCATCCAGTGGCTATTGTGTCTGGTGTGGTCTCAGTTTGTTATAAACCATTTTATCCAACTGCTTCTGCCAGTTTTGTGGGTAGGGAAGGGGGTTGGCAGTGTGTAAGGACAAATGTCTGCCACAACAGTGTCCTGTTTCATGTCAAAGTCTCCAGGTATTATACATTGACTCCAAAGCTATGAAAATACCCTGGCCATTGTGACCAAGGACTTCCTGGTCATGACAAAAAGAAAAAAAATAGGTTTGCCTTTATACATTTTCTAAGAGATCTGAGGATTATTTTTTAATTTAATTTTGTTTATTTATTTATTTATTTTGACTATTCTGGGTTCTCACTGCTGCCACGGGCTTTTCTCTAGTTGCAGGGAGTGGGGGCTACTCTCTAGTTGAGGTGAGCAGGCTTCTTGTTGCAGTGACTTCTCTTGTTGTGGAACTCGGGCTCTAGGGCACACAGGCTTCAGAAGTTGCAGCACATGAGCTCAATAGTCATGGCTCTGAGGCTCTATAGCACAGGCTCAGTCGTTGTGGCTCAAGGGCTTAGTTGTTGCACAGCATGTGGGATCTCCCCAGATTAGGGACCGAACCCATGTCTCCCACATCGGCAGGTGAACTCTTTACCACTGAGCTACCAAGGAAACCCCTGAGGATTGTGTAATAGACTGTTCATTGACATCAGAAGTCAAGCCAGCAGCACAGAGAGGGGTGAGGACCCTGGGAAGACCAGCCAGGGAGAGAGAGCCTCATTTCCCCAGAGTGAGCCAACACAAGGAAGGCAGCCGGTCCGTTGGAAGCAGTGCCTCCCAGCTTGACCTACACACACGCCCTCTTCCACCTGGTTTTCGAAGGACAGGCAGCTCTGTACAAATGCCAAACACCATGAGATAATCAACGAGCCACATCCGCCTCTAGAAGATTCCCTTTTTGAGGAGGGTTTTTCTCCGGGAGAGGGAGTCAAGGAATAGTGGAGGGTGTGGAAGGGAAAGAGATAAAGCGGAAGAGGTCACAGACGGCCCACTGTTCCCCTCCTTTTGACACGCAGAAGGGGTTAAGTCATTCTTGAGCAGTTTATCGCTCATCAATTGTAATTAAATATGTTTATATTAAATTATGTTCTGTAATTAATGTAAAATCCTTTAGCCTGTGCTGTTATTAGAACCAGATGCTGAAGTACCAACAATATTTCAACATGACTGTGCTGCCTCGCCAGCTGTCTAACTGTAATTACTTTAATCTCAGCTTGTTATCTAATTATCACCTTTGTAAAGGGAAAAGTACTCTCTCATGCTTACTGATTGTTTCAGATGATGATGAAGAGCAGGGAACAGCTGTCAGAGATCGCAGGCCCTGCCCGTCACCACGAAGGAACTTATCCTGAGACCTATTCTGGGCCAGACTGCTGAAGAAAGATGTCCCAGGCAGGAACTGGGGACTGGCCAGGAAGGGGGACAGTTGGTGTGGTGGCTAAGGGTGGGGCCCCTGTGGATAAACTGTCTGGTGACATCTGCCTTCTCCAGCGATGGCCAGGGGACAGGTTAGTGAATCTTTTTAAGACTCGCTTGCCCCGTCTGTAGCAGGGAGACGATAATAACACTAGAACTTGCCTCGAGGACTGCCGTGGAGATTAAATGAGATAAGTACATGAAGCCGTCAGTACCGTGCCTGACAAAAATATATATACTTAGTAAATGGTTTTTCCTTTTGATAAAAGTGAATATTGGTTTTCAACATTTCCATCTGAGGCTTGGTAGCCAAATCTGAAACAATTGAAATGGATATCTGAATCCCAGCGGCTTGGCATGACCAGTGTGTTTTTCAAATAAGGCGTAAGTTTGTCCTTCGGGGACTGAAATGTACCTTTGCTTTGCTTATTCAAAAGCAGTTTACCCAACCAGTATAAATAAATATTGCTAGGGAAATTGCGACGTGCTTGAGGAAATAAACTGTTTTAGAGTATCCTTCCATACTTTATGCACGTACTTGCATGTCAGCAGTTGATGCGGTAACTGTAGTTCACCCCAAAATAATCTTTAAAGGTGGTTCTCTTCGGGTGTTTATTAAGCTTTTAATAGCCTCCAGGCTTTGCCATCCCAGGGCTGCACTCCTATCAGAGGGGAGCTGGAAGCCTCCCCCTGCTGTGGGCTACAACCTCTATCTCCCCAGCTAGACTGTGAGCCCATTGAGGGCAGGAGAACATTCTGTATGCTGAGTAGATTCTCCGCCTGGCCTGTATTTTGTGCTCCCTCAGTAAATATTCCTGAAAGAGACTTAAAGTAACTCAACCTCAAACCATACTCATCACTCAGGGTTCTTCCTTTTCCAATAGCAGGAAGAAGTACCACGTCCTGGGGATGTGAGGCAGGTCTCAGTCTCTGTTGATTGTTTTTGTCATTCATTTCTGCATCCTCATGGGCTTCCCAGGTGGTGCTCGTGGTAAAGAATCCACCTGCCAATGCAGGAGACATAAGAGATGCAGGTTCAATCCTTGGGTCGGGAAGATCGCCTGGAGGAGGGCATGGTAACCCACTTCAGTATTCTTGCCTGGAGAATCCCACGGACAGAGGAGCCTAGCTGGCTACAATCTATGTGGTCACAAAGAGTCTGATAGAACTGAAGCGACTTAACATGTATACACTGCATCCTTATACCAGGAAATCACAGAGCAGGCCTTCAGGGAGACAGCTCAGAGCATGCATGAGGTCTGACCTCCATGGTGACATATTAACCCTGTGTGGTTTAGCGGTGAGAGGAACAGGAGGCCTGAGCTGGCACATCCCGAAGCAGGTCACCTGAGGAGGACTGAATGGCAGGCCTGTAATGTCAGGAATGCCCAGGTGCAGAAGAGCACTGCTTTGCAAGAAGGGCTCCCACTGTTCCTTAGAAGGACATAACTGTCATGAACTTAACATAAATTCCCTTCAGTAAAAGGCACACCCCTGACTCTGGAGTTACTCTGTTACAGTTTATTTGGGACTTCGCCCATGGCTCGGGAGTAAAAAATCTACTTGTAGTGCAGGAGCCTCAGAAGACACAGGTTCAATCTTTGGGTGGGGAAGATCCTTTGGAGGAAGGCATGGAGAATCCCATGGGTGGAGGAGCCTGGTGGGCTACAGACCATTGGCTTGCAAAGAGCCAGACACAACTGAAGCGACTTAGCATGCAAACATACACACAGTATATTTGGGTATTGCAGGAAATATCCTAAAATGAGAGAATGAACCCAGCAGCAGAGACCTTAAATCTCTGCCTGGTCTTCATCTCCCATCCTCCTCCCATGGTTCCTTTCTCTCCGGCAATGGTAAACCACCCATGGCTCCTCTCCAGCAGCGTGCTGATTCACAGCTCTGTGCCTTTGGTTCAGCTGGTGCGCCCCTAATCCTGTTCATCAGTAGTCCGACTGTCCCAGCAGCCCCATCACAAATATTAATAGACTTGTGCCTGTTCTCTCTGTCCTCATAGGATCCGGGTTTTTCTGTATCAGGACCCACAGACTTTTCAGTAAACAGCCTGATAGGAAATATTTTTGTCTTGGTGGTGGGCTCTGCTGCTGTGGTGGGAAGGCAGTCGGAGACACGTGGAAATGAATGAGCAAGAATGAATGAATGAGCTGTGCTCCGAGAAAACCTTATTGGAGTTTCTTCTTGTTCCACTTCTCTGTGCTCTTTTGGTCTAACGGTTTCAGTCACTCTTCTGGTTGCTTCATCATGATGGCTAATGCAGCATGACTGAGCTTTGCCTCTTGTAATGACATGCCACTCAGTCATCCTAATCTGAACTTCTCAGGCTAGGGACTGCCTTGGTTTCCCCACAAAGAAGAGCTGAGACAAGCTCCTGCGTACAGGTGGTTTGTTTTAAAAGTGGATCCCAAGGAGGAGGAGGTGGGCCCCGGGAGGAGTGAAGTTAAAGGAAGGCCAACCCAGCATTACTGAGCTGGTCAGCAGTGTGGGCAGCAGCAGCCAGATTCCATGGGCCCCCGAGGAGCTGTGTAGAATGGGCCTCAGAGTTCTCTGTCCACTGGGTTGAGACAGGAGCATTTATCCACTGGCTGCATCCCTCATGGGTCAAAGTTTGCTCCATGGAGTGTTAGCTCCTTTTTCTTCCAAGCATGTGCATGCATCAGGATCACTGAGCAGATTTCTGCAACCTTAGGGCAGAAAGCAAAAGACTCTCCACACTGTCCGGGCAAGGTGCTGCCAGATCATGCCTGAGCACCAGCAGAGCTTTGCTGTAGCGAAGGGTGGAATTCAAAAGGGGGAACTGGAGAAGGTGAGGGCTCCTGGCAGAGGCGTTTGACACATACATTTTCTGTTGTCCAGCACTGTAAGTTGCATGGGCTGAGCAGCAGTGGTTGAGAGGGCCAGGGTTGATGCTAGCCTGCTCATGTTTTGATCCTGGTCTTTCTCCTTACTGTGTAATCTCAGGCAGCTTCCTTAGCCCCAGATTCTCCCCTCTCTAGAGTGAGGGTAATAGTTCTTACCTCAAAGGATGTTGTGAGGTATGGGGTGCTTAGAAAAGGTCCCATGTTACATGCTCAGCCAGTGGTAGATACTTCGTAAATACTAATGTGAAAATCACTCAGTCATGTTCGACTCTTTGTGACTGATGGATGAACCATGGAATTCTTCGAGCAAAAGTACTGGAGTGGAAAAACAATTACTAGAGTGGGTAGCCTTTCCCTTCTCCAGGGGATCTTCCTGATCCAGGGATCAAACCCAGGTCTCCGGCAATGCAGGTGGATTCTTTACCATCTGAGCCACCAGGCAAGCCCAGATTACTGATAAATACTTAGGAAATACTGAAGGATTTTGGACAGTGGGCTTTTGTAAGTCAGTGCTTCTATTTTGTTTATTTTTAATGTTTTGTTGTTGTCCAGTCTCTAAGTTGTGTATGACTCTTTGCAACCCCATGGATGGCAGCATGCAGGGCTTCTCTGTCCTTCATCATCTCCTGGAGAGTGCTTAAACTCATGTCCATCGAGTTGGTGATGCCACCCAACCATCTCATCCTCTATCATCTCCGTCTCCTTCTGCTTTCAAGACTGTCCTCAAACCTGCCCCTTGAGGAAGATGCAAGAAGAGTCTACTCAGTAAGCCTGAAATGAAGGACCAAGGAAGGAGACCTGGAAAGAGGAAGCGGCAGAGGCTGGTGCGGTCAGGCCAGCATTCTAGGTGAGTAGGCAGCTGAGAGACCTGCCACCCACTGCCTAGTCCTCCATACACATCCCTAGGGGCAGAGTTGCTCACCTCTGTCCTCCATGCTGGCATATATTTAATAAAATATTCCTTTCCAAAGGAGAATTGAATAGCAAAACACCTTAACAAATAAAAAGCATTAAATGACTCCTTCCCATTAGAAATAGAAAAATGAGAAAAATAGAAAAAAGAGAGAAAACAAACCACCTATCAATCTAATGTTGAGACTGAGTATAATATTAACCTCCGAGCTTCCTGGCACCCAAGAAAACAAGAAGCACATGATGAGCTACAAAGTTACCATTATCTGATAAAAGAAAACATACTATTTCTTCCAGAAGAACAGACTTTTTTAAAATTTCAAATTAAATTCTAGAGGAAATGCAAAGGAATTCACTAAGGAGGCTCCAGGGCAAAAAACCCAGAAGGATGTAAATAGCCTGGCAAGGGAGACTTTTGTCTGTTGCAACAGGTAAAGTCACTGACTAGTGCTTGCCACCGCGTGGGTGCTCAATGACTGAATGAAAAATGGGAAGTGTTTTCAATGGCAGATTTTCAGAAGGGCGTCCTGCCTCTGATGATGGGTATAAAAGCATGGCTCCAACGTAAGGTTTGGAGGTTTGGACCTCCAGCATGGAGGACGGAGGTGAGCGACTCTGCCCCAGGTGGTGAGATTGGAGGACTGGGGAGCGGGTGGCAGCCCTTTCAGCTGCCCACTCACCTAGAATGCTGACCTGACCCCACCAGCCTCTGCTGCTTCCTCTTTCCTGGTCTCTTCCTAGGTCCACCAGCTCAGGCGTACTGAGCAGAATCTTTCTGCATCTCCCTCAAGGAGCAGGGGCAGGGGGACAGTCTTGGTGACCCTCCCAGCATGAGGCTGGCCTGCTGGAGTAGCCCTGGGCTGTCCCAGTCAGCCAGACACCTCACAGGCCTCAGCCTTTCTTCTCCTGAGTTGCGTCTCTGGGACCCCAGTTGGACCGTGCACCCTCTTAAGTACATTTGTCTACCGAAGGCTCTCCGTTTACAGTTTCAATATCCGTTTGAAGGTCTCAGTTACTATATGATGATCTACCTCCCTGAGCCCTCGGAAATCTCATTATAAGTAAAGTAATCTCATTTGCAGGTGTGTTCTGTAACCCACAGGCCTGGAAACGTACCGATGGAGGATGCCTGGGAAGCTGGGCTGTCAGATGAATACACTGTGTGAAAATTGGGGCCACAGGTCACCCGTCTCCTGATACACAAATCTCCCTCCGTGAATCTCATTTCATTCAGACTATCAGTTACATTAGAAATACCCTAATTATCCCACTGAAATTAAATTACTTTATGTTAGGGTGATATAATGAACAACCATGAAGAGGAGATATACAGCCAGTGATCTTATTAGTCACAGTAAGACCAGACCATACACTAAACAGACCTTGCTGACTATTGTCCACTCGTCCCTGTCTCACAAGAATGGGGAAGAGGAAGATGAGAGAGTTCTTGATAGAAACAAAGGATAAAGGAAAAAATGTAAATAGCCTGGCAAGGGAGACTTTTGTCTGTTGCAACAGGTAAAGTCACTGACTAGTGCTTGCCACGCGTGGTGCTCAATGACTGAATGAAAAATGGGAAGTGTTTTCAATGGCAGATTTTCAGAAGGGCGTCCTGCCTCTGATGATGGGTATAAAAGCATGGCTCCAACGTAAGGTTTGGAGGTTTGGACCTCCAGCATGGAGGACGGAGGTGAGCGACTCTGCCCCAGGTGGTGAGATTGGAGGACTGGGGAGCGGGTGGCAGCCCTTTCAGCTGCCCACTCACCTAGAATGCTGACCTGACCCCACCAGCCTCTGCTGCTTCCTCTTTCCTGGTCTCTTCCTAGGTCCACCAGCTCAGGCGTACTGAGCAGAATCTTTCTGCATCTCCCTCAAGGAGCAGGGGCAGGGGGACAGTCTTGGTGACCCTCCCAGCATGAGGCTGGCCTGCTGGAGTAGCCCTGGGCTGTCCCAGTCAGCCAGACACCTCACAGGCCTCAGCCTTTCTTCTCCTGAGTTGCGTCTCTGGGACCCCAGTTGGACCGTGCACCCTCTTAAGTACATTTGTCTACCGAAGGCTCTCCGTTTACAGTTTCAATATCCGTTTGAAGGTCTCAGTTACTATATGATGATCTACCTCCCTGAGCCCTCGGAAATCTCATTATAAGTAAAGTAATCTCATTTGCAGGTGTGTTCTGTAACCCACAGGCCTGGAAACGTACCGATGGAGGATGCCTGGGAAGCTGGGCTGTCAGATGAATACACTGTGTGAAAATTGGGGCCACAGGTCACCCGTCTCCTGATACACAAATCTCCCTCCGTGAATCTCATTTCATTCAGACTATCAGTTACATTAGAAATACCCTAATTATCCCACTGAAATTAAATTACTTTATGTTAGGGTGATATAATGAACAACCATGAAGAGGAGATATACAGCCAGTGATCTTATTAGTCACAGTAAGACCAGACCATACACTAAACAGACCTTGCTGACTATTGTCCACTCGTCCCTGTCTCACAAGAATGGGGAAGAGGAAGATGAGAGAGTTCTTGTGTTCTTGTGATGTGGCCTCCTGCTGCCTTCTCCACTGAGCTGCTCAGAGTTTTTTTCTCCCCAAAGGCACTGCCTCTGGTCCTTAGGGGTGAACGAGCTACAAAGCAGCCATTGTGCTCCTGACTTTCTCACCTCTGGGGTGTTGAGGAACCTCATGACTCAGGATAGGACCAGGCATCCCCAGGGCTTCACTTCTTTTTTAAAATTTTTATCGGAATACAGTTGCTTTAACCATATTGTGTTAGTTTCTGCTGTATACCGAAGTGAATCAGCTCTGTATATACATATATTCCCTCTTTTTTGGAGTTCCTTCCTATTTAGGTCGCCACAGAGCACTGAGTGGGGTTCCCTACTCTGTACAGTAGGTTCTCATTAGTTATCTATTTTATCCATAGTAGTGGATGTCCATCTATCCTGCTCTCCCAACCGCTCCAACCCTCACCTTGGTATCTATACATTTGTTCTCTACATTTGTGTTTTTATTTCTGCTTTACAAAGATCATCTATATCATTCTTCTAGATTCCACATATATGCGTGAATATATGACATTTGTTTTTCTCTTTATGACTTATTTCTCTCTATATGACAGTCTCTAGGTCTATCCATATTGCTGCAAATAACCCAATTTCATTCCTTTTTATTACAGAGTAATATTCCAAGTATATATAATGGAATATATATATATTATATATATATGGTATATATATATATACACACCACATCTTCTTTATCCATTCCTCTGCTGATGGACATTTAGTGTGCTTGCATGTCTGGGCCATTGTAAATAGTGTTGCAGTGAACAATGGGGTGCATGTGTCATTTTGATTTAAGGTTTTCTCTGAGTATATGCCCAGTAGTGGGATTTCTGAGTCATATGGTAGTTCCATTTGCAGTACCTGTCAAGTGACATGGCTCTGTTGCTGCGGTGCACTTGTCCTCCTAGAAAGACTAACCCCTCTCAGTCATATTTGTTAAAGTAAATAATGCTAGCAGCTATAATGAGTTACCTCCAAATCTCAGTGACTTACAATAAAAGTTATTTCTTGTTTAAATCACTGTCAAATGGAGATGTGTGTGTGTGTGTGTGTGAGAGAGAGAGAGAGAGAGAGAGAGAGAGAGAGATATGTTCTGTCCCTTCAGTTACTCAAGAACCCACCTTGTTGTTTCAAACTCCTTTAGAGCAGATTTCTCAAGAGCAGCACTGTTGACACTTTGGGGCTGGATAATTCTTTGTTGTGGAGGACTCTCCTGTGCATTGTAGGATGTTTGAGTGTGGCTCTGACCTCTACTCATTAAATGCCAGTTGGACATCCTCCCAGCGTGACAACCAAAAATTCCTCCACATATTACCTGAGGTCCTCAGGGGAGGTGGGTAAACTTGTTCTGGTTGAGAACCACTGAATATAGGCAGTGGCTGAAGGTTAAGCTTTTAAACGACTATCATTTTAAAGTGCATACATTTGACTTCTCTCTCAGGCAGAGGCTATATACGGTTAGGAAGACATCACCATGTGTGCTGATGACCCATTACTGGACTTGATATGTTAATGCTGTTTATTGTCACTGTTGTTGTCTGTGTTGATGGGTCGTTTCCCAGAACAGTGAACGGAGGTGCTGTGTGGTTTATCAACGTACTACCTAGATGACTACCTCACAGCTAAAAAGGATGCTACTAGGTAATTCTGTAGTAGAAAGAGTTTTGAAGTTGGACGCTCTTGTCCTGAATTCCTGAGCTGGCTGTGCCATTGCCTTTGTGATTGTGGGTGAGTCAGGTCACTGCCAGGGTAGATGAGTCTGAACACCTGCCTTCCTTGATGGGTTTTTGCAAACAACTCCCCAAGGTAGCCAACCTTTTTTTCCCCCGGTCTCGCCAAGCCCCTGACCTTGGGCTTCGCCTGTGCTATGCCTTCTGCTCAAAGGTTTCCCTTCTCTCTTCTCTTGGATCTTTCTGACTTTTTAGTTCTCAGTTGAATGGTCAGGTCCTCAGGGATGTCTCCCAGACCTGTCTTCCAGCCCTGCCCCCCTCTCCTGGGCTCTGTCTCATCGTCACCCACAGGATCACATTGTCAGGGCTGCCATTTTACATTCATTGGAACAGCTATTGGAACATGCTGTGTCTCTGTCATTTGTAATCACCACAAAAGCCATGACTCAGGTTATATCCCGGGGCAAAGTGCCTGGCACATAGCAGGTGCTAACACATAGTAGGTGCTAATACTTTTTCTTGTGTGAATAAACTAGAGGTTTCGGCTGTTGGAAAATATTAGTTAATCAGGCTTGACACTAAAATGCAACCTATTTGATTCACTGTAAGGCTGCTGACAATTAAGAAATGTGATTCCCGTATTAAGTTTCAGGGGTGCCCCCAAGAAAGCTAAGGTGGTCAGTGATAAAGGTGTGGCATTCAGTCTATCATTATCAGCCTGACCTTAATCATTTCTACTGGAAATCTCATTAAATCTCAGAAACCCCATAGCCTTACACAGCCTTTTATGTATAATGCTTGTACCTAAGCAATCTGTAGGCAGCTAGCAACGCCTAGGAGCCTAACTGTGGTAGAAAGCAGAGTTTGCAGGTGAGTAGCCTGGTTTGGGGGAGGGAAAGATTCCTAATCATGTGACAGGACTCCCATGATCTCAGTCCACTCATTCCCTTCCCAGGTTAAAGGATGGGGTGAGCAGTCTGTGAGTGTCTAGATACAGAAGTCAGTTGGAGGAAAGAGCCACAGCCCCATCTCATTCTCTTACAATTCACAGCATGCAGCCACCTCTCGGCTCTGAACAGAGTGAGGCATGAGGTCATTTGCAAAGCGGCGTCTATGAAATTCCATTACACCATGCTATTCAATTTAAGGGGAAGGACCTTTGCGGAAACTCATTTGCAGTTGCTTTTAATCACGGAACTCAGAGACCGCAGGCTTTCCCCATCACTGCAGCTACAAAGGCTCACACTGGTTTGCAGATTTGGTCCTCCTTTTCCCCATGCCACCTCAGCTCCTGGGTTCCATCTGTGGTTGTTGTACAGCCTCTCATTTTTGCAATTTTTGAGACAAAACGAATGTGCTATGCCTTCTGCTCAAAGGTTTCCCTTCTCTCTTCTCTTGGATCTTTCTGACTTTTTAGTTCTCAGTTGAATGGTCAGGTCCTCAGGGATGTCTCCCAGACCTGTCTTCCAGCCCTGCCCCCCTCTCCTGGGCTCTGTCTCATCGTCACCCACAGGATCACATTGTCAGGGCTGCCATTTTACATTCATTGGAACAGCTATTGGAACATGCTGTGTCTCTGTCATTTGTAATCACCACAAAAGCCATGACTCAGGTTATATCCCGGGGCAAAGTGCCTGGCACATAGCAGGTGCTAACACATAGTAGGTGCTAATACTTTTTCTTGTGTGAATAAACTAGAGGTTTCGGCTGTTGGAAAATATTAGTTAATCAGGCTTGACACTAAAATGCAACCTATTTGATTCACTGTAAGGCTGCTGACAATTAAGAAATGTGATTCCCGTATTAAGTTTCAGGGGTGCCCCCAAGAAAGCTAAGGTGGTCAGTGATAAAGGTGTGGCATTCAGTCTATCATTATCAGCCTGACCTTAATCATTTCTACTGGAAATCTCATTAAATCTCAGAAACCCCATAGCCTTACACAGCCTTTTATGTATAATGCTTGTACCTAAGCAATCTGTAGGCAGCTAGCAACGCCTAGGAGCCTAACTGTGGTAGAAAGCAGAGTTTGCAGGTGAGTAGCCTGGTTTGGGGGAGGGAAAGATTCCTAATCATGTGACAGGACTCCCATGATCTCAGTCCACTCATTCCCTTCCCAGGTTAAAGGATGGGGTGAGCAGTCTGTGAGTGTCTAGATACAGAAGTCAGTTGGAGGAAAGAGCCACAGCCCCATCTCATTCTCTTACAATTCACAGCATGCAGCCACCTCTCGGCTCTGAACAGAGTGAGGCATGAGGTCATTTGCAAAGCGGCGTCTATGAAATTCCATTACACCATGCTATTCAATTTAAGGGGAAGGACCTTTGCGGAAACTCATTTGCAGTTGCTTTTAATCACGGAACTCAGAGACCGCAGGCTTTCCCCATCACTGCAGCTACAAAGGCTCACACTGGTTTGCAGATTTGGTCCTCCTTTTCCCCATGCCACCTCAGCTCCTGGGTTCCATCTGTGGTTGTTGTACAGCCTCTCATTTTTGCAATTTTTGAGACAAAAACGAAGCCATTATGTTTCGTCTTTTTGGTGAATGCAAATATGTTGGAATCAAAACCCACTTGAAAACGGTCAAGTCAAAGCAAATAGGATGTAGTCTAAAAAAAGGGATCCTTCCAGGGCTGTATCATCTCCCCTGCCAACCTCTCCTGCCTCCCAGAGGACTGCCTTCTGGGTTCCTTTGGTTCTTTCTTCACTCCAACTCTGGGTTTGTTCGAGATCCAGAGAAGGGCAGTCAGGAGTTATAGAAGCACCTTGATGGGAGTCAAGAAATCTGGGTCCAGTCTCAGCCATCCTTGTTTACCAGATTGAGTGCCTTGGGAAATTCATTAGACTTTTCCGAGTATCTCATTTATCAAATGAAGATAATTAGACTTACCCTGGAGATCATATGAGGTTTGGAGGGAAGATTGGGTGAGATCAAACGTGAGCAAGTGGGTCTACTCATGGGTACGGGGTGTTAGGAAGTTGGTGATACTGATTTATCCCAGGTTACTTGTTGAAGAGTGGTTGCCTCAGTCAAAAGACTTCCATGCTGACCAGAACCTCTCCGAGGTAAATGTCACAGTTGCTTTAAATCCCTCTAGGCTGAACCTTTGTAGCCCCTTGAATCTTCTGAGGATGATAGGAAGATTCTGGAAAGAATCAGGCACTAATCAACCCATTTTTGGTCCTCAGCATGTAGCCCAGATTTGTTTACCAGATAGACATTGGCTTCTGGGGGAGGAGACTAAAGAGACTTGGATGTGGGCATAGGCGAGTGTCACAAATGGGAAATGTTTTGGTGTGCTGGAGGCACGTGGAGGTGGTTGTGAATGTCTTTACAACACAGCGTCTGACATGGGGCTCAATCCAGAGTTGGGTAAGATAAAGTATAAAAGTAACACATCAGGTACTGTATTATTTCATTTGTTAGTGAATATTAATCATTCTTTTTGGCTGTCAGCACCTGAACACATTTCCTGTAACTGCAGGAAGCTCCTCTCCCCCAGCAGACACATTTAGAAGCTGAAAATGCCAGATACTTGTTCTCCCAGCCTCCTTTGCAGCTAAGACGCTGCCCCAAACCCAGGCTTTGTCAAGGCATCTGCCTCAGGCTGTGTATCGGCAGCTACCGATGTGTTGAGGTAGAGATTGTGCAGAATCTGTTCTGGCCAAGATGGAGGACCAGTGGCAACTCCATCCCATGTGAGATGGCAGCCATGACAGTGACCCTGGGTCAGCAGGCCAGAGTGTGTCTACGGAGAGAGGCGGTGGCAGAGGTTTCTTCAGGGGATTCGTTGACTGTGAACAAGCTCAGCCTATGAGTGGGAAAAGTGCTCCTGCTAAAGAGTTCGCTGCTTACTTATGTGCTAACCTTCACTTTGTAGGGAAAGAAACAATCAAATGCTTTCATAATCAGTAGGCTTCAAGAGTTTGAGTCTAGAAAGCAGTGCCACGTGGAGGTTCAGGACACTGATTCTGGCTTCACTCTCTCCTGATGTCCTTCTTGCTTCTTGGATGTTTAACTGCCCAGGGTACTTTGCATCTTATGTTATCTACACACACACACGGGATTGGTGAGATCAAACGTGACTCATGGCGGGGTGTTAGGAAGTTGGTGATACTGATTTATCCCAGGTTACTTGTTGAAGAGTGGTTGCCTCAGTCAAAAGACTTCCATGTGACCAGAACCTCTCCGAGGTAAATGTCACAGTTGCTTTAAATCCCTCTAGGCTGAACCTTTGTAGCCCCTTGAATCTTCTGAGGATGATAGGAAGATTCTGGAAAGAATCAGGCACTAATCAACCCATTTTTGGTCCTCAGCATGTAGCCCAGATTTGTTTACCAGATAGACATTGGCTTCTGGGGGAGGAGACTAAAGAGACTTGGATGTGGGCATAGGCGAGTGTCACAAATGGGAAATGTTTTGGTGTGCTGGAGGCACGTGGAGGTGGTTGTGAATGTCTTTACAACACAGCGTCTGACATGGGGCTCAATCCAGAGTTGGGTAAGATAAAGTATAAAAGTAACACATCAGGTACTGTATTATTTCATTTGTTAGTGAATATTAATCATTCTTTTTGGCTGTCAGCACCTGAACACATTTCCTGTAACTGCAGGAAGCTCCTCTCCCCCAGCAGACACATTTAGAAGCTGAAAATGCCAGATACTTGTTCTCCCAGCCTCCTTTGCAGCTAAGACGCTGCCCCAAACCCAGGCTTTGTCAAGGCATCTGCCTCAGGCTGTGTATCGGCAGCTACCGATGTGTTGAGGTAGAGATTGTGCAGAATCTGTTCTGGCCAAGATGGAGGACCAGTGGCAACTCCATCCCATGTGAGATGGCAGCCATGACAGTGACCCTGGGTCAGCAGGCCAGAGTGTGTCTACGGAGAGGCGGTGGCAGAGGTTTCTTCAGGGGATTCGTTGACTGTGAACAAGCTCAGCCTATGAGTGGGAAAAGTGCTCCTGCTAAAGAGTTCGCTGCTTACTTATGTGCTAACCTTCACTTTGTAGGGAAAGAAACAATCAAATGCTTTCATAATCAGTAGGCTTCAAGAGTTTGAGTCTAGAAAGCAGTGCCACGTGGAGGTTCAGGACACTGATTCTGGCTTCACTCTCTCCTGATGTCCTTCTTGCTTCTTGGATGTTTAACTGCCCAGGGTACTTTGCATCTTATGTTATCTACACACACACACACACACACAGAGATACACACACACTCATGCACTTCCGTACCTGCATACTGATTGAGCACCTGCTCTGAAATCAGGTAGATTTAGGTTTAAATCTCAGAGATTGCATTTCCCAGCAGGGTGTCCTTTGAGTAGCAGATTTAACCTTTGGAGATTCCATTTCCTCCTTTATAAAATGGTATTATGAAAAGAATACTCTTCATATAGTTGTTGTGAAGAGCGTATTAGAGATAGCATGTTGACCATAGTTCCTGGCATGTGTGACATGCAATGCATGAGTGCTCAGTCATGTCCGGCTCTTTGTGAGCCCATAGACTGTAGCTAACCAGGCTCCTCTGTCCACGGGATTATCCCAGCAAGAATACGAGAGTGGGTTGCTATTTCCTTCTCTAGGGGATCTTCCCGACCCAGGGATCGAACCTGCATCTCCTGTGGCTCCTACATTGGAAGGTGGATTCTTTACCACCAAGCCACCCAGGGAAGCTCTCCTGGCATGTATAGTGAATGCTCAACAATTTGAAGCTACCACTAGTAAGCTTAGAAAGTAGTAGCTGTCATTATCATCACCATCATTGTTTACTTTTACCAAGAAATTTCCTTTGTCTATTAAAACAAAATGTCCAACAACTCCAAAAGTACATTTGCATTTCAAAAAAAACCCCTCTCTTTTGAGCCAGCGTTTCTCTTCCTCTCGGGGTCAGTCCAAGCAGCCTGGAATCTGGAGAGGAAGTTACGGGTGACGCTCTTCAGCGGGAAACCACCTGTCCACCCTTTGTGTTCTCCTCAGAGAAATCTGTTGTCCCAGGAAGTCTTTTCTTTGGATGGTAATTTAGCTGCTAAAACGAAGCTGGGCTCTTTTTGTGTCTGGTTCCAGGGCTCTGCCGGGGGTGGAACAGCTTGTGACTAGCAGGTGATGGCGGAGCATCCTGCTGCCGGCCGTCTCCTCGCAGAGCCACATGAAGCCCTTCCGTCTATGAGTGAGCACTTCCGTGTGGTGGGGGATCTCCATGTGGTATTCTTGACAGACACTCTCAAGGACCTATCTTAGTGTCTCATCTCCCACCTTGAGAAGCTGTGTGACTGTGTGTCATGGAAACAGACAGAATTACTCCTGTCTGCAAGAGGGCAGACCATTCCTCTTCTCCCTGAGAAGGCTGTGAGTAACTCCAGATGAGCAGAGACTCAGGGACCCATCCCAAAAGGCATGGGGACCCTGGTCTGGGAGGCCATCTAGCCATCTAGGACAGAGAATAAGTGTTTGAGTTTCTGAATCAGACATTATCAGGCTTGAATCTCAGCTCTCATCCTTAGGAGTTGTGTAACTTTGGACAACTCAGCTTTTTGGGCCCAAGTTTCTTGCTCTATAAAATAAATTTCTGGCCCATAGTAAGTGTTCAGCAAACAGTAAGTCATTGATAAGGTCTGGGTTCCAGTCTGGCTGTGCCCTTAAATAACTCGGTAGCCTTGCCTGTCACACATCTTGATGTTCTCATGGCTAGAAGATGTGGAGAACTAGCAGTCTTTTCTAGCTCTGAGGTTCTATGATTGTACCAGTGGCTCATACTGTATAGATCATGGTTGCCTTGGCCATCACCTGTCCCTCCTACATTACCCTTCTCTCCCTCTCCAGGGGATCATTTCTGCCAGTGTAGACCCATGATCTGCTATCTCCCATCTTTGATACACTTTTCCATCATCCTTAATCAATTATGTATCTTTCCCAATAAACCTGAATGCTTGATTTCCTCCTCATCATCAGGGAGGGCAGGAATTCTGAGGAAAGTGATGTGAAGCTAAAAGCTGCTCAGCACTCTTACTTCCTCCAGGTCTTGGCCCAGGAGATGCTCTGAGATGACACCAGCTTTGTCACTCCTCCCTGCTAATGATTGTTGATTTTATGTGTCATCTTGGCTGGACCACAGTGCTCAGATAATCTGGTCAGACATTAATCTGAATGTTTCTGTGAGCATGTTTTGGATGAGATTTACATTTAAATTGAGTGAAGCAGACTGCCCTCCATAAAGTGGGTGGGCATTATCTGTTCAGTTGATAGTTTAAATAGATCAAAAGACTGATCTCCCCTGAACAAGAGGGGATGCTTCTGCAGATGGCCTCAGACTTGAACTACAACATCAACTCTTCCTGAATCTTCAGCCAGACTGCTTTTGAGTCTGAACTGCAATTCTTTCCTGCATCTCCAGTCAGAATTTGGACTCACCAGACCTCTACAACTGATTGAGCCAATATCTTAAATTTCTTCTTTTTTTTTTTTTTCATCTATCTGTCTGTTGCTGCTACTTAGTCACTTCAGTTGTGTCCAGCTCTGTGTGACCCCATGAACTGTATAGCCTGTCAGGCTCCTTTGTCCATGGAATTCTCCAGGCAAGAATACTGGAGTGGGTTGCCATTTCCTCTTCCAAGGGGATATTCTCAGCCCAGGATGGAACCTAGGTCTTGTACATGGCAGGCAGATTCCTTACCACTGAGCAATCCTGGAAGCCCCAGAGACCCCATGGACTGTAGTTCGCCAGGCTTCTCTGTCTGTGGAATTTTCTAGGCAAGAATACTGGGCTGGGGCTTCCCTGGTGGTCCAGTGGGTAAGGACACCGCCTTGCAGTGCAAGGGGCACCGGTTCGATCCCTGGCCTGGGAAGATCCCATGTGTGGTGGAGCGGCTAGACCGATGTGTCCAATTACCGAGCCGGAGCTCTGGAGCGCATGCGCCCAGAGCCGGTGCTCTGCGACAACAGAGGCCACCATGATGGGAGGCCCACACGGGCCAAAGAACAAAGATGGATGAAAATAGATAAATGAAAGACCAATAGAAGTGGGCTGCCCGACCCCCTCCCTCCCCAACCAGCACCCCCCCACAAAAAAAAGACTGCTGGGGTGGGTTGCCATTTTCTTCTCCGTCTGTCTATTTACATCTATAAATCCATTGATTCTGTTTCTCTGGAAACTCTGACCAATACACTATTCAATCCCAGCCAGTTCATGTATGTCATTATACCTGGTTCTGGATTTCTTCTCTTCTCATATAACTTTTTTCCAGACAGGCGCATAATTCAGGAGAAAAGTGACCCAGTAAATTCAGCCATACCAAGGCAATAGAGAGAGGTGTGTGTCCCCTCCTATGTGGGGTTCACCTGTAGAAGAGGAAGAGAGCAACGTTCAACACAAATGTCACCAAAAATGGACACTCAGCGTCAGTGGGAATGGACTTCCACTTGTCCAGAAAACTAGATCTGGTACCAGTGTAGCACTAAAGAAAAACCACCTGCAATGAAGAAAAGGCGAAAACCTCATCCATCTGGTCCAGCTGAGTGAAGTCAAGGAAAAGGCAAGGGGTTTAGGGTCTTAAGCCTTTGGCTTCAACCTTGCTTGCATGTCTTTAGGCAAATCCCTTAACTTCCCCTAGCCTTAGTTTCCTCATCTGTAAGCAGAGGCCTTAATAGGGCCTAGGATAGCTATGAAAATAAAGTGAATAAACACATGTAACCTGCCTAGCACAGGTAGGAGCTAAACCATCACTAGCTTCTTGGTCCTCGTAAGAGAAAGATTGGTGGGTAGGCAGGGACAGTGAGAAGTACCGAGTGCATCTTTCTATGACAACTTCCCTTGGTTCAGGATTTGCAGATGTGCATTTAACTGAAGGAGAAACTATAACAAAAGCTGTCATGTTTGCAAGTGGTCTGGGAGGGCTTCCCCCAGCACTCTCCTTCTGCCGTCATTTCAGGGCATGGATAGGAACAGAATTGCCTTTCCTCGTAGCCTTTGAGGGAGACTCTTCTTTTGTCCTATCGTGGATCTCCAAACCCACCTGGCTCATCTCCATACTGATCAGAGTAAGGTTGGATCCAAGGGACTCTTCTTTCTGTGGTGCCCGGGGAAAACAGCGTGGACCTTACAAGAATGGAAATGCAACAGAAACCTCAAGAACAAAGTGAAAAGAAGCGGCCCACCTTGCCCTTCTGCTTGACTTGAAGACACTAAGTTTATATCTGCTATCCTAATGAATAGCTCTTGAGAAATTTCATTTTTCTCTGGGATAGTATTTCTAACTCAAAAGAAACCATATTTTCAAAGGGAAATTCCCTTTTGGCAAGTATCTGGGGAAGTGTGAGGATTTCCAGCCATGTATTCTGCCTGGTTTGTCATTCTTCAGAAAGCCCACCTTGATTTGGGAGTGCAGAAACTAGCCGTATCTCAGATGGGCTTTTTTTTTTTTCCATTACAAAGGGTAACTTACACCACATTGCCTGGTGTAAGTTCCGTACTGACTTTTCTCTCATGTGGAATTCACAGAGTGGTGGATGTGCATTTAGTGACAGGCTGCCATGTTCCTGATGGTTCTGGGTACCATGAGAAGGAAAGGAAAGAAGAGTAAGTCATGGAGAAGGAAAGGAAAGAAGAGTAAGTCATGGAAAAGGCAAGGGTTTAGGGTCTTAAGCCTTTGGCTTCAACCTTGCCTTTTTAACCTTCCCTAGCCTTAGTTTCCTCATCTGTAAGCAGAGGCCTTAATAGGGCCTAGGATAGCTATGAAAATAAAGTGAATAAACACATGTAACCTGCCTAGCACAGGTAGGAGCTAAACCATCACTAGCTTCTTGGTCCTCGTAAGAGAAAGATTGGTGGGTAGGCAGGGACAGTGAGAAGTACCGAGTGCATCTTTCTATGACAACTTCCCTTGGTTCAGGATTTGCAGATGTGCATTTAACTGAAGGAGAAACTATAACAAAAGCTGTCATGTTTGCAAGTGGTCTGGGAGGGCTTCCCCCAGCACTCTCCTTCTGCCGTCATTTCAGGGCATGGATAGGAACAGAATTGCCTTTCCTCGTAGCCTTTGAGGGAGACTCTTCTTTTGTCCTATCGTGGATCTCCAAACCCACCTGGCTCATCTCCATACTGATCAGAGTAAGGTTGGATCCAAGGGACTCTTCTTTCTGTGGTGCCCGGGGAAAACAGCGTGGACCTTACAAGAATGGAAATGCAACAGAAACCTCAAGAACAAAGTGAAAAGAAGCGGCCCACCTTGCCCTTCTGCTTGACTTGAAGACACTAAGTTTATATCTGCTATCCTAATGAATAGCTCTTGAGAAATTTCATTTTTCTCTGGGATAGTATTTCTAACTCAAAAGAAACCATATTTTCAAAGGGAAATTCCCTTTTGGCAAGTATCTGGGGAAGTGTGAGGATTTCCAGCCATGTATTCTGCCTGGTTTGTCATTCTTCAGAAAGCCCACCTTGATTTGGGAGTGCAGAAACTAGCCGTATCTCAGATGGGCTTTTTTTTTTTTCCATTACAAAGGGTAACTTACACCACATTGCCTGGTGTAAGTTCCCGGTACTGACTTTTTCTCTCATGTGGAATTCACAGAGTGGTGGATGTGCATTTAGTGACAGGCTGCCATGTTCCCTGATGGTTCTGGGTACCATGAGAAGGAAAGGAAAGAAGAGTAAGTCATGGCAAGCAGCTCTCAAGAAGTAAGAGAGCTTATAACTTGGAAGAAGCTTGTAATCTCACTGTATCTACCGTCCACCCCATGGCACCCTATGACCAAATGGCTGTATAAGTTACCATCCATTGTGGGATACTTTCAAAGTGAAAGTAGATGCTATTAATCATCGTATCAGGGCAACAAACATAACCCACTCAACTTAGTATTACCAGCTATTTAGCTGCTTAATAAGTCTGAATAGAGTAAGTGAATGGAGAATGATTTCTTAAAAAAAGAAAAAACAACACTAAAGTATATTTGATTTCCCAAGTTGTGTTAATTCCTGCTGTACAGCAAAGTTTTTCAGTTATATATATATATATATATATACAGTCTTTTCCATTATGATCTATTATGGGATATTGAATAGTTTCCTGTGCTACACAGTAGGACCTGATTTCTCTTTCTCATAAGTATGTGGATATCACTGTAATTTAACCAGTTAGAGAAGTGGGGATGGAGGTGGGTGGCCAGAACTTGATCTAAACGTTGGGCACACTGGAGTCACAGATGGACAGACCCCCATCAGTATCTCTCATTGCATGATACATTTTGGGGCTGAATCAGCCAGATAGCAGCGTAATTGGAATACACGGCTCCCCCCAATGCTCTGACCTTAGAACACTGGGCTCAGGAGGAGGATGACGGAAAAGAGCAATAAACTTTTGTTGAGCTAAATAAGAAACTTTTGCACCTGTGAATTCTGAAAGCTTTGGCCCTGAGGAATCCTCCCCAACCCTTTGGAAACAGTGTGAGGATTTCCAGCCATGTATTCTGCCTGGTTTGACATTCTTCAGAAAGCCCACCTTGATTTGGGAGTGCAGAAACTAGCCGTATCTCAGATGGGCTTTTTTTTTTTTCCATTACAAAGGGTAACTTACACCACATTGCCTGGTGTAAGTTCCCGGTACTGACTTTTTCTCTCATGTGGAATTCACAGAGTGGTGGATGTGCATTTAGTGACAGGCTGCCATGTTCCCTGATGGTTCTGGGTACCATGAGAAGGAAAGGAAAGAAGAGTAAGTCATGGCAAGCAGCTCTCAAGAAGTAAGAGAGCTTATAACTTGGAAGAAGCTTGTAATCTCACTGTATCTACCGTCCCCCCCATGGCACCCTATGACCAAATGGCTGTATAAGTTACCATCCATTGTGGGATACTTTCAAAGTGAAAGTAGATGCTATTAATCATCGTATCAGGGCAACAAACATAACCCACTCAACTTAGTATTACCAGCTATTTAGCTGCTTAATAAGTCTGAATAGAGTAAGTGAATGGAGAATGATTTCTTAAAAAAAGAAAAAACAACACTAAAGTATATTTGATTTCCCAAGTTGTGTTAATTCCTGCTGTACAGCAAAGTTTTTCAGTTATATATATATATATATATATACAGTCTTTTCCATTATGATCTATTATGGGATATTGAATAGTTTCCTGTGCTACACAGTAGGACCTGATTTCTCTTTCTCATAAGTATGTGGATATCACTGTAATTTAACCAGTTAGAGAAGTGGGGATGGAGGTGGGTGGCCAGAACTTGATCTAAACGTTGGGCACACTGGAGTCACAGATGGACAGACCCCCATCAGTATCTCTCATTGCATGATACATTTTGGGGCTGAATCAGCCAGATAGCAGCGTAATTGGAATACACGGCTCCCCCCAATGCTCTGACCTTAGAACACTGGGCTCAGGAGGAGGATGACGGAAAAGAGCAATAAACTTTTGTTGAGCTAAATAAGAAACTTTTTGCACCTGTGAATTCTGAAAGCTTTGGCCCTGAGGATCCCACTCCAAAGTCAACCAGCCAGAAAGCTCAGAGAAGCCCAAGACAAGTGTAAGGAGCGGCTGAGCATTCCTCCCACAGTTTTGGACAAGGTTTTCGTAAGTGACATTTTGTTTTAAAGTCTTGTCCATCCATCAATCCCTGTCCACCCTTCTGTTGCCTTCCCAAGTCTGCCGTGCCTCTTCCCAGCCCACCTGGCACCAGATGTTCTGTCAGCTACCACTGTGTGTCCTGTGTCCTCCGAGTGGCAGAATGCGAAATCTCCGACGACGTTCACCTGGAAGCGCTTAGCCCTCAACAGCTGCAGCCCCTTGATTACCTTACCCGCCTCGGCAGCTCGGTGCCGCCACCGTATCAATTGCTTGTCAATTCGGTTTAGCCATGACTTTGACTGACTGGATTGAGGGGAGTGGAAATGGGGTGTAGGCGAATGGTTAAAATTAATTGCTACATAAGAAAAAATTGAAAGATAATTATTCCTGCTTTCCTGTCAGTGCTCGAGGGTAGATGACCTCATTAACTTGCAGCTTGTACACAATTCAATTACTAGGAGATGGAAAATACATTTTTAATTACCTCGGTGGCCTGCGTACCATTTATCTCCATTTGCATGGCCTTTTTTTTTTTTTTTTCTTAAACCGTTGTGCTTTGAAGAAGTAGTACCATCTTAGGAAGGCTGTCATGAAAACTGCTTCCTAGTTCCCATTATTCCTGCCTAAGGTGGGGTATTAAATATGTGAGATTAACCCCTAGATGCCAGGTGGGCTGCAAGGCAACCCCTGTGGTGGTCATGTGTCTTTAATTAGCTTCTTATGTCAGGAAATTCCCAACTTCTAGTGAGAGAGAATTAAAGAGGATGAAATTCTGTATTTGGTTTTCAGTTACTGAAAAGAAGAATTAAAAGCCATGAACAGGACAGAATTCAGGATGGCGGGCCAGTAAGAGTATCCATATGGATCCCAAAGGAGAATTTGAATCCTATTTTTGTGGTTTTTATTCCATCGATTGAATTAAATGAAGACTTAATTACCTTAAGTGTATTGCTTGGCATTCTTTATTTTTTGACTGTGCTGGATCTTCGTTGCCTCTCAGGCTTATCTCTAGTTGTGGCAAGCAGGGGCTACTCTCTAGTTGTGGTGTTCAGGCTTCTCATTTCGGTGGCTTCTCTTGTTGCTGAGCACAGGCTTTCGGGCTCATGGGTATCAGTAGTTGTGGCTCATGGGCTCAGTAGTTGCAGCTCCCAGGATCTAGAGTGTGGGCTCAGTAGTTGTGGTACTTGGGCTTAGCTGTTCTGCAGCACAACTGCACAATCCACCTGCATTGGCAGGTGGATTCTTAACCACTAGACCACCAGAGAAGTCCTTTCTTTTAAAAACAAATTACATGCACAACTTAGAAAACTGGCTAAGCTATGGATGTTTTTGCAGTGGTCTCTGTGTGGTATTGTCTGCTGTTGCTCTCAGGATCATTTCTGTTCTGGAAAATAGCTGTCACCTGTCAGCATCTCAATCTCCTGTCCCCAGAGTTTCCTGGGCATGAGTTCCTACAGAGTCTGAAACAGGTAGACAAGATACCCCTTGGATAAAATTGTATGTGTGAGACCTGCTCCTACCACATACAGTCATGCACCATGGGTTGTTGTTGCCCTTACTCTACAAATACAAAACTTGAAGAGGCTAGTTTGCACTGTACTTATAAAATGTCTTTTGTCCGTATATTTGGAAATTTTGGGTTTATATTTGTGAAGGCAGCTTATTTGTCTGTATGAACTCCATGGATATTGTTCATTAATGGTGATGGTTATATATCTTATGTAGTAGGAACAATGAATATATATGTAGTACTTCTGAAAAAGTGAGATGACTTTTGAATTGACTTGCTGTTGCATCTGTTTGGATGTAGCATCACAATCACAACATCACTCTTGAATGGTACAGGATGTGTCTTTAATTAGCTTCTTATGTCAGGAAATTCCCAACTTCTAGTGAGAGAGAATTAAAGAGGATGAAATTCTGTATTTGGTTTTCAGTTACTGAAAAGAAGAATTAAAAGCCATGAACAGGACAGAATTCAGGATGGCGGGCCAGTAAGAGTATCCATATGGATCCCAAAGGAGAATTTGAATCCTATTTTGTGGTTTTTATTCCATCGATTGAATTAAATGAAGACTTAATTACCTTAAGTGTATTGCTTGGCATTCTTTATTTTTTGACTGTGCTGGATCTTCGTTGCCTCTCAGGCTTATCTCTAGTTGTGGCAAGCAGGGGCTACTCTCTAGTTGTGGTGTTCAGGCTTCTCATTTCGGTGGCTTCTCTTGTTGCTGAGCACAGGCTTTCGGGCTCATGGGTATCAGTAGTTGTGGCTCATGGGCTCAGTAGTTGCAGCTCCCAGGATCTAGAGTGTGGGCTCAGTAGTTGTGGTACTTGGGCTTAGCTGTTCTGCAGCACAACTGCACAATCCACCTGCATTGGCAGGTGGATTCTTAACCACTAGACCACCAGAGAAGTCCTTTCTTTTAAAAACAAATTACATGCACAACTTAGAAAACTGGCTAAGCTATGGATGTTTTTGCAGTGGTCTCTGTGTGGTATTGTCTGCTGTTGCTCTCAGGATCATTTCTGTTCTGGAAAATAGCTGTCACCTGTCAGCATCTCAATCTCCTGTCCCCAGAGTTTCCTGGGCATGAGTTCCTACAGAGTCTGAAACAGGTAGACAAGATACCCCTTGGATAAAATTGTATGTGTGAGACCTGCTCCTACCACATACAGTCATGCACCATGGGTTGTTGTTGCCCTTACTCTACAAATACAAAACTTGAAGAGGCTAGTTTGCACTGTACTTATAAAATGTCTTTTGTCCGTATATTTGGAAATTTTGGGTTTATATTTGTGAAGGCAGCTTATTTGTCTGTATGAACTCCATGGATATTGTTCATTAATGGTGATGGTTATATATCTTATGTAGTAGGAACAATGAATATATATGTAGTACTTCTGAAAAAGTGAGATGACTTTTGAATTGACTTGCTGTTGCATCTGTTTGGATGTAGCATCACAATCACAACATCACTCTTGAATGGTACAGGAAATGCCTAAAGAACACAGTTGGACATATTAACTCCACCAGTACCAGATTTGTAGAAGACATCCTTCCTTCCCTCTCAACCTTCCTCTCTTTAGGTCTTCATGCATGAGCTCAAGAACATTGACTGAATTCTAGCTGAGCATGGGATGAATAAGAAACACCCCTGTGTTCATGGAGGTCATGGACTGGCAAGGGAGATTGATGTGTAGATCAGTTATTATATCATATGATAAGTATGACAATGAAATATTCATATGTAACTAAGAAGAGGCTGTGATTAAGTTTTCCCAAAGTGTTCAGGAAGGCTTTCTGTTCCAACCAGCTTATTTTGTTTCCAGTTTATGAGGCAAGAGAGGCTTTCTAATTCTGTGAAGAGATCTGTGGTGAGATCTTGAGACATGGGCCCAGAAGTCAAGTTTTAAATATAATTTATTGTCACAGTTGCCACCTATTACATCACATTTAACAGCTTCCTGGAAGGAGGTTTTCATCATGGGTTCTTCCCAAGCCAGGGATAGAACCGGTGCCCCTTGCACTGCAAGGAGGACTCTCTACTCACTGGACCACCAGGGAAGCTGCTCATATTGTTTTGTTTTGGCTTTTTTTTTTTTTGATTTTTGGCCACTTTTATTGATCATTTATTTATTTATTTTCTTTCTTTTTTTTGTCCTGTGTGGCTCCCATTCATGCCTCTTTTAGAGTCTGAAACAGGTAGACAAGATACCCCTTGGATAAAATTGTATGTGTGAGACCTGCTCCTACCACATAC
The DNA here is from genome assembly GCA_022376925.1 of Tragulus kanchil. NCBI lineage: Eukaryota > Metazoa > Chordata > Mammalia > Artiodactyla > Tragulidae > Tragulus > Tragulus kanchil. The sequence continues at coordinate 24,565,835 of JAIOJX010000006.1, read as the reverse complement.
AGTCATGCACCATGGGTTGTTGTTGCCCTTACTCTACAAATACAAAACTTGAAGAGGCTAGTTTGCACTGTACTTATAAAATGTCTTTTGTCCGTATATTTGGAAATTTTGGGTTTATATTTGTGAAGGCAGCTTATTTGTCTGTATGAACTCCATGGATATTGTTCATTAATGGTGATGGTTATATATCTTATGTAGTAGGAACAATGAATATATATGTAGTACTTCTGAAAAAGTGAGATGACTTTTGAATTGACTTGCTGTTGCATCTGTTTGGATGTAGCATCACAATCACAACATCACTCTTGAATGGTACAGGAAATGCCTAAAGAACACAGTTGGACATATTAACTCCACCAGTACCAGATTTGTAGAAGACATCCTTCCTTCCCTCTCAACCTTCCTCTCTTTAGGTCTTCATGCATGAGCTCAAGAACATTGACTGAATTCTAGCTGAGCATGGGATGAATAAGAAACACCCCTGTGTTCATGGAGGTCATGGACTGGCAAGGGAGATTGATGTGTAGATCAGTTATTATATCATATGATAAGTATGACAATGAAATATTCATATGTAACTAAGAAGAGGCTGTGATTAAGTTTTCCCAAAGTGTTCAGGAAGGCTTTCTGTTCCAACCAGCTTATTTTGTTTCCAGTTTATGAGGCAAGAGAGGCTTTCTAATTCTGTGAAGAGATCTGTGGTGAGATCTTGAGACATGGGCCCAGAAGTCAAGTTTTAAATATAATTTATTGTCACAGTTGCCACCTATTACATCACATTTAACAGCTTCCTGGAAGGAGGTTTTCATCATGGGTTCTTCCCAAGCCAGGGATAGAACCGGTGCCCCTTGCACTGCAAGGAGGACTCTCTACTCACTGGACCACCAGGGAAGCTGCTCATATTGTTTTGTTTTGGCTTTTTTTTTTTTTGATTTTTGGCCACTTTTATTGATCATTTATTTATTTATTTTCATCCATCTTTGTTCTTTGTCCTGTGTGGGCCTCCCATTGCAGTGGCCTCTCGTGTAGCAGAGCACCAGTTCTGGGTGCATGTGCTCCAGAGCACTGGCTCATAATTGGACACACTGGTCCAGCTGCTCCACATCATGTAGAATCTTCCTGTGCCAGGGATCAAAATGGTGCCCCTTGCACTACAAGGTGAACTCTTTACCCACTGGACCACCAGGGAAGCCCCCCTCATATTGTTTTTATTTTAAAGGCTTTAGTGTTCCTTCTGATTTAGAGACGACGTCATTTTGAGGGATTTGTGAACCAGCCACTATTGCTGTCGGAGGACATTATGGGTACCTAACATGGCCTTCTGTCACTAGCAGTTTGGGGCAGTGGTTAAGGGTAGAGACTTTGCAATCAGAAAACCTGGGCTTACATTGCGACTGAGTGTCTTAGACCTGTGTCCTTTCACAAGTCACCTAAGTCCCCTTCACCAGCTCCTTCATCTGCAAGGTGAGAATTAGAATAGTAATGTGCCAAAAATAAGAAGAAAAAGAAGAAAAAAAAATAGTAATGTGCCTACTCTGCAAGGTGGTTGGGAGAATAAAATGAGAAAATGGGTGTTTAACAAATATTACCATTCTTTCCAAAAGTAATTGCATTTAACAAATATTAGACTACTATTCAAACTAAATGACAACCTTCACCTACCTAGTCAATTATATATGCACCCAAGTGGCCCAGAGGACGTAACCAGATAGAGCTGGGCTTGAAACAGGGCCTTGCATGTAACCAGTGTTAGCTATTATTATTAAGTTACTAAGAACTTAATAATGATATATTATAATGCAATACAGTGGATAATTACACTGTATAGTAAAAATTGTACTGGATTCAAATATATTTATCACAGTATAAATATTGTATTGTTCAATAAACAATTGTATAGTTGAATTAACCAAAAAGATGCTCAAATGCATGAATAATAAAAATGGGGATTAAAACAATGAAATGTTACTTTTTATGTTTTTTCATTTTGGCCAGAATTAAAAACAATGGTAGTTCTAATGTTAGCACTCTGGGAAACAGGCATTCTTTGGCACTGTTGCTCAGAGTAGCTAAAACTGATATTAAGTATACGCTTTTGAACTAGCATACTACTTTTCAGAATTTATCTGAAGAAAATGATCATTTTTCTAAGCTGTAAACTTTCATTGTAGCATTTCTTGTGATTATAAAGGTATGTGGAACAACTTAAAGGTCCATCAGTAGGAAAATGATTAGGTAGAATTTTGATAGTCTAATACTGTGCCATCTTTAACAATTATAAGTTTGTATATTTTACATGGAAAGAGTACATAATTTATTAAGTGATAAGATCAGGTTACAAAGCATGTTATGGCATAATTGTTCATCTCTTTAAAATGTACCTCAGTGTATGTGCATGTGTATGCACATGTATGAGTATGTTTGTGCTGTGTGCACATAATAAAAATTCTGGAAGTTGATACATTAAAAATTTAAGAGTAGGGGAGTTTTAGAAGATGGACCTTATTCTTGAAACATTTCTATAAAATTTGAAGTTTTTAAATAATTTTATAATCAGAAGAAAAGAATAAAGTATTTTTCTCTCATTCATTAAAGATAAAGGAACCTATTGTTTGCAAAGCAAGGTGCTGCCTGTGGGTGATTAAAATAAGCACCCCGTCTCCAGGCTGAAGAAAACTAGGGGAGATGGACCGTAGTGCACCTTGGGAGTGAAGTGATGAGACAGTTATTCCAACTATACGGGGGAGGGGCTTCACAGAGGAAGGAACATTCGAACTTGACCTTGAAGGAAGAGACTCAGGGAGGGGTAGGAAAAAGCCTTGGGATTGATAAAATTATGCATAAGCTGCTTATAGTTTTAACTAAAGTGTTGGGTTTTCTCAGCCATAAAATGGAACAAAATTGGGTCATTTGTAGAGACATAGATGGACCTAGAGACTCATTCAGAATAAAGTAAGTCAGAAAGAGAAAAACAGGGCTTCCCTGGTGGTCTGGTGAGTAACGAGTCCAGCTTGCAGTGCAAGGGGCACCGGTTTGATCCCTGGCCTGGGAAGATCCCCCATGCTGTGAAGTGGCTGGGCCAGTGTGTCCCATTACGAGCTAGCACTCTGGAGTGCATGCGCCGAGAGCAGGTGCATTGCAGTGAGAGAGGCCACTGCAATGGGAGGCCCACACAGGCCAAAGAATAAAAATGGATGAAAATAATAAAAAAATCAATAAAACAGGTCCAAAACATTTTAAAATAAAAGAACGAGAAAACCATATGATATATGAATGCATATATGTAGAATCTATAAAATGGTATAGATGATCTTATTTGCAAAACAGAAATAGAGACAGATATAGAGAACAAACATGACCACCAAGGGGAGAACCAGGGTGGGTGGATGAATTGGACTATGGGAACTGACATATATGTACACGATTGATACTACACATAAACTAGATAGCTAATGAGAACCTAATGATAACTAATGACAACTAATTTATAGCCCAAGGAACCTATTCAGTGCTCTGTGTTGACCTAAGTAGGAAGGAACTTCAAAGAAGAAGGTATATATATGTATACTTAAAGCTGATTCACTTTGCTGTACAGCAGAAACTAACACAGCACTGTAAAGTATCTATGTGTGTGTATGTGTGTGTGCGTGGGCTCTCAGTGATATCAGACTCCGTGACCCCATGGACTGTAGCCTACAAAATTCCTCTGTCCATGGAATTTTAGCAAGAATACTGGAATGGGTTGGCATTTCCTCTTCCAGGCTATCTTCCTGACCTAGAGATCAAACCCATATCTCTTTCTTCCCCTGTATCGAGTAGGTGGATTCTTTACCACTTCACCAAAGCAACCATACTCCAATAAAAATTTTAAAAAAAAATGGGGGGCTTCCCTGGTAGTCCAGTGGGTAAAGAGTCCGCCTTGCAGTGCAAGGGGCGCCAGTTCAATACGTGGCACAAGATGATCCCACAAGCCTCAGAGAGCCTGGACCAGTGTGTCCAATCATGAGCCACAACTCTGGAGCCCGTGTGCCCAGAGCCGGTGCTCTGCAATGCCAGGGGCCACTGCAATGGGAGGCCCACACAGGTCAAAGAACAAAGATGGATGAAAATAAATGAATGAAGACCAATAAAAGAGGCCAAATTAAAAAAAAAAAAAAGCATTGAGTTTCATCCCCTCCAGAATTGCCCTTCAGAAAATAAGCTGGTTATGTTCAGGCCTTTCAAGTTCCCTCATGTTATAGAATTTCTATTTCAGTTTTTTTACTTTGAAAAATCACATTAGCCTGAATTGACCTAAATCAGCCTCAGTTCACAATGCTTAGAGAGGTTCCCAGCAGTGACTTAGGAATTATTCCTTTAGGTCTGATTTCACAATGGCAAGTTAGAATTTATCATGGGACTTCCCCAGTGGCTCAATGGTAAAGAATCTACCTACCAATGCAGGAGATGTAAGAGACATGGATTCTATCCTTGGATTGGGAAGATCCCTTGGAGAAGAGAATGGCAACACATTCCAATATTCTTGCCTGGAAAATTCCATAAACAGAGGAGCCTGGTGGGCTACACTCCATTGGGTTGCAAAGAGTCAGAGACTACTGAGCAATTGAGTGTGCGTGCACAGAATTTTATCATAAACATGTCTTTTAGAAATCATGTATGTAATTACACTGTGGAAGTCATGAATATAAATATAAGTACAAATAAATGTGACAACCCACAAGCATTATAATGGCATGTGAAAATAGTACTGTGGTTTAGGATAAACTTTTTTAGTTTGCATCATACACAGACTCAAAAGTGCTCCATCTCTAATAACTTAGATGGGAATGAAAATGAAGTTCTCTTGAAAATGGACTTCAGAATGTCCTAGATGATGAAGACTGGTGCTAGAATAAATTTATTTCATGAAATACAGAAAAGAGAAAGCATCATTTCTAAATCAATATATGGGTTTTTATATATGCAATTTGAGATGTATATGTGTCACTCAGTTATACTATATTTTATAAGTAGGCATTTGACTAATTTTTCTATATCCCCAAAAGATTTTCCCCTTGTTTTTTCATTGGAAGAAAATGGAAAATTGGCATTTAAGGAGTTGACTTATATTCAGACAATAGGATATTTCCTATGTTCGGTGTACATGCGTGTCTGATAGCTATGTTATTTTAACTTGTGATATTCTGATAAGTAGTAATAACGAGAGCTGCCAGTTTTTCCACCTATTATAAGCTGTGGAATGTGTCTCTTAAAACTTTATTTTGATTCCTCAGGATAAGCCTATAAGAAGGGTATATTAGTTTGGTGTCATTACCAAGGTACTACAAAGAGTGGTGAAAACAGCAGAAAATTTGTCCCAGTTCTGTTGGAGGCCAGATGTCCAGAGACAAGCTGTGTGCAATCCTGGTTCCTTCTTAGGGCTGTGAGGGAGACCCTATCTATACTTCTCCCCTAGCCTCTGGTGGTTTGCTGGCAGTCTGGTGTTCCTTGGCCTCTAGAAGCCTCACCCAGATCTCTGATTTCACCTTCACCCGGCCTTTTCCCTGTGTGCCCATCTGTCCCCCAAGTCCCCTTTCTGTAAGGGTGAAAAGGGGTCCTTGAGTAGGACCACCCTGATGACCTCATTTAAACTGGCTCACTTCTGTAAACAGCCCATTTCTAGATCATGGTTGGGGACAACCAGAGACTACTGAGCAATTGAGTGTGCGTGCAGAATTTTATCATAAACATGTCTTTTAGAAATCATGTATGTAATTACACTGTGGAAGTCATGAATATAAATATAAGTACAAATAAATGTGACAACCCACAAGCATTATAATGGCATGTGAAAATAGTACTGTGGTTTAGGATAAACTTTTTTAGTTTGCATCATACACAGACTCAAAAGTGCTCCATCTCTAATAACTTAGATGGGAATGAAAATGAAGTTCTCTTGAAAATGGACTTCAGAATGTCCTAGATGATGAAGACTGGTGCTAGAATAAATTTATTTCATGAAATACAGAAAAGAGAAAGCATCATTTCTAAATCAATATATGGGTTTTTATATATGCAATTTGAGATGTATATGTGTCACTCAGTTATACTATATTTTATAAGTAGGCATTTGACTAATTTTTCTATATCCCCAAAAGATTTTCCCCTTGTTTTTTCATTGGAAGAAAATGGAAAATTGGCATTTAAGGAGTTGACTTATATTCAGACAATAGGATATTTCCTATGTTCGGTGTACATGCGTGTCTGATAGCTATGTTATTTTAACTTGTGATATTCTGATAAGTAGTAATAACGAGAGCTGCCAGTTTTTCCACCTATTATAAGCTGTGGAATGTGTCTCTTAAAACTTTATTTTGATTCCTCAGGATAAGCCTATAAGAAGGGTATATTAGTTTGGTGTCATTACCAAGGTACTACAAAGAGTGGTGAAAACAGCAGAAAATTTGTCCCAGTTCTGTTGGAGGCCAGATGTCCAGAGACAAGCTGTGTGCAATCCTGGTTCCTTCTTAGGGCTGTGAGGGAGACCCTATCTATACTTCTCCCCTAGCCTCTGGTGGTTTGCTGGCAGTCTGGTGTTCCTTGGCCTCTAGAAGCCTCACCCAGATCTCTGATTTCACCTTCACCCGGCCTTTTCCCTGTGTGCCCATCTGTCCCCCAAGTCCCCTTTCTGTAAGGGTGAAAAGGGGTCCTTGAGTAGGACCACCCTGATGACCTCATTTAAACTGGCTCACTTCTGTAAACAGCCCATTTCTAGATCAGGTTACCTTCAGAGGTGATGGGAATTGGGATGTCAACATATGAATTTGGGATGGGAAGTGCAGCTCAGCCCAGAGTCAACAGAGAGACCATCGGCCTTCTACAGATGAGAAAATGGAGACCTAAAATCACACAATTAGAAAGTGGTGGAACCAGGACTTGAACCCAGCTTGGGTTCAAGAGAGAGGGAGCCAGCCCTCTCTCCTACGCAGCTCTGCCATGCTGTCTTCCCAGCCTGTGTTCTGACGGATGCTGCCTGATGAAAATCTCTCAGCTGCCGCAGGGTTGGCAAGGTTTTATCTGAAGCCTTGACGCTATGATAAAACTCTTTCATCCTGATAGCATTACATTCAGTTGTGAACCAGAGTACCGAGATAAGCTTTCATGTTTGTATAACTAGTCTTCACCCTTAGGGAACCTGGTAGCTAAAACCTGATTGAGGCGACGGTCCTTTCCTTTGTTCATGTACTATTTATTAGGCACCTGCTGTAGGTAGGCAATGCTGAGAAAATATAAAAAGACAGGACCCTGGCCCTCATCCATTCCTCTTGCTAGTCTGAAACATGCATAATCAAATTAAAATTTAAAGTGGGAAGCCCACATGTGAGAGTAAATTTGGCTTAGAAATCACAGCAGAACTTTTGATTTTTAATTAGTTTCAGAAAAACAAACCTACCCTAGCCTCAGTGCTTCCTCTGGCTTAACAGTGCTTCTTTGAAGAACAGAGGGTTCAGGGAGGCACTTGTGAACACCTTTCAGGATTCTGAAAGAACTAGCAGATGGTTACTAGCTTTCAGATGGAGGGATAGCAGCCTTCACTGAACTGTGTCCAGCCTTGCCTGCACTGGGAGCTTGATCTACATGGTCTCACGTCACTGCATTCTTTTTTTTTTTTTTTTTAAGATTTATTTATTTATTTTGGATGGGGGTCGGGTTGGGGAGGGAGGGGAGCGGGCGGGCCACTTCTATTGGTCTTTCGTTTCTCTATGTTCATCCGTCTTTGTTCTTTGGCTCCTGTGGGCCTCCCATCGCGGTGGCGTCTGTCGTTGCAGAGCGCCGGCTCTGGGCGCATGTGCTCCAGAGCTCCGGCTCGGTGATTGGACACATCAGTCCAGCCGCTCCGCGGCACGTGGGATCTACCCAGGCCAGGGCTCGAACCGGCGCCCCTTGCAGTGCAAGGCGGTGTCCTTACCCACTGGACCACCAGGGGAAGCCTCGTCACTGCATTCTTGAAACAACTGTTGCCCCAGGTGCGATCCACCTTATCGATGAAAAAAGTTGAGTCTGAATGAGGTCAGAGAGCAAGTGAGTGTAGTCATTTCTTCCAAAGACGTGTTCTGGGTGCCCTCCTATTCTCAGGCACTGAGTATGCAGTGGTTGTGGCACAGCTCAGTCCCTGCTTTTCTGGAGTGCGCACACATGGACCACTGGCAGAACAGAGAGTGCACTCTGGCTTCGCCCATCTCCAAAGCCTATGTGCTTAACCCACATGAAAGGAGAAGTGAAAGGTGAACAGGACCAATCCCAGTGGTTGGATGACAACAATCATCTGACTGGTGGAATGGCATTAGCTTGCTCCTGATCTCTGCCAGCACCATGAAACTACAATATATCCCCACAATAATGCTGTAAGTGGGACCCCTAACTCCACCCCATAAAATGTGGGGTCACATTATTGCTTATCGAGAGGTGAATGCAAAGGCTGGGCGAGTTTGCTGCCACTTGTTCATTGCCATATCTCCAAATTAGCATTATCCTGTGATTTGGGACAGGGGTTCACTGTAATCTTTCTGAAGTAGTGCACAGCACTCAAAGAAATATAATCTAGCTGAACCTTACATTTCTAACAATGTGTTATTGTTTTAAGTGGATTCCCCAAAACTTGTTTCTTTTTCTTTTTTTTTTCTTATGGCAGTCACCCAGTGTCTCAGCATCAGCTCTGTGGACATCTTAGGCATGATAATTCATTATCTTGGGGAGGTGGTTGTGCATTGTAGAGCATCCAGCACATCTTAGGCCTGTAACCTTTAAATGCCAGTAACACCTCCCTCCCGTTGTGACAAACAGAAATGTCTCTAGACACTGCCAAATATCCCCTTTGGGCAAAATAGCCCCTGGGGCTGCAGGTGAGATCTCCTTCTCTAGCCCTATGGTACTTTGCAGGATCAGAAGGCTAGTCAACCAACAAGCATTATGGGGTTTCACTGTGCTGTGCCCAAGGCTCTGTATGAGAAGGCACTAGGCCCACAGCATGACGAGAGTCCTGCTGGGCAGAGAGGACTGTGTTTGAAGGCAGAGAAGTAAACAGCAGATCAGAGAGATCCTGGGTGGTGAGCAGCACCCGTTGAGGGAGGCATCAGGCAGAAGCTGAGTATGATTAGACCTTGGAGGATGTGAGCAAGGAGCATGGAAGAGTGTGTGCAGGAATGCTCAAGGCGTGTTTGGGTCCTGGAAGCATTGTGTGTAGAACAGAATAGAAGAGAAAGCAGGTTCAATGGCTGCACACAGCTAGAGGGAACTGTTTCAGGAGTTCTCTCAGTTAAGAGAGGCATCTTGGGGCTTCCCCTGGTGGTCCAGTGGGTAAGGATACCGCCTTGCAGTGCAGCGGGTGCCGGTTCGATCCCTGGCCTGGGAAGATCCCATGTGCCACGGAGTGGCTGGACCCATGTGTCCAATCACCGAGCCGGAGCTCTGGGGCGCATGCACCCAGAGCCAGCGCTCTGCGACGACAGACGCCACCGCGATGAGAGGCCCACAGGAGCCAAAAAACAAAGGCGGATGAAAACAGAAAAATGAAAGACCAATAGAAGTGGCCCACCCGCTCCCCTCCCTCCCCAACCCGACCCCCGCCCAAAATAAATAAATAAATAAATCTTTAAAAAAAAAAAAAAAGCATGTGCGGTTTGGAGGTGGATAGGAAATTGCATGAGATCCACCATCGTCCTGGATCCAATGCCTCTTCCTCACCACCTGGAGTTTGAGTTCTGCACCCCTTCCCTCTGTGGACAAGGTGAAGACTGTGCCTCTAGTCTCTTCAACTCTGGAGTTGTCTTATTCTTGCCCCTTGTTTCCATTGATCTGCTTCTCCCCAGTTTTCTGTTTACATGCAGAGACTCTGAGTCTAATTGGCTTAATTATTACCCTCATTGGGCATAGTTTTTGTGCTGGCCACATCACAGGTCATGGTCAACCTGTGGCTGGACTGCTTTGGAGTCAGGTGCCCAGCCGTTTTCCAGTATGTGTCTCTGTCTTGTGGATCATCCTTAAGCTGCTTCCCACAGTAAGGGGTATGAAGATGGTACCATGGTCGACATGTCTGGAGTAACAACCTAAGAATTCCAAATATGGTCTTTGAAGGATTAGAAGACAGTGACCAAGGGTCCTGAAGGAGTGAAAGCTGAGCCCTGAGGGCTCTGTGTTGAAGGAAGACTGTGTGCTGATTTAAGTCCTGACTGGGTTCACACCATAGCCTGTTCACGTACTAGGAAAGAACTTCAGGCAGATTTAATCCCCCTAAGCCTCAGTTTCGAGTTTGAGGATGATGATAATAGGTCACACATCTCCAAAGCGTGGAGGCTTTGGCTTTTGGTTGCTGGATCCCCCAGCAACTAGCATAGGCCCGGAACACAGTAGGTGCTCAGGATCTGTTAATTGATTAATAAAATAAATAAATAACATTTATTGAGTGTTAACAACATTGCAAGTGCTATTCTAAGTCTCTTACATGTCTAAATTCATTCATCATCACAGGGGGGGCAAGAGGTAGATATTGTTAGTAAAATGTAAAGTGTTAGTCACCCAGTCATGTGCACCTCTTTGCAGTCATATGGACTGTAGCCCACCAGGCTCCTCTGTCCACTGAATTCTCCAGGCAAGAATAATGGAGTGGGTTGTCATGTCCTCCTCCAGGGGATCTGCCCGACCCAGGGTTCAAACCAGGGTCTCCTACATTGCAGGCAGATTCTTTACCATTTGAGCTACCAGGGAAGCCCTGATATTGTTGCTACCCTCTTTGGGTTTTTTTAAGTTTTGTTTTATTCTTTACAGAGTTTTATATTGGTTGTTGCCACACATCGACCCGAATCCTCCATAGGTATATACATGCCCCCTCACCCGCCACGGAACCTTCCTCCCATCTCCCTCCCCATACCACCTTCTGGGTTGCCACAGAGCCTCTGATTGAGATCCCCTAGTCCCATAGTATATTCCCCTCCTTCAACCTAATGTCCATAGACTGTTCTCTATGTCTGCCTCTCCATTGCTGCTCTGCATGTTCATTTATCAACACCATCTTTCTAGATTCCATATATGTGTGTCAATATACAATGTTTACCTTTCTCTCTCTGACATACTTCACTCTGTATAATAGGTTTGAGATTCATCCACCTTATTAGAACTGATTCAAATGCATTTCTTTTTATGACTGAGTAATATTCCATTGTATATATGTACCACAGCTTCTTTATCCATTCATCTGTTGATGGGCATCTAAATTGCTTCCATGTTCTGGCTATTGTAAATACTGCTGCAATGAACAATGAGGTATATGTGTCTTTTTCAATTTTGATTTCCTCAGGGTATATGCCTAGTAGTAGGATTGCTGGGTCATATGGTGGTTCTATTCCTAGTGTTTTGAGGAATCTCCATACTGTGTTCCATAGGGTTTGAACAATGAGGGTATCATTTTTTGTTCTATTCCATCTCTAGCAACTAGCATAAACCCGGAACACAGTAGGTGCTCAGGATCTGTTAATTGATTAATAAAATAAATAAATAACATTTATTGAGTGTTAACAACATTGCAAGTGCTATTCTAAGTCTCTTACATGTCTAAATTCATTCATCATCACAGGGGCAAGAGGTAGATATTGTTAGTAAAATGTAAAGTGTTAGTCACCCAGTCATGTGCACCTCTTTGCAGTCATATGGACTGTAGCCCACCAGGCTCCTCTGTCCACTGAATTCTCCAGGCAAGAATAATGGAGTGGGTTGTCATGTCCTCCTCCAGGGGATCTGCCCGACCCAGGGTTCAAACCAGGGTCTCCTACATTGCAGGCAGATTCTTTACCATTTGAGCTACCAGGGAAGCCCTGATATTGTTGCTACCCTCTTTGGGTTTTTTTAAGTTTTGTTTTATTCTTTACAGAGTTTTATATTGGTTGTTGCCACACATCGGCCCGGGTCCTCCATAGGTATATACATGCCCCCTCACCCGCCACGGAACCTTCCTCCCATCTCCCTCCCCATACCACCTTCTGGGTTGCCACAGAGCCTCTGATTGAGATCCCCTAGTCCCATAGTATATTCCCCTCCTTCAACCTAATGTCCATAGACTGTTCTCTATGTCTGCCTCTCCATTGCTGCTCTGCATGTTCATTTATCAACACCATCTTTCTAGATTCCATATATGTGTGTCAATATACAATGTTTACCTTTCTCTCTGACATACTTCACTCTGTATAATAGGTTTGAGATTCATCCACCTTATTAGAACTGATTCAAATGCATTTCTTTTTATGACTGAGTAATATTCCATTGTATATATGTACCACAGCTTCTTTATCCATTCATCTGTTGATGGGCATCTAAATTGCTTCCATGTTCTGGCTATTGTAAATACTGCTGCAATGAACAATGAGGTATATGTGTCTTTTTCAATTTTGATTTCCTCAGGGTATATGCCTAGTAGTAGGATTGCTGGGTCATATGGTGGTTCTATTCCTAGTGTTTTGAGGAATCTCCATACTGTGTTCCATAGTGGCTGTATCAGTTTACATTCCCACCAACAGTGCAAGAGGGTTCTCTTTTGTCCATACCCTCTCTAGCATTTGCTGTTTGTGTTATTACTCCTTTTGTAGTAACAAACTCGGAAACTGAGAACCAGAAAGGTGAAGTCACATGTTGGAGACACCTCTAAATATCACTGGAAGGCACTGTCTATAGAAATTAAACTCTTAGCTACTATACTGTGTTCCTTTTGAAAACATGATTAATTTATATACCTACTCTATGAAAAGAAGAAACCCTTAATGGATGGTAACCACTTAAAAAACAAGAATAGCAACAACAAAAACTTCCCATTGAAAGTTAGTTCCTAAAAACAATGAGAAGGAAACAATCGTACCTCAATGCTATCTCATGCATACATACTCAGTTGTGTTTGACTCTTTGTGACCCCATGGGCTATAGCCCACCATGCTCCTCTGTCCACAGGATTTTCTTGGCAAGAATACTGGAGTGGGTTGCCATTTCCTCCTCCAGGGGATCTTCCCAATCCAAGGATCTAACCCGCATCTCTTGTGTCTCCTGCATTGAGCAGGCAGATTCTTTACCAACTGTGCCATCAGGGAAGCCACCTCAATGCCAGGTATTACACAAGCACTTGTAAGCTGGACAGTCTCTCTGTTTCTATTTGGAAAATTGTCATATTTAAAAATAATAGTCAATGTTAACACACAGTTTACTATGTTCTAAGAACTTTATATGTATTAATTCAATTGCTAAGTCACTTTAGTCATGTCTGACTCTTTGCCACCTCATGAACTGTAACCCACCAGGCTCCTCTTTCCATGGGATTTTCCAGGCAGGAATATTGGTGTGGGTAGTCATTCTCTTCTCCAGGTGACCTTCCCAACCCAACAGTCGAACCCAGGTCTCCTGCACTGTCCAACATTACACAGCTAGTGAGAGGTGGAGCTGAGATTTAATTCAAGTGTTCTGGCTCTTTCATCACTAGGCTACACTTGGCTAGAAGAGTCCCCTGTTTGGACTGATCACGATGACCCAATCTAACAGCTACATGCAACAATATTAAGACTTTTTGGAGTCTTTGTTTCCCCAAAGTTGATAGTGTTTTAAATCCTAGATGTGATTCAGTCTGATTCTTTTGTGGCTTGAAAATACTTCTACAGGCTTTATGAGTTGTGTGAAAACTTCATTTTACATACATACTTGAAGAACACTGTTTTTCTTTACATTACTTTATTGTTTTTAGTATCTGGATATTCACCTGTATCTCAAATGTACTCTGAGCTCCTTGAGAGCCATTTTCTCTTACATACCAGGGTCCTGACCACAGAGCCTTTCAAATGCATATGAACCTACTGAAACACAACTCTTAACTTCTTTGATTCATTTGCTTCATTTGCAATTAATGGGGATACACTGATCATCTGTTGTGCTCAAGGCAATGGTGGAGAATTACAGAGGTGGATGAGTCGTGATCCTAAGAGACAGCCATTCTGCAGTGCAAGTGACCAAGTATTATAAAAGGCAGAATGAAAGAGTGCTCCTCTAAGGTAGAAACTGTGTGTTGTGCATATGCTAGGAATAGAGGGATTCATTTTGCCCAGAGAGAAGGGAATAGTTTATCTGGATTGAGAGGAACAGTGATAGTTTTTTTAGGAACAAGGGCAAAGTCCTTGTAGGTAGAGGCTCAGAGATGAGGCAACAAAAAGCAAGTTGGGGTTGAATCATTAGAGAATCTTGAATGGCAGGTAATGGCATTTGAACTTCATTCTGTAGGCAGTGGGAGCCATGGAAGGATTTTGAGCAGGCGAGTGACATCATCACCTTGTGTTTTAGGAAGGTAATGGTCTCCAACGTGAAGATGGACTGGGAGGAAGGGCCTGGATGCTGGGAGCTCAGCTCATAGGAGGTCGCTTCAGCTGCCCAGGTGTAGCATGTCAAGGTCAGGGCAAGTGGGGCTGGGAAGGGGAGGTGAGTATGTGTGCCTGTGGACATGAGACTGACCTAACCCAGCTGCTGATCAGCTGTCAGAGGTGATGGAGATGGAGGGATTGAAGATAATGGGTTTAGCTTCATCAAGATACATTTGTAGTGATAGAGGATGGCCCAGTGGGCCAGGTCTGATTCTCCTCTCCCCTAACGTAGGAGCACCTCACTATCACAGCATGATGCCCCATGACCTGCATCGAAGCATTCATCTTATCCTTTGAAGAATACCTGGTAAAGGAAGATGAAAGGCCTGGAAACTGAGTTACTCAGAGGCAGGGTGCTGACCACGGTCAATTCTACCAGCACCAAACCCACAGCCAGGAAACAACTGGGGACAGGGCTCGTGTGAACAGTCAGGTGAAGAAGATGTTGGATGAAGCAAGTTCAGAAAGGGGAGAGGTGTGACTGGCGAATACGAATCGACTACCTAGGGAAGTGGAATGCTCCAGTGTTCAAGCTCACCAATGAGGGCTGATAATTCCCCAAAGACCTGTCTCTGCTAGAGACACATGCCAAGGAGTGTGAGGGTCTTCCTGGAGAATTACAGAGGTGGATGAGTCGTGATCCTAAGAGACAGCCATTCTGCAGTGCAAGTGACCAAGTATTATAAAAGGCAGAATGAAAGAGTGCTCCTCTAAGGTAGAAACTGTGTGTTGTGCATATGCTAGGAATAGAGGGATTCATTTTGCCCAGAGAGAAGGGAATAGTTTATCTGGATTGAGAGGAACAGTGATAGTTTTTTTAGGAACAAGGGCAAAGTCCTTGTAGGTAGAGGCTCAGAGATGAGGCAACAAAAAGCAAGTTGGGGTTGAATCATTAGAGAATCTTGAATGGCAGGTAATGGCATTTGAACTTCATTCTGTAGGCAGTGGGAGCCATGGAAGGATTTTGAGCAGGCGAGTGACATCATCACCTTGTGTTTTAGGAAGGTAATGGTCTCCAACGTGAAGATGGACTGGGAGGAAGGGCCTGGATGCTGGGAGCTCAGCTCATAGGAGGTCGCTTCAGCTGCCCAGGTGTAGCATGTCAAGGTCAGGGCAAGTGGGGCTGGGAAGGGGAGGTGAGTATGTGTGCCTGTGGACATGAGACTGACCTAACCCAGCTGCTGATCAGCTGTCAGAGGTGATGGAGATGGAGGGATTGAAGATAATGGGTTTAGCTTCATCAAGATACATTTGTAGTGATAGAGGATGGCCCAGTGGGCCAGGTCTGATTCTCCTCTCCCCTAACGTAGGAGCACCTCACTATCACAGCATGATGCCCCATGACCTGCATCGAAGCATTCATCTTATCCTTTGAAGAATACCTGGTAAAGGAAGATGAAAGGCCTGGAAACTGAGTTACTCAGAGGCAGGGTGCTGACCACGGTCAATTCTACCAGCACCAAACCCACAGCCAGGAAACAACTGGGGACAGGGCTCGTGTGAACAGTCAGGTGAAGAAGATGTTGGATGAAGCAAGTTCAGAAAGGGGAGAGGTGTGACTGGCGAATACGAATCGACTACCTAGGGGAAGTGGGAATGCTCCAGTGTTCAAGCTCACCAATGAGGGCTGATAATTCCCCAAAGACCTGTCTCTGCTAGAGACACATGCCAAGGAGTGTGAGGGTCTTCCTGGGCATCTCGGGTGAGAGTTCCTCCTTCGCTGGAGCCTGGCTCCTAGGTCGCTATCTGTGCACAGAATCTTCTCTTCCCTTTTACTGTCGTTCATTCCTCAAAACTACCGGCCCCTACTTGGGAAGGATGCATGTCAGTGCTAGAGATGCAAAGATGAAATCACACCCAGCTCTAGACCCAGAGAGCTCGCAGTCCCTCAGGGGAGGCAAGAAAGGAAGGAAGGAGTTACCTAACGCAGAACGGGGAGTAATTCATTCAGCCTGGAGAGGGCAGTGTGTAGCTTGGTGGTCTCCATCCCAGAGGGGCAATGTGAACTGAATTTTGAAGAATGAGAAGCACAGCCAACCAGAGAGTGAGAACTTTCGGGACAACATGAAAAACAGGTGTGCAAGTGTCCTTGGGGTAGGATGCTAGAGTACGGTGGGGAGAGGAATTGACAAAGATGAGGAGATGGATGGAAAAGTGTGTCTGGGCCAGATTGTGGTATTGTGAGGTTGGCTGTGGAGGAGACATTATGTGCTGTCGGGCTGAGGGGATGAGGAGGAGGAGAGATGGTAGCCGCTGTAACAATCCAGGCAAAAGAGATTGGAGGTTGGCTTTTCTGGTGCCGGGCATAGAGAAGAGGCTGTGATATAGTCATTAGATATGTGGAATTTATGGAGCTTGGTGACTGGATGCACAGGAAGAAGGAAGGCCTGGGAGATGGTGGGTTTCTCTGTCCCCAGCCTGCCCTGTTCGTCTCCAGGATGCTTACCTCTCGCTTGGTCACTGGTAAGACCAACGATGATCCTGCTCCAAGTCCGTTGCAGGGCTGAATAGCTGCCCACAAACTCACAACCTTAACCACAGCAGCCTTGCTCGACTACCAGAGGAAAAGGGATTTCATTTCTATTTCACAAATCAACCTTGCAGTTTTAAGGATGCTAGACCTTAGCCTGTGGTTGGCTAAGGAATCAGAGGTAGTTTCCATGGTAAACTGAGGACAGCCATCAGGACCAGCCCCATCCAGCCCCTCACAGGGCGACCAGATGTGCCTGTCAAGAGGATGCTTTCTAGAGGAAAAAAAAAAAAAATGAAGTGGGAGGGGGATGGGGGAGATGTCAAAAATCAGAAACAAAAACAGTCAGGCACAACTCCAAACCCGACTGTGGCGTTGCCAGGAGGCCAGGTGCTGCTGCTGGAAGCTGTGCTTTCACTTGGCAGGGTCCCCGTCGTGGCGCCCGTTTCCTGTGCCCGCCACCCCCCACCCGTGGAGGGCACTGTGGCCACAGGCACAGAGGGGCTCGCTGAGGTGGTCTCCGAGAGGGGTATTCTGAAGGCCCCGTGGAGAAGCTCTCTGGGGGCTCACAGGAGGAGTGGCCCCAGACCTTAGCTCGCCTCTTCTCCTGATGGTTCACTTCCTGGTCTCTGAGAGTCTCCTGAGGAGAAATAACAGCCTTCTCCTGCCCAGTTCTGTGCATCCTCCCAGGGCAGAAACGCATGCCTAGTGTGGACTGGGGACTCCAGAGGGAGCAGCACTGGCCCTATAAGGAGGGTGCTCAGTGCTGGGTGCTGTGGGGACACTGGACCAGCCTCGCTGTGGGACTGGGGAAGAACCTTGCTGGTGGGCACTCTCAGGTCCCAGCCTCTGCCAAATCTCTGCTGTGAGGCTCTGGAGCCCCTTCAAGAACACTCTCTGGAACCTGTTCTGAGTTTGGAGCTGTAGTCCTCTGGAATCCGAGCACAGGCCTGGGTCGGCCTCCAGGTGCTGTTCCTTTTGCATTTTAAAGCTGCTCTTGAGTTCTGTCTTTTTTCTGGGAGGAATCAGGAGGAAGTGTAGATTCTTCCCAAACACACATCCCTCAGCCCTACAAGGACTCATCTTGAAATGGATTCTGTCCTCAACTGTGGGTCACACTCCCCATACAGGGGCTCCCCAGGCGGCTCAGCTGAAGAAGGAAATGGCGACCCGTCCCAGTAGTCTTGCCTGGAGAATTCCACAGACAGAGGAGCCTGGCAGGCTATAGTCTGTGGGGTCGCAAGGAGTCGGACACGACCGAGCAACTATCACTCACCCAGGTGGTTCACCAGGTGAAGAAAGTGAAGTGAAAGTGTTAGTCGCTCAGTTGTGTCCGACTCGTTGTGACCCCACGGACTGTAGCCCTCCAGGCTCCTCTGTCCATAAGATTCGTGAAGCAGGAGATGTGAGTTTGATCTCTGGGTTGGGAGAATCCCCTGGAGGAAGAAATGGCAACCCACTCCAGTATTCTTGCCTGAAAAATCCCACGGACAGAGGCTGTTTCTTCCTGGCATGGAGACTAATTCTCAGTTTCATCGGATGATTTTTAACCCAAGTCTGTGTAGTTGGATAGGAATGAGTGGTTGCTGGAGTGGTCAGTTATTCTGCTGACATGCATTGAGGACTTCCTGTATGCTGAGCAGGGCAGGGATGGGAAGTGCGCAGTGTAGTAAGAGGCGGCCTCTGGTGTATAAGACAGCACGACTTGGCCTCTAGAGCCTGAGCTCGCCTCTTCTCCTGATGGTTCACTTCCTGGTCTCTGAGAGTCTCCTGAGGAGAAATAACAGCCTTCTCCTGCCCAGTTCTGTGCATCCTCCCAGGGCAGAAACGCATGCCTAGTGTGGACTGGGGACTCCAGAGGGAGCAGCACTGGCCCTATAAGGAGGGTGCTCAGTGCTGGGTGCTGTGGGGACACTGGACCAGCCTCGCTGTGGGACTGGGGAAGAACCTTGCTGGTGGGCACTCTCAGGTCCCAGCCTCTGCCAAATCTCTGCTGTGAGGCTCTGGAGCCCCTTCAAGAACACTCTCTGGAACCTGTTCTGAGTTTGGAGCTGTAGTCCTCTGGAATCCGAGCACAGGCCTGGGTCGGCCTCCAGGTGCTGTTCCTTTTGCATTTTAAAGCTGCTCTTGAGTTCTGTCTTTTTTCTGGGAGGAATCAGGAGGAAGTGTAGATTCTTCCCAAACACACATCCCTCAGCCCTACAAGGACTCATCTTGAAATGGATTCTGTCCTCAACTGTGGGTCACACTCCCCATACAGGGGCTCCCCAGGCGGCTCAGCTGAAGAAGGAAATGGCGACCCGTCCCAGTAGTCTTGCCTGGAGAATTCCACAGACAGAGGAGCCTGGCAGGCTATAGTCTGTGGGGTCGCAAGGAGTCGGACACGACCGAGCAACTATCACTCACCCAGGTGGTTCACCAGGTGAAGAAAGTGAAGTGAAAGTGTTAGTCGCTCAGTTGTGTCCGACTCGTTGTGACCCCACGGACTGTAGCCCTCCAGGCTCCTCTGTCCATAAGATTCGTGAAGCAGGAGATGTGAGTTTGATCTCTGGGTTGGGAGAATCCCCTGGAGGAAGAAATGGCAACCCACTCCAGTATTCTTGCCTGAAAAATCCCACGGACAGAGGCTGTTTCTTCCTGGCATGGAGACTAATTCTCAGTTTCATCGGATGATTTTTAACCCAAGTCTGTGTAGTTGGATAGGAATGAGTGGTTGCTGGAGTGGTCAGTTATTCTGCTGACATGCATTGAGGACTTCCTGTATGCTGAGCAGGGCAGGGATGGGAAGTGCGCAGTGTAGTAAGAGGCGGCCTCTGGTGTATAAGACAGCACGACTTGGCCTCTAGAGCCTGATGAATCATTTGGATCATGACTTCATAATCTTGGGATCGTAACGGCAAAGTCTCTGGTGAGTCGTTAGCTTCGCTGTCCTCATGTATAAAATGCCCTTGCACTTACTTCCTAGGACTGTTCAAAAGTCAAAGTCAAATCATTCAGTCCTGTTTGACTCTTTGTGACCCCATGGACGAGCCATGGAATTCTCCAGGCCAGAATACTGGAGAGGGTAGTCTTTCCCTTCTCCAAGCGATCTTCCCAACCCAGGAATTGAACCAGGGTCTCCTGCATTGCAGGCGGATTCTTTAACAGCTGACTGTTACACAGGCTAAATGAGATAGTCCACCTGGAGCACCAGTTAGCACTGTGCCTGGTGCCTAGTAAGGACCAATAGATGGTCTCTGTTAAGAATGGTGAGAAAGAGAAAAGAATGGTGGGCCGTAGGTATTATGGGAACACCGGGGACAAGCCCTGATTGGCGCTGCCTGGAGGAGGCGGACACCAGACGAGACTCTTAAAGGGCAAGGAACAGGCAGGTGAGAGGGAGGTACCTGAAAGCCTCAGCTAGGGAAGGCTGTTGTCAACAAGCTGCCTCCGAAGCGTGGCCCAGCATCAGTGCTGACCCATTCCGTGACAGACAGACATGATGACGCATCCTCCACAGGGTCTTTCTTGGGAGTTAAGCTTTGCCTTTTGGGGCCTGCAGTGCTTGTAGAATAGTGGAAGGCCCACGCTACCAGAAAGGTAATAAGCTTTGTGGTGTTTTTCTGCCTTGTAATTGCATTCGACGTAATTACTTTTCCTAAACATAAAAGGAAATATTTGTGATCTGCAGAAAGGAGGCCCTCACACACAAAGGCAGGTCTCTCTTGGTTCCCTGACCCATTAACTGACAATTATGGTACGTGTGTTAAACATTTTCTAAGAAGTCACTCGCCATGGCTCTGTGCTGTTAATGCTTGAAATAACAGCGTTTCCTCCTCAGTGGCATCAATGCCAGCATTTATGATTTTAAGTAATAGCAGATAAAAGCCCACAAGTCTTCTGGGGGGGAGTCGATTAGAGCCTTGGAAACAGCACGACTTGGCCTCTAGAGCCTGATGAATCATTTGGATCATGACTTCATAATCTTGGGATCGTAACGGCAAAGTCTCTGGTGAGTCGTTAGCTTCGCTGTCCTCATGTATAAAATGCCCTTGCACTTACTTCCTAGGACTGTTCAAAAGTCAAAGTCAAATCATTCAGTCCTGTTTGACTCTTTGTGACCCCATGGACGAGCCATGGAATTCTCCAGGCCAGAATACTGGAGAGGGTAGTCTTTCCCTTCTCCAAGCGATCTTCCCAACCCAGGAATTGAACCAGGGTCTCCTGCATTGCAGGCGGATTCTTTAACAGCTGACTGTTACACAGGCTAAATGAGATAGTCCACCTGGAGCACCAGTTAGCACTGTGCCTGGTGCCTAGTAAGGACCAATAGATGGTCTCTGTTAAGAATGGTGAGAAAGAGAAAAGAATGGTGGGCCGTAGGTATTATGGGAACACCGGGGACAAGCCCCTGATTGAGCGCTGCCTGGAGGAGCGGACACCAGACGAGACTCTTAAAGGGCAAGGAACAGGCAGGTGAGAGGGAGGTACCTGAAAGCCTCAGCTAGGGAAGGCTGTTGTCAACAAGCTGCCTCCGAAGCGTGGCCCAGCATCAGTGCTGACCCATTCCGTGACAGACAGACATGATGACGCATCCTCCACAGGGTCTTTCTTGGGAGTTAAGCTTTGCCTTTTGGGGCCTGCAGTGCTTGTAGAATAGTGGAAGGCCCACGCTACCAGAAAGGTAATAAGCTTTGTGGTGTTTTTCTGCCTTGTAATTGCATTCGACGTAATTACTTTTCCTAAACATAAAAGGAAATATTTGTGATCTGCAGAAAGGAGGCCCTCACACACAAAGGCAGGTCTCTCTTGGTTCCCTGACCCATTAACTGACAATTATGGTACGTGTGTTAAACATTTTCTAAGGGAAGTCACTCGCCATGGCTCTGTGCTGTTAATGCTTGAAATAACAGCGTTTCCTCCCTCAGTGGCATCAATGCCAGCATTTATGATTTTAAGTAATAGCAGATAAAAGCCCAGCTCTGAAGTATTTTCTGGCTTTCTTTGCCATCCTAATTTAGAATTTCTAGTCCTTTTGCCTCTTCTATTTTTCCTCTAAGTAACTGTTGACCCACTGTAACAGTGGGGAGTAGGAAGGACTGCATTGTAGCAGAAAATCAAACAATGGGGGCATACATAAGAATGTAACTTCTTTCATATCAAAGATGTCCAGAGATGCACAGACATGGCTGGCATGACAGGGACCCAGGCATCTTCTACCTTTCTGCTCCACCATTCGATCATGAGGCCTCCGACTTGAAGCCATCCATGATTTAGGAAAGCTGTTGGAGTTTCAGCCACCCTGGCAACAAGAAGGAACAGATGGATAGAATTTCCCACGGAGTCAGCTTCCTTGAACCGGTTTCCTAGGAGCCCCCGCCACAGCACTTGTGCAAACGTCTCCTCGGGCAGCACTCAGGCTCAGGGTCACAACCTCCACACAGGAGGCTGGAAAGTGTACGCGTTTAGCTGAGTGCTACCCAGCCTAATATTCAGGCTCCCTTAGCAAAGAAAGAGAGAATGGGAACTGGGTGGCAACCAGAGTCTAGCCAAGCAAGATAACGGTTTCCTAAAATCTGGAGATCATATTTCAGTGAAGAGTGGGAATAACTCCTCAGCTGCATGTTTAGGGTTCTGAAAAATAATTTAAAATGACTCTTTTTTTTTTTTTCTTAAAAAAAAAATCACGCGCATTTTATTGTTAGAAAATGAAAGAGTGTGGCCTCGCAGAAAGGTTACAATGAGAAAGTACCATGACTCCGTGGCACAGTGATAACTACTGGGAACATTTTGAGAACCATCATTACAGAACTTCCTCTGTCCAGTCACAAATATACACATATTTTTAAGTAAAATGGGATTACACTGTACAAACGGTTTTATGCTGTGCTTTTTTGATTTAATAAGATACGGTGAACATTTTTTTCCTCTCTGTATCACCGTACTGGCAGAAAGTGAAGAGGAAGTAAAGATCCTCTTGATGAAGGTGAAAGAGGAGAGTGAAAAATGTGGCTTAAACCTCTTGATACAGGCATTTATGATTTTAAGTAATAGCAGATAAAAGCCCAGCTCTGAAGTATTTTCTGGCTTTCTTTGCCATCCTAATTTAGAATTTCTAGTCCTTTTGCCTCTTCTATTTTTCCTCTAAGTAACTGTTGACCCACTGTAACAGTGGGGAGTAGGAAGGACTGCATTGTAGCAGAAAATCAAACAATGGGGGCATACATAAGAATGTAACTTCTTTCATATCAAAGATGTCCAGAGATGCACAGACATGGCTGGCATGACAGGGACCCAGGCATCTTCTACCTTTCTGCTCCACCATTCGATCATGAGGCCTCCGACTTGAAGCCATCCATGATTTAGGAAAGCTGTTGGAGTTTCAGCCACCCTGGCAACAAGAAGGAACAGATGGATAGAATTTCCCACGGAGTCAGCTTCCTTGAACCGGTTTCCTAGGAGCCCCCGCCACAGCACTTGTGCAAACGTCTCCTCGGGCAGCACTCAGGCTCAGGGTCACAACCTCCACACAGGAGGCTGGAAAGTGTACGCGTTTAGCTGAGTGCTACCCAGCCTAATATTCAGGCTCCCTTAGCAAAGAAAGAGAGAATGGGAACTGGGTGGCAACCAGAGTCTAGCCAAGCAAGATAACGGTTTCCTAAAATCTGGAGATCATATTTCAGTGAAGAGTGGGAATAACTCCTCAGCTGCATGTTTAGGGTTCTGAAAAATAATTTAAAATGACTCTTTTTTTTTTTTTCTTAAGAAAAAGATCAGGCGCGTTTTATTGTTAGAAAATGAAAGAGTGTGGCCTCGCAGAAAGGTTACAATGAGAAAGTACCATGACTCCGTGGCACAGTGATAACTACTGGGAACATTTTGAGAACCATCATTACAGAACTTCCTCTGTCCAGTCACAAATATACACATATTTTTAAGTAAAATGGGATTACACTGTACAAACGGTTTTATGCTGTGCTTTTTTGATTTAATAAGATACGGTGAACATTTTTTTCCTCTCTGTATCACCGTACTGGCAGAAAGTGAAGAGGAAGTAAAGATCCTCTTGATGAAGGTGAAAGAGGAGAGTGAAAAATGTGGCTTAAACTCAACATGCAGTGTGTACCTCTGAGCAGCTTTTGCTCCACTGCCCTCAGTCGGGGCTTCCTGGGCGCCTTAGTGGTAAAGAATCTAGTGTAGGAGGCGCAGGTTTGGTCCCTGGGTTGGGAAGATCCCCCTGGAGGAGGGCATGGCAACCCACTCCAATGTTCTTGCCTGGAGAATCCCATGGATGGAGGAGCCTGGTAGGCTACAGTCCACGGGGTCTCAAAGAGCTGGACATGCCTGAGTGACAGAGCAGGCATTCACACCTTCAGTCAGCATTGGAAAAGCTTCCTTATGAACATATTTAGCTGAAAATGTTTGCGTCTTCTGCTCCCTGTGAAGAATCAGAGTGGACCCTGCGTGGTTAATGGAGAAAAGAGGAGGAGGGGAAGCAGGACAGGGTCACTGGGATGTTAAGACGCCCTCTCCTCTTTGATGGGGACCAGTTGCCAACCTCACCCAGTCTGTGAGCCCTACGAAGCCGCCCCTATGATCCTGACACAAGAGAAGTTCCCAGACCCAAGCTTTCCTGCTCAGGAGTCCCAGTCCTGTCTCCTTCACTCTGACCCCAGCCTGTCAAAGTGACCTGACTGCCGATCTGTTCACTTTGCTAAAGGACTAGACTTTAGTATCCTTGGACCTTGGGCCTCTTCCCAGCTCCAGGAATCAAGGCCAACTGGGTCTGAGTATGTGTGAGGAGAAAGACTGTGTCCTTTGGGTCCTCTCATCCATCGTCTTTTTCTCTGTCTGGTTTCATGGACCCATCCTCTTTGCCAGGCTTCTTTGGTGAAGAAAAGCCTATGAAAGAAGAGAGAAAAGGAAGAGAAGGAGGCAATCAGTCAGACAGACAGACAGACAGACAATGAAGGGTCTTCCTATAACAGCACAGACTGTGAACTACTTTCCCCTGATACGGAGACCAGCACGAGGGACATCGAGAAGCACATTGCTGAGACCCTGTCACCCAGGAAATAGGGGTGAGGAGTACTGAGTGATTTAGTTCAACTAGCATATTCTGAGCTCTATTACTTGCCCAACTAGGCAAAACGGTGAACATTTCCTCTCTGTATCACCGTTTGGGTAACCTCTTGATGAGTTGGGAAACTCAACATGCAGTGTGTACCTCTGAGCAGCTTGCTCCACTGCCCTCAGTCGGGGCTTCCTGGGCCTTAGTGGTAAAGAATCTAGTGTAGGAGGCGCAGGTTTGGTCCCTGGGTTGGGAAGATCCCCCTGGAGGAGGGCATGGCAACCCACTCCAATGTTCTTGCCTGGAGAATCCCATGGATGGAGGAGCCTGGTAGGCTACAGTCCACGGGGTCTCAAAGAGCTGGACATGCCTGAGTGACAGAGCAGGCATTCACACCTTCAGTCAGCATTGGAAAAGCTTCCTTATGAACATATTTAGCTGAAAATGTTTGCGTCTTCTGCTCCCTGTGAAGAATCAGAGTGGACCCTGCGTGGTTAATGGAGAAAAGAGGAGGAGGGGAAGCAGGACAGGGTCACTGGGATGTTAAGACGCCCTCTCCTCTTTGATGGGGACCAGTTGCCAACCTCACCC
Organism: Tragulus kanchil; assembly: GCA_022376925.1. Taxonomy (NCBI): domain Eukaryota; kingdom Metazoa; phylum Chordata; class Mammalia; order Artiodactyla; family Tragulidae; genus Tragulus; species Tragulus kanchil. The sequence goes on along the minus strand of JAIOJX010000006.1, from coordinate 24,540,307 downwards.
AGTCTGTGAGCCCTACGAAGCCGCCCCTATGATCCTGACACAAGAGAAGTTCCCAGACCCAAGCTTTCCTGCTCAGGAGTCCCAGTCCTGTCTCCTTCACTCTGACCCCAGCCTGTCAAAGTGACCTGACTGCCGATCTGTTCACTTTGCTAAAGGACTAGACTTTAGTATCCTTGGACCTTGGGCCTCTTCCCAGCTCCAGGAATCAAGGCCAACTGGGTCTGAGTATGTGTGAGGAGAAAGACTGTGTCCTTTGGGTCCTCTCATCCATCGTCTTTTTCTCTGTCTGGTTTCATGGACCCATCCTCTTTGCCAGGCTTCTTTGGTGAAGAAAAGCCTATGAAAGAAGAGAGAAAAGGAAGAGAAGGAGGCAATCAGTCAGACAGACAGACAGACAGACAATGAAGGGTCTTCCTATAACAGCACAGACTGTGAACTACTTTCCCCTGATACGGAGACCAGCACGAGGGACATCGAGAAGCACATTGCTGAGACCCTGTCACCCAGGAAATAGGGGTGAGGAGTACTGAGTGATTTAGTTCAACTAGCATATTCTGAGCTCTATTACTTGCCAGGCACCCTTAGACTCAGGAAAGAAGGAAGGAAGAGAGGATGGGTGGGAGGAAGGAAGGAGAGACGGGGAAGTGAAGAGAAGGAAATGAAAGAAAGGGCACTTCAAACACACCCCTTGTTGTTAGGGAGCTCCCAGTGTGTCAGGGGCGATGGGAGCTGACCTAGATATTCACAGTCAGCTGTGCTGAGGGCTCGAGAGGGCGAGGGCAGGTGCTTTGGGAGCGGAGGGCCAAGGAGACTCACTCTGCCTGGAGGGCTGGAACAGCTTTACAGGAGAGGTTTCAGATGGGTCTTGAAGGAGGAGTGTGCCAGGTTGAACAAGGAGAGACAGCAAGGCAGAAGGATGGTAAGGGCAAAGATGCAGAGATGTGAACACAGTGGTGAGTTTGAAAAGCAAGGGTTCTGTATCCTGGAGCTTGGGACAAGCAGAAGGTGTGGAGCAGAGCTGGGTCAGATAGCGAAGGGCGTTGTTTTTTCTTTTTTGATTGTGCAGAAAATTAACCTTTGAGGAGAGTGGGGAAAGGTTTGGTGGAGAAAGAAGAATCTGAAGAAGTAAAAGGCAGAGGAAATGCAGGCCAGGGCGGAATGGGGGGACAGGGCCCAGCGGTCTGGTTAGGGGTTGGCTGGAGAATTCCTGCAGAGCAGCGATGAGGCTGAAAACAGACCTGTGTGGGGAGAAAGGAGGCACCGAGGGTTTGGGGCAACAATGAGTTATTCAAGTGAATATTTAGGAAGGTTCATTCCATGGTCACGTAGAGATGGTTGGCAGAGGGAAAGAGACTAAAGGCCACTGGGTCAGTTATGAGGTTCTTATAAAATCCTGTAAATTCTGTGTGAGAAAAAAGGGCTTTTTCCTTCCTGCTTGTCTTAGTCTTAAAGCCACTGTTATTGTAGGACCTCAAAAAAGATCAGAAGGGATATACCTGGACTGTATTATTTTAGTTCCCTATGGAAATGGCTTTACCAATTTCAGCTCAAAGCTTTGCACTCACCTTTGATGGAGGGGAAACATAAGAGGGCCTTTCTGAAGAACGTCTCCGTATCTTTGGCTCATCAATAATTAAGCACCTTGATGATCCTCTTTGAGAAGCACATTGCTGAGACCCTGTCACCCAGGAAATAGGGGTGAGGAGTACTGAGTGATTTAGTTCAACTAGCATATTCTGAGCTCTATTACTTGCCAGGCACCCTTAGACTCAGGAAAGAAGGAAGGAAGAGAGGATGGGTGGGAGGAAGGAAGGAGAGACGGGGAAGTGAAGAGAAGGAAATGAAAGAAAGGGCACTTCAAACACACCCCTTGTTGTTAGGGAGCTCCCAGTGTGTCAGGGGCGATGGGAGCTGACCTAGATATTCACAGTCAGCTGTGCTGAGGGCTCGAGAGGGCGAGGGCAGGTGCTTTGGGAGCGGAGGGCCAAGGAGACTCACTCTGCCTGGAGGGCTGGAACAGCTTTACAGGAGAGGTTTCAGATGGGTCTTGAAGGAGGAGTGTGCCAGGTTGAACAAGGAGAGACAGCAAGGCAGAAGGATGGTAAGGGCAAAGATGCAGAGATGTGAACACAGTGGTGAGTTTGAAAAGCAAGGGTTCTGTATCCTGGAGCTTGGGACAAGCAGAAGGTGTGGAGCAGAGCTGGGTCAGATAGCGAAGGGCGTTGTTTTTTCTTTTTTGATTGTGCAGAAAATTAACCTTTGAGGAGAGTGGGGAAAGGTTTGGTGGAGAAAGAAGAATCTGAAGAAGTAAAAGGCAGAGGAAATGCAGGCCAGGGCGGAATGGGGGGACAGGGCCCAGCGGTCTGGTTAGGGGTTGGCTGGAGAATTCCTGCAGAGCAGCGATGAGGCTGAAAACAGACCTGTGTGGGGAGAAAGGAGGCACCGAGGGTTTGGGGCAACAATGAGTTATTCAAGTGAATATTTAGGAAGGTTCATTCCATGGTCACGTAGAGATGGTTGGCAGAGGGAAAGAGACTAAAGGCCACTGGGTCAGTTATGAGGTTCTTATAAAATCCTGTAAATTCTGTGTGAGAAAAAAGGGCTTTTTCCTTCCTGCTTGTCTTAGTCTTAAAGCCACTGTTATTGTAGGACCTCAAAAAAGATCAGAAGGGATATACCTGGACTGTATTATTTTAGTTCCCTATGGAAATGGCTTTACCAATTTCAGCTCAAAGCTTTGCACTCACCTTTGATGGAGGGGAAACATAAGAGGGCCTTTCTGAAGAACGTCTCCGTATCTTTGGCTCATCAATAATTAAGCACCTTGATGATCCTCTTTTTTTAAAGATTTATTTGTTTATTTACAGTTTGGGCTGTGCTGAGTCTTTGCTGCCATGCCTGAGGCCTTACTCTAGCTGCGGTGCACAGGCTTCTTGTTACCGTGGCTTCTCTTGTTGTGAAGCACGGGTGTGCGGGGCCTTAGTAGTTGTGACCGGCGGGCCCCAGAGCACAGACTCTAGTTGTGGTGCACGGCATAGTTGCCTCACAGCATGAGGAATCTTCCCAGAGCAGGGATTGAACCTGTGTCGCGTGCATTGGCAGCTGGATTCTTAACCACTGCACCTCCAAGGAAGCCCCTGATGATCTTACACAGTGACTTTCTGAAAATAACCACACAATTAATTTCTCTCAAAGTCAGCATGAAGTCTATCCATGTGTCTGTCCAGACACACTTAGATGTTACCATAAGGACCTCAGATAATGAGAAGTCTGTGCTAAATTGCTTCAGTCGTGTTTGACTCTTTGCGACCCCGTGAACTGTGGCCTGCCAGGATCTTCTGTCCATGGAATTTTCCAGGCAGGAATACTGGAGTGGGTGGCCATGCCCTCCTCCAGGGGATCTGCCCAACCCAGGGATCAAACCTGGGTCTCTTACGTCTCCTGCATTGGCAAACAAGTTCTTTACCACTAGCGCCACCTGGGAAGGGCCCATGAGAAGTATATACCCCAGTATACTGAGCACCATTTCCCTGGCTGCCAAGAAGCTCAGAACTAAATATGCTTTACAAATTGGATAGCTACCTTGTTTTTATTACTCTCTAGGCTCTTTCTCATGGACTCATCCTTTTTTTAAAAAAAGAAAAAAATCATATGCTTTTTATTTCTTCTTTTAAAATGGGTTTGAACACTGTATATGCCCCGGATCCTTCTGGGAATAGACTGGATGTGATTAAATCCTTAATGAAACAAGCTTCCTCCTCCAGGGGAAGGTGGCTCTCACTGTGGTTTTCCACGCAGCCAAGAGCCCTCTCCCGGCTCCTGCCTTGGCCCCGGCTGCGGTCTGGTTGTGGCGCCTGACTCATCCTGGCCGAGCTCCTTCCTCAGATGCGCTCCTCCCAGCCCATCCTTTGGAGCCCGTGCGATGATCCTCTTTTAAAGATTTTTTATTTACAGTTTGGGCTGTGCTGAGTCTTTGCTGCCATGCCTGAGGCCTTACTCTAGCTGCGGTGCACAGGCTTCTTGTTACCGTGGCTTCTCTTGTTGTGAAGCACGGGTGTGCGGGCCTTAGTAGTTGTGACCGGCGGGCCCCAGAGCACAGACTCTAGTTGTGGTGCACGGCATAGTTGCCTCACAGCATGAGGAATCTTCCCAGAGCAGGGATTGAACCTGTGTCGCGTGCATTGGCAGCTGGATTCTTAACCACTGCACCTCCAAGGAAGCCCCTGATGATCTTACACAGTGACTTTCTGAAAATAACCACACAATTAATTTCTCTCAAAGTCAGCATGAAGTCTATCCATGTGTCTGTCCAGACACACTTAGATGTTACCATAAGGACCTCAGATAATGAGAAGTCTGTGCTAAATTGCTTCAGTCGTGTTTGACTCTTTGCGACCCCGTGAACTGTGGCCTGCCAGGATCTTCTGTCCATGGAATTTTCCAGGCAGGAATACTGGAGTGGGTGGCCATGCCCTCCTCCAGGGGATCTGCCCAACCCAGGGATCAAACCTGGGTCTCTTACGTCTCCTGCATTGGCAAACAAGTTCTTTACCACTAGCGCCACCTGGGAAGGGCCCATGAGAAGTATATACCCCAGTATACTGAGCACCATTTCCCTGGCTGCCAAGAAGCTCAGAACTAAATATGCTTTACAAATTGGATAGCTACCTTGTTTTTATTACTCTCTAGGCTCTTTCTCATGGACTCATCCTTTTTTTAAA